>JAGQAX010000010.1:9498940-10706311 GCA_019142605.1 Cephalopholis sonnerati
TTTTATGACACATTTTAGTTTGTGTTTTTAATGTCTCTTAGTGTATTTAGAGGGGAACACCACCTATAAGAATTCCAGTATGTTATTTCCATGGCCTACGACAGTTCATGTGAACGTGAGGTACTCTCTTTCAAAGCCAAAAACCAGAGAAGTAAGTCTCAAACTTGCGATGTCATGAAGTATAACGTCTGGAGCTTAACCATGGAAAATAAACGGGAGCCTGATTTTGTGGACCCACAAAATATATTACAAAAGATATACCTAAATCTGCCTGACTGCACTGTGGTGTTCTCAGCTATGAAACAGAAATGTACCCATATACTCAGAACATTCCTCTGGCTGCTCTCAGTCATCTAGAACATTTTTTCCAATTAATTTGCTGCAAGGACAAGTTGACCCTTTGCTAACGCAGACTGGCCAATCATGACATAGCATCGGGTCAGCTCAGACCAGGGTCCGACAACAACACAGCTGTGCTCCATAGTTTCAGATTTCCTTCATTTTCAGGCTGGTTTTGTGGATTTGCAGCTAAATGTTGTGCCTGGAGCACGTCGTGTATTAATGATACTCGTTACCTGGAGAGGTTGGAAAAAGATATACGTTTCTTCCCTGTTCCAAAACCAAAATCAAACCCTGAAAAGTGTAGGGTTAGCTAGCTAGCTACTGAAGATATAGCCTACTGAATGTATACACATGCTGCTTTTGCTTTGTAATGATTATAACAGTGAAACAAAGACCGACCCTGCTGTACAGGAACCAGTGAAGGGAAGCAGGGAAACTTTGCTGATATTCAACCAGCTGTGTGTCATCACATTGTGTGCCTATGAACATTGTTTGACTTCCCCCAGAGATCCCTGCCCGTCCAGTGGCGGATGTCCAGGTGCTGGCAGTGGCACAGGGGCGAAGCCAAACACCGTTCATCTGCACACACTGGTTTGTATTTATTGTGTTCTGTGTCGATCAGCAGTGATGTGGTGGTTCACTTTTACACTGTGATCTGTAGCCTATAGTTGGGCTTTAGCTTCTAACTATCTTTGTCTTTTTAACCTGTTGTTGCTGCTGAGTCAGTTTGACATCCTGGATATATCCTTCAAACACAGACTGTAGACCCCTCTGTCTGCTTCTCTCTGGAATCACTGTTTCATTTTTACAAAAATATGTCTTCAGGGAGTGCAGTTAGTGACAGCGTGGGCTCCATGCTGACTCTGACAGCTTGTTGGACCATCACAAAGGGGCGGGGCTTTGTGAAAGGTCAACTGGGATTATTTTCTAGTCTATCTTAATACTATAACCACAAATATGTGCACTGAAACAGCTATCAGTTGCTATAATCATTCCTCCTGTCCATACTGGCCGTGATTTGAACTCTTACTAACACTACTCCACCTGAGCTGAGACTTCAGCAGTCTAAATTAATCAAATCAAGTCGGTATTTTCCAGTGTTAGTCTTTTAAAGTTCCCCTTTTTTATCGTCACTGTGTTGCAGGTCACTAGGTAAACAGTCTGGGGGAAACAAAGGAAGAATTCTACAATAAAAAGACTGTAACCTTGGAAAATACAGTTGATCTGACTCACTGGCTTCTGCTCAACTATAGAGTGCATTTTTACTCAGACGACTGTGAGTGGTTTTGTCTCATCTCTTTCTGTACATCAGAGCAGCACAAGGAAGGGATCATTTCACGGCCAGTGTGGAGAGAGCGGATTATAACAGCAACTAATAACTCTTTCCATGTACATCAGGTTAATATTGTCATGACCTGGACGATCATTTGTGCCGGAAAAACTTTAATGATTCACTGAGGGCAGGTCCTGACAGCATGTCTGTGCGTGACAGTGTGTACAGAAGCCTAGCATACTTCTCTTATTACACTTTCCTTGAAAAATCCCATGATGCATTAGGCATGAACTCAACAGAACCTGACTGTGTTGTACCGTAGTCTCCTACATCTGTGATCTCCTGACAAGCATTTCCTCTAATCAGGTCACTTGGTATATTTTTAGATATCCATCTACTGTACCGGTCGCTTGTCAAACTCTCAGATGAAATTCTGAGCAGCTGCATCACTCGAGGTTTGACTGTTTAGAGGCTGCTTGTTTGTCTCTGACCTGAATGGAAATTAATTGGAAATGAACCACCACCACCACCACCACCACCACATTTTGACACACTGAGCTACTTCTCTTCACATTATGGCATGCAAATGCATTAACTGGGATGACTTGGTTAGGTTATGGTCAAAATCAAAACATAACAGGAAAATGTCGGTCTGTGTGAGGCCGCAAACATCACATAGTGACCCAGATGCAAAATGATGTTTCCTTAAACCAACAGTCACATGGCTGACAGCAGAGAAAGGTGGCAAAAATGTCTTTAAAGCAGCTTATTGAGACATTCAGAACATTAATATGGCGGCAAACCAGTATCTGCTGTGTGGATTTGGATGGACTTGCACTTGCACAGCGCTTTTCTAATCTTCCAACCAGTCAGATCACTTTTACACTACAGTCACACCCACCTATTCACACACTGGTGGCCAGGGCTACCGTACAAGGTGCCACCGACTCAGCTTAAACACACTCACATACTAATGGGCACAGCCGCCGGGGGCAATGTGGGGTTCAGTACCTTGCCCATGGATACTCTGACATGTGGACAAGAGGAGCTGGGGATCCAACTGTTGATCCTCTGTTAAATGGACGACCTCTACCTACTCGAACACAGCCGCCGCTATATGTAGTTGAGTAATGGCGTTCTGAGCACAGAATGATGTCATGTCACCTGTGTGTGCGTTTTCACCTAATCTGAGCTTCTGTGTCCCATGTTGTGGATCCCACTGGTTAGAACAGAGGTTGGCAACCTGTGGCAAATGCAGCTCTTTAGCCCCTCTCCAGTGGCTCCCTGTGGCTTAAAAAAAAATCATATGAACATGAATAGCGGTTACTTTTTTATTAACATTTTAATTCTATTTATCATTGTTGTAGACCTGAGGAAATTCTTACATTTTCTTTTCTTTGTGTAATTATCTTTATTAATTTCATGCTTTACACCGTGAGGTTTTACTTACAATCTTTTGAAAACAAAACTACTGATACCTTTAAACACATAATATGTTTTCCATACCATGTCTATCCTAGAAGGGTGTCAAGCAACATAAAACATCACTACTCAAGACATGAAATACAAGATACAAGACACTCATTCCTACATCCTAAATGCTATTCACATATTTCTCATTAACGTCACCTCTGCCCCACAACATTCAAACACACATAGAAATTCTTACATTCTCTAATAGTAAAAATGTGATACACTGATACACAGAATTAAAAAATAAATAAATAACATTTTGTTAACTGTGTCTACGGCCTGGCACCTTGTCCTCTAAATGTTGCTGAGGTCATGTCTAAATGAACCTCAGTACTGGTTGCTATCCTCATATCTCCCTAGCGAGGCTAGCTATGGACTCCAAATCCAAAAATGTAAAAGTCTCAGAGGGAATTAGAGACATTAATAGTGGATGGACACATTTATTTGCCTTCACCAACAAAATATTCATATATAGCTCAACTGAGTAGCCACTTTGTGCTAAAACATATTAATGAATGCTCATTTAGACCTTTTAGTAATGGTGATTAGGGACGTGCGCGATTAGCCGTCTAAAAGATTAAACGTCCGCAGCAACAGAAATGTTAGTCGGTAAAACCGATTAGTGTTTTATTCATGTACAAGGCCGCTTAACTGTCATGCAGCCGCCCGCCACTAGTGGGGGCGACAGAGCCGTCAGACAGCAGTCCCCCTCCCCGCGGTAATGCTCACGTAGCCTGGTGTTTCAAAACAGTACGGTGGAAAATCGTAGAGATGTCCTCTCACAAAACCAGCGCCGTTTGGCAGGACTTTGATCTTGTTAGCACTCAGTACGTTTACATGCATGCAGTAGTAGAGCTAAGTTCATAGCTTGGCCAATCTGTCAAGTTGGACTTCTCGTCTTGTCTTAGTATACATGCAGAAGAGAAAATTGAATTTCTGACCAAGTACGTCTGACTCCGCCTCCATAGGTGGCGCTGTGTCCCTTTTAGTATAGTGTGTATTGAACTAGTTCTGGTTGAAGAGGAAGCTAACAGTTATTCAGAAACTTTTTTAAATAAATCCGTGTTTCTTGTTTTCCTACCATCCCTCAACTTCAAAATGTTTAGCTCCTTTAGCTGTCTGAGCATGAATGTAGTTTCCTCATCGGTCCAGAAGTGCGTCTTCTGCTTCTTGGTCGCCATGGTGTTTGTTTGTTTTTCCGGGAGTAGCTGCTACGTCATCTCCTTCTTCTTCCAGGTGAAAGTCCACGAAAGAAAAAGTGGTGCATGCGCAGAATGCAGAGTCCAACTCCAGCCGGACTAAATGGATACATACAGCAGTGGTTCAATTTTCAATCAAATTATCTAGGTGTGTTAGTCAAGCTATGGATAGTCCAATTTCAGTGGGACTAAACTGTTTACATGCATTTAAAAGTCTGGTTTCAGTCAGACTAAGCCAACTATTAGATTTTCTCAAGCTGCTTGTAAACGTACTGACTGTTTCTTGAGTTAATGTATCAGGTGTAAGCATAACAGGAGACAACTCGCAGACAGGTCTCTGGCATGTATTGGCTAACCCAGCAATGCGGGACGACACTGTCTCATTTACATTTCTTTTTCAAAATGCATATGAATACGTTATCTAAACACTGCATTATATTTTCAAATTGTTTTACACATTACCCTGTCAAGAGCTATTACATTTTACCAGAAAACATTAAACAAACAGCATATTTCAATGGTAAATATCCTAAAAATCATGAATAACTACATTCAAGAAGGAAAACAATGCCTCATGGTGGCTGAACTACAACAGTGCGTGGGGTGGAGTGGCTTAACAGCATCAATAAAAGTTATAACATATCAAAGGAAAACACTTACCTGCAGAAGACATAAAGCATTTTCAAGCCTTCTTGACTCTTCCATCTGCACTTCTGCCTCCTAAACATGCGAAATAATTATGTTTACATAAGGAATTACAAGCTGCTGCTTTGGTCACATGACATGGAGCGACTGCCATAGTGCAAACCGCGCCAAAATAAGTGGAGTGGTACAGATTAAAAACGTCTATAAAACTTCAATAAGCGGTGAAAACAACACCAAAATGATTGATAATGGAACATTATTCAACAGTTAACAATATTTATCAAAGGTTACAACCTAAATGGCTTATTTTCCAAATAAAACAACATAACACAGCGGCAACATCCTCCACTCAACTCACCTTCGGCTGTGCGCACGGCACTGATGGGTAGAAGGGAGGGGCTACGGAAGCCCAGGAGGTACGGAAGTGACAGAGTGGCCAGGAAGTAGTTCCCAAAGAAAAATAATAATAAAGTGACAGTAAATAAATAAAACTCACAGAAATAAAATTCACAAACACTCAAAATAATTCAATTAAATGACAAATAAGTTTTAGAAACACATTTTGGAAATAATTTATAAAGTGCATTTTTAACTCTCGCACTGTTAGCCGCTAGCTGCTAGCTGCCCAGTTAGCCTAGCCACCTCCATCTTGAGAACTGTGTGAAGACAATCCTACCTCAGGCTCTGAGTCAGAGATCTGAATGTTGTTAACAGCTCCTGTAAGTGACATTTGGGAATTAACTCAACTGCTTATCATCAATAAATAGCAACTCTTTATTTTACAAGTCCTGTAACAGTCTGAAATGTCCTTAAAAGGAACTGACATCTAAATTCTTACCTTCTGGAAACATCTTCGTCACTGGTACTAATTATAGCCAAGTGAAAATGGAGGTAGTATTAACTTGGTACACTTCCAGTTATTTTCCAGTGTAACCTAAAGAGTCTTTTGGTCCGTGCACAGCAGGTCTCAGCAGCCACGTGGTGCCTTTATAAGGCACTTTGTTCTCCAGTGCTTTGAACTAAATGCTAATATAAGCTGACTAACATGCTCACAGTAGAGTGGTGCAGGGAATGAATCGTAAAACCTAGAAATTAGTTCGCATTTATGCTCTCCCAGGTCCCTTGTCTCGAAGTCAGTGTGTTTTTTTTAATGTTTTCTTTGTTGAAATAACGTCTGTGGTTAAGACAAGATTAAGAGATTTTCACACTTTGTACTATAAATTACATCAGTCAATACCCCACTTGTGAAACTTGAAGCTTTTGTGTGTCTAAAACCATGATCGTCTGTGGAAAAGGCCATGACAGTCTATCAGGGAGTTGTTGAGATTCTTCAAAATGTATCCCAAAATGGTCATCAACCGACCCACCGGCTCTTTTATGAAAACTAAAGATAAATAAATGAACATTCTCTCTCTGTTTTCCCTGTAACAAGTACCAAGTTACATATTTCTTACAGGAACCTCCCTGTTCACTTATTTTCTGGGATCAATACTTCCTGCATATTTCTTACATAAATCTGTACTTTCACCTCGTTATCAAACAGAGCATATCAGCTCTGTTTGTTAGGGTTATCACATGGATAGGCTGTTGATAATCTAAAGGGACAGTAACTTCCCTGTACTAATGATTCATTCGTACGATTCATCAGTCTAGATTGTTTTTGTATGAGTTGCTGAGTGTTGGAGACACGAACAGCGCTAAAACATGAACATAACTATGAGAGGAATGTTCGCTTACATCTCCCACAGAGCACAACAGCAAAAGAGAGATGAGGCGGTAGACACCACTTTATAGGTGGGGTACCCCCAAAGGTACAGAAACTGAGAATCAGATGTTTCACATATTGACTATGGGGGCCAAAGCGTGTCAGGTAACAACTGAAACAAAAATATGTGTAATTATACACATATAAATAGGACACATCTTCCTTCTTCTCTTCTGATACAACAGTGAAGAGATCAGTATCAGTAAAGTATTTTCTGATGAGCCTGGTCTCACACTGATGTCAGTGAAATCCAGAGCTTGGACAGTGACTTGCGGCATCAGAAACCAACGAAAAAAGGCCTCCTTTAACGTTGGCATGATACGCAGCTTGATGCCGTCATAGTTAATGGCTCCCAGTGGTATCAGGACGGGACAAGGACAAAAGTTAAGGCGATGAAAGTCCAACTGGGGTGGGTGGGAGGGGTGGTGGAACAACCACCAACTTTCACCCGAGAGAGCAGTGTTCGTTTTTTCCAAACCCAACCACGTGCTTTTGTTTTTGGAGGAAAAAAACGTCAGTTTATTTTGAAAGAGACTGTGTGTAAATGTTAAATTTCCTGTGAAAATGGAAGTGTATTTTGAAAGAAGACAATGCATGTAACAGGCTGAAGTTGACACAGTGTCCCAGAACGTCAACAACCAACACACCCAGGGTACCTTACATGTCGTGTGTGGACGTGGAAAATCCATGACCAAAGGTCAATATGTGACGAGGTTGAAGTGAGAACGTGTTGTTCTGATTGTAAATATTGGGAATATAGCTGTTTTCATCCTCTGACAGCTTCACATGCTCCTTCACAAACCAAAAATTCCAAACGGAGGATGCTTCGAATAACTTTGGTTTCTTCTTAAAATATTGAAATCTCTTTATCAAACAAAAAAAACACACAAAGACTTGTTTTTGTTTGTTTAAGAGATTAGAAAGAATTTAGCTAGAACAGGAAAAGGAACCACTGTCGCAAGGAGCACTTCTTACCTGAGTCATTTTGAAATGACAGTCAGTTATTTATGTGTCAACACCCTGTGTGTTTGGGTGAGGCACAGAGGGCAGGCCTTCCTCCCATCTTTTCCTCCCTCCCTCTCTGTCTCTCTCTCTCTCTCTCTCTACAATCACCTACACAGGCTGCAGACCACCCCCACACACAGAGAGAGAGAGAGGAAAGGGAGGGTGGGAGGGGATAGAGAAGAACCAAGGCAACCAGCACATTAACAAGTAACTTAACAGTCAACGCATCCAGAGGGCAGAGGAAGGATCCCACACTCACAGATATTCTCACACAAGACTGTCTAACGAGGAATTGGTGGCTGCTCCTGACAGGCTGTCGTCTGGAGGAAAAGTAAACTTCAAGCAGAGAGGAGGATCTGTGCAGATTCAGCGGAGAGTGGAGACTGTTGCTTGGATTCACACACACATATCTCTTTCCTTTTTTTGCCGGTGAGTGTTGGAGTGATCAGTCTGAGTGATGGTGTGCCTTTCCCTCCCTCTTTCCCCTCCGTCCTTCCCTCTGTGTGTTTCAAATCTATTTATACAAATGGTGACTTCAGAAATATGCCAGTGGTGTGGTTCACTTTCACGGAGCTTGTTTTAGATGCAGCTGAGACAGAGGAGCGAGGATCAACACTTGTATTTGCACTTTGTGTAGTGCAGCGCTCGGAGAGAGTGAGTGACAGCAGAGCAGGCATTTGAACAGGACGTGGTAGTGGCAACACCTTCAGTCAATAATCTCAGCGTAATTAATTCTAACTTGTAAGCACTGTCCACCAAAACCATTACAAGACCACAGAGCACATAAAATAATAAAAATCACCTGAAGAAAACTGTAAAGAAGTGCTGAGAATTGGAAGTTTTTTAAAGATGGTTCATATCCTGGAAAGATGCCATAGTAATTAAACACAGTCACATTGTTGGCTGATGACACTCTGCACCCGTCACATGAGCCTTGCCTTTTTAGGTATCTTAATTAGGCCATTCACTTTGCTTTCTATTGTGTTTGATGATTTCACTCGTGAGCGAACAAGACAGTCCGGTCTCATATACACACTTCAGGATGTATTTAGTTTTCTAGGAAGTTAGCATTACTTCCCATGACTACACAATCTCATACAAACCATAGTGTTATATCTGTGTTTGAAAGGCAGCAGGCAAACAAACATGTATGTCAAGGGCCTTGAGAGCTGGACGTTCCTCATCCTTACAGGGCAGGCTCTCCTAAATAATATCCATAGTGTATGTAGGCATGCAGTCGTGGCATATGTGTCTCTGGATCTCTACCACCAACTTGATGCAAAGGGTGTGAATGAACGTACAGTGCTTAAAGCATTAAAAAATTCAAGAGTGACTTGTTATTCCAGAAACAATGCCTCTGTTAGCTGAGGATGATTTTCACTGGAGCTACTTCCTATCAAGGAAATGATCTCTTAGAAATTCATTTAGGTTTTATGTGGATTATCCAGAGTCACAGGGACGTTGTTATTGAATGCTTTTTAAAAATGATTTTAATTTTAAGATAGGCTAAAGGCACAAACCTTAGAGGCCGATATCTCAAAACTTTTACAGATAAACTCGAAATTATCTGCATGGTTAGATAACATGAGAATAAAGTAAGAAAATCCTTTGTTGTTTTTTCAGTTTGGGTGAACCCAAAAGCCAAAGCTTTCTCATCTCAACTTGTCACATACTGCCGCTTTATCAGTGGACGTACACGTGAAAATATGATGCGCTAGGTACCCTCCTGCCTCAGTTTGGGATGTTCAGCGGCGGCGTGTCAATTAATGCTTGTGACATGCAGTGTCATTTCAAAATACACTTCTGTTTTTCTTCTGCGCGAACCACCTCAACTGACGCCTTTCGACGTGAAGGAGCAGCGGTTCTACTCCGAGCTCCTCGCCCTATCTCTAAGGCTGAGCCCAGCCACCGCACACTAAATTTCACATGGGAAACGAACAGTCCAGAGTTTGTTTGACCCATCCACCTCTCGCTCTTTATACTAAGTATTTGCCCAAAACGTTTCAAACTGCCACCAGGCGGTGCATTTTATAACATCGCAAAAGGTGCCTTTGTGCATCGGTATCTCCTGCGGATGTCGACTGACAAAGCAGAGGTATTTGATGGGTTCAGTTCGGCACGTGACACAGGTCATGTAACATTTGTCACTACTGTGGCATACTACACATACTAGCACACCACACTGTTGACTTTTGATTTCTCATGGAAAACAAACAGCAGGCATCCGGGCGAAAGCTGGAGTTTGTTTGACCCATCCACCACCCCTCCCTGCTCCCTCAGTTCGGCATGTAATGACGTCATGTTACATTCGTCACCACCGCAGCATACTACACATACTAGCACACCACATTGTTATTAAAATAACTATTGACTTTTGATTACACATGGGAAATGACCAGCAGTCTCTCGGGTGAAAGTCGGAGTTTGCATGACCCATCCACTACCCCTCTTCCCACCATATAGGACCTTTCTCGCTCTTCATACCATGTAGTCGCCAGAAATGTTTCAAACTGCTGCGAAAGGTGCCTTTGTGTGCCGCTATCTCATGTGGACATCCACTGACAAAGCAGTGGTATTTGTTGAGTTTGGTCGTTGCCCGCAGCGTCAACAACTGCTGCTGTTGGGTGTGTATCATGCCACCACAAGAGGTGCCTCTGCGCCAGCCGATGCATTTTATAACATTGCAAAAGATGCCTTTCTTTGTCGGTTTCCATGTGGATGTCAAGCAGAGGTATTTGACAAGTTGGGTTCAGCATGTAATGACGTCATGTGACATTCTTCACCACAGCAGCATACTACACATACGAGCACACTATATTGTTATTAAAATAACTTAACTGACTTTTGATTTCACATGGGAAACCAACAGCAGGTTCCCAGGTGAAAGTCGGAGTTTGTTTGCCCACTGTGTCAACATCTGTGTGTATAGAACCACCACGAAAGGTGCCTCTGTGCACCAGTTTCTGCTGCCGAGATCACTGACAAAGCAGCAGCACTTGACAAGTTGGGAGTGAGAACGACGGACTACAAAGGCGTAGGTTTCGTCTCAACACTGGGTGGGACACATACAAAACAGGGGGGTTAGAAAATCTGAGCACCAAACTTTTAATTTCCTGCATTCGCTGTGCCTTTTCTGCAAACATTTACAGCTACTTTTATGTTTTTATTGTGGGAGGAAGACCAGCTGTCTTGCTGCATTACATGTCCATTCATCCTCCGTTATACTCTCGTATTCATATGTTACATATTTAGGCCACAGTCCAGCAGCTGCCTGTGCTTATCTCCAAATTGGCTGGTAAAAAGCCATCACCTCCTTTCAAATTGCCGATAAGCGGCTATAACTGAAGTCTGTTTTATGACAGGTAGGCTGTAAAGTCAGGTATGTGGCCCTGCCTGGAAGGTGCACTATATAACAGTGACTGTAAGAATGAATTGGCTGTAACGGTAATTGCCTCTGTGCAGAAGCAGGAGGCTGATGTGAACCAGAGGTGAGGCAGAGTTTCTCATTATCAAGGCAGAGAGAAAAGAGAGCCATTCTGAGCCAGTGACCCCATTAGGCACAGGCCATCCAATGATGTTTAAAAAGCTCTCGGGGTGCGGTGGGAGTCCCAGGCCCCGGGCCCATCATGATCCCCCCTCGCTTTTAGCCCAGGCTCGGCCGGAAGCAGGCTATTCTCGTCCCGCATTGTGCTGCCGAGGTATTCTAACGCTGTCCATTGTGTCCGAATGCTTTCCATGACTCTCAGCGGTTTCAGTGGGTCTGCACCTTAAACCCCTCCATTATGGACTGGCTTGCATTGCCACATTTGCTGTGTTGGCTTTTGTATTCAGTGGACCCCTCCCTTTCACCCCCACCCGCTACATTACGACTCTTGCACAGAATACAAGCGGGTGTAGCCAAGTCCAGATCCAACCACAAAGTAGTTGCGGTCCAGCGTAGTTTCAGTCTTGCTGCTGCTGAAACACAGTATCAATTAAAGGAATGGTTCGGCTCCTTTGAAGTGGGGTCGTATGAGGTACTTATACATAGTCAGTGTTTTACCTCCAGTAGATGCCAGTCGACACGCCCCCCCATGTGGAGAGGCAGACAGGACACCAACACAAAAGCAAAGCAATGTACTGCTGTGGATGAGGGCAGCAACGAAGCATGTTTTAGCCACCTAAAAAAGTAGTCAGTTTAAGTGTACACAATGTTTGGGGAATTTTCACTGCTTTACCTTACTGTCAGACAGTGATTTCTGACGGGAAAATGAAGCCGATATGTTGTGCTCTTTAAAGCCAGACTCCATTGAGAAAAACAGTGATTATAACATCGCTGAACACAGGAGCTGCTGGTCTACCACTGCTTTAATCAGTTAGTTTATTTGTGTAATTGTGTGACTTCGGTGTTGTAAAGGGTGAGTTCAGATTCACCAAAGTCACACAATAACACAAACTAACTTACTGGTCAAGGCAGTGGTAGACCAGCTGCTCCTGTTTTCAGCGAGCTAAAATTACTGTTTTTGTCAATGGAGTCTGGTTGCTTTGACGAGAGCATGGATGGGAACTGAAGCTGTCAATGTCTTCCCTGTCAGAACAGGCTGTCTGACATAGATGTAAAAGGATGAAAACACTCTCTTTGTAGCTTACATTTAAACTGTTATAGATTTCTTTGGGTGAGATTTTTTAAACTGGCTTGAATATGTTTCACTGCTGCCCTGTCCACAGCAGCACATTGCTTAGTTTCCATGATGGCACTCCTGCTGCCTCTCCAAACTGTGGGTATGACGACCACCATCTACTGCATGTAATACACCGACTATGGATAAATACCTCATTGAAGCCCGCTTCAAAAAATCTCAACTATCGACTATCCCTTTTGAGGGGAACACCACCTTCACCTTTGCAATAGGTGCAATAATAACAGCAATGATATACATGTATATATTGTAGTTAAATGTTCACACTTACAGCCTCAGCACAGAGACGACATATATCTTATAATATTTAAATATCTTAAGCGCTAGTGTTCAACACTGTAGCACAATGCATTCCTGCTTTATATTCACATGCGTCTATTTTACACTGAATAATGAATGATTGTGTACTTCTTTACACTAAAAGAAAGGAAAACATCGGGAGGTGTTGTTATTTAAAGGCTTCTATGGTCCGGCCCACTGGAGGTCAAACTGGGCTGTATGTGGCCCGTGAACTAAAATGAGTTTGACACCCTGCTTTAAACCTCACGGCATCACACATTTGAATTTTAGCATGCCAGCTTTCAGGAGAGAGTTGTTTATGTTCACCAGTATTTTTGGACTGTCTCAGACCGTAGGAGCAACGTGTATGGATTTCGAAAACACTCTCTTTAAGTCACTGTTTTAATTGACTTCCTGAGGTGATTAGTTGCTTAGGTTGATGTCAGATAATCTATTTATGGCCACCACAAAATTATTGCAACATGATACTGAATTACAAAACTCTCTAACCCTTTGCATTTTAACTTCCTCCTTTTGAAGCAGAAGAAGCACACGTGTGTTTTAATAAAGCACTTGTTAATCTCTGTAACCACAGTAAGTGAGCTCTCTGTTCTCTCTTCTTCAGGACGACGGCTTCATGGCTGAAAGATGAATCTCCAGCCGTTGGGCGACTGTGTGATTGATTCTGCTGCAATGGAGGACGTTACCCAGCAGACCCAGTGACTCCCACCGCCGCCTATGCCTCCTGCTGAATGTGGAAACCCTAGGATGGAAGACCCACCAAGTGCTGCTCCGAGGCACTGGCACAACACTCTCGACCTCCACAACCTCAACCGTCTCGCCTCCACATCCAGCTGCTTCACCGCCATCGCCAACCAGCCAGGGACCACCGCCACCGGGTGACAAGATTCCAGGATGTTTGTGAATTTCCGCCGGATACGAAAATGCCAGTGTGTGCAGCTGATGACCACCTGCCTGGTGCTGTCGGTGGTGATGGTTTGCTGGGAGCAGCTGGACAACAGCGTCGTCAGCCACGTCAAGTCCTACTCCTACCGCTACCTGGTCAACCGCTTCACCTACATCAACAAGAGCCTCACCATCCCGCGAGAGCAGGCCAGGAGCTTCAGCAACTTCCGCTACCTGCTGGACCACCCGGATAAGTGCGCCGGCAAAGACGTCCTCCTCCTCCTCTTTGTCAAAACATCCCCGGAGAACATTGAAAGGCGAAACGCCATCAGATCCACCTGGGGGAACGAGACCTACATCCAGAACGCCCTGGGAGTGACAGTCAAGGTGGTGTTCGCCTTAGGAGCACCTCATGCCCAGAAGGAGGAGCCCTCAAGGAGCAAGAGGAGCAGGGCTGGTTTTCAGGAGCAGCTCATCCAGGAGGACCGTCTCCATGGTGACTTAGTCCAGCAAGACTTCTTAGACTCTTTCCACAACCTGACCCTGAAGCTGATCCTGCAGTTCCACTGGATGCACAGCCGCTGCGCACACGCCCGCTTCCTCATGACCGCTGATGACGACATCTTCATCCACATGCCCAACCTGGTCACCTACCTGCAGGACATGAGCAGCAGGGGCGTCACAGACTTTTGGATCGGTCGCGTGCACAGAGGAGCGCCGCCAATCCGCAGCAAAGACAGCAAGTACTATGTGTCCTTTGAGATGTACCAGTGGCTGTCGTACCCCGACTACACAGCCGGGGCCGGGTACGTCGTCTCCAGGGACGTGGCGGACAAAATCTACCAAGCCACGCTGACCCTGAACGCCTCGCTTTACATAGACGATGTGTTTATGGGCATCTGCGGCAACGCAGTCGGCGTGTCACCACAGGAGCACGTCTATTTCTCAGGCGAGGGCAAAGCGCCCTACCACCTGTGCATCTATGACCAGATGATGACCTCGCATGGTCACGTGGAGGATATCTACGACCTGTGGAGGGCGGCGACCCACCCGCAGGTGAAGCAGAAGACCTCTGGACTCATAGGGAGGCTGTACTGCACAGCCGTGAAAGTGGCTCTCCTTTGTAGACCGTACTATTTCAACACCTACCCGTGCAAAGCAGCCTTTTTGTAGTATGACGCAAAGTGTGTGTGTGTGAGTGTGTGTGTGTGTGACAGAGAGCGAGGGAGTGTGTCATAGGTCATAATGAAAGGAGGATCATCGCTGCGAATATTACCTCAGTCCTTTCAGTCGGACACCCGTGTCAAAACACTGGAGTGTGTGTTCTGTGTTTCCAGTGGCAAAGAGACCAGACGATTCATGTTTGTCTGTTAGTGTGACATCACCAACACGTCAATGATAATCATTTAATAACACTGGCTTTGCATTGACAGCAGAATGTGTTCAAATAGACGACGTTTACATGTTTCAGCTCAAACCTCCTGTGCTCACAAATAGGATTTTAAATTATTAATTAATTTATTTCCAATCTCAGCCAGTGAATTACAAGACTACTCTCTCCTCCTCCTCTTAGATTTTATTTCCACTGCTGCCAAAATTTTGTCACGCTCAAAAATCAAGTTAACATTTTCTCAACACAAGGCCACACCTTTTACTGGAATTTACTACATGTAATTACCCTAAAAATGCAGAAGTAACACATCTGCGTGTTCCTGCGTGATGTTTGAGCCGATGTAAGAAAAAAAATACACAGTATATACAGTGATGTGTCAAATCTAAAAATGTCTCCGTGTCATGAAGTGCAAAATTCCTCACAGTGACGTAGAGTAGACGTGTAAATGAAAAGACTTTACAGACAGTTCCTGTGCTGAAAATGATGATGATGATGATGATGATGATGATGATGTACTGATGAGCAAGGTGTGCGCTCGAAATTGAATATTTTCTTGTTATAAGATTTTTTTTTTCCTTTTTGTAATTCAATTTGTGAAAATGTTTTTTAATTAAATAAAATATCCAAAGTGAAAGTTTTTTTAATTTATTGCCAGCAGTGGCATCAATAATGTCAGTTTGGCCAGGAAACATGAGGTCAGGAAACACCTATGAGTCAACACTGAAACCGCTGATGGCACAACTTAACTGTTTCATTCACTACCTGTTATACCATCACAACAACTGCTTCATTACTTTGATTTTAAACTACAGCATTGATTAAATTCTCGAAACATTCTCCAACTCTGCTGGTCCACATGACTTTAGGAAGTGACTGTGCCCGACCCATAACCTCCCCTGCAATACTACGACTTGTTGTTTTCACACTTACTTTTGCTAATCTCATGTCAGTACTGCCAGCTGATTAGCTTATCTTAGAACACAAACTGGAAATGGGGGGAAACGGCTCGCCTGGCTCTGTCCAAAGGTAACTAAATCCGCCTACCAGCACATCTACGGCTCTTTTATTAGCATGTCATGTCTTGTTTGTCAAATCTGTACAAAAACTGAAGTGTAAAAACAACAAAACTATGGATTTACGGGCTTAACTTACTATTTTAAAAGTGAATAATTCCAAAACAATGCCAAACTATATTCCTTTAATGTGAACAGTTAAAGGTTCAACCTTTGTTTTCAGTGACTTGTCTAAGTGTGCTTCGCAGGAAATGTCACTCTCCTAGTGAAAACTTATAATATCAACCTAATTGGCAGAAGAAAAAAAAGTCAGAATTGTACATTTCTGCAAACCTATACATTAAATCTGCACGTTGTTATGTAGCACAGTGGTCCAGCTCTTCAGTCATCACTTCAAGGTCCACACAGTTTAATATATTCAGTGCTATACTTGGGTTTGACCATGTTGTCACGCTACTTTGCTATCTCTGATAAATACAGTGAGGGACAACAACCCCGCCCACATTTAAGAGAACTGTTTGTGGTGGAAACGCTAGAGTCTAGGTGCCATGTCTGAAGGGTTACTTTCTGTTCCAAAGGTACCATGCTGAAAGTGCTTGGTGGAAATGGGGCTTTAGTATTCATTGTCATTTCAGAGAACTGTATTCTGGTCCCAGTGGAAACACCTCTGAAGCAGCATTTTACATGATGTAGGTTACTGAGTGTTTAACTTGCTCCTGAAACCTGGCACCTCTTAGCCTGTACAAATGCACCAATTTAAGGTGTGCAGAGTCCTCCAGTGGGCCAGACTGGACCCTTTGGCGGGCCAGTTCTGGTGTAAAGTCTGGAGCTGCTACATTGACAATTACTTGGGAAAGATGTTGTAGATGACACTGAGAGCAGTCAGGCGAATGTTCTAAGTTTAGGGGTACATTTTCTGTTTTAGAAATGAGAACACTGGGTATAAAAAAAAAGACAACAAACATTCTGTGGGTCCACAAAATCAGGCTCCCATTAGCTGTCTTAGGCAGTGGTTCCCAACTGGTCCAGCCACAGGGTCGAGATTTCTCCTTAGTCATTACTTCAAGGTCTGTAAAGTTTAATATAATATTCAGCATCATACTTGTGTTGGTCATGTCCTCAAGCTAGTTTGCTGCCATTCACTCACTCCACATCAGGAAATGGCACCTCAACATAAAAGCTTGTGCCGGAAATTCGCTGTACTTCAAAACTAAAGTGTGTTTTTTACAAACTCGACATGTTCGCGAGTCACTTTTGGTCCATTCAGAATGGACCCGTGACCCAATTTTGGACCGCAGTCCACCAATTGGAAACCACTGATCTAAGGAGCAGCTCCAGACTTTATACTTGATGTCATCACAAGTTTGAGACTCACATCTTAAAGTTTCTGGCTCTTAAAGGGAGTAGCTGATGTTCACAGGTATAGATTGAACTTCCCTAGGCCATGGACATAACATATTGGAACTCTTATCAAGTCAACTTTATTCATCCAGCACTGTAAACACAAACAGAGCTGATCCAAAGTGCTCAAGAAGCCACTGTTCTTCTCCTTTGAGTTAGCTGCTAACTGCCACAAGCTGCTTTTTTAATCTCCCATTGGTAGGATAGGATAGACGTTATTTGTCCCAGTGGAAAATTTGTCTTGGACTTTACAGTGTTTGCATTGTGAACAGTATAAAACAACACATACACCCAGACAGCAGTGGGGCAGCTGCCTCCATTCAATTGCACATGCTCATTTGCATCATCATAAAAAACAAAACAAAGACACACATATGACAGTAGTACGGTGATGAGCGACACTAAACAATAGAAAGAATACAAGCACTGTACAACAATGGCGTCTCCCCAGTCCGGTCTTAATAGATAGAGGGACAAAAGAGTCTTTGAACCGGTTATGCTTGCACACATCACACAAAATGTCACACCTGTCCCGCCCTTTTACACAGACGCCACTTTGGTGCTGTTACTTAAAGGCGAGACAACTCTGTACTCCCATTTCATGATCATACCTTTAGTACAGAACGGCATAATGGTGCAACATTCCTGTCTCGAACAGGCAGTGTTAAAGGGACCAGAGTGAGATCATATGCTACAATACTTCAGAAACGTTGATGATTTATATGAAACGTGCAAATGTAACATATTCATGGTTTGCAGAAATGTACTGTCAACATTTTCTTCTGGTGACTCCCCTGATATTATCATGTGCATCATAAAACTGCTTAACCATAATATCTCTAACTAAAAAGTCAAGATAAATAATGTATATATGTGTATCATTTGAAATCCTTCACACAGATGTGGCCCACTTCTCTCTAAGACCTGTAAAAATAACCGTTTACAAGACGCCTGACTCGGAGAGAGCACGTGTTCACAGCCACAATCGAAGTCTGCTTACACGTTGACCACATTTAATTCAAACAGCACTAACCCACGATGCATTGCACATAAAGGACGTGCATTCAAAGCAGCGCCCTGCAACCGTGTGTGCGAGGCGCCAATTACTGCAGCACACAAAAAATAAATGTAAATGTTTGCCCTTCCTCTCCATAGCAACAGTTTGCTGAGCAGCAGAGCGCATGGAGCTGCAACACAAGTCTCATTAACGTGCAAGTGCAAACATCGTCCATGAAAGTAGTCCATAATTTCATCCTCATAAGTGCAGGAATGGACTTTGCCTGAGCGTGTGAGCTGGAACACTGCTCACTATGATTTGGATTCTCTTTCTCCCCAGCTGACATGTGATACGTTGAGCCAAAAATACCTCTGGCATCGGCCAGAAAGTCATCGCCGTCCTCGGGGGCGTCTGGTCCACAGAGGCATCTGGCACACTGCTAACAGTAATAACTGCGTGGTCCTGTGTCAGTGCTCGACAGGCTCCAGATAAATGTCATAAACCTTCAGACAAACAAAGCTGAGCGGTCGTTTTCAATTGTGTCTGATTAGATGAAACCTGAATTTCAAAGTAAGCCAAATCTGACTGATCTGACTGCTCACAGCACTGTGTGTCTGATTCCTGCAGGTTTCCTCTCTGAGAACACTGAATTTCATCAACTCCACTTTTCCTTTAATATCACTACGTAAAGGTCTCTGTGTCTTCCAGGTGAAGGTCATGCAAATGTCGCCCCCCGCTCACCTCGACTCACTGCGAATTATCCATATGTTTATTTATGGCGCTTCATCCTGAAATGTGATGTTGCCTGGATTAGCTGTTCTCCAAACAGCTGCTCTGTTTCCAAGGCAACGCATAAAGAAGAATAATTCACACAAAGGATTTAGACAGGCCTAAAAACACAACCGGCTGCCTACATCTGTTTACTAACTGACTGTGGGTCGGTATTATGGTCATCATTAAGAACATGCTGTTCATTTAAATGTGATAATGTCATGCACCTGAGCTCTTTCGTCTAATTTCCCTCTGACATAGGTTTGTTATTTTTAGTTTTACTAAAAGTGATCATTACAGAGAATCAGCCCATGACGAATCAGCCGCTGACTTTACTCATCCGAACAATGAGGCACAGTTTAAGTCACTTCCTAAGACGTGGTCTTGTAAAACAGTTGTGCTGACAAACATAATATAATTGCAGCTTGTCGTGGTCGGTGCACCAGTGGAGCCCCGTGGGTCAGCTCTAACTACGCCTTATTAAAAAGAGACTTTAAAGAGAGTCTGTCTCGGAATAAGATGTTTACACAATTTATCTGGCAAGGGACAACATTCATATAAACAGGTCATTCCAGTGACCATAAAAGGGCGTGAAATTAGTTTGACATCATTTGTGTTTTTGTCTGTGTGTTAAATATGAAGCCACGGCCGGCACATGGTGAGCAAGTTGAGATAAAACAGACCTTCCTTTCAGACACAGTTTTACAGTACAACTTTTTACAGATTTGATACTAACCGCTTTGACCATGAGGAATCGCATCATTTCCCCACGTCCTACTTCCCAACCTCACAGTTGAGTGTTACAGCAACGCAGCCAGCTCATGATGCAACGTGACAAATATGTCGTTTGTATGTGTTCAGCCTCAACAGACACTTACTGGTTGGACATTTTGCAACTTGTGTCCTAACTTGTGTTCTTTGAGACGTTAATCAAGACTTGAGACACTGAGGAAAAGACCAAAATTTCACTCCTGTGTGCTTCACAAAGGTTTACAAAGGTCATGTGTTGCTGAGTTCAAATATAGAAAATGTAAATTCCCTCTTTTCCTAACCGCACTGACAAAACAACTGCTGCACATTTTGCTACAGACCAGTGCTTCTCACCACAAAAAAATTCTGCTGTTGGATACAAGAACAGATTTCCGCAGTAGTAAACCACAGGTAAGGAGAAGTGAAACTCATGACCAGAATCATCACTCTTATGACTGATAGTCACACTGGATTCATTTCCATAGTGAATCAACCTGTTCAGAAACTGAATATTATTTATTTATTTTCAAACAAACACACACACAAAAAAATAATAGTGGATTTCTATTCTAAATGCACTCATTTATAATAAGCAATTTTTTAAATTAAATTAAATTAAATTAAATTAATTTTTATTTATTTATTTATTCATTCATACATGTATTTATTTATTATTTTTTATTTATTTACGAATTTTTTCTTTTTATCTGATTAGGATACTTTATGTGTTTTTCTGTCTATTCCAGTGGAGATAGTAAAAATGGCAATAAATGGACAATAAACAGACCTGTTTTTAACAGAAAATATGGGATTATTTATTTTTCATGAATGGTTAAATTATAAACATGACCATTTAAGAGCACATGCCCCGTGCACAGCGCTGTCAGTCCTCATAACGTGGTGCAGGTGATGGCAGGAAACATCAGACTGATATATGTTCATATTTAAAATTGATAAAAGTTGATGTTTAATAGAGAGAGAAGCAGCTGATTTACATTTTTTTTTAGCAAAGCTAGTCACTCTTAAGAGTTTCTTTTGAGGTAGAAAAGTCTTATCGAGATAAGTGGGACATGTGGCGGCCCAAGAAGCATTACAGTTAGTAATATGAGGGTAAATTAAGATATAGTAAAATATGTATGTTGAGGTCGTAGCTTGTCCATCCATTAATCCATTAATTTTCATCCGTTTATCCAGGGCTCCTCCTGGGGGACCCCAAGGCGTTCCCAGGCCAGATGACATATGTAATCCCTCCAGCACGTTCTGGGTCTGCCCTGGGGCCTCCTACCAGTGGGACATGCCCAGGACACCTCCAACAGGAAGCACCCAGGAGGATCCTGATCAGATGCCCGAACCACCTCAACTGACCCCTTTCAACGCGAAGGAGCAGCGGCTCTACTCCGAGCTCCCTCCAGATGTCCGAGCTCCTTACCCTATCTCTAAGGCTGAGCCCAGACACCCCACGGAGGAAACTCATTTTGGCCGCTTGTATCCACGACTTCATTCTTTTGGTCACTACACAGAGCTCATGACCATAGGTGAGGGTTGGGACGTAGATGGACCAGTAAATTGAAAGCTTCGCAGCCAGCTCAGATGCTAAATCTTGCACTGGGGCCCGTCCTGACTACCATACGCCACTGCACAGAGGCATAAAAATCACAAATTTAGAAGTCACATTCAGTATCAGGAGAGCCGCCCAACTCAAAAAAGGATGCTTGTCACTCAACTTTTAAGAATAAGGGAAAATATCCTCTTAATGTTTGTACATAAAAATGTCAGAATGTCCTTTACTGTGAAAATAACTAATTAAAACAACTCTTTGCACGTGTTTTAGCATGAATTGCAGATCTTTTCATCTCCAAGAAACAAATGACTTATCCAAATGTGCAGGAACTGACGCAGTTTAAGTGTGTATTGAAATGTCAGGGGACTGTTAAAGTATGAACCTCCATTAAATTTTGCTACTTGTTTGAATTAATGTCATAAATCTAACGTGAGGGTTCAGTGTACGGTTTGGGTCACTCTTGTTGAGAGTACACAGCAGGATGGAGACAGATATTCCCATAAGCAGCACTTGACTACTCTCCTCACTTTAGCAGCTTCACAACAAACCCCATTTCCTGGTTACACTTCCTTGTTACAGGTCACATGTCTCGTAATTAACCAATGGGAGGCTAGAAGGATTTAAACTGAGGTAAGTGTGTGAGGATCACTGAGGCAGGTCCAGCAAATTAAATATTCTTAATAAAGATGCTGCATATATTTTAACATATAAGTATTAATAATTGTCAAGTGTAAATAATTAACTGTATTCTTATCAAATTACTAAAATTTATTTAACTTGGAAACTTTTATTAATGTATCATTTGTCTTTGCAGCTCCAGTATATTATAAATCTGACCCAGTGTTGTGGAGTACAGTGCGGTACACTGATGCTCTCCAGTAGGTGGTGCTGTGTTACAATTCTTCCACATCTGTGCTCAGTGATTAAAGGTGTGTGTGTGTGTGTGTGTGTGTGTGTGTGTAGGTGGCTTTCTATGCTAAATACTTTAAGAATGCACCATCACCATCCATCTTTAACCAGCAGGTTCCCTCTAGTGTTCAAATACGACCTGAACAACTTGTTCTCACACTGTGTGCATATTTAACACCAGCACTCGGGACAAAGCAGGTTTACTTACAGCAATTTCAGTTTATTAAGACATTCATACAATTCTAGGGAGGAGGAAATCTGAAAAGTAGTCAAGGGGGTAAATAGCAATATACTCTGGTAAGGGTAAAACCACATGTCAGCAAAATATGGCCAACCAGTGAGGAATTCTGATAGAGCAAGTGGGATAGAAAAAAAAAAAAAAGATATGGTACATTTAAATTAACACATTCACAAAAGATAATAAAAAGCAAGTGAATCTACAATAAAACATGACAAGTGCCTCTATTAAGCAGTCCCACAATACATCGCACATATGTTAGCATAACATAATTTGCAGACTTTATACAGCACTTATACCTTTTAGTCCACAAGTAAGTTACTAAATGGTGGAGAACATCGAATACACACATCTTAATTGAACATGGAAAGAAATACCTGATAAGAACCTTTAAGTTTACAGAACCCATGGCTTTGTAGCTCCAACCAGCCGTCTGTCGAGGTTAGAATCTACAACTGTCCAAGAGGGACCACCATAGAAGTCACCTCGCTTTTAACACATACCAAAATTCAGATCCAAGGTTTAGCATTGAGAAGTTTTTTTTCCCCCTCGAATAATATAAGCACAATGCAAGTGGACGATCGCTATCACTGCGTTTAAAAAATAATAATCTCAGGGCTCAAATCAGGTCGGCCACATTCATAGGCATCTCCTCCACGGTAGTATTGTAAAACGTCTCGATATCCCGAAGAATCCTCTTGTCCTCCTCAGTGACGAAGTTGATAGCAACTCCTTTTCTGCCAAAGCGGCCACCGCGACCGATTCTGGAGGGGAGAGATGGGCCGCGGTGAGACACAGAGGACTGAGGTGCACATACTGGTGCAATAAAGCCATGAAGCTAACTACAACCACTGAAGATAACCTTTGTCATAACATGCAAGATGTCACTGCACTAGATGTAACTTTATAATTATTGTTTAATAAGTGTACCTATTTTCTATAATTTGCTTAATCCAAAAGTCCCCTCGTTTACTTTCTGCCACATTTTTCTATCATATTCGGCATAATTACATTGTCAATTCCATTCTTGATGTTTAATTTTAAAAAAGTGATATATGGTTCGACTTACCTATGAATGTAGTTCTCTCGGTTTGTAGGAAGGTCATAGTTAATGACCAGGGAAACCTGCTGGACATCAATCCCACGAGCCTGAGAAAAAAAAGACGACAGCATTTCAATTTATATTCGAGTTTTGGCGACAGAAGGCCAACAACATCGCGCACATGTTGATGTCGCTCGTATATAAGTAACAGATTTCTACAAGAGAAAAACCCATTGTGGAGAACGAGCCCTGATCTCCCAAAAGTTTTGACTGCTTGGTCATTTCAGGACTGTCGCAGGATTTAAAACATTTGGGGTTTAGTGACAGTTTGTTGCTCATCACGTTGCGCTCAACTCACCAGAAGATCAGTTGTGATCAAAACTCTGCTTGATCCGGACCTAAACTCCCTCATAATCACATCACGCTCCTTCTGGTCCATATCACCATGCTGTGAACGGAGAATTATTTTAGTTAGGAAAATGTGCGGCATTAATGCTGATAAGCCTCGACATGAAACACAACGTATTGATCCAACACAACAGACTGGGAGTAAATCCTACCAGAGCAGAGACAGTGAAGTCTCTGGCGTGCATCTTCTCAGTCAACCAGTCAACTTTTCTCCTGGTGTTGAGGAAGATGACAGCCTGGGTGATTGTCAGCGTTTCGTACAGATCACACAGGGTATCCAGCTTCCACTCCTGGAGACATTAACGAAAAACAAGCCATGTAACGCGTTCTTAGATGAACTAAGTTAAGTTGTACAACAAGCCTGCTCATCAAGCATCTATTTAACTCCATGTTACAAAAGAAGCAGCTAATGTGTAACACAGGATCTTGAGACAAAGGACACTGGACATTAAGAAAGAGGTCCCCCCGAGCCTCATTTCCGATACTGTGCTTTTTATCTCCTTCCCTGGTGTACCCATGCTTACACGGCCACATGAGCTAAACCTGAGGCTTGGCTCCTGCAGTTCGAGCAGGGTGCTTTAGTGAGAAGGAATATTTGACATCGTAACAGTAAGAAACGACCAGGTGAAATGTTGCGGATAAGTAAACGCACCTCTCGCTCCACATTAATGTAGAACTGCTTGATACCCTCGAGGGTAAGCTCTTCTTTCTTCACCAAGATGCGAATGGGGTCTCGCATGAACTTCTTGGTCACCTCCAACACCTCTGCTGGCATGGTGGCAGAGAGCAGAACCACCTGTAGAAGACGCAGAACACTTTACTTGAAGATTCAATCAAGTCAGACCTCAGTGTGGTGTTTTAAAAGCAATGCAGGACCAAGTGTGGCACAGCACCTTGAGACAGAGGCCAATGAACATTAAGAAAGAGGTTCGACCACATCTCATTTTCAGTGCAGTGGGCAATAATCTCCTTCCACGCAATACTCTGCTAGCATGATTGCACGAAACAGATAAAAATCTGGATCGCACAATTATAGCAGACTTCTGTTAATGCAGAAGGGTTTCAGATTTCAGCTGTCAGTGTTGTGCTTTTACCAAAGAGATACTTACTTGAATGTTTGTGCTCTGCTTCTGGAAGATCTCATAGATCTGATCTTTGAACCCTCGGCTCAACATCTCATCAGCTTCATCCAGAACGAACATCTTGATGGATTTTGCGCCTGTGAAAGAAAGGAGGCGTTTTAACTGAGGCTTTTATTTGTGAAATAAGTTGTTGGAGAATGCTCCTCAGACCTGTCACACTTACAAAGATGTCCCCTGGTAAGCATGTCGTACACACGCCCTGGTGTGCCCACCACGATGTGGGGGGACTCAGCCGTGAGCTTGTGTATTTCACTGCGGACGTTGGTCCCTCCGATACAGGCATGGCAGGCTGCCCCCTGGTAGTCACCCAGAGCCAGAATGACCTTCTGGATCTAACGAGGGGAGACAGGAGCAAAAAAAACAAACAAAACACAAATTCAGTTTGTGGTACAGATGGCATGACTTGACATTTTAACAGTTTGTGGAATAACTGTTCAAAGTGATCAGTAAAATGAAAGAAATCTCCATTTAAGAGTCAGTCCCGAAAGATGGTATGCCATCATATCACTCAGTTTTCCACAGCAACATGTAAATATTTAAACAATCAATCAATTCAATTAAGCCAGATTTCAGATCGATGTAGCCATGGACAGAGACTACACCAGTCTTAAAGGGATGTCGTGATTCACAATTTCAGAATTTTGAAAAGTTTAGAAAAAAGTGGTACCTTAGTAATTGAATCAGTGTCCTCAATATGCTGTATAGGTCTGAGATACTGTTGAGGTCACTGTGACCTCAGAAACAGCATACCTGCTGAGCCAGCTCTCTGGTGGGAGCCAGCACCAGAGCCTGAGTCTCCTTCAGCTCAATGTCCAGCTGCTGCAAGATAGAGATGGCAAACGTGGCCGTCTTGCCAGTGCCCGACTGGGCCTGGGCAATGACATCATAGCCTGATGGCAGGGGGACAGATATTATTTACAGTAAGAAAAGAAAATTCTTCCAAGTGATTCACTTAGGATTGAGAAATGTGCATTCACGTTTCAATACATTGAAGTGCGAGTGATCAGTGGAAAAAAAAAGTTATCCCCATTAATGGGTAAGTCCCGAAAGATGGTAAAGCATCACTTCACTCAAACAACTTACTTATTAGTTAAATATGTTTCTTTACCTTTGATGCAAGGTATGATCGCCCTTTGTTGAATGGCAGATGGTTTTTCAAAACCATATGCATATATTCCCCTAAGAAGAGTCTCCCTCAGGTTCATATCATCAAAGTTGTCTGTAATCTCGTTCCAGTTGCTCTGAAGTGAGAAGAATAGCTTGTGAGTGCACAAATTCTGCACTAAATCTGTATTAGCATCTGTGTAATTAAGGTTAAAAAGGTATTTATCTGTGCTCTTACCTCGATGACACCATCAGGCTCCATTCCATCTGGCCCCGCATGGTCTCTATCTTTTGAGCTGTGTAAGAGAAGAGACATAAGTTAGATGATTAAATGACAAAAATGAAAGACGTCTTGAGGTTTGGCCGCTTTAACAGGAAACTGCAACGAGCTGTCATTCCCGCCACGTGTCACGTCAAGCCAAGACGGTGCTTAAGGAAAAAACCCGCATATTTAACGTCAACTTTAACGGATTAAAACGTAGATGCTACGTCAGAAATGTAGTGAGTGGGTCTCGCTGGGTTACGCCCAGAGTATCTCCTTACAGAGGCCGGGGCTTCGCGAGGCGCACGTGTCAAATTCCACGAGCAGGGCTCTGCTACCTGCCCCCCCCCCCCACCCCCCACCCAAAAAATTTCCCGCTTATGTAACCTGGAAAGGTGTCAGGCCGGCTCACACGCCCGCTGTTAATTCATGTAAATTTGAGTATCAAAATCGCTCGCCAATATGTCGGACAGTCGGGCCTGTGCTGCCAGCGCTGGCTCCTGTTGCCTGAGAACTAGGCCGAGCTGAAACGTTAGCCCGGCCCGACGGTTCCTCTCACTAAAACAACCACCGGTCGACCACGACAGCAAAAAGTTGCTGCAAAAACACAAACCGGTCTTGTTGTATTTCGCGTTAGAAAGACAAAGCACGCTTCATCCAAACAGCTTGTAGCGCATTTTTGAAGCGCGGGGTAGCTGTGCAGCTAACGTCACAAAGCTAACCGTTAGCAACCACATCGTCCGCACAGCAGCTGGGGCCTAACTAACTGTCAGCTAGAAAATAAATAATTTCACATCACACGAAGAGCACAACATCACGATACACTTGCGTACGTCTTCACATCGAATATTGTTGTTAAAAAGTGGCAAAATGTACGACTTTTACCTGTTGTAATCAGCAGAATCGCAAGACATGATCCGTTCCCAACTTCAGCATGCGAATGGAAAGATCGCTGATAGCGATGCCAACTGCCTTTATGCAGCCGGACTATTTTTCACTGATGAACATAAAGAATCCAGTAACGCTGTCAGTTTTGTCTCAGTGCACTACAGTTATGTTTGTATCGCATTAAATTATATTCACTACCTTCTATATACAAATATATGCATCAATTACCGAGAAAAATGTGAAAATAAATCCAGACTACATTTCGCGGCGGAAGGATATTGCAGTAATAAGTAGTGCTCGGGCTGCTACAGCGTCTCTGACGGGTCAAAACTCGTCCTGCCAAGGTTGTGCAACACAGAGAGGGTTCGTGTGAGGCCGTTAGAAGAGGAGTTCATGAAAATGAATGAAGAAGAATTACAGAGTGCATGAAATAGAATTAGTGTAAGAGTGTATGAAGAAAAAATACAAATTAAATGAGTTAAAATTTACGTCCACTGTCACCTGAAACCATAGCTTAGAGGAAGGAGTGCAGCATTTAATGCAGTTAATTCTTACATTATATATTCTACAGGCCTAATTTACACAAGTTTGTGGAGTGCTAGATGTATAAGATATATAATATAAGATAGCAGTGAGTGACCAAACCACAGCTGCTTATCACAGTTGTGGACTGCCTTATACATTCTTTCTGAGTAATGTTGGAGACAGCTTTTAAAGCACAAAAGTAAATATGTATGTATAGATAGATAGATAGATAGATGTACTTTATTGATCCCAAATCGTGACGTTCTTTTGTTACACTAAACTCAACTTTATTATGAGATTCATAAAGGTGTATCTTATCTTATTTATATAGCACCTTTTATACAAACATGCAGCCCACAGTGCTTCACGTGGCAAAATTGGATTGACACAGACACAAGGCAATAAAATATTTAAAAAGCAAACCAACCAAAACAGAACAAACAAACAAAAAAGATGATTAAAACTCCATAGAATAAAAAGAGAGTGAATAAATTAATAAAATAGAATAAAAATAAACAGGACAGTTTGAAAAAAAGGTAAAACCAGTGGTTAAAACTTAAAAATCAAGACTTTAATGTTACTCCACATTAAAAGCCAGATTAAAAAAGATAGGTCTTTAATTTATGTTTAAACATACAGAGAGAGCTCGCCATGCTAATATCCAGAGTTAGTGAATTCCACAGTTTAGGGACGTAAAAACAGAAAGTGCTCTTACTAGCACCAGTATGGGACACATGAGGAACATTTAAGCAGTGGAGGACCTTAGTGATCTGGCTGGAACATAAAATGACAGAAAATCTCTGAGCAGCAGATTAAGATTAAAAGCAGAAAACGTAGGAAAGACATAGTCATACATAGGGTTGCAGCGATATACCAGTTTTAAGGTATGTTCTGACATAAAAGTTGATGGTTATCATACCTTGTACCTTTGCTAAAATGCAACTGGACGGAGAATCTCCCCTTTTATTTTAGTTATTTTCAAAGGGAAGACTTTGTGCACATACGTCCATTAACAAAATGGTTTCCAGTTTAAATTCTATCAATAAAACTTTTGTTCAATCAAAAATAGCCCTTCTGTTTTCATTCCTTTAAGGGGTCACTCTGAAACCACAATAATTCTGAGACAGGTTATCATACCATGAAAGTCTCATACTGTTGCAATCCTAGTCGTACCTCACAAACTTTATCTGTTTAAAGTTTAAAAATTAAAAGTAATAAATCATAGCATATTCTGTAAGTATAAGCTATATATCTGTAGAATGTCTATAGAATAAACAGTGTAAGGATATACTACAATACACTCTAAAATATGAAATATATCCATAGCATAGCACCCTTCTATCAGTATACATAAACCAAATGTGCACATTTGTTGAAGTTGTAGTTTTCAGGATGCAGTGATGTAGAGTGGGAGAATAAGATGTGCACAGTTGCCATGTGCAAGGTTACTGAAGAGTAAAACACAGTGGAGTTGGTTAAGACAGAGGTGAGGTGTTGTACAGAGTTATTACTTTGGGCAGGAATGACTTTCTGTACGTGTCATCCTGACACTCCCTTCCGTATGTAACTGAGGTGTGTAATGATAGAGGTGGAGCAGAGGGAGACCTGGTGCGTTA
Source organism: Cephalopholis sonnerati (assembly GCA_019142605.1). Classification (NCBI taxonomy): domain Eukaryota; kingdom Metazoa; phylum Chordata; class Actinopteri; order Perciformes; family Serranidae; genus Cephalopholis; species Cephalopholis sonnerati. The sequence continues at coordinate 9,528,527 of JAGQAX010000010.1, forward strand.
ATCATCCTTTACAAACCTGATCAGACAGACAAACTTGTCTCACCAGTATTTACGTGGCAACATGTCAGGAAACGATTGTGCAAGGTTTGCCTCTTGACGCCCGACATTATACTGTAAACTTCCACTACTTGATGGACTTGAGTAACTCCAAATCGACATTAAACTGCCTTTTCTTTGCAGTTTTCTCTCATCCAACATCATGTAATATTCTTGTGATTTCCTCTCATATGAAGTGTTTTAGCCCAGTGTTACAAATTACCATAACCTGTTTCTTTCTGTATCGCCATTGTTTTCCAACTTCCAACCGTCTCTGGGTCTGGTGCCTCGCCCTTCTTGCCGTTATTTGGTAATATTTTTGTATGAAAGAGTCAGCTGAATCGCCCGTGACACTCTGTTCTGTTTTAGAAACCATTTAACCATGAGTGTGCCTGTCCACTGTTCTGCCCCTTGTTGTGGATGAAGTTGATGTTAACTCCTGATTGAACAAATCATGTGCATGGATTTCCCTGTGATATCAAAGTGTGCACACTTTTTAAACGCTGAACTTAAATCTGAACATTTGACCCCTCCCCCCACAGCAACATCAGTTTTATAACCAGCCCTGCAGAGTACACGGATCTGTCTTCCTGTAAGTTTCCATTACAAGGCTGTGATCAGCTCCTTTATGCTCCTGGAGTTACTAGTTACTTTGGAGGTTACATTTTTCATCCAAAGCATATGAACACCTTTACAGATTAAACTACACAGCAGTATTAGCTTCTCCTTCATCACGGCATGCTTCTTACATATCAATACATCGGTAATAACTGTCCAATAATTAAAGACTGTAAAAGACCTATTTGCATTTTGCATTATTCGTATACTGTTCATATATTTTGTACTGTATTTTTACTTAGGTGACTTTAAATGCACAACCTTTACTTGAAGTACTTATAAATTGCAGTATTGTTTCTACAGCAAAGGACTATAATACCTTATCCACCACTCAGGGGTGTGTTCAGGCAACTGCCATGGCACTGGCCTGGGGTTACCACCCCTGTTTACTTATATAAACTGAAAACTATTCTCTTTTTGTTTACTTTTATTTCACAGATAAGAAACAGTAAATTGCAAAGACAATAAAGCCTCCACAAAATGATCAGCATTTGAAAGTCTTGTGTGAGATTCACCCTGAGTAGAAGAATAAGCAGGAAGCTGCTAGGCTAATTTATGTAACAGGAAATGTCATAGGCTTATGCTAATAAGGTTAGCATGTGGTATATATGGGGAGAAAACATGTCTAGTAGCCTGTGAGATAATGTTTTGTCTGTGAGTTATAATAGAGCCAAGATTTGTCACACTTTGTCAATCGCTTCGATAACGTGTTATCACTCTTATCATGACACAAGACAATAAAAATAAGACAGGTAGCTTCATGATACTGTCTACTGACAGTTTTTTTTCTCTTTTCTTTCAGTGGTAGGTCGTCTTCACTGGTGCTTTGTTGTAATTTGCTCCTTACAATAAAGAGCTCCATCGTCCCACTCACAGCTTTTTTCTTTTAAATGTTATCATCCCTCACACTGGCTGCCAATCAGGGCTTTGGATGTGTCACACACTTATAAGTCCCAGACGCGGATGGCAACAAATAGGTTCCCCTAGAAGTTTTTTTTTAAATTAAATTCAAGTAAATTACATTTTTTTTTAGCCAGAGTCTGCCTCTGTATTAGTAAATGGGTGTGCACAATATACTGAAACTGTATATAACTGTATTGGCCAAGATGAATATTGCAATAATAATGTGTGGTTATCACAAAATCCCACAACAAACCATTTGAAAACCACTGTCCTAGGGTAATTTGTGCAGTGATAAGTGTCATGGGCTTATGCTAATGTTGTTAGTGTGTTATATTTGTGGAGAAAATGTGTCTGGAAAAAGACAACTGCTTCTGCATCTGTGAACCTTGTGAGTTATGACAAAGTGAAATTTTAAACTTTTTTTTTTTTTAACATAGTTGCTATTGATCCATGTTTTCCATGTGTCAGTTGAATCAATCAAACTTTACTGCACTTCACAGAAACACAAAACAGAGGCATAGAAACTCCTTCACCAACTAACATTCTGGCAGTGTAATCGCAGAACAATGCAGGCAAACCACCTCACGAGTATGCTCACAGTGTCAGTGAGTTCTCCAGGGATGATGTTTTTTCATGGGACGACGTGAAGTCAGCTTCACCCTGCCTCCCTTATCAAAAAGTCAGTTGGATTTTTCCATTGGATTTTGGATTATTGCAGAAAATAAGATCTGTGTCAAACAAACATGTCATGACACCTACACATTTTGTTCTGCAAGATATCTTCACAAATGAGCACCTGTTGTGATTTTTGAAGCCCTATTGCAATCACCAGAGGCAAAAAGCTATAAATGAACTACACTATGGTCCCATAATTTAACATTCCTACCACAATGACACTGTGAAGACGTGGTCGGCGTGATGTCATTCTATAGCCTCATTTAGGCAGTTGTTAGCAGCTTCAACAATCATGAGTAGGTTTTTTTCCTGATGAAATGAAACATGAAAGTCTCTAAAGCTTGTGTTGCCCACAGACCTTATTTCAGGCATCTAACCAAAAACCCATTCAAAAAATTAATTGACTTTGAGACGAGTCAATGGGTGAGCACAAAAATGCAAACACTCTATAACATTTTAAAAACAGGAATATGAGAAACTGTAATATACTGTAATGAGAGCAGTTAAAGCAGGTATGAATACTGGAGACAGAAAATTAACACTGCACATGTAAATTAATGCAAACCAAACCCTTCATAAGTCAGTGGCCAATTTGGGACACCCTATTCAAAAAGGTTTGGACACGCCATGATCAGGTCTGGAACATGCAGGTCCTATGTGGCCTGTTTTCCTGGCCCACTTAATCTGAGATCTTTCTATGTATTTAACAATGTTCTTCAACTCTGTGAAATGAGAGCGGCTTTGTTGTCTTCATGTAACAGTAATCCTGCCTTTATTCCAGTGCATTGCTGAGTGTACAAAGAGAGATGTTGGTTGAAATAGGAAAATGTCCATTTTCTTCAGTTCTGACACCAAAGCAGAACAGCTGAGTGTACTTTGTCTCTAACGCACGATGGTGTAGTAGTTGGAGAAGAGTTCCTCTCCTGCTGTAATGTCTCTGAGGGATACAAGGACAACACAGCGCAGAGGCCTCTGTGTGTCATTGCTGTAGTTGACATTAGGCAGATACTGGCGAAGCTCGATGGGGAATTTATGCGGCACATCATACTCCTGGTAGCACACGTTAGCAGGCGACTCGTTGGAGCAGTTGTTCACATACTGACCAACAGCAAGTGGGTTCTGTGGAGTGGCTGTCAGCCAGCTGGTGTCACTGGTCATGTAGGGCCCCAGTCTGTCCCTGCCACTGCAGGACTTGAACACCATTCTGGAGATGCCTTTGTCATTTCCATCAATCAGGACACCATCAATACACCTGAACACAAAAGGGTTTCTGATGGACTGGAGGAGGATTGGCTCATAGGCTTGATAGACTGTGCCAGGGTACATGGCCACTGTGGCTCCTTTGGGTACAAATCCTTTGGTGACAAACACTCCAGTTCCTGCAGAGGGCAAAGTGCTAGGCTTCCTGTCAATGCAGAACCCCAGACACTGGAACATGGCATCATCTCCACACACTTGATTTCCTCCACTTTGGTCTTCTTCGCTTGTTACCTCTCTGAGAAAGTGATTTTGAGTTGCTCGGAGGTCCCCATGAGTGACATATTGACTCCTGAGCAGGAGTCTGAAGAGCTGCAGCAGGCTCTGTGACACCTCCTCATCTGGCACCAGTTTGTCCTCCGAGCGCTCCGGCACCTGCCGAAGAGTTTTCTCATTTTTAGACAGGTTCAGTATAATCCAGGGTACAAACCTGTGTCTGTACGATTTCCATTTGTTCTGAAATCTTTTAAGAGCAGTTCTAAACATCCAGATCGGCGTCTGAAGTCGGACATGAAGGAAGGAGCTTGTTTTTATGAATTTCAGAGTCACTTCCGGTAATTCGCTTCAAAATAAAAAAACGAGCTATCCAATTCGTCTCGAAACTGTCATACTTTGATATAATATTTGCGATGATTTTGTATAATTTGTTCGATAACCAATAAAAATCAAATAAATTAACACTTTTAAATATTATATAATTTAAGAGCGACCAATTTTGTGCTTTTATTGTTAATAGTGACGGTTAAACCGGAAGAAGTTTTTACGTTAGTCGTAAAAACTTTACACGCATTAGCCAGCTGGATGGGAGGAAAGAGAGTCGGGCAAAGACAAACATGGTAAGAAATCACTATTTTTAATCCCAGTGCCGTGACACAAATGTAAACAGTGCTCACAAACATTAACCATAACGTTGAGGTAAGTATTACAGCCAAAAAGCTGCGCCAGTGAACTATAATCCCTTTATATGATGAAAATAAACGTAGCTCTCGACGTTAGCATTAGCTAAGTAGCTCACGGTGAGACTAGCCAGCTCGCCTAGTTAGCTAGCTAAGCTTGCTAGCCTTTAAGCCAACTGACAAACAAAATTAGCCAACCATATATACACTGTAGTACCGAAAGCTAAGTATTGTTGTCTGTAGGATTGTAAAGACGAGCTCACTTGTCCAATGGTATCATAAATGTAAAGATAATAGCCAGCCGGTCTACATATTGAAGTCGGTCTCTGCTGTCAGGATAGCATGTTATTGCTAGTTCTCTCATTGCTGTTAAACCATGGTGTAGTATTGATGTAGCTAACTACTAGCCTCTCCTTTGTGGTTATATTGTGAAATGTTGGATGGTAAGAGTCCCCCTCCTTTGACAGCTGATAAATATAAATAACAACAGATAAATGATGTGTTTGATTTTACTCTTGCTGTCCTTTACATCAGTCTGTTCGTGTTTTATTTACAACAAGTGTTTTATGTGTCTTTGTGCAGAACAAGCTGAAGTCCTCACAGAAGGATAAAGTTCGCCAGTTCATGATTTTCACACAATCCAATGAGAAGACTGCACTGACCTGTCTGTCACAGAATGACTGGAAACTAGATGTTGCCACTGACAAGTTTTTCCAAAATCCAGAGCTCTATGTTTCAAATCTAAAGGGGGCCTTAGACAAGAAGAAGCTTGATCAGCTGTTCAACAGATATAGAGGTATGGAAAGCTTTTATAATATATACCCAGAGGAGAAATTTGCTTCTCACAGCAGTCTTTTCTTTGTCTCATCTAAAATAAGTCAGCATCTGATTTGGAGATTACTAAATTCTGATCTGTTTCTCCTTCACCGTCTTTAGGATAAATAAGGAGCAAAAGAATAAATCAGCAGGAGTTCTTCTGCTGTGCTCATAGGCTTCTCAGAGGTTTCCTAACTCTGGTAATAGATTAACAGAGTTGAGACTTGAATTTGATCACTGAGACATATTTCTGAAGTTGTTTACAAGCCAATCAAGTTTTCTTTTTGACCTGTTATCTCAAAAGCTGATTATTTCAGACAAGTAAAGATTACTGTTGTGAGAGAGGAAGAAGAGCATTTTAAGATCTAAGTTAGGAACATGCTGACACATGAGAAAGGCTGTTTCTCAGGAGCTAAATTTAAGAAGTAAGAGAAAATGGTCAAACTCTCATATGGATGTGTCTAGGAGAAATATGCTGTACAAAGAAGAACTTATTTTGAATTTTCCTTTCCTTTTGGTACAAATAAGACACCACAGTAATAGTCAATGCAGTTTTTAGCCTGTTACAGGTTTTATGGACAGCGGAGGAATAAATCACACAGTACAACACTGAAAATATTGAGTGGTATTCATTTAAAAAAATCAGTTTGGCTGTGAAGTAAAAATTAATTCACTCCTAACGCTCTCACACTTAGATCCTCATGATGACAACAAAATTGGCATTGATGGGATCCAGCAGTTCTGTGACGACCTGGCTCTGGACCCAACCAGTATAAGTGTCCTCCTCATAGCCTGGAAGTTCCGGGCGGCAACACAATGCGAGTTTTCAAAACAGGAGTTCATGGAAGGCATGGCAGAACAGGGGTGAGAATGAATTTTGAGATGTACAAACAATCCTGAAACTCCTTCTTTTTTGTCTGTAAAGTGAACTTTATCGCCAAACCCACTGAACTACTATACTATACATAATATTCTATGTTCACATACAATGTGCTGCAAAAGTGCTTAGCTTATACGTAGAGATTGTGGGCTTTGTTTGGAAGATGTCAAATATAAGCTAATGTCTTAATATCTGTTTGAAAAAGTTAACATTATACACACACATGACTCTTATGAATTGCTTAGTTTTACAACAAAGATGAATATATCCTCCACAGAAAAAAAAAAATCCTGTTTGTCCGGCAAAACCTAACAGTCTGCTTTGTGTGTCCCCAGGTGTGACAGCATAGACAAGCTAAAAGCTCAGCTGCCAAAGATGGAGCAAGAGTTAAAGGACCAAGGGAAATTTAAGGACTTTTACCAGTTTACATTTAATTTCGCAAAGAATCCTGGCCAGAAAGGTTTGGGTAAGAATCTTTTAATGCTCCTCAAATCAACAAATCAGCTGTTTGTTGAAAGTATATTGACCTGTCTCTGGTTGTCTTACAGATTTAGATATGGCAATTGCATATTGGAATTTAGTACTGGCTGGAAGATTCAAGTTCCTGGACTTGTGGAACCAATTTTTAGTTGTAAGTTGAGAATCATACTCAAGATTACCTTTTAAAAATGCAAATATTATTACTTCTGATTGAGTTCTTCAACTGTGCCTCACATCTTTTGCAGGAGCACCACAAAAGATCAATTCCTAAGGACACTTGGAACCTCTTACTAGACTTCAGCACAATGATCACGGATGACATGTCAAATTATGATGAGGAAGGTTTGTACAACACTCAGCTGAATGTGAACCCATTTATCACTGTGTGCATGCACATGCACTGTGACCTGTAATTTTTCCTGCCCATTCTATTCAATTAAAAGAACAGCGTGTAGGATTCATAGGATTTAGTGGCATCTAGCATTGTGGATTACAAATTGCAACCAACTGAAACTTTTACCATGTTCCAAGCGAGAACTCCTACTTATTATTCCTTCAATGTTCAGGAAGTTTTTACTGGAAGCCAAATTATCTGCAGAGGTCTCTTCCTCTCTAAACCAAACACACTAGGTGATTAAAACCGGTAAAAACGCGCAACAGAGCAGTTTCACGTTACAAATAAGTGTTTCTCCAAAGCTGTTCGGCTTGTCGCAGATGGACCACTAGCCCAACACTTGCTATTATGAGCTCTTTTCTATGGTAACTTAATGAGTGACCTTTTTTATGACCCAGGCGTTCAGGGGGTTTTAACTGTGAGCCAAATTATCTGCAGAGGTCTCTTCAGCCCCTTTGTCACTGCACAAAACCCCACTTTATACCCGCTAATGTGGCCCTTGCATCTAATGGGAAAGGTCACAATCTACATTCACACCTGGGTCAAATGACTCTGCAGTAGTCACAGGTGCTTATCAGCTTTGGCTCCGATTGGCAGTGATGGAAATGCAACACCCTTGTGAATGTGCTAATTTTAGCCCCTTTACTGATGAGTTGCAACAACATGCCTTCACAAAATACCATCTGTCTCCACCCAAGCGGCGCTCGAACATTGTTCCAAAGTAGTTGGCACCAAGTTTAAAAGAGAGATTAAATAAGTGAAGAATAAAGAACAAGAAGTAACCGCCATAACGTTTTCAATGGCTCCCCGCTGTTTACTAACTTTTTTTCGGGCCTGTCCGTGACATCGAACTTGACACATGATTAAAAAAAAAAATCAGAAAGGCTCGTCTGCTGCAGAGCCGTGTAAACAGCTCTGGTCTACTTGCAATGGAAAATGAGTCTAACACCTTTTTGAAGGAGGTTTTCCCATGTCTGACAAACCCATGTTCACACGCTAACCCTTCCTATAGTCACTTAAGGTGCAGTTATGACTTTTTTTTGTTTTACCATGCAGTAATTGGTGCAGTAAATCAACTGCTGCAATACTCTTATTCTTAACACCTCTTGAGTGTATATAATTAGTCAACATACAATGCACAGAAGTGCACATGCTTGTTATGTTTGTCGTTGTCCTTATTCTTGTCTTTATTCTATTAATGTATATATTGTTGTAACCATTATAGCACAATACATATTTTGTATTTCTGAATGTAACACTAGTTTATACAGTGTAATCTAGAACAGTGCATATACTTGTGTAATTTTACACACTTACAGACTCAGCACAGTGAAGATATATATTTTTAAGTACTAGCGTCAACATGGTCGCATAATACATATTTCTGTGTTATTGTATTTTATTACTTTATATTTCCATACCTCTATTTCATACTCCTATTCTTACTTCTTTTAATTCTCTGGTCTTTACATCGGAGCGACTGTAACGAATCACAGTTTGCCCACGGGGATCAAAAAGTATTTCTGATTCTGATCATTTTGGTGGAGAGGGGTATTTCTCTTCAAAACAAATAGACCTGGTAATTTAATTTAATTCAATTTACGGTGGTAAAAACACTGAATAAAGTACCCTCACGTTAAAAAAATCATTTATTTGTGATGCGGGTCGTTGCAAAGAGGCTTCTAACTACAGGAAAAAACAGTGAATGTCCCTGTTTAGAGTCAGTGTTTGGTTTGCTTGTTCTGCACTACTATAGAAACATGACAATGCAACAAGGTGGACTCCATGGACGAGGGCCCACTCCCTATGTAGACATGAATGGCTCATTCTACAGCAAAAAAAACCCCAACAACTCTTATTTTCTGGTCATTATACATAAAAAAATACACATCTATCATATTCAATATCTGCCAATATATTGCCCTGAATCCTGCACACTGGACCTTTAAGTGCCTGTACCTGCTTCACACTGGCTCAGTATGGTTTTACGTAATAAAAATATCAGTTCAGTCCAGTTATCAGTTCATCTTCTTGTCCTCTTCACCCGTGGTGGATTTAATTCATGTAATATGTTCTGTCTGTCTGTTCAATAGGAGCATGGCCAGTCCTCATCGATGACTTTGTGGAGTTTGCACGACCACACATCGGGACCAAAAGCACGGCAGTTTAAGGGCTGCTCTCACTAAAGGAACATCCAACATGTGAGGTTTCTCAAGAACCAGAGAGCGCAGTGATCGGAGGACAAGCAGACCGCACTGAGCTGAGAACTATGTTGCCTTTTCAACCCTCAGGACTGAAATATTTTACACAGCAGAGACTTTATATATGTGTGTGTGTATTTACATATATATAAAAAAAGGCATATCTCTTTGTTGGTCAACTTGTGGTGGTTTGGAACTTTTATCTAAAGTATTGGGCTTTTTGTGTGCGCTCAAGCCAACTAGAGAGGAGTCACCATCTTGGCCCCTTGATGAGGTCGGGCTCCGCTCAGAAGCAAGTAGATAGACACACTTTTGAATTGTAATCTAAACACGAGGGTTCGCGAGGGGACGTCATTCTTTAAATATTGAATTTTAATACTTTTGTGTGCATTCCTGATTTTGTTTTTGTTTTATGATGCATTTGTGCGACAAGTCAGTATAAAAAACATTGATTGTAATTTTTTAAGCATAATGCTGTTTGTTTAAACACAAATGTATAAAGATAAAATAAATGTTTCAATTTGGTATCTTTAAAGCTGCGAGGCCTCTGTGTGTTTCTGTAAAATAAATGAAGAGATTAAATAACCTCTGGTTAGTCAATCGAGGGTTGCAGGGGTGTATCTGGTATGAAAATTGACCTCATACTGTGTACACTGGCACATCTGCAGTACTGGGGGTGTGGCGGGGGCACCAGATGGAGAATCTCACCTGTGCACATACATCTGTCCATCTCCGCTGCCTTTGTTACTTTTTACACATACCTCCATTAAAAAAATGGTTTCAGGTTTCCACCATAAGTAATTGTTTGTTCAACCCCAAACTACCCTTCTGTTTTCACTCATGTAAGGATCATTGTAGCTGATGATATTAATAATTGTCTAATACTGCATACTGTGATATTTCCTGAGATGGTTATAGTACTGTCACAATCCTAGTGAATACTGTTGGTTATGATTAAGGACCCTGCAATGTAAATCCTGTTTTGTTAAAGATATATTTTGCCCTCAACTAAAATTTCTTTCATTTTGGAGAAGTCTGTACAGCTGAATTTGATGCTGAATGTAGACATGGGGTCTTTCATACATAACCAAAAATACCTTGAAAGATAATATGCTAACTGTACATCATTTGAAGGATAGGACAGAGTCCACTTAGACATAATTTAATTGATCTTTCAGTAATGTTGACAGGGAAACAATGTATGTTTTTAAAACCCTAACAAGGGACTGTTTTTTTTAAGCACTGGGGAGGGACTTGTGTTTTTCATTTTGGGTTAGTGGAGGGGCATAGAGATTAAAATGGTTGTATTTTATATTTATTTTACAGAAAAATGCCCTCTAAACCCACCTGGCTTGGTTTTGAAGGCATGTTTTCTTTAAAAACTGCCAAAATTACACTATTTGTCATAGCCAGACACTGGAAAAACAGAAATAATTGTTGGGTTTTCAAATTTCTGACAGTCCTTGGACACTTCATGTGCAATGAACACTTCTGCCAGGAATAAAACATAACTAAATATGAGCTTGAAATAATGGTATTTCATCAAAATCACTTTACTGTACATCTTATTTAAAATTTGACTTAAAATAAACCGTTTGCATGAACTAACTAGCACGCATGATGAAGGTAAAAAACAAACAAACAAAAAAAACAGGCTTCTTTCAACTCCAGGATTTCATCTTCAACTTTTAACCTTCAACTTTAAAACATAAAGGAATAAAAAAAAAAAAATTAAAATTCTAACAATATCTAACACTTAAGGAGACTTTTGCCCTGGGGAGGGTAAAAAATAAAATAAAATTTAATCAAATAAAATAAAAATAAATGAAGGCACACCCCAGCTACTTCCATCCTCTGATCAGTTAAGAACAGTCTTGATGATAATGTAAGTCGTTTTTTTTTCGATATGTCAAATTAATTCTCATAAATTGTACCTCCCAAAATAAAAATAAAATAATTAATAATCCTTTTAAGGAGATACCAATGGCACACGTTAAGATGGGGTGGTGACTTCTCTCTTTATATTTTCCCCAACACACCTTGACCTCTTCTCACTGTCTCTTTGTAAAACACATTTTGAGTTACCTCTGAATGTTTTTACCATGTTTATTATTTGAGCTGAGATATTAACACCAGGGGAAGTGACGTGCTGCACCATTCTGACCTCGCGCGCCTCCCTGCGGTGACACCATTTAAAGGCACGTGCCGTTGCTAGGGGCGACTGACAACAGACAGCGGTTACAACAGTAGTTAGCAAACTGTTGAAAGAGACGACTGATAACAGCTGATAATAACGATAAATATTGAACACCTATCACTTTGAATCAGTCTTTTGTTACTTTGTAGAGGCTTAGTCAAACAGTTTGGGAAAATGGCGGCCGTTATTAATACAGTTTTATCAGAGATCGGCTGGGACGAGCGGTTTGCGATCCCTGAACCTAACGCTGAAAACAAGGCTTTGATTGAAGAGGTGAGTACAGGAGGGTTACATTTATTTATGACACCATTAAGAAGTTAATTTATATTTAGTAACGATAACGAAGTAACTTACAGTGTTGTGTATTAATCTAATGTGGTCAAAGTAGTTAGGTGTTTGACATTTAGGCCCACCGGAAGTTGGAGTCCGTTAGGGACCGTCAAAAATGACTGTACGTCATACCTGATGGAAAAAGAGGTTGCTGTACCTTTGGGCCTTGAATTCCCAACCTGGAGGTCCCGACCCATACTAGGTGTCACCAAAGCTTCACCAGGGGGTCATGACCCCTTCTTAATACTTAAAGGGTGTACACACACATACACACACACATTAATTTGACATACACACACACACACATTAATTTGACATACACACACACACATTACTTGATCATTTCTGTTAAGAAAATTAAATTAAATTAATTTACGACAATTTACAAGTTTAATTTTTTAAGATATAAACTTAAACAATTCTGTGGTGAAAAAATAACATTGTTGGGGAGTAACTACTTACAAATATTTACTAACATGTAATGAAATTACAAACATATTTTTGAAAAATTGTAGAAAATGTAGAATATAAAATGTTGCTTTGCATCTTTTCACCGTGCAGGAATGCCTTCATTTGTCACACATTTTTCAGCTTTATTGCCCGGTTTAAAACATTCCCACCTCTGTGTATATGCAGGAAATGCATGCAGTATGAAATGTTTTTAAATTTTATTTTTATTTATTTTTTTATTTTATATACCCTTAATAGTCCCGCGAGGGGAAATTCCAAGTTTTCACTGTTTTTACAAATACACACAGGCCTGAAACACACACATGCACAAACAGGGCCTTTTACATGCATCAAATGGAGAGATGTCAGAGTGAGGGGGCTGCCCATGGACGGGCGCCCCGAGCAGTTGGGGGTTCGGTGCCTTGCTCAAGGGCACCCCGGCAGTGCCCAGGAGGTGAACTGACACCTCTCCAGCTACCAGTCCACGCTCCATATTTTTGGTCCGGTCGGGGACTTGAACCGGCGACCCTCCGGTTATGACAAATTATTGCCTGATAGAAGACAGAACTGTCAACTCGTTACCCTCCGTTTCCACCTTAAGTCAACTTGGTGTAGTGGGCGAAATTCAAGGTGTGGACCCAGGCAAAAAACATCATGCATTATTGTTAAGAAGTAAACAGATCAAGAATTAATGCTGAAAACTGGCAGATATAAGCTTTTAAAATGTGTGAAAATTTGCCTTTGCAATTCCTGAATGTATTCGCTTAGTTATTAGGTGATTCCTCTGTATTTCTGACAGCTGTGTTTCTCAGCTGCACTGACTGTTAGCCAGTGATGTTTGAACTCTGTTTGAACTCTGTCTAAAGTTAATTCAGTGGCACATGATCAAAATCTCTTACTACATCACCTCACATGAGCCTCATCAGCTACTGTTATATAATGCTGGACACTGCATCTATATTGCAGTAATTATATTGTAAACAGATGGCTCTGATACCTGTGTTTACAACTTGTAAAGTTTTACGTGAGCACACACGGGCTCCATGTTAATGGTAAATCTGTCTGTGTCCAAAGACAAATGTTTGTATGTCATATTTGTCATGCTTTTAACATGATGATTTCTTCAACAACAGATTCGTAAAAAAGAGATGGAGTTGGTGCGACTGGATAACAAATTGGAGAGAAACAGGGATCAAAAGCAGACACTAACCGAGTTCTTTAAAAATGTTAAACAAGAGCTGGACAGTACTGAGGTAGGTATATCAAAATACGCTGTTTATTTATTATGGTGCATGTCTCTTCTGGTAATCTTAGTCATAGTCACAGTGTCGTTTTTTTCCGCATAGGCTCTGCTTAAAGCAAAAGAAAGAGAAGAAGAGTTTGAGAAACACCTCACTGCCCTCGCTGAGAGGGAGACAGGTCACCTGACACAGGACGTTGCCAAGATGGAGAGTGACAATCGATCTTTAGCAGAGAGGAAGAACACGCTAGAGGTCTACACAACATATATACTTTAAACACAGAAACAAATCAAGCTGTGAGTGCCAGAATGTGCAACTTAATCTTTGTCCATATCCTCAGAACCATATCTTCAAGGCCAAACAGAAGCTAGAGGAGTTCAGGAGCCAGATGGACTGGGACCAGCAGACCTTGAATGCCTTTTTAGAGGAGTCGGCACGCAAAGATGAGGACACAATGGCCATCATTAAGTACGCCCAGCAAGACGAGCAGAGGATAAAGGTCAGGAGAAAAGGCCTTTATTAAACAAGTATCAACAGGCTGTACATATATTCTAAACTTATGTCTACAACTCTGACTCACCCTGAGTTAACAGATTTATATTCTCTCCTGATACAGTCACTCACTCTGGCTATAGAGAAGAAGACACTGGAGGCCAGTGACAAGCGCAAAGCCCTTGACAAAGAACTGACTGAGACTATATCTACACGGGTATTGTAAAAAAGAAAAACACTGCGCATCCTCACTGTGTATATGGCTAATATGACATTTTTAAAGGAACAGTTCACCACAAAATCAAATACATATTTTATCTAGATTGTTTTGATGGGAGTTGCAGAGTTTTGGAGATATCAGCCGTATAGATGTCTGCCTTCTCTCTAATATAATGGAACTAGATGACACTCAGCTTTTGGTGCTCAAAGTGCCAAAAAATAAAACTCAACATCAATGTCTCTTTCCAGAAATCGTGACCGGGTTACTCAAGATAATCCACAGACCTTGTTGTGAGCAGTTTCATGTAGGAACTATTTTCTCTCTACTGAACTGTGCAGAAAGAATCGTGCATCTACTCATGGATGAGCATGGATGAGAGGCTTGTGTTTGTGACAGCGCAAGGTGTAAACATCAGTGGCATCCTCCTTGGCTGAGCTGTAACATTAGCTAGCTCAGCGAAGCAAATCAATCCTCGTAGACCCCCATGTTCAAATGCCTAACTTAATAGCAGAAATAAACATGTTTACAGCCTGGTACAAAAAACGGCTTTGGTCTCTATGACTCATTTCAACATTTTTGACAGCTGTATAGGGGCTGAATTTTGTTTTTATAACTCACCCATTTACATTTTAATAAGGCCCAAAGTTACGCATATTTAAAAGGTGGAGCCACTTGAGTGACAGGCTGTCTGCTGATAGTGTCCTCACCTTCTCAGTCAGATCCACCCCTCGCTTCTCCACAGCTCTCGCCCAGATATGGTCACTTCTGGCTCCCAAAAACCAAAATGGCAACAGCCGAAATGCTGAACTTGGGGGGGGGGTGAGTTTTTATATAACTCACCCATTTACATTTTATTGAGGCTAATATTTATGCATATTGAAGTGCATAGCCGCTTTAGTGACAGGCTGTGTGCAACATGTCACTACCGTCTATGAGTCACATCCACCCTCTCGTCCAAATTTGGTCACTCCTGGTTCCAAAAAAACCAAGATAACAACATCTGAAATGTTGAGGCTTCAAAACAGGAGTCCAGAAATCAATGGGTGACGCCACGGTAGGTACATCCATTATTTTATAGAGCTTATGGGTGATACAGTTGACAGGTGTAGTTCGGTAGAAAGAAAATAGTTCCTACATGAAACTGCTCATAACAAGGTCTGTGGATTATCTTGAGTAACCAGGTCATGATTTCTGGAAAGAGACATTGATGTTGAATTTTTCAAATGTACTTTTTTGGCACTTTGAGCACCACAAGCTGAGTGACATCTAGTTCCATTATATTGGAGAGAAGGCAGACATCTCTATGCCAGATACCCCCAACACTCGGCATCTCACACCAAAACAATCCAGACTGATAAACAGCACTACAGGTAAGAAGAAAACATATGTAATTTTGATTTGGAGTAAACTGTCCCTTTAAGCCTCAAACTGTTACAGTGTGAGTGAGAATATATGCTCCTTTGTTTTCCTAACAGATTGCTTTGGATAAAACTACAGAAAATTTGCAGCAGGCCCACCTGGAGACACAGCAGCTCATCCACCAGTGGGAAAACACCATCAAGCAGATGAAGCAGAGAGATGCTGAGTTGCAGCAGTGTGCTCTGGTAAAGTCTGTGACCTTGACATGCTGTCTCAAAACTTATTAACCTCTGAGCAATAAGAGCCAACAGAATGTGAACACACGCGCGACGGCACATCTGAGTATTTGTATTCCTGTCTTGTTTCTCTCATACATCCAGCAACTTGCCCAGGCCAACCAGAACATCGGCGACAGGAACACCAGCATTGCAGAGAGGAAGCACTTGTTGGAAACTCAGAGGAACAACAACAGGGAAACAGAGAGGAGCCTAACCATGGTCAACCGACAGGCTGTAAAGTTGCGGCAGAATTTAAAGGAGCAGGAGAGTAACTGCAGCAGGCTGAAGGATGAGGTCAGCCCAGCGCGACTTTTGCCGCCAGCAAATGTCTGTAATCTGTCTTCATATTGTAAAGTGATTGATTCTCGTATTTTTTGCAGCTGAAAATTTGCAAAGGCAAACTGGACGGAGCGACCTCCAGTGTGGAGTCTGCCTTGTCCCACATATCCAGGATGAAGAAAGACATCCAGCAAAACAGTGACAAGTCAGTGACATTTTATAACACGTCTGTTTGCTAAACTACCACTCTAGCTTTACTACACAAATTCTGTCTGTATGTTGTAGAATCACAAAGGCCAAGGACTACAATGCTGCGCTGGAAGAGAAGCTGAAAGATGTGACTCAGACCGCCCTTAGTGAGGAGGAGAGGGCTGCACAGATGGACCAGCTCCTCAAGGATGAGGAACAGGCAATTAAGGTGAGCAGCCTGACAATCCTAAACCATTAAAGCTTAATTTGCTATGCTGGCAGCTGGAAGAGACCTGTTGTTGTACACTTTATAACTTTTTTATTTTTAGTTCCTCATCTCAGGACCATCAACACTCTTTGATTATTAATTTTGCTAATAGCTTTTAATCATTATCCAAATATCAACCTCTGGAGTGTATATATATATATATATATATATATATATATATATATATATATATATATATATATATATATATATATATATATATATATATATATATATATATATATATATATATAATCCAAATATCAACCTCTCTCCTTTATGACAAGGACATTGTAGCTGCTACAAGAGAGCACCGAACGAGAAGAAAGAGAAGAGAAGCATAAGGGGCTGTACACATGCATTCCCAAGTGCCCGTTTTTCGGGGCTAAGATATGAGTGCCATCACCATATCTGAGTGCCATCTAGTTCCATTATATTAGAGAGAAGGCAGATATCTCTATAGTTAATATCTCCAACATCGGCAACTCACACCAAAACAGTCTAGACTGATATAATCTGGTTAACTTCCGAGGTGGCAGTGTGAATCACTTGCAAGACTCGTTCTTTGCCCAACACAATGTTCGAGGGTCAACTTTCTGTACGCCCCACCACTCTCCCATCCCACAGGCCACTTGTACACCTGCACTGCCTGCATTGTCCATATATACACCCCTGTGTAACCCTGCTTTGGTCTGTGCTTTGCTACAGGAGTTGGATGTCCAGCTGCGTGACCACAGGGAAGAGCTTTTTCGTCATAAAGAGCATTTGCAGGCCCTCAAGACAAAGGAGAAAGATTCTATTGCCCAGGTTTCGAGGAGTAAATCCACCATCAACCAACTGGAGAGCCAGCTGAGAAAACAGGAGGAGGAATTAAAAAGACAGCAGAATATCATAATGGAACAGGCATGCTTACCAAAAAAACACTTTTTGTAGTCTAGTGCTAAACTCTGCATATCAATAAATATATGTTCTCCTTTCCTTGCTCTGTGAAGGACATCAAGATCATCCACCTGACAAAAAAACTGGCACGGCTGCAGGATGACATTGACACAGATGAAAAACAAATGTTGAACGTAAAGATCGCTGAGCTGACCAAAACCCTAAAGGAGAAGAGTGAGACGGCCAGCAAGCTTACCAGTGCGCTCAAAGAGTCTGAGGTCAGGCTGTTTGTTTTTTATCTCACCATACACATTTTTCACACACTGAACCAGTGAAATAATTCCATCTCATCTCTCTCTTTGTCTCTGACAGGACGATATTCGCTATCTGAGGAAAGTGATGGAGAAGTCAGAGGCTCAAAAGAGAGATCTGGCTGACAAGGTAGAGGAGAACATGCTTCTCTGTAACACCAATGAAAAGGAGCTGAAGAGACTCAGGCTCAAGAGACAGGTAACTGACTGATGTCATAGCATGTATTATGAAATCAACGTGTGGTCTTGCTGTGTTTCAATTGTGTTTAGGAGATTAAACAGTAGTGTTTCTATTAAGTAAATTTTATTCAACGCTATATTTCGCTGTGGAAGGTCACTCTCCTTGTTGCTGTTATAATTATTTGATTTAAGAAATCTAATTGAGGCTCACTGAGTCATTGAACATGTAAAATTAGGAGCTGTTCGTTATTTACGAGGGATGACGCAAAACAGATCAAATAATTTTTTAAGCACTGGGGAGGGACTAATGTTTTTTATTTTGGCTTAGGAGAAGTACAACTTTAAATGGTTATATTTTCTATTTATTTTAAATACCTTCTGAGCCTCAAAACTAGCAGGTTTAAAAGGCATGTTTTCTTTAAAAAATACCCAAAATTACGCCATCAGTAAAATCGGAAATTATCGTTGGATTTTACATTTCCAGCTGTCCTTGAACATGTCATGTACTGTGTGCTGTGCCTGGAGTACGATTTGCACTCGGAGAACATGGTGTGTTGAATAACTGAACGGTAGATATTCCAACCTAATTAACAGTCCAGCTCTCAAAATTGAAGATCAAAACATGGCGGCAGATGTTTTAGTAGTGGCAGGCTGCCACAAATAAATTAATGTGTGGGAGTCCCTGCAATAGCAGACATAATGTCATGTGTCTGAAAATGAGCACCACCTATACTCAGAGCAAAACCGTGCACTGTGTTGACTTCACATGTTCCTCATCAGGACACCCTGGTGGAGCACAACGTCATGAAGACAGAGGTCGAGCGTGTGAGGAGTCTGCTGTACAGCAAGGCGGACAGCGTGCTGTCTCTGGAGAAGAGGAGGCTGGAGCTGCAGGAAGCCATGAAGGACAGGGAGGAAGAGGTCAAGGTCTACAAAAAAATGCTCAACCAGCAGCTCAAGATCAGCGAGCAGGACAGACAGAAACTCAGGTAAAAAATACCCCCAGCTGTGAAACTAGACTATTGTCTATACACTCGAAGAGATAAAGCATTGCTCTCGGTTGTGTTTCATGTCACACTTGCATGATTTTAAGAATACATTTCCAAAGAAAAGATTACTTTATTTGACGATTGATTCTGTGTCAGCGCTGAACTGAATGAGAAACTGTCCAAGGTCGACATGATGAAGAAACGCTTCGAGATTGAGATTTTTTCAATGGCACCTCCCTGAGGGCGAAGAGGACAAGTCACAGGCTTACTTCATCACAAAGGTAAGAGGTCTTTAAACTCACCATCGTGCTATACTATAAAGAGTCTGTTAAAGCTGTTTCAGCGGTGCACTCCAGCACTGTGAATCACCGCTGTGTGCTTTCCATCAGGCCGCACAAGAGAAAGAGGAGCTACGGCGGAGGGGAGACGATCTGGATGCTAAAATCCGCAAGACAGAGCTGGAAAATAAAGCTCTAGAGAACACCATTCGGTTGTTTCGACAACAGTAACACAGCATTTCGCACATCCCTCAACAAAGTGAATGAATCCAGTACGTATGACCAGAAAGACTGAAAAAACCTAAATCAGCAGCAACACTCATACCAGGGATCATCAGCAGGAAGTTAAGTATAATTGTTTTTCTCTTCAAGTGTCTAACAAAGTAATTGACACTGCTTTTGTTTCAGGTCCAGAGCACCAGGAAAAGCTAAAGCTGGAAGAGCAATTGAGGGCAGCTGAAGAGACGCTGAAGCATAAAAAGAGACAAGTCCAAGAGCTCCAACAGGACTTACAGGTTATTCCTATTTATAGAGAATATAAAGAGATGTTTGGGCTAATAGGATAATTAGGCCAGGATGAGGAGTGTCACCATGCCTTTGCAAGTATAACTTCCACAGTTTGACTGCTTGTGAATCAACAGCCACCACAAAACTCTTAATCAGCTTCTTATAACTTAAACTGGCACCAAGTGTATGTTAAAAAATAAGTTAGTTAACAGTGTCTGGGTGTGTGAGCGGAGGTAGTGCATTGGGCTGCGTAGTCATATGGATCTATGTTGTTTATCGTGATTAGTTTGTCCAAATCCTGTTGCTTTCCCGTTGAATTCTGTACTGCTTTCCAATAGTTATTCTCCTGTAGATCAACTTCTTATTTAATGTCATCCCTGCTGAGACAACACACATGTAGGCATAGTTAACGTGTGTCTTTTATTTGGGGAAGTAGCCTCTTTAAATGTGCATGTGGCACCTGTAGACATCAGTGATAAATTAATTAATTTTAATGAATTTATAAACCTCTGGACTTGAATAGTTGTATTATGTGTATTTATATGGGATTAAGCAAGATTTTTGCTCATGTTCAAACCTTTATGCAGATTCAAAACATATCCCATATATATCTATTCTCTGAAAAGTAAAAAAAAAAAAAAGTTATAATATAATATAAAGAAATAAGGAAAAAACAAATCTACCTGCCCTATACTCTTCTGTGCATCTGCTGGTGGCAGTATCCTCTTCAGACCATCTGACAGACATAGAACCGGTTTCAGACTCACTGGATGAGACAAAGTTTAAGCAGCTATACGCTGCTCTTCATCGAGGAGGAATACTGAAACTAAGTGAAAACACTTTTGTTAGGCATAATACGTGATCGGCCCCAACAGAAGGAGTTCAAGTATCTCAGGGTCCTGTTCATAAGTGATGATAAAATGGAGCGTGAGATGGACAGGCGTTTTGGTGCGGCGTTAACAGTGATGCAGGCACTGTGCTGGGCTGTCATGGTGAAGAGGGAACTGAGCTAGAAGGCAACACTCTCAATTTACCAGTCCATCCACGTCCCGACCCTCAACTTTGGTCGTGAGCTTTGGGTAGTGACTGAAAGAATGAGACTGTGGATACAAGTAACAGAAATAAGTTTCCTGTGAGAATCTCAGAGATCCAGAGGGAGCTCAGAGTACAGATGCTGCTCCTTCACATCATAGAGGCCAGTGGAGGTGGTTCAGGCATCGAACAGGATGCCTCCTGGGCCCCTTGCGAGTACAGGTTTTGCAAGAATGTCCAACTGGTAGGAGGCCTGGGGTAGACCCTGAGCACGCTTGAGGCATTATATATCTCATCTTCTTCGTCTGAAGTACTCTGCTAATCCTGCTGCCCCTGTGACCAGGCCCTGGATAAGTGGATGAAAACAGATGGATGGATAGACAATACGTGATCGTCCTGTATATGACACACTGTCCCTTACTGAGTCAATATGAGACGCGAGTTGTCCCGTGTTTTAATGTACAGAAGTGTTAGAATGAGGATCATGCGAAAGTGTTTGTTCAAATATTGGTAGCAGCATGCCTCTACTGTCCATATGCAACCTACACCCTGCTGAAAACAGCCAAGCGGAGCTGCAGAAGTCTAGTATTCTCTCAGTCCACTTGAATTACAATATGCTCAAAGGGCACTGTGGGATTTTTGACCATTGACACCAATATTAAACTGCCTCCCCCAGCTTTAAGGCCTATCTTAATACTGTACAACATTTAATAATCATGGAAATAATCTTAAGCGTTTCTTGTTGTCTTGCAGTATTTACTCCTCTGTTTTTATTTTCTATTTTCTATCATGATATTCTTGGTAAAAGTACTCCCTCTTCATTCCTGTCTCCCCTCTTTAGTATTATAAAAGGAGCTTGTTGTATTATTTAGTTGTGTCCCTGTGAGAGTATTGGCTCATGAATGAACTTGCTCAACACCTGACTCTATCTATCTGAGTCATCCAGTGAAGCTGACCTGGCATGAATGTGTCTCTGTGCCTTGCTTTTGTGTGCTTGATGTGTGTTTGCCGTTCTCCATTTCCAGGACATGAACAATACCTTGGAGAGTCTGCTGCAAGAGGAGCAGGTGGAGAAAGATAAGATAAAGGACAAACAGTCACTCATCAGTAAACTGAACAAAGAGATCACTTCCCAGCAGGAGAAGGTTGACAGAGCCACAAAGCAGGTTTGATGTCTGCCTGTCCCACTTCTTTCTTAACACTGGGGAGTGATAAGTAAATCGAGGAGGAATGTTGTGTGTATATTTGCAGTACAGGTGTCCCTGATTACAAACATCTATTAGCAGTCACTATAATCACACTTTACCTCTGTGTTGTCCTCTCTGCTTGTTAGTGCTCTAAGCTGACCAAAGAGATCCGCTCAGCACAAAACACCAAAACCGAGACATTTGAGGAGAAGGACATTAAGCTGAGGGAGTGGAAAGAGTTCAATAAGAGCATCAACAAGATGCTTTACGAGGCCATGGAGGACAAGCTCGACCTCAGATCAGGGATGGAGAAATACTTCCTGCAGGTACAAAACAATCGCTCTGGGAAACAACACTGGGAAAATATGTGTAGATGCTATGCTGCCATCACAATATCAACTCTCCAGACAAACCAACTACTTGGGACACGGCTTCCCACGCCTGCTCCTTTTGATTTCGGTCCCTATATATAAACAGGGTCGAATCATAAAGGACTCGGTGTCCAGGTACAGCAGTGATTAACTTCTCTCTCATTTTGAAGTAGGAACGTATGTGTGGTAGGAACTAAAGATTCCGAGGATGTTCTCTGGGTTCCACACAAGTGATGGACATCTACTTTTCGATTGGTGGCTGGTCATTTCCAGTCGAAACGCATCATAGCTAATTTACACAAAGTTCACAACTCCCCAACTTTCTTCTGATGCTCTGGTCGCAAAAACGTGGATGCTTTGCAGCTTTGCAGCTTTGCAGCTTTGCAGCTCTTGGTGTGCACGTACAGTAAGTGAGCACTACTTCTTTTCTAGAATAATCCATCCACCTGATAGGTGTGGCATATCAAACATCATTACTGTACATGTGTGCTTTGGGATGGTAACAGTAAAAGGATGCTCTAAAATGTGCAGTTTGATGCCACAGATGTTCCTAGTTTTGAGTTTGGGAGCGTGCCATTGGTATGCTGACTGCAGGAATGTCCATCAGAGCTGCTGCCCGTGAACTGAATGTTCATTTTGCTACCATAAGACGTCTCCAGTGTCGTTTCCCCGAATTTGGCAGTACATACAACCTGCGTCACAACTGCAGGCCACATACAGCCAGACCAGTTCAGGACCTCCACATCATCCATCCAGCATCAACACTGGAAACGTCTTATAGTAGTGAAAGGAACATTGAGTTCATGAGCATGCGGGCAGTCTGCGTGCCAATGGCAGCCTCCCTCAAAACTTGGGACATCTGTGGCATTGTGTTGTGTGATCAAACGGCACATTTTATTGTGACCATCCCAAGCAACACGTTGGGATTGTAATACGACACCACACCTGAAAGATGGGAGCAAAAAACAAAAGTGTTGCACTTAAGTTTTTGTTCAGTGTAGCAGCAAACAGCTATTTGCTATGTAAAACTATAGTGGAGTAATGTGTATGTGCATGTGTATATCCCACAGGCTAGCTAATCACCGACACTTTGCACTGCACTCATACGGAGGTTACCGCTTATATCAGGACAGCGTCAACACCGTTAGTTCCGTTAGCTGCTCAGCTAGCTCAGCCACCTCCATGTTGCGAACTGTGTGCAGACAATCCTGCATCATAGATACGCTCTGTTGTTGCATACAGTTCATTTAACTTTGCTTTTCTTGTGCTGTTTCTCTCAGGCCAATCTGTCTCTTCCGTCTCCGTCTTCCACTCCTGCCAGTGGTCGGAGCTCCAAGACAAGCTCTGTGTGCAGCTCTGCCTCTCTCAGGTCAGACTTGATCAATTCTTCTCCAGAGGAGGTGATAGTGGGCGTTAGAGGAATACTGAGCGCTTGTTGTCAAATAGTCATGAGCTTGAACTCTTGGACGGATCACAAAAGTATACATGAGGACAATAATTGAGTAGTGCTCTTGTCAGCTGAACATAACCAGTCAGAGGAGAGAGACTGGTCGCACTGGTGTGCTCCACAGTCTGAGAAGAATTCCTGAATAAGATATTCACTTGTCTTTATCTGTGTGAAAACAACTTTGAAATATGTCAAATCCATCAGGGAAAAGTTGGAGACTCTATCATGCTGCTCTTTATCTTCATGGTGTTGTTCTCTCTCTGTACTGTAGGTCTCCTGCATCCTCAGCCAGCAGCAGCCCCAGGGCCTCCATGTCACCTCACTCCCACATGCTGAAGACTGTGGAAGTGGGCTTGGATCTGACCGTGACCTCCCCTCCTCTCACCACCTCCAGACGCTCCAGCTCTGTGAGCAGCAGCAGCAGCAGCAGCAGCAGCAGCAGAAAGTTAAAGAACCCGTAGTCACGGCTGATTTATTATCATTACTTATTTACTGATGTGGATTAAGAACGAGAGACAGAGGATTATAATTACTTACAGTTGCACAGAGTAACTGTCTCATCACATGGTGAGATGTGATGCTCAATTCTGAAATGTGTTTTTAAAGCTTTAAAAAGAGCTTTACGATGTGTGATGTCATACTGTATTTTAATGCCTTAGAAAGTCTGTCACTGTTAATTTTAGTATTATTCTTGAGCCCAGCTCAGACCTGAGACGAAACTGTTCTAGAAAGTAGCAGAGAAAAATTACAGTGGTGTGAACTGGCCGTTATTTATTTGTTGTTATTTGTAGCCTTTGTTCATTTCACTTTGTAGTATTAATGCAGCCCAAAGGCAGACTTGATTATCAGAAATTAAACACTGGCTATGCCTATGATGTGTAGATACAAAGATTTTTTTCCCTTTTAATTAAAAAAAAGAAAAATAATTCTTGTTATTTCTTTGCAGATTTTGTTTGTCTTAAAAATACAACTCCAGACATCTCAATAAAAAGTAACTGAAAAGTCTGAATGAAAGTCTGAATAAGAATTTGCTGCCACAATTTGTATTTAGTTGTTTTAAGTTCAACTAAAACCTTTATTTAATAACAAAAATCCCACTCTTAAGCTTTTCTGAAATGGATGATATCTGGATAATTTACAAGGTAGGAAATTATTCTGCTTTGTGGAAGAAGCAGTTAAAAAAACACCTTGTATAAAGCAAATCACAGCCTCAGAAATTTCGTGCCTGACAGCTTTAAAAAGTTTCTTTCTCATATTTCGTTGGACAGAACTGGTTTGCTTCAGCCTTTGTTACCTGCTTGAGTTGCTCCAGCCCAGACAATTCTTCTGTGACATGTTATGTTGTTATCGCCACACCTTCTTCATGGCACAGAGCAGAAGTAGCCAGAGGCTCTGTGGGAACACAGAGAACATTTTCCCACAACAGATTTGACTCTTTTTTTGGGAATAAAGCTTCAACATGCTGCTGCTGATCCTGTTCGCTGGATGTTTGGCGTCATGTGCTGCACAGACAAGTGAGTACACTGGCTGAAATCACTGGAAAATGTAAAAGAGATCCTTTAAATATGTGTACTGCCAGTAAATGTATTGAGCTAAAGTTTGCTGTGACACGTTTAACTATGTAGATTTAAAATGTAGTTTATTTAAATGTTCCCCCAGCGTCCTTTCCCTTACTTGAGTTGGAGGCTCATCTTACAGAGTCAATCCAGGCAACATCAGTCCAGCCAGAATCTGATCCAACACACAACAGTAAGTGCATTTTAAGATTGCAGAATTTAATTCAACATGAAGTCTGACATGATTTGAGCAATTCTGAATTTCCTTTTAAATGTCTTACAGTCGTGGCAATCCTGCAGACAGCTGTTCAGTCAAATCATGAGCTAAATGAAACAACAATTGGTCCAGTCCTGCTCCGGGTAACTCACTTACTTTGTTAATAGTCTTTACAAATCTAAATTCATGTCCAATTCTGTCTTTCATTTCAATAATAAAACATTTAATGTTCATTGTGCAGAAAAACAATCTGACTGAATGGTGGCAACCCAGTCCCCAGAGTAAAATGTTGGCATTGTACATTAATACAAATCACATATATGTTACATTTGTATGCTTCATATGTCGCAGATATGTTGAAACTTTATGTTTAAGTTTTTATATTTTATATTGTGACATCACTGTGGTTAACTTGTGGTAAAGGTTAGGCATAAAAAACATTTTGTTAGGGTAAAGAAAACACCATGTTTTGGCTTAATTGCTACAAACATGGCTACAAATGTACCAACCTGTCTTTAAAAAATACCTGCTTATGTCGTTACAAACATGGCTGGAAACGTCATTACCTCCTCTTAAAAAATTGATTTTGTGGCTACAAACATGGCTGGAAATATCATGAACTTATAAAAAAAATACTCCATTTTGTTGCCACAATTATGGTTGGAAATGTCACAAACTCTCATTAAAAAAGACAAGCTTTTATCGCTATAAACACAGCTGGAAATGTTCAAAATACTTCAAAGACACCTAGAAAGAAAGCTGGTTTTGTTGCTACAAACACAGCTGGCATTGTCCTGAACCCTCATCAAAAATACCCACTTTTATTGCTTCAAACGTGGCTGAAAATGTCACAAACTCTTGTTAAAAATATTATCTTTTAGTTGGCTGGAAATGTCCTGAACTGATAAGAAAATACCCATTTTTGTTGCTACAAACACAGCTGGAATTGTCATGAACTTAAGAAAATACTCCATTTTGTTGCTGCAAATGTGGCTGGAAATGTCATGAACTCTCATTAAAAAAGACAAGCTTTTATCACTATAAACACAGCTGGAAATGTTCAAAATTGTTTTGTAAAAAATACTTGCTTATGTCACTTCAAACACTCCTAGAATTGTCCTGAATTCATGATAAAGAATACCCACTTTTATCGCTTAAATCACAGCTGGAAATGTCACAAACTCTTGTTTAAAATACCCGTTTTTGTTGCTATAGACATGGCTGCAAATGTCCCGAACACATTTTTGTTGCTGTAAACACAGATGGCAATGTCCCAAACTGTTTTTTTTTAAAAATACCAGTTTTTGTCGCTTCAAACACGGCTGGCATTGTCCTGAACCCTCATCAAGAATACCCACTTTTATCGCTTCAAACATGGCTGGAAATGTCCCATATTCTTGTTAAAAAATATTAGCTTTTAGTTGGCTGGCAATGTCCTGAACTGATAAGAAAATACCCATTTTTGTTGCTACAAACACAGCTGGAATTGTCCCGAAATTGTACCCACTGTTGTTGCTACAGACGTGATTAGAAATGTCCTAAAGTCTGATTCAGAAATCCCTGCTTTTGTCGCTACAAACACAGCTGGACATGCCCTGAAGACCTGTTAAAAATACCTGCTTTTGTTGCTATAAACAAAAATGTCCCAAACACCTGTCAAAAACTACACTTTTGTAGCTACAAACACGGCTGGAAATGTTCAAACCTGTCTTTAAAAAATGACAATGGTCTGCGACTCTCTACTGTTTGGCAGCCGCCTAGCCTAAGTGTCATTCTGGCGACTGGGTTGACTGTAAACATGGACCTGAATAATAATGAGTTCACAATGATTTGTGTCTTTCAGCTCTACACCCTGATCCGGCGGCTCAAACCAGGTTTGGACTTCACTCTGTCAGTAAAGAACATCACCAGAGTCTGAAACCTCAACATACAAGGTTTTTTTTATGTTTGGCAAGACTTGATAAAAAAAGGAGACTTTTGGAAATAATATCCTCTTTAACAGGGTAAGGTTCTCAAGGTTTAAAGTATCAGATTTAAACAATGCTCACACATTTCCTGTGACAATTACTACTGAAATGAAGGTTTTGCATCCTTTTGCATGCAATATTTCTCTGTGTAAAATGCATAAATGTAAAGAAATGTTTACTAGTTCCCTTTTGATTTTCACATAATTGCTTTGTGCCCATCATGTGTCAAACAATGAATTACAAATATAAACATTTGCAGTCAATCAGAAATATGTAGAAATATAGATACTGTATCTCCAGTTATGATAGATTAAATAAGCTTGTAATCCAGCCTAGTCGGCAGATGAAAATGAAGGCATTGTACGTTTTTGCAAACCACAGACACCTAGGCGAGACAGCTGCCAAGCTGTGAGTCATCGCTACTTTTCCCAGTGGCTTTTAAGTCACCAAATGTTTTTTAGTGACCTGTCACTGTATTTCCAGCAGTGTAGTGCCATGAAAAGTGGTTGTTTTTACTGAGACATCACCATGTTTACAGCCTTGATTGTGCCCGCAAGACCAGGTACTTTAAAAACATGGTCTTCCCCAAGTTGTTTTTTGTGCCTAAACATAACCATGTGTCAACCATGTCATAACTGCTACATAATAACATACAAATGTAACATAGCCAGCATTTGCAGAAACTCACAATGCCAACATTTATTCTGGTGACTTGGTTGTCTAATCTCCAAAGACACATTGTCACTGAGTTGCTGTAAAATTCAAGGAAGTGCATGGAAGAAATAAATGAGTAGCCTCATAATCAGACTGAGTTGTCATTTTGTTTGACTTCACTTCTGCTGTTTGAATCTGTGAATAATTTGGAACAACAGCAGTGATTCAGAGGTGTTAAACCATGCTAGTAAATAATTAGATAATAAGTGATAATTAGCTGATAAATAAACAGTGGGTGGTTTTCTATTTAGCCTTCTTTTCTTTCTTTTAATGTACTGAGTGCTGACAACACTGGATCTGTTTCTGCTAACATTTAGGGTCTCAGTAAACTCATGACAGGAAGAAAACAACTTATGTTCAGATACAAACATGCTCTGAAAGGTTGATGTGCTTCACATAAAAGGCATTTCCAAGTTTTGAACCATTCCAGTGCCGAGATACTACTCACACAAACATCATTATATAAAATCCGTGTGTGACAGACCTGACAAAATAGACATTATAGTGACAATGAAACCTGTTTCAGTGGGAGGAGTGGCAGCAATTTGCAGAACATACTAACTTTAAACATGAGTGACGTCAGGCCCGGTACACCTAAACTATCACACAACAGCAGATAAATGAAATAAAAGGCACATTGCACTGTGGATTATACTGAGGAGCCATTTCCTCATTCACATCCAAATAGTTGGATTCAGGACCTGGAAGTGTGACAGTGACACTGCGGCTGTTTACCAGGCGGGGCCACTGTTGTCCACAGATACACAGTTTAAAGGGTTCAAAGGAAAATAATGTCACAGGAGAGAAGTTGGACAAAGAGGGAGACTCACCGACAGCAGCAGAGTCAAATCTCAGTCATCTGTGCTGGAACATGAGAAAAGAAAAGTGACTACATGTTTGTGTGTTGCTTGAAATAAATATGCAGAGTAAAAAAATGTTGTCAGTTAAAAAATAATATAATGGGACTAGAAGATAAGTGTAACAGTCAACTTGGCAAGCATTAAAAAATTAATAATTAGGGAATTTCATATGATAAGATGCTGATATTGACAGAAATGTTCTTGCTGCAGTTCCACCTTCAGCCAGCAGAGGGAAACACAGGCTGAAGATGAAGGCTCCTCTGACACCACTACTCATCCTCATCCTTCTCATGTCACACCTTTTTTTAAAACCACCCAAAAACTAAAACAAAGCATGTTACCAGTTTTTCCTCTTTTCTTTTAACATGTCTGTTTGCTTCCAAATGATACAAAGGAATCTCCTATATGGGCACTGTTGGTCCCAGTGGAGTCATGCTCTGTGACAAATGCTATTTGTGCTGAGCTGAGTCTGTGTCCTGGTATAAAAACAACATAAACTGACTGCAGTCAGTGTGAGAACAAATCGTCTCCAGTGGTGTCAGTGCAGCTGTCACCAATAAGATCCACACCTCCAATTACATTTCAGTGTTTTTTTATCATTTCTTTAAGGGACAGTTTACCCAAAATCAAAACTACATATGTAGTTTCCTCTTGCCTTCCGCACTGTGATACAGTTGGCAGGTGTAATTTGATAGGAAGAAAATAGTTCCTACATGAAACTATTCACAACAAGGTCTGTGGATCATCTTGAGTAACTGGGTCATGATTTCTGGAAAGAGACATTGATGCTGAATTTTTCAAATGTCGTTTTTATGGCACTTTGTTAAATAAAGTTAGTAAAATTGAACAAAATCCTCCGTAACATTGAACAAAAACCCTATAAGCTACTGCAGGGTGAGTGAATTAACTTGCTGAGTAGGCTGGCTGTACCAGCAAGTAAGCTTACTACAATATAACTAGGTAGACTATGCCAACAAGTAGGCTTGCCAGTAGACTAAACTAAAACATTAAGAGTAAGGATAATGTCATTTTGCAGTTGCAAAGACCTGGACACATTTTACCTCCTTTTTCATTGCCTACTTAAAACTTTTTATTTGACAGTGTGGTCCTGGATCAACACAAACACTGCAACCCAACAAAATGAAAATAAGTTTTCAATAGCCTATAATAAAAGAGGGAAAATGTCTTAATCGCAGGTATTTGCAACTGTAAAATGATATTATCCACACTCTTCTTCATTCTGGACTATTCGCAAGCTTACTCGTTAGCACTGCCTTCCTAGTTAGCAAGCTAACTCGCTAATATACTAGCCTTTTGGTGAGCTTACTCGTCAGCAATTTTACTGACTTCGTTTTAGAAAACTAGCTTAGCTCTGAAGGAGCACAGGAGCAGCACACTGATGATGTCAGAGGGCTGTGATTGGTTGATTGCAACGTTGATCCAGGAGCACTGGATCTTAAATTTCCCATGATGCAACCGAGTTTGTAGTCACCAGTTTGTATCACAGTTTTCTCTTAAACACTGTCGCTAAGCTCAGATAAAAATGATTTTATCAGACTTCCAGCGCTGCAGGAATCTGCCTCCCAGGTTTATAACACTGCAGCTTTTCATTCCCGTCTCCAGGCATCTGAAGTCCTGCTACTAAACACTGTCACATGGGAAGTGTGGAAACTAAGTTGCAGGAGCATATCTATAGAGCAAAAGCATATAGATGGAAAGGGGGAGGCCATGCCTCCTGTCCCTGTCTATTTCTGTTTCTGTTTCTATTTTTCAGGTCACAGATTATATAACTTTTGCTCCGGGGCTTAAATTAGAAAGTCATAAACTATGAACCAACAACCTGTCATCAGAACACTTCTGGAAAAATGTATGTAATATATAATTAAGGTTTTTGATTGACTGAATTAGGTCACTGTTGGGGAGCCAGCACCAGCCAAAAACAAAGAATATTTGAATTTATTTTATGTCTTTGACGACCATGAAGCATGTTTAGGATTTAAAGACGTAGATGTAAACCCTGGAGAACTTGGTTTCAAATCTTAAAGCTGCTGTAACATATATGTCATAGTAATAATGTGTCAAATGACTACATGTATGAGAAAGATGTCACGTGAAATGAACCCTCAGAGAAGTGGGACCTGACTTTGAGCAGCTCTCTTCAGCTCTACGGAGCCATTTTAGCATTTTTAAGTTCACAGTTTTGGTGTTATTGCTGCTGCTTTACTGTGTTGGTTTACTCTCATTGCTCTCATGTAAACAAGCAGCTGTATTCTGACAAAAATTCTAAATCAGTGATGCTCAACTTAAGTCTGCAGGCGAAATAGAGCTTGAGTATCAAAAAAAGTGGCAGGGAGGATCCCTCTGGACCAGTACAGAGGTCTGGACTAAGCCCTGAATGTCCTCAAATCCTAGAAGCACCCCTGCGTACAGCAAACATTGAAAAGTTGAAAACAGGTAATTCAGTTATCATACACTCTGACAAATATCTGTAATGTCTGTTTATTAACTGGTCCCTGGCCTCCTGTCATTTTGCAAAAGTTGCCCCCTAACAAAGCAAGTTTAGTATCGCTGCTCTAAATGTTATAGAAGTAACTGTCTCTGTGTTTCCTCCTGCTGTACGGATGTCTTCAGTTTCTCTCTCTGCCAGGCTGTGGTCCGTGTTAATCAATGTTGTGCTCTCCATTTTTCCACATGACCCTGTGTGCTGCTCTTTTAAGCCCTGTAGGCAGATCGAGGCGACACTCAGAAGACGTCCACACACTTGACCACACACTGGATCCAGACCTGTCTGATCTACCTGCCTTCAGCATGGACCTGAGATTCCTGCTTGTAGCTTCAGCTCTGCTCCTGGGGGCCACGCTCACCATCTCACTGGCGGACCGTATCTCCACATGCAAAGTCAAGTGGTAATGTAGATTTTATATGTTGGTATCTATAGATTTTATTACCTGTGTAGAGTCAAACTGTATATGAGTGCATTGTGGACGTCTTCTGGGATTTATTTTAGTGAATTTAATGATGTTGTTTTTTTTTAAATTGTGTTTGATTATTAACGTCCGTGCTGCAGCTGTTAATGTGCACAGAGCAGATGCTGCATCATGTGATCAGCTAGACATAGATAATGCTGTCTGATGGTGTTTGAGTTGCATGAAATCCAGAGTATGAGAGGGTCAAATGCATGTTGGACAAGGTTCTCATGAATTAAAAGTTCTGTGATGCCTGATTTCTTACACACGTACGCTTTATCTTTGCTATGCAGACACTGCAGGACTCACAAGACTCACATTAGTCATGTTTTCACTGAGAAATAGAAAATTTTTGATGATTAACAAAATCTCAAGTTGATTTTTTGTATATTTTCTGCTGTTTTTGAACTCTACATGATCACTAATGCTCCCTGCTCTGCTCTGCTCTGCAGGCTGTTTGACATCTCATGTGCAGATGTCAATGAAAAGCTGGTGAACCAGATCAAAGCGTGGCAGATCAGCCAAAGCTGTCAGTATGAAGGAGAGAAGTGCTCGTATGAGGTCAGAAACATCTCAGTCAAGTCATGTGTTGAAGTAATAATCCACATTTTCAGCATTAATTTAAAGTAAAATGGAGAAAACAGCCTAAAATAAACATGAAATAAACTTACATTTCTCTTAATTCAAAGGTTTTACGTAGACCAAAGTGCCTTTGGCCTCTTGCTTGCAGCAGCATCTGTAGAAGGTGACATAACAACAGGGAAATATTGTTCAATTTCTGACCAGACTCCAGATAACTTCAGAGTAATTTCAGTGTTTACAGAGATACAGGTACTTTATCCTCTCTGAAAAAAGTGTCAGAGTCCCAAAACTCATCAACAGCTATACAATCGTTCAAATAGTTTAGGATTTATTGCACATTTTGCAGCTTGTAGCCCACTATCCTGAATAATGTTTCTACATGATAACACATCAGAGACTAGTATTACTTTAATAGACCACTTGCTTCATCCATTTTCGTGTATTCAGGAAGTACTAGCTGCTCTGGACAGGTTTTCAAACTGTGTTCAATCTGACTTATTTTCAGCCTAAAAAGGCTTACTCAGAATTAAAGGATAACTTTAGTATTTTTTTTTAACCTGGATACTATTATACAATGTTTTTGTGTCTAAGTGGCGAATGGAGACAACAGTTTTTGAAACTGGTCCAGTATTTAGCGAGGCCGCTGCAGACCTCAGGGGTGAAACAGGCTGCTGTGTAACCACTCAGGGCGTTTGATCTGTGCACCGTCAATTTACATTCACGTGTTTTTGTCACTAATGGCTCAGACTGTTATTGTAAGTGTCTGACAACATCATGGAAACAACCCCTACAGAGTCAATCAATCAATTTTATTTATAAAGCCCAATATCACAAATCACAATTTGCCTCAGAGGGCTTTACAGCACATGATATCCCTCTGTCCTTTGGACCCTCACAGCTGATCAGGAAAAACTCCCCAAAAAAACCCTTTAACGGGGAAAAAAAATCGTGCAACGTGCAATAGATGTCGTACAGAACAGATCAACATGATAAATTAACAGTAAGTTAAGCTAAGTTAGACCTTTGTGATAAAAAGTAAGATCTTTTTTGATTAACCAGAAACAGTACCTCCTCAACCATCATGTAAGACATGAGAAATTTGTGACATGTAAGGCTCAAACACATACCGCTCTTGTGCCGGCCAGTTGGCCGGGCAGCTCGCTCTTCTTCATGGTTGTTCAGAGCGAATGGGTGTTTACATGGATAATTCATGGTGGTGTGTCAAACACTTTCTCAGTCTCATTTTTCTTCAGAAAGTGCCTGCTCAGCTCAAAGGCCTCCTCAGCTCTCCCTCCAGGTGTGTTTAATAGCTGCTAATGAGCCAATACCACCAACCCTCAAGTGTGACGTCAGTGCTGACCCTGCCTCCTACCACCTGCCGAAACCACACCCACATCTACCAGACATTCATTAATCTACCAGTCAAGCTATCATAACAGTTCATCTTTACATTGTTCAGTTAGATGTGAAAATATGCTGACTCTATACACACTAACATTACGGTTTATTTAAATGGAGTCTGGTGGGTTTGGCAGTAGTAATTTCGGGGCTGTTTCTGTTTAAACAAAAAGGACCTTACTCTAGAACAAAAAGGTCTATCTCTGTAAGGATCATTTCCATGATGTGAGACACTTAGAATAACAATCTGAGCCTGTCAGTGGCAAAACAAACACTTTTAGTGTGCACACATTGACGGTGCACAAATGCCCCGAGTGGTTACATCTCAGCCTGTTTCACGTTTGCTGACTGCAGCGCTTAATACTGGACCAATTTCAAAAATAGCTGCTCCCATCGGTCACTTAGACACAAAAACATGGGAAAATATATCGTCCAGGTTGAAAAACAAGTTACCCTGTAAGATAAGCAATTCACAGTGTCTAAACTATCCTTGACCTGACTGAATTTGAAATGCTCTGCAGCTTGTTTCAGCAGCTCCTTACGTGATCAGAGCCACGCACACGTCTCCAACAACCAAAATAGCCAGCGACCTTGAGTTTCTTCTGGAGCAGTCCACCGTCTGCAAAATGACTGTGAGTGTGTCTTTTTATTCTTCAGGAGTAAACAGACTGATGCAGCTCATGCAGAACCTAAACTCTGCTGTCAGTAAGCTGCTTCCTCCTCAGACTCTGCCGGACAAGCTCTGTTTAATTTATGTAAATACCAAATTTAATTTAATTTTGTGGGGGTCAGAGAGAGGTCAGAAGGTCAGTTTCAGTCTTTGTTTACCTTCTGGTGCTTCATTAAAAATCCTCTGATGTTTCTGGTGTGCAGGGAGAGGCAGTGTCTGAGTTCTCCAAAGACCCGGCTGATAACAGCACAAACTTCTGCAGCCTCCAGAACCTGATGGACGGTATATATTTCATGCATCTTACATCTTCTTGTGTTCACTTTATTCATTCATTAAGCTGTATCTGTGTTTCATTGCATAAGAAACCAGGATAACGAATGCCTGTGTGCTTCCTTTCTGGTCAGGAAGTGACCTGGTCAGCGCCGAGGGATACAAACAGTTCAGCAACAAGTGGATCTGTCCTGGGTTTGACACCGCCAACTGCACCTTATCTTAGGTGGAGATCTCCATCGCTCCAAATGCCTCTTCATGTGGAGAGTCATTGGAAGACTTTAGAAAATTACAGTTAATTTATCTTTCTGATGTATTCCTTTGTGCATTGTTAAGGTTTTTGCTAATATTCAAAATGTATAACTGCAGTTTAAAATGATTTAATAGAAGTAAGATTTTCTCTGAAACCATTTTTTACATGAATGTAATGATATGAAACTGACAGTGGTTCCCAACCTCAAGGGTTACTAAAGCTTCACCGGGGGCTCTTGATTTTAAGGGGTGTAAGAAATCCTTTTAAAAAAATACACAGTATCATTTCATGCATTCCTGTGACAAAAACGAAATAAAATTTTTGGTTTTTATGTTCAGATCTAAACTTAAACCTCATAGAGTGAGAGCATTGTGAAGACCTGAGCACACTTTATATTCACTCTCTGGTAAACAGCTTTGTCCTGCATTAGAAAAGTATTTAAAACCGTCAAGTTTCAGGGAGAAGATGACACTAAACTTGGAAAAAAAGAAGCCCATTAAGTATGTATGATTGTTCAAAATCTTAAAAATACATAATACAGACAAAGAATCATATAACATTTTGCCAAAACTATCAGGAAACTCTCTGATGTAATTATTCAGTGGAAAATATCGGCTCAAAATTGACCTAACTAAATGTTTTACACAAACTTCCAGCAGTTATTGCGTCCATTATTTGGTTGAATGGTACAGTTTATCAGTTGTTCTGTACTATTATTGGTATGGATTTATTATATTACCCATAAAATATGTCACTTAGTCAGGGGTCATCAGTTTATTCAATAATATAAAAAAGTCCCTTAAGGAAAAAGGTTGGGAGCCACTGCTGTAGGATGTTTGAACAGCTGAACAGTGTTTACATGTTGTTTTAATTACCTGTTTTTACCATAAATTAATTAAATAAATAAATTGAGCTGATGTGAATAAGCTGATTTTTATTTTAATATCATCTGACTGTTATCTAATACATGTGAGTCACAAAGTCACATACAGGCCATGCTACATCTTATAAACGGTACCAGTACGAATTGATCCATTATCATTTGACAACTGGACCTGCAGTTCCAGTCCAACAGCGCCACCTAGAGGATAGAAAAGTAACAGCAACAGCGTGACGAGCACCATCTCTTCCTCCTCTCCTCTCCTGTTTCTGGCTCAGGTTGGCCTACAGTGATGAAACAGCTCCCTCATGTGGAGAATCTGCAGCCTGCTGAGGGTGAATGAGTGTTTGTGAGTGAGCTGCAGCTGCAGGAAGTGCTTTGCTTTTAAAAACCTGCTCTATAATGACAACTTGGTGCAAACACAACACGCACAGTCAGATAGTCAGATAATCCAGTGTAATGTCTGTGTGTTGTAAAGTTTGGTGAACAGCCTAATTAAAACTGTCAAAATATATTCTTACCTTAAAACAGCAACACAGAAACACACTCAGGGTGATTATGAAGCTGTATTCCAGCAACATAATATTGAAACCAACCATTTAAGGTGAAAATAAAAACCCTTAAACAACAGACTTAAAGGTAATTTGAGTATTTTTCAGCTTGGACCATATTATCCAATGTTTTTGTGTCAGAGTGACTAATGGGAATGTTTTTTTTTAAAATTTGTTCATTAATGAGCAAGACAACATTAACAGACATAAACCTTTTAAGTAAACAGTAAGTTTTTTGTCTAACTAGAAACAGCCCTGAAACTGCTACTGTCAAACCCACCAGACTGCATTTAAATACATCGTAATTTAAGGGTGTATAGAGCCAGCATATTTCACATCTAACTGGGTGTATTAAGGGTTAATTTCAACCAAACTAGAGTTGGTGATTGTTGGAACAGTGGAAAGATGAACCAGGATGATTTCTGTAATTTTTATTTTGTTTCTGTTTACTTTGAATAAAGCGTGTTTTACCATGATAAAATCACTGTTTTTTAAATGGAGTCTGGTGGGTTTGACAGTAGAGTTTGGACCAGTTTCAGGTTCAACAAAAAGGACCTTACTCTTTAACAAAAGGGTCTATCTCTGTAGGGATATTTTCCATAATGTCGTAAGACGCCCAGAATAATACTCTGAGCCTGTCAGAGGCAAAAACAAACACTTTTAGTGGCCATAAATTACTTGCAGGGATTACATTGCAGTCCGTTTCGCCGCTGCCTGCTGTTGCACTTGTTCAGTGCTGTACCAGTTTTACAAAAATGTTGCTTCCATTAGTCACACATAAAAACATACAAAAATAGAGTCCAGGTTAAAAAATACCAAAGTTACCCTTTAACCCTTTGAAACCTAGAGATATATAACTTTTATTGTGCTGCATTCAGATGCCTTGAGCAAGTATTTAAACCTTTGAAGCTTGAACAAATTGGTGTGATTTCTTTTAAAAACATGGGGAAAAGGCAAGGAGCAACTTGAGAGAAATCCCACAAATTGCCACCCAAAAAAGAAAAAATAAATCTAGAAAAATTATTGTAATTTTTAAGCACTCTTTCCAGGTCATTTCCTTGTTTGGTTGTTTTTATTTTATTTTTAAAAATACATATTTTTTGTTTTTATTATTTTTTCTTGTCACTAATTTCTTTCTCATTTTTAAAAAAATAATTTCTCCTTTGCCTTCTTCCTATGTTTTTAAAATAAATCAAGCCAATATGCTCAGGTTTCAAGGGGTTAATAGTTAAGTTGCTCAGAAATCAACCTCAGAAGATTGTTTGAACATAACAATTTTATAGTGTTTTACATTTGCACAGTTATTCACATATACATTCAATAAAACTCTAAAAATAGCCCTGGACAGACTGGTTGAATTCCAGCAACATATTCATTACTAAATGTGTGAGTTTTTAAAACGACGTCAGACAGAAAAGTAGTTTACATCTTCACCCAAGTCTAAAAAAGTGAGCTTCTTTAATAGTTTTATCAAATCCTCACAAAAGATATTCAGTGATCTCTGTAAAAAAAAGAAAGACAGAAAGAAAAGAAAGGTGTATTGCATTTTAAAAAAGAAGCAACAGTTTGCAGTTTCTTAAGCGCCTGCTCCTTCCGTGGTGAGTCATTTGAGATGTCAGGCCTTTTTTTAACTTGACCTCGGAGAATTAATCCTCACAAATGTTGCAGGGCCTGCGCCTCGCTGCTCTGTCCATGCAAGGCCTTGTTTTTTTTTTAGTGTGTTTTGTTGTTTGTTTGTTTGCATTCAGGGAGAAGTGAACGTCAACACATGGTCAAGCCTGAGGCCTCTGGCAGAAAGCTGGCTGGTGGGAGATGGACTGTCTTCAGCTCACTGTGTTTTGCCGCCTGCTTGTGGGCCTGGTGCAGTGTCAAATTCAGTCAGGCAGCAGTAGAGCAGCATCTGGGTGTATCTGGTGGCAAATGCTAGAGGAGGGAAGATGTGGAGAGGTCAGTTACATCTGGTAATCCAGTATGATTCATGCTATAATTCATGCTGTACTTTGATATCAAATCATGTGGGACAGATATGTGACAAACTGGGTGACTAACTGGGAGAAAGGTGCATGACTGTGTAATGATTAACATAATAATGCCTCATGTACAGGAAGTGTCTGTCTTTTTCACCTCCTCGTCACAGGACATTTTTTGCATGTGGACACTTGAGCCCAAAACTTACCGTTCAACTTGCGTATGAATTTCGGCCGTCTCTCGTCAGGCAAGTAAATGGCCACATAGTAGACCGGCACACCAGACAGTGCAATGCCAATTCCTATGAGAGAGTTGATGGTGTCTCCGTACAGAGGGACGATGACTAAGAACAGGCTGCACAGACAGTAGATGAAGGGGAAGAACAAGGACAGCTGTGGAGAGAGAGACACACAAAATGTGTCTACATACCAAGTTATGATTCAATACCTAAACTGTGGAAACTGTGTTGTCAGTGCTTCATGTTCATAACAGTAGGCACAGCATTACAACCCTCTAAAGTTTCTCCTCAGTGCCTTTGTTTTAGTTTATTGTTCATTTAACACAAAAAGGTCACTGAGTTTGAGCTGTAGGTCAGTTGAAGAGGACAAAGAGAAAGCTTCCTCCCTTCAGGACATCAGGATGGTGAACTCTCTGACCTCTGTAGATCCTCCGCTCTGTGCAGAACATTGTGAATCTCATGCACTCAAGTGCAACATCAGCCCGCTCACCAGAACAGAATATTGGCACTGTGTGTTTCTGCAAACCACGGATATGTTAACATTTGTACATTTCACACGTGTTGTATCCACATTTCTAACTTGGACAGGAGTGGGCAGGAGAGGAGGCTGATGGGTCCAACAACAAAATGGACTTTGACCGCAGAGACTAGAGTTTGAGACCAACAAAGAACAACACTGGTTGCAGTGTTTGTGCCAGGCATTTCTTAGGGACATCCACAATGTTTTCTGTACCATACACAAAGTAGTTTTGCTGCCTAAAGCTTTTTTTTTTTTTAAATTAGGTGATGCAAGCACAAAACAAGTGAAAGACATGACAAGGACAAAACAATGTGGGAGACAAGACGTGTAAAATAATTAACACAAAAGACAAACACAGGCATATTGGTATAATGCATGTTGACAGTGTTGAGTGGCATTTCGAGTGTGTGTGTGTGTGTGTGTGTGTGTGTGTGTGTGTGTGTGTGTGTGTGTGTGTGTGGATGAGGTTGATGAAGTAGTAAAAAAAGGGAGAATGAGTTAAAACAAGAGGAACAGGCGAGAGGGGAAGAGTCACAGGCTCAGATAGATTACGCAAACTTAAGTCAGGGAAAAAAGAGATAAATAAAATAAATCAATAAAAAATTAACAAGAAAAATAAATAAACAAATAAATAAATATTTCTAAAAAATCACCCTCTCCTAACCTCCACCCCCAGCCCTACCTTCCTCTTTAAATTCCATTCAAGAAATTAAAAGTTAAATGAAATTGCAGGGTATTTTTTTTTTACATATGTAGAACGACCCCCAAACCTTAAACCTAACTGCCAGGGTGTCGGTGGCTTAGTGGATAGAGCAGGCGCTCCATGTATAAAGGCTATTGCTGCAGCGGCCCAGGTGCGAATCCAGCCTGTGGCCCCTTGCTGCATGTCACCCCCCCTCAAACTTGACTGTCCTATCAATTAAAGGCAAAAATGCCCAAAAAACAATCTTTAAAAAAAACCCCTAACTGCCGACCCTTACTTACTGCTGCATTTGTGCTGCTCAAAGCCAGCTGTTCTTTTAGCAACATCCGTGATCTTTTCCCTAACCATAACCAAGTGGTTTTGTGGCCTAAACCTAACCACCAACCCCTTCTGTGTCAAGATACAAAGCCAAAGGCTGCCCCCAGCGTCATGTTAGCAACACCCGGGGCTTCTGCCCAAGCGTCAAAGTATAATGAGTAT
Source organism: Cephalopholis sonnerati (assembly GCA_019142605.1). Classification (NCBI taxonomy): domain Eukaryota; kingdom Metazoa; phylum Chordata; class Actinopteri; order Perciformes; family Serranidae; genus Cephalopholis; species Cephalopholis sonnerati. Next base: position 9,568,960 of record JAGQAX010000010.1, read on the forward strand.
GGATGAGCTCATGTTGATATGAGCTGAGGTTCTCATCATTTCTTTTCTTATGACATGAATATTGTGTTAAGACAAACTGGGGCATTTCCAGCCATGTTTGAGATTGCTGCCAAGCAGCAGACAATAACAGACGCCTGTTTTTGAGAACAACAAACAACAAAAGCTGGTATTTTTAATAACGTTTCGGGGCATTTCCAGCCATGTTTGTTAAGACAAATCTGGGTATTTAAGCCAAAACGTGTGTTTTCCCAGCCGTAACCTATTGGTTTTTGTGCTTAAAAATAACCACACATTAACCACAACATTGTCACAACATAAAACAGAAACATGAGAAAAATGAAACATATGAAACCTACTTATGCTTCATGTCTGTGGTTTGCAGAAGTGTACAATGTCAACATTTATTCTGGTGAATGGCTTGCCAACATAAATGAAACTATATTAATTTATATTTCCTTTTCTATTTCCTGGTTAAACTTGTTAAAATTCTTCTTGCTTGTTGCAGAGCCTAAAGAGTGCGCCACGCTGCATTTCATTGCATGAACATGTAACAAATAAAACATTTGAATCTTGAATCCAAATATAGTTGTAAATGTGTCTCAGCTGCATGGCTTGAAACCGTAACAATATTTGAAATGTGCACAGGAACTTGTATTACTGTGTGTGTGTGCACTTTGTTCCATGTGATAATATTCAGTTTGATGTGAACAAAGAAAAAGCAGCACCTTCACAGGCCGGTGTCGGTCAGGCTGAGTGATGCGCAGGTAGATGAGGCCGGCCACAGACAGACCCACATAGAGCCAGTAACTGAAGCTGAAGTAGTTGATGAGCTGGAACACGTCCTCCACACACAGGAAGATCAGACCCATTAACCCCTGCAGAGCATGAATGAATATATTTATGCCTCAGTTGTGACATGTGAACATGTGTGTGTGTGGCTTTGAGGAACCTGGTAGAGAAACGGTCCTCACATTGAACAGCAGTGCAGGTATAGGCGTGTAGCGCTGCAGGTGAATCAGACTCAGACTGTTGGGGAGGTGGCCCTCTCTGGCTCCGACGTAAAACAACCTGACGATCAACAATGACGGCAAGTTATTGGCAAAGCGACTCATCATGATATGAGCTTAGAGTCAGCACCTGTTGAGCTCTTCCTGATTACCTTGAAGCAGCAATGACAGAAGCATTGAGTCCTCCGTAGCAGGACATGGCCACTGACACAGGGATGATCCACTTGAACGGCCCCAGGACGGCATTCCCAAATGTCTGCAGGGTGAGATTAACATAGTTTATTACAGTTTCTGAAGTCACGGGTCGACCATGTCAGGACTATATTTAGCAGCAGAGTGAAACATCTCTCTCAGGTGGCTGTTGGTGTCTTACCACAGCGACGGCGTCACTGGCCAGCAGAGACGGCATGTCCAGAACCACATAATATGCCACGTTTGTCAGCAGGTAGATGATGGTCACTATGGGCATGGAAATGGCAATGGCCAGGGGCAGATTCCTACAACAACGACAACACATAGTGTTTTCTGACTCACTGAGGAGCTGCAGTAAACAGTGATGACAACATCATTTTACTCAAGTTACAGTTACAACCTCTACAAACCATTTCCCTTTGTGCAGTGGTGTTGTGGCAGTCAGTGAGATGGCTTGTGAGAAAACTGAAAACTGAGAGCCAGAGGCAAGAAGAAAGATCCAGTCTAAAGGCTTTAACAGTGTCCACTATAGGCTCAGCTGTAGATTTCACTGTCTCCAAGTGTCTCTTAATGTATGCGTGTGTATTACCTCTCTGGATTCTTAATCTCCTCAGTGACAAAGTTGAGCGTATCCCAGCCGGAGTAGGAGAACAGAGCTGAGTAGAGGGCCAAAGCAATGGCTCCAGGATCCGTGGAGGAGCCTTCAAACGGACTGTCGAAGCTCTTTGTTTCTCCTACACAAGTAGAAGTTTAAGGCACACATTTATTTTGTTTCCACTGATGCATTCATACTTTGATGAAATCTTACCAGCAGATATTTTGATTATTCCTACAATGATGATGAGGCAGAGCGCCATGAGTTTGGCGTAAGTGAAAATGTCCTGGACCAGAGTCCCCCACTTCACATAGGCACAGTTTATAAAGATGAGCATACCTGGAAAGATAAAGGCAATAAATGAACAAACAGGGTCTGATACAGCTTCTGCTTTCTTGTCAGGATGCATTTGCAAAGATAAAACATTCATGTTGAATAGTTTGTGAAACTTATTTTGCTGTAAGGCTATAAATGAGGCCTGCTATCTTTCAGCTCCATGCCAGAGATAGCTGTCCATCTCCTCTGTGTCACGTGAGCCACAGTCTTTGTGAGGGCACAGAAACAGCAACACTTCTTAGTAGGGCTGTTTATGACTCATGGTGTTGCTGCTCTCTCACCTAAATACCATTTCTGCTAACTACATTCTTCACGGCACAAAGCCAGGCTGTGAACCACAGTGGTATTTTTTTTACAGAACGGACAGTCTAACTATAGCAGGTGCCAGTTCCACACAGGGTCACTGAGTCTGATGCTGGCACCAATAGATAGCTCAACATGTGCATTAATTCATTAATCAAGATTAACTTTATTGTCCAACAAAGCTGTAAATTTGTCTGCAGCTATAAAAATACAACATACAACACAATACATAAACAAATCAACATCATATACCAGACATAGCATTAATGATGACCTTAATTATGTGTTGGTCTGCAACATGGTGCCAGGCAGTGCATATATCTCAACCATCTCCAACACTTTAGAGAATACACTCCTAAAATTTCTAAAATAAATAGAATAAAATAAAATGAAAAGTGAAGAAATACATAAATGTCAAGTGCCAAATAAAATGAAATAATAATAATAACAATACCACTCACTCCACTGACCAGTTGTATATCACTTTGTCACCCTGTGTTACACTGAATTTGTGAAGAAATCTGTTTTTGTCTCATCCCTCTACGGTGAACGAATAATCCAAAAAATTAGAAAATTCTTGATGAGCTGGAGTAAAAGACGGCCACATTTACAATACCAAAACAAAATCAAAAACATCGATTTACAAATTCTCGCACAACTTGAAGTCTCATCTATTCAGTCATAAACTTGGCACTTGTCAAACAAAGGCATTTTTGCTAAAACCTTTCTGTTTAAAAGATACACATTACTTATCCGATGGTGAGAGTGTTTACGCAGAAGTGTTTTAAATGTTAAAGAGGACCTATTATGCTCATTTTCGGGCCTTTGTATTTGATTATTGGACTCCTATAGAGCAGCTACACACGATTACCCGCACAGAAAGCTTTGTAGATCTTTGGGACGCTGTGTCTGTCGTTGCATCGCTTCCTTGTATTTCCTGCATCCCACGAAAACGGTCTGTTTCATTTACTCCACCCCCCAGGCCCCGAGCCCACTCTGCTGTGATTGGTCACACTCCCGAGGACTTCCGAAGGGCTAGCGAGCGCTGGCGAGTGCTGGCGAGCCCCACCTCCTTATTTTGCCGGTGCGGAAGTTGAGAGAATTTCACTTTTGAAAATGTCAACTTTTGAAATACAGCCGTATGTGTTGGATCCCGAATCCGATCCGGAGGTAGAGACTGGACAGCCTGAAGTTTCTCAAGTACAGAGGATACTTCAAGACGTCTCTGAATGGTAAGTAACGTTAGCCGTTAGCTTGTTGTTGTCATTACCTGCTTACCTCTGCGGCATATTCCTAGGCATGCCCATATAAGTAAGTCCGGCACGCACTGACATCAATGGGACTACTCTGTTAAAAAAACACGGTAAAACACAGCGTGCAGAGCCATCCAAGACAACTTGCAGGGCTCACGTCCAAATACATAAACCTCATTAATTGACGCTTTGGCATCGTTTATCTCACATTGTAACAACATTTATAGGTCAGAGAAGAGGAAAAGCAGATTAGTTCCCCTTTAAGGTTTCAGTGAAAATGCATGTTTTGGGAAAGTACTGAGAATACAACTGGATAAATGAGAATTGGATTATACTGCACAAGTTGTGTGAGAGTTTGTCAAGTTTCACTGTTGTTTAATGGACACCCCCTTTCCTCTAACTCATCAAGAATGTTCAAGGAGAATTTTTGGATTCTTCGTTCACCGTGGCGGCCTGCAGGAAAAACAGTTTTCTTCACGAATTCAGTCCAACACAGGGTGAGTAACTGATACAAAATGAAAACATTTGGGGGGTTAAAGTATCCCTTGAATACATGAAAACTAAAGCTGGGTAATAATATCTACACTGACAAATACACTGTATTTCATGTGACGGCTTAAAGCCACCCTGAGTTTTGCCAGTTTGAACATATAGGAAGGAAACGCTGGGTTTGGTTTAGCAGTAACTTAATACAGCTCTGATATGGTGTTAGGGGAATAAGGCTAATATCAATGAGATAAAATCAAAAACAGTAACACCCTGTGAATCTGTCTTGTTGGTATCAGAGTGTAGTGTTAAAACACTGGATGGCAGTAAAATGAGTTTTTTCCTGCCTGTATTTTCCTACAAATGCCTGCAGAATTTATTATTTTATGTTAGAAAATGCACATTTCTTAGTCTATCTTTCTGGATGGTGAACAATAAACAGACACAGGGGTGTTTCTTACAGAGGCAGGCTGCAGCAATGAGCCGGACAGCGTTGTACGGCTGCTGGCAGGTTGGGTAGAAAGCCTCCAATAAATAGTTGGCGAAGGTCAGCGAAATCACAGCCTGGCTGGCCGGCTCTATCAGCAGGATGGACGTCCACAGACGGATGAAGGCAAGGAAGCCTCCGAAGGACTCTAGGATGTAGGCGTAGCTGGCTCCAGACTTGATAATGGTGGTGCCGAGCTCTGCGTAGCACAAAGCCCCAAACACTGAGAAGATGCCTCCGACAGCCCAGATCACCAATGACAGGCCGTAAGAGGATGTGAACAGGAGCACACCCTTCGGCGAGATGAAGATCCCAGAGCCAATCATGTTGCCGACAATGAGGCAGATTCCATTGATGAGGGAGATCTCTCTCTTCATCTGCATTTTTTCTCCTTTCCCATTACTCGGGGCCTTTAAGTCCTCGTCAGATGGAGCCCGTGAACTCGGGCATATTGTCTGTGACATGGCCCCCATCTTCTGCCTTAGATCCTCCATTAGTGCTGATGTGGAGATGACAGGACAGGGATTAAATGGGACTATTCAAATGTAACAGTCAAAATATATTATTCCGTATAAATATGAGATGCTTTTCTTAAGTGTACCTTTCCTTTAAAGGTCCAGTGTGCAGGATTCAGGGGGATATACTGGCAGAAGTGGAATATCATACGTTTGTTTTCTTTTGTGTATAATCACCTGAAAATAAGAATTGTGTGTTTTCATTACCCTAAAATGAGTCATTTGTTTTTACAAATGGAGCAAGTCCTTATCTAAGGTGATCGCCATGTTGCAACACTTTTTTTTACAGTAGCCCAGTAGGACAAACTAAACACTGGCTCCTTGTGTTTTCGCATTTGCCACAATAGTTAACGGCCGCTCTGTGACGTGTCAGGAAAAACACTGAGTTTTTTTAATATGAAACTACTTTAATTGGTGTTTGCTAGTTCAGTCAGGACCGCTTTAGTCAAAGAAAACTTTATTGCCATTTGCAGTATTATATTGGCAGGAAGGCTCTCTGCTTTTCCTAGGGCCTACGCAGAAAGCCTTCAGGAGCACAGCTATCCGCCCTGAGTGCAAACCTCCCTGCCTTTCCAAGCTGCTAAGACCAGCAGAAAAACCCTCCGGAAAGCAAGCATCAATGACAAACAGAAATGACATTGAGGCAGGTTGCAAAGCAGCTTGCAGAGGAAGCAGCAACAGCAGGCAAGCCAGAGCAGTTTAAATAGGGCGCGCTGAATGAGACTGGCCAATTGGTTGCATAGAAAGGAATCATGTGATCTATCAGCTGCTCCATCAGCTGACAGAGCTGTTTGAGATCAGCTGATGTAGCTGGGATGTGAGCTGAGCTTGACAGCGTGTCCTGTCTGAACTAACGCTACGTTCAATTTTCTCGTCTATTTGTTTTGGAGAGAAAGAGACCTCTTAATTAAGCTCACGGTAAAAACCTCTTAGACATCTGGATCAGAAATAGGTGAGCACACATTAGCAGGTGAACTGCGTAGCGGAAACACTGATTTGTAAGGTGAAACTGCTTTATTCACTTTTTTTTTTACTGGTTTTAATCACCAGGTCTGTTTGTTTTGGAGAGGAAGAGACCTCTGCAGATGATATGACTCAAAAAAAACCTCCTGAACTATGAACACTGAAGGAAATCCAACCGAGAGAAGTTTCAACTGGTTGCAATTTACAATCCTCACTGACAGATGCCACTAAAGCCCCCTAAATCTACACACACAAGCCAACCAATGTCCAAAGTGCATGTGTCCGAATCTCCCCCAGTCGACTCACACTCTTTTTTTTTTTTTAAACATAGTTTTTATGACAATAACATTTGTAAACAGGACAAAAAGTGAACTTACTTTATTTGCTTACTTATAGAAGATCAACAGGCAGAATATATCTGATCCTCTGAACGTGAAGAGTCTCGCTCAGCTCAGTGCTGCTCCTCTGGACCACACAGTGAGACATCAGTGAGATCACATCTGAGAGGCAGCAACAGGACGGTCGATGTTGCAATCTCTTCAAGCCCCGTACGACCACAACGGGTGTTTTTCCAGCGCCAGGCGAACCGCACTCTCGTGTTCCCCCCCTGTGCTATTTTCAGAGACAAGCAGACCTCGCCCCTGCCCCCCATGACAGCCCTCGGGGGAGCTAAACTGCTTCTGGGCCAGGATACAGTCAGCAGATTGTATGATACAGAACATATTGTGACGTATACAGTGATGAAAGAATATCTAATGAGATTGGTCCAACAGCTGCGTCTCTATCAGTCACTCAGACAGGTTGCTGCACACGTGTATGAGAAACCAGGCCTCTGGGCACAGATATTTAAGTCCCCCCCGACCCACATAGGAGCAAGACACCCAACAAAAGAGGGTCATCATGCATCTGTGGTCATTTTACATCGCTTCATTATAGTGTTGTATTTTTCATTCATTTTTAGTCACGTTTTTATTTTTGTTTTTAATTTAGTTTAGTTACAGTTGGTTTCCAGAGTGTGTTTCAGTTTGTTTTTATTAGTTTTAGTATTGATTTAAAGGCCTAGTGTGTAGGATATAGGGAGATATAGTGGTATTTAGCAGTGAGGATGCAGACTGCAACCAGCTGAAACTTCTCCTGGTTTGAGTTCCTTCAGTGTTCATTGCTCAGGAGGTTTTTACACAGAGGTCTCTTTCTCTCCAAAACAAACAGACCCCGTGAGTTGTACAGGTAAAACTAGGGCTGCCCCCTATTAATTGACATAAGTCAGACATTAGTCGACCAGAAAGGTCAATAGTCAGCAAGATTTCATTGGTTGCTTAGTCGCAGAAAAAAAAAGTGAAACTCTATTAGTTAAAAATCTATATGACTGGACCATGTTGGAATTTAATTTGAAAGGACAGACACAGGAAGTGTCCACACTCAGCAGTCAGACAGGAGTCAGGTTAATGTCCAGGGCTGGTACCTGCGGTATTCCACAGGCTAGTTAATAACATGTGGGGCAGGAAATCCAAAGTGTGGGATCATTTTGAGAAGGTGAAGGACCAACCCAAGGTGATATGTAAACTCATCTTCATTGGTCCACTACAAACATGACGTATCATGTGAAACATGGAAGTAGCTACATGCCCATTAGCCCACAGCGTCATTAACAGGCGGCTCGCTCAGTGTGTGACGTGCACTTGTAGATAAAATATAGGCCTATATTAATGAAGGTTCATTAGTACGGTTTTGTATTTCTCTGTAATGTAGCACAGTGTTAACAATGTTCCTGAGACTATTCTTTCTCACACCTTCAACTCAAACCACCAAAATATATCATTTCATCATTACATTAATATCGTAAACATGCAGGTGACTAGTCGACTAATGGCCCTGAATGACGACTGTTGGTCAACTAGGAAAGTTCTTAGTCGGGACCAGCCCTAGTAAAAACACTGAATAAAGTAGACTCCTTTGTTTTTGTCTTCGCGACATTTTCATTGTGGAGGGGCGGCTTTTCGCAGTGGCCAATGTGAAAACACAAAAATGCGAATGGCCCTCTCTAAAGCCAGTGTTTGGTTTGTCCATTCAGGGATACTGTAAAAACATGGTGTTGCAACATGACAATCTTCGCAGACGAGGACCTGTTCTCTATGTAGATATAAACGTCTCATTCTAAGGTAATGAAAACATGACTGTGTATTTGCAATTTATTTTAGTTAGTTTGTAAGCACACAATATCATTTTATGTTTTCTTTCACACCTAATTTAAGTTCAGTTTTATAACTATGATAATCTTGCTTTACAGTCCCTTCTGAGGTTGTTTTTCATTGGCTTTGTGTTCATTTTCTGTCCTAAGGGTCATTTCGTGTCTCCTTATGGTTGTTTTGAGCCTCTTTATGGTCCTTTTGCATTGCTTCATGGTGGTTTTGAATGTCTTTGTAGTTGCTATGCCTCTCTTTTCATGACCTCCTTTAGCAGGTGAAGCCCCCTGACGTCTCAGTCCCCTGGGTCTGTCTCCAGTATGACCGTTCAGTAATTTATAGCTACACATAAACCCTGTCTGTTCTTGGCATCCATCCACAGCTCCATACAGATAATAACTCTATATGGGCCAACTGTGCTAACAGAGTAAATATTTCCCTTGGTTTAGTGTCACACAAAAAGAAAAGAAGATGAAAGAAGAAGGGAGCAGGCAGAGGTAAAAACAGAGAACCCATTTTAATGAAGAGTTTGATACAGTGTATGAAAAATTCCTAGTTTCTGCTGAAACCACAGCTACACAGCAACTGAACATTCTGTAACAAGTGATATTACTGATGACCAACTGACGCTGATAATGACATGGGCACTAAATATGCAGAGGGCGATTCTACGAATATCAAATCATCAATTAACAAAAACATAACATGAGTTTCAAACAACAGATCACAAATGAAAATATATATGTATATATAAAAAGATGAAACTATCATCTACAGTACAAAATATGTTACAACATATTTAAGCTATCAAATTTGTAGCATTTTTTTTAAACATTTCTTGATATGTGTGTAAAAGGCTTTCATATGTTTCTGTGGTTGAGACCAAAAGCAGAATATGAGGCACAGTTATCAAAGACAAGGCAATACAAGTCCAACATTATGGAAACATATCCACCTTGCTCGGCCTTCCTGTTGTCATTTATTTAAATTATATAATAGTGAACGATTTCTTGTAACAATGTGTCTTACTAAAAATGACCTGCTGTGGCTCATTTCCCACTGTGTGCGTGTGTGTGTGTGAGAGAGAGAGAGTTTTTTTAGCTCTTTATTGAACTGTAATTTACTTTGGACTTAACGATGGGGAACAAAACAAAGGTTATGTACAGACAGTAAGTGACGCAGCTACAATACTGTAATTTAAGCACCCGTTTTGAGGAAGTGAAGGCAGTGATGGAAACAGTAAGGCCCTTAATGAGATGCATACACACACGCAACATACACACCAGAGCTGAATCAGTCGATAAACTGATTTGTTAATTGACTGAAAATCAATCTGCAACTATTTTGATCATCTCCTAAAGTCGTTGTGTGCACACAATGATTATCTAGTAGGAAGCAGTTATTATCACGTGTGCACAAGGTAAAAACTTGTTCCTGAAAGATAACAGCTCACGTGCAGAAGTTTTTATCTTGCAGGAAAAGGTTAATGATAAAAAATGTATTTAACCTTGCGGGACTTTAACCTTGGGGCTTCTTACTAAGCAATTAATCTGCAGTTATTTTTAAGCAAAAATAACCAAAATTCACAGATCTCAAATGAAAACAGTCTTCTATGTCAGCTGACAGAATATATTTGGGTTTTGTCACTTTGGGCTCTGGGAAACACTGAACTGCATTTTCTACCTTTCCCAGACATTTTATAGACCAGAGAAAATAATCGTGAACTTAATCAATGATGAAAATAATCCTCACTTGCAGTCCTATGACACACACACACACACGTGTACAAACATGGATATAAGGGGGACTGACAATAACAACTGTGTCATGGAAACAGAAATCAGAAGCTACAGTATACATCAATGAATGAATGAATACAAACTGGTGCTACTGTCTTCATGAGAATGTGTATTTTCTTGCATTCAATAGGATTACGCCTCGCTGAATGTTACCGTATATAAGAAACAGAGACAAAACTACTTTATAAACAGGTGTAACTGTTGTTACGAGCAGATTAGGAAGCACAGCTACAGTAGAAAAAGAGTCAAGAGTGATAAACTGAGCAGTGACTGCTCAGACTGTACTATATAAAGCATGTAAAGGTTGCTACAAGCAAAGCTCTCTGTTCAGTGTGTTGCAGTTCTTCTGCAGAGCAGCTCAGCAGGATCAAAAATGTGAAGTGTGTGGATGAACTGTAACTTTAAAAGTATCCAGATGAGTCTGACATGAACATTACAAAGAGGCCGCTACTGAGAAGACCAAAAAGAAATGAGAACACTTTGGTCCATTTTTAATCTAGACATGCAGACACACACGCATCCCTCTCAGTCTGAGTGTTGTATTACAATCTCAACTTCCTCTTTGCTCCCAGCGACTCTCTTTAGCTCAGCAGTTAAAAAAAAAAAGAGGGGGAAGAAAAAGTGCGTAGGCTGGGACAAAAACTTTCCATACAGTCACATGTTCACAACTTATTCCAACACTTCGAGTTATGTGAAGCTGTTAACCTTAAAGACCGCATAATTATCTGTCACCAGCTCTGAAGTCATCGCTGCACAGCACTTGACTGCATTTTCTCACCGACTGAATGTAGGTCATGTGCTTTAATACAAAGACGCTGTGCGGGCCTCACTCAGGTGCTTGACATCGTCAGAATAGTTCACCCATGACTACATGATACTTTAAGATTGCTATAATAGGAATAAACCTTTTTTGCTGCAGGTTTTCCAGCATGGTAACAGTCCTCCTGTCACTTACCCAGTTTAACTGAGTGTATCGAGGATGTTTGCACCCTACAAATAAGGCTGCACACATTCATACTTGCACACACACACTTACACACACACACACACAAAATACTGGGCTACATAATTACACTTTCACATAATGGTAACTGAGCTTTGGAGACAAAAGCATAACGTACCAAAAGGAGAGAAACCTTGCGATACATCCACTCAGAATGAAGGGACCATAAATAAATCACCTCATTAAATCATAACATTATTAAATAAAATTACTGATTCTGTCAAAATCTTTTGATTATAAATAAAATCTTTTGTCTCTGCTGAGTGGGTATTCTTCAAAGCCAGCAGCTTACATTTGAACCTGTGAGTCTTGTTGTTCACCCAGCCCTCAGTTTCTCAGTCTCTTGAAGGGAAAGACAGACAGGAGCCCTGGTGACCATCCTGACGACAACAGAACCAGTAAGAGTTCAGTGTAGTGTAAAGTTGGCACAGTCTATGATCTGGATCGTTTCCATTGTTTGGCTGTGACTGCTGCTACTGCTGCACTTTGCTCCTGGCGATATTGTAGGACATGGACAGCGGCGGTGCGCTGGGGAATACAGTGGGGGAGCTGATTTCAGGAGGGTACGGCTGCAGGCGATTTTGCTTGTTGTCGTACAGCTTGCGGACGACGATGCGGCAGAAGTCTTCGTTTTGTCGGTGACAGTTGTCCAGGAGCTGACGGACCTTGGCGGTGCGTGTGGGCTGGGTCAAAATCAGCTCATAATCCTCCCGCATCAGCATTGATTGAGCCAGCAGGGCATCCAAGCTCTGGTTCAGACAGGCCTCTGTCATCTGGGCGACGATCTCCTCACGCCGTGATGCGATCCAGTGGGCGACTGCGCCTTGTGAGGGAGGGGAGTGTCGCAGTGGAGGAGAGTAATCACCTGCAAGCGTAGAGAGAGAAGAGTGATTCAGATTTTGGTTGTAAATTCTGGTAAAACAATAAAAAAAAAAAAAAATCATTTAAAGGGCAAGTTCAGCATTTTTCAACCTGGACCCTGCAAGATGGCTGCAGCAGACAGCAGAGAAAACAGGCTGCAATGTAACCACCGTCTATTTATGTTCACTACCCGCTTGTTTTTGCCACTGACAGGCTCAGATAGTTATTGTAAGAGTCTGACAACATGATGGAAATTAGCCTTTCAGAGGTCGACTTTTTGGTAAAGGGTAAGATTCGTTTTAAGTAACCAGAAACAGCCCCAAAGTCCCACTCGTCACACCCACCAGACTCCATTTAAATAATCGCTGATTTTACTATCGTAAAACACACTTCATTTAAAGTCGACAGAAACAAAATAAAACTCACAAAAGCCGTTTTGGCTCGTCTTCTAACTGTTCCAACAGTCACCAACTCTGGTTTGTTGAAATAAACCCTTAATTCACCCAGTTAGATGTAAAAATATACAGGCTCTATACATGCTTAAATGACTGTTTATTTAAATGGAGTCTGGTGGGTTTGACAATAGTCATTTTAAGGCTGTTTATGGTTAAACAAAAAGAATCTTGCTCTTCTACAAAAAGGTCTATCACTGTAGGGATCCTTTCCATGATGTCATTAGTCACTTGGCTACAGACACATGGGAGGAATAAAGTTCAGGTTGACAAGTACTGAACTTATCCTTTAATTAAACTTTCCAAAACTGTACCACAAGTGCCACTCATTTCATCCATTATGTTTTAACTGATAGTACCTTCTTGCTGAGGCTTGAGGGTGAGGTTATCCAGCCGGGTCTCCAACTCAGAGTCAGGCAGGCCTGGTTTGAGGGGTATGTTCAAATCTTTCAGGGGCCTGGCACTCTGATAGCCGTTCAGATTGTTGACTGCACAGTGGTCCTTCAAAGACTCAGGAGGCTCTAGGGTATGAGCCATAAACGACGACGGAAGCCCCTCTACACGAGAAAGAGAAGAAGAAGGGGGAGAGGTGTGATGTAACCACGGGTCAAACTAAGTCTATACTGTATACATATTTTAACACATAACCTGATGTGTGTTACTTTGAGCTTGTCTTTTGTTTAATCACCAGTCAAGAGATGATGTCAATAATAAAATGCCATCCCTGTTGTAATTACCTTTAGAAGGCTCAGCATTGCTGCTGCTGAGGGCGCCCGGCAGAGATATGTCTGTGTCCTGGGAGGAACAAGAGCCTGAGCCTGAGGTGGAGCTCTCCTGAGGAAGAACAAACACTGATGTGTCAAAATATGGAAAATTGGAACAGCTGGAGTCGCTTGTGCCATTTTGTTTCTTTGCGTCAAAATAGGATAGGTTTTTTTTAACCAGTGTGAAGGCAAACTGTGAAACTGTATCACTTATTTTGTTGCAATTTTTTTTACTAATTCATATCATCAAGAATATCATTATCGCAAAATTACCGAAATATCGAGATATTATTATAGGGCCATATCGCCCACAGCTACCATAAAGAGATATTTTCCTTTTGTTTAACACAGTTAATCCAATAAAGTTTAGGGTCTCTCTCTGATATCGGAGGTTACTGTTTTGAAAAAGGGTGTGAAAAATGTGTTAAGACATTTGCAAGAGAAGATTTCTGCTATGCTAAGAATGTGACGATGAAGATGAAGTGGATCCCGGTTTCTTTAAGCGTGTCTTAGCAAATCGAAAAATGCTACGGTTGGAAAAAGGCCTAATTTGGAATACCCACACAGAATGTGCTGTTTACATGACCTGTGTGAAATTCAGAATATCACCATATTCAGAATAATAGTGTTATGTTACTATGCATATAAATGCAGTCACTGTTTACTACTAAACTTTATCTTGACAGTCCCACCAACATTTAAGTTACTGACCGGCCAGGGGCTGGGCCTGTCCTTCAATATGTTCAGGGATTCCTCATCACTCCTCTTCTCACACCTTGGCTGGGCCGAACAACAGCCTGATCTGTTCATCAACTGTGGAGGAACAAGGAAAGAGAAGTTATGAGTCAGACTGAGAGGGAACAAGCACGTGTTAAGAACATGTTCAATAAAATCAACTCAAACAAATCTGCTATTAACCCAATAGTTCATAGATAGTGAACCATTAAATATTTACTTTACTAGTTCCTGCTGGATGTTTGCTTCCTTTCAGTGCTGCTGTGCTGTGAGTATAAAAGTTGTGTTTCCCAGTTTTTATCAGTTAAAAGTAATAAATACTGATTTCTTAAAAGGACTGTCTTCTTTTAATACACAGACACATGAACAAACAAGCACCACACAATAACACACATCAGCTATTAACTAATTCCATTTCCTTTTTCGCTTAATCAGATAACGGCACAGCCTCGATTGAACTTGAACAAAGATCTCACTCATATGTAGACACACACTGACACACACACTAAGACTGAAAAGAGGAAGGATATGTTGAGGGGAAACTGTGAAGTAAATTTTGTGACCTGTCATCGTCCATTAGTCACAGTAAAAGTCAAACTGTCCCAAATTACACACAGTGCAACATTAAGCATTAGTTTGTAATCATACAGTCCTGCACAGGGGAATTCCTTTGTCCATCCACAGTCACAGTAGTTTTATTTCACCACTAACCGCTGAGACATGACAGAAAAACAAAAGAGGTCTTTCAGGTGATAATGACTTGTTTTCTAATTGTCATGTTTCCGAGGAAAGCCAACTGAGAACATGTGCGTTTTGTTTCCCGTATTGCAGTTCTGCTTCACTCTCACAGTTACACACATTAATGACTGAACATTTACACACAGCTGGTCACCAAATTGCCGTAGAACTGATGGGTGTTTTAGCTGCCAACCATTGCCAAAGTCTGCAAATTGTCTCTAGAAAGAGGGACCTTTTAAATACCAATAAAGTTTTATCCTTTTATGAGCCTTTTATTTTTTATGTAATTATATAGACATTGTATTTGTGCCTGTTGGTCAGAGGGTCACTACGGAAATAAACCTGTGGCTTTACTGTGTAATCTCTTCGACAGCTGTAGATGTATTTAATACCTGTCTTCAGGTGAAGCAGTTTTATGTGTATTTTATGACTGTCAAATAAATCTGTCTACTCCCATTCTGTTTATATGGTTGGTTCATTAGCAAAGTGAGGCAACTTGAATTAATCAACTAAAGTCTTCATAACTGACTGTTTTCTTTTGTTTGTTCTTGAACAAACAAACGAAAACAGTGGCCTTTAGCACCTGGACTGTCCTGCCCAATTAAAATAACGATCTTTTCGTCGAGTATCTCTAATGTCCTTTTCCAACACACTTCAAGCTTCCCTCCAGACACAATTCAGAATATGTAAAAACAACTATACTAATGCTGTTAATTATACTAACCCTGGGCTAATGGGTTTTCCTACATAATACATAACAAAACTCTTACTCTTACTCTTACTCTTACCCTACTCTTTTTCTCCTTTATTGAGAAATTCTGGATTTGGCCTCCACCCCACCCACCCACCGCTGCATGCAGTAGGTTTCAGTTTCAGTTGTCCCCAGTGTTGCTCATACTAACCTGACCAGTGAAAGAGCAGTGAGCATCAGGATGGCTAGTGTCAGGGGCCGTACACACGCCGGATCTTAAACCGCCTGGAAAACGCGAGGTTGGGCGCTGACTGCAACTCTTGTGCCTTTTCTGTGCCAGCTTTTGCCGGAGGTTGTGTCTGAGGTGGCGAAGCAACCACAACAAGCACCATATCACAGCCTGTTTAGCTGAAATCCTGAGTGCAGAGCTGATCTTCTTCAAAGCACTGTCTGTGTGTGGGCCCATTGTCGGTGGGACAGATGTAAAGCTCTGGCAGCTCTGCACTTAAATGATCAACTTCTTCTCCATATTGACCACAGACTGATATTTAAGGAAGAAGGGAAAAATATCTGTCGGCTCCCTCTTCCAGATATCTGGCAGTTGTCTGTCAGATATCTGTCAGAGCCGTCGCACCCTCAGGAGCACTCAGGAACACTGGGGAAAGCATGCACACCACGATGGTGCCACTCCGGTGTTTGCGCACGCCTGCCACGCGTCTACATGGAAAACAACAAATTTGAGGGTGCCAAAAACATGGCATGTGTGCGGCCCCTTCAAGGAAAAATCGGACAGATCCAGTCATGTATGTTTGAGCCTCAATCAGACCCAGAATTAGGTGAGGAGTCAGCTGTTAACCAAATTTGGTGATGAGTAGTCACATCAGAATGGTACGTGTAGTAAGCATCTTTTCATTTGTTAAATTTTAGTTGTTATCTTGTTAGCTTGTAGGCTAACTGACAGTCTTACTAGCTGTGAGCCACAATAATATCTGCTACAATGGGGTTTTCAGTAGAAAGGAAGCTTCAGGGTCCAGGGGGGTACTTTAAAAAGAGAACTGTGAGAGGACTTCTGACTAACCTTTGACCTCTTGATCTCCAACACGGCCTCCAGGAAGTCAATTTCGTCAAACTTCCTCACCATGGGCTCCAGCTCAATCAGACACTCTGAAAGGGTAGTAAACACATCACATCTTTATTGTGTATCAGACTGTGATTTCTAGACAACAATGCGGCAGAACAAAAGTATTTTTTACTGGTTTCGCTTTTCTTCTCCAGTCGTGTACTTTTTACTCCAACCACAGCTCCCTTAGCTGCTGCTGTGGTCAGAAACTTGCCAGTGTTTACTGGTGGTTTTAGAGCTCATTCGGTTGTTGTGATATTTTCATTTACAAATAAAAAAGAAGCTGTGTGGTCACTAACACTTCTAGTGCCAACTGAAATGTTGCATTGTTGTTCTCAGTCTGTGGTTTCAGTGTCACAAGAAAATGCACAGATGAATACAGACTTTCATTTCTTCTAACAATGTAAGAAGTGACTATGCTGCTGTGACTCTGCAGTTTGTGTGGGAGTGTCAGTGAGAGAAGGAAGATAAGGTGCAATCAGTCGTCCTGCCACTTGCCAAAGATTATTGTCTCTCAGTATGTAGTGAATGTCTGTGTTTAGGGCATGAGATGAACATTTCTATTACACTCCATGTCCACCAAAGCCTTCTTTTCAGCTGAAAACACCAGGCACTTTTCAGGAAATGCCCATCTGGTAGCGCTTTGGGGTGCTTTTTTTTTTTTTCAGCTGAAATACTTTTGCTTCAGGAAAAATACTTTGGTGGACACGGCTCCTAAATGTCAAGTGGAAAATTTGTAGAATATGTTTCAGTAAAGACAGCAGAGAAAATTTCAATAATGCGACAGGAAGCTGACACTTAGTCACTGCTTTGTCAGGGTAAAATTTAGCAGTGACTGGGAAGATTTATCTGTTACTCAGCATGAAAAGAGGTGACATCTCAAAGTGTGAAACAGGTCAAACTGGTACAAGAGCGCGGTTCTCTGAGAGAGAGGAATTTGCCAGAAATGAATTCCTGCAGTGCAGTTGACTCTGTGTGAGCTTACTGAGGAAGGAGGGTCTCTCATCAGGGTTAGAGGTCCAGCCACTAGTCATCAAACTGATGAGCGTGTCTCGGCTGGGGATGTCAGCGGGCAGACTTTCCAGATTCGTGTCAGGACGTATCCCACGTAGCACACTGAACATGATCTGCATGGGGTTGGTCACCTCTGATCACACAAACAAACACAGAGCAGTGATCAGTCTGGTCACAAAATCAAACTTGGATATGATTTCAAAAACAAACGGGAGTGTGACATCATAAAAACTGTGTTACCTTCAAATGGAATCTGCCTGGACAGCACCTCCCACATGATGATGGCGTAGCTTCAATGTAAACATGCAGGAGAGAGACAGTTAGGGAAGTTAGGGTTACATCATTCTTCTCGACTGGCATTCCCCTTCCGACCCGCGGGACTTTACGACAAGCTGACCAGAGGGGCTGCTTTGAGGAAGAACAATGACTGATTGACCTGTTGCAGCAATCCAAACCTATTTCCCAAAATCTTTACAGACTGCATCAGCCACAATCCAGGAAACAGTCATATTCAGCCACAGAGGAAAATTGATTTCTTGTATTTAAAAATATGTATTTGCGCAGCATGACTGACAGATCCAGTCACTGGAACAAGTTGCTTCACTTTTCTGTATTGGTATGCTAACAATTTAGGTCTATGCCGGGAAACACTGTCACACCTTGCCCGTCAAGAAAGTGTTACTTCCTTGTCGTGTTGATCATGTCTAACTGATATTTACTCGATCAGAGTACAACTAGAATAACTACCTCGAGGCTGTACGCCTCCACCTGCCAGTTAAGTTACAGTTTATATCCCTATCTGTCCTGACTCATACATCAGTAGACAATGATTCAAATAAAGATGTTGCTACACGGAAACTACAAATTCCGAAATGTGGAAGCTTCATACTCATCTTCAACGCGTCAGCACAGAAGATCTATACAATCAGCACAGTTTCAAGGTGGACATCCAAGATTAGTGTCACCAGTTCAGTATCTGACCAAATGTCTCCGCTTCTGTTGGCGAGTTTTGATGCTGAATGATGGCCAGGAAACACAGCGTGTATTCTGAATCGGATACTTTTTCTTTTTACTTTTATTAGATACTGAAGCTGCCCTTACAAAGTACATACTGTTGCATGCAGTATGCACACAATCGGGACAAACTACTACTACTCTTGCTCATATATCCGCAACCTTGGAGGTAAAACAAAATGCTTTTCGCCAGATCCTCTGCCTTAACTCTGTATGTCCAGCTTCTGCCTCAACTATGAGCTGAAATGGCCCCAAATAAGAAAGGAGAGAAAAAGAAGGGGCGTTAATCCCCTTTCCACAGCAAGGCAGTGTGGAGCAAGGGTGTCAGGAACATGCCACACAGGATACGCATATGGCTGTCCAGGAAGCATAATAAGGACGAGGACTCCCCCAACAAACTGTGCACCCTGGTCACATACATTCTTGCCACTACATGCAAAGGTCTACAGACAGTCAGTGCTGATGAACATTAAAATCTGAGAGTCCAATAAATGAATTAAGAAAACCTCAAAAGAAGACAAACAAACAAAAAAAGCTTTTCACAGAGCTCGCCAGAGAGAGGTCAACCTGATGATCTCTGCTGTTATTAATTTGCAAGGCATGTTGCTCAAACTTTTAAATAACTGCATACATTGTAGATTTACAACAGTAAAATTACACACGCATTTCTGTCATTGTTATTTTATAGTTATGTCCTTTTGTTGTCGGTGATCTTTATGATTATTTTGTTCATATTAAACAATTAATTAATTATTATTATTTTTTTACTTTTTATTGATTTGAGTACATTCTTACATCGAAACAGACCCCATTTAGTCCATCATAACATTTCCTCTTTAGAGTCCTCAATCAATGAATGTTGAAAATGAAACTGTGTGTATCAAGTTACTATCACGTCTGAGTTCCACCACACCACTAAACCACTTTGTTTGTCCTCATGGATGTCATTATCCATGGCACATAAAAAATAAATGTGTTTTTCAATTATCAAACCCAATAAACTGTCTTGGTTGTGGTTTACTGTGTCGTATGGTTTCGATTTTCTTTCCTCCCCTTACTACTGGGAATACCTCATGTAGGTGCGAAATGTGAATCTTGACTATACACACAGAATAAAAAAACTTCAAGAACATAACAAAAGATGAACAGAGCCTGCGAGTAGACGAGTCTAACTTCTACCTAGACAGCATTATTAGCTGTATCGTTGTCTTTTTGTTATATGGGTGAACTGTTTCCAGTCTTTTTCAAATTGTCCTTCATTCATCTGTATCCTGTATGAAAGATCACCTGAACATCTATGATCTCTATCTATGATGGTCAGCCGTTGTTTGATTACACTGTTAGAATTTCTCCTATTCAACTGGTCACCAGTTACTTTAGTGTGCGGTCATCTGTCATTTGACTTGTGTCAGCTGTCAATGAGCTGTCAAGCTGTCATCCGTCTGCGACTCAGTTGACGTGACGCATGTTCTGCCGTGCCGAGGATTGTGGGTCAGAATAGCCAGAAAAGCATGCTGGCTTGCATGCAGCAAAATGTAACCGAATGCCACAGTACATCCTGGTATTTTTGGCACACTGCATTTGACACACTAAGTATTTTGGGACATTCTGCATCTTTTTGTGGCATACTTTATAGTATGGTCGTGCGGGTATTGGAACACACATATTATGATGCCACAGTGAAGCTGACCTTTGACCCTGTGGATATAAAAAAATCACCACTTTTTTATCCTTTTAGATATTTGTGTGAAATTCAAAGTTAGTGTACGAGTTGTGGCCAAAAAACGTGTTTTGTGAGGCCGCAGTGATCTTTAAACCCCCAAGTTCTAATCAGTTCATTGTTGAGTCCAAGTGGATGTTTGTACCGAAATTCCCTTAAGGCGCTCCTTAGATATCTTGTTAACAAGAATGAGACTATCAGACAACCCCAGAACAAAATGCCTCCAGCCACAGCTGCAGTGGGCACGGAGGCATAAAAACAGTGCAATGAAGTCATTACAATGTCTGCCCAACAATCTGACCACTGACCATTTTAACATCATATACGTAAGTTGTATTTAGATCAAACTCATGTTATAGATAATAAAACTATACTCAGATTAATGGAGAACGTACTTGTCGTTGTCGACTACTGGTTATTGAGGTTTAGCGTCTCACCTGTACATGTCGTGTTTCACATCAGCCCGGCGGCTCTTGGATGGTTCGTACTTCTCAGGGGGCATGTAGATCACTGTGCCCCCCATCTCCGTGGGCTTGGACCCCGAGCCTTTACTGACGGACAGCTGCCGCCACTTTGAGAGGCCGAAGTCTGCGATCTGCACAGAACAAAAGCAGAACATTATCATTATCATTTTTTCGACATTTTTCTTTTCTTTGATCAGCTTTTTCTTTTATCAATTAAAGACAACGGATAGAGGCTCCAAAAACATTAGCTTTGGTGTGGGTGAACTGTCCTATTGATTATAGTGGTAGCTTGTATGACACACTTTGTTTATTAGCACAAAATGCTTTTGAAGCAGATCTTTTTTTCGATTTCTGGGCTGTTTCTGGTAAAACAAAGTGATCTTAGTCTTTAACAAAAAGGTCTGTCTCTGTAGGGATCCTTTCCATCATGTTGTCAGACACTTACAATAACAATCTGAGCCTATCAGTTGCAAAAACAAGCGCTCTTAGTGGAGCACATTGATGATGCGTACATTTCCACTGCAGCCTGTTTTGTGGCTGCAGGCTGCAGCCCTCTTCATACAGGATCAATTTCAAAAATTGTTGTTCACATTAGTCACTTAAGACACAAAAACATGGGAAAAAAGGGCCCAGGTTAAAAAAATATTCCAAAGTTAACCTTTGAAATAATTTTTGAAATAATGTTTGAAAATGACTGAAACCATAATTAAGATTTAGAAAATCTAAAAAACTAGTTGTGTGACCTCCTGTACAGCTTCTGGTGGTTTCTGTGGGTGAGCATGGGAATTCACTGAACATGTGACTGTGAGATAAACTGTTACCATGTACCCACACACACATGCGCAAACACATAGTGATTACGAGAGTAAGCACACCTCACACTCAGTGACACCCATGCTCACATGTGTTTTTCGTCATCGCACATACAGCTCACACTGTGCCAAATTCTCTCTGAGACACACACCTTGACGTGAAATTCTCCATCCAGCAGTATGTTCTGTGTCTTTAGGTCATGATGTAACAGGGGCGGGTTCATGTTGTGAAGGAAGTTAACTCCCAGGGCAATCTCATACAGGATCCTCAGTCGCAAAGGCCAGGCGAGCGCAGGGTACATGTCTTTCTGTAGGCAGACAACAGACCAGATATAAAAATGTAAATAAAGGTATCAGTAAAAAGTGTTTAGGTAAGTGTTACACTACACTTAAACTCCAATACGAAGCAATATGAGAGCAATAAACTGAAGGGAGAGAAAATTTACTACACAGACCCAGGTGGGAATTTCCCCAGACTATATTTGTCTGCTTTTCTTTCTCTTCCTCTGCTTGTCTCACAGTTTCATCAGAGACTGTGAATACTTCCAAGTTTCACTTTTGGTTGCGGTCCCAAAGGCATGAATGCCACGACAGCCTTACAGGCACATGATGAATGACACATAAAAGAGATGGAGCCTGGGCTGAAGCAGCTTGCCAAAATATAATACAGAGACTTTTTCACTTCAGCTGTTTTGGCAACAAAACTGCAGAAACAAGAACTGTGGAACATTAAGATGTTCTCTACATTTGTGACTGTGTCATTTGACTGAATACAGAACATTTTTAATACTTTCTGTTTCTGCCTAGTTTCATATTAGCTCTCTTTTCCTGAGTGAAAGAGGAAAACAATGCACATGCCTTATAGGCAGGGAAAGTCGTTGTCTCTTTAATCCTTAATCCCAAATAACTCTTAAAAATCAAGCATTGTATTAACATGTTAGGACTGGATCAGTCTGAGAATCACCAGCTCTTAGTGTTATAAAATAGCTTTATGACGTGTAACTACCTCATGGAGCAACAGGTCCAGAGAGCCATTGCTCATAAACTCGGTGACTATGCAGAAGAACTCGGGTTCATTGCAAATGCCAAAGATCTGGATGATGTAGTTGAACCTGGCTTTGTGGAGCACCTCGGCCTCCTTCAGCAGGCAGTTCCTTTCTCTGAAACACAGCCAGAGATACAGAGTCAGTCTTCACTCTCACACAAACTGATAAAAATGCCAAAACAATGATGACATTTGCGGTGTTGTGGGTGTACACAGAGTTACAGGAAGCACACCAAAGGAATGAGTCTGTCAGCAGGGCTTGGCAATACGGTGTAAATCATTATCACAATATTGATCTGGATACTTTAAAGAGTAACTTCGGTACTTTCCCCCTGGACCCCATTTTCCAATGTTTTGTGTCTAAGTGACTAAAAGGAAAAACGATTTTTGAAATTGGTCCTTGCTGCGCAACAGGCTGCAACTACTTGGGGCATAAGCACCATCAATCATGACCACTCAGAGTGCTTGTTTTTGTCACTGACAGGCTCAGACTGTAAGTGGCTGACAGCATAATGTGAAGGATCCCCTTAGAGATGGACATTTTGTTAATGAGTAAGATCCTTTTTTTTACCTGTAAACAGCCCCTGAAATTACTCTCACCAAAGCCACCAGACTCCATTTAAACAACCAGTAATTTTGGGGGGTGTACAGAGCCAGCATATTTTCCCATCTAACTGGTTGTATTAAGGGTTAAATTTAACTAAATCAGAGCTGGTGATTGTTGGAACAATAGAAAGACAAACCAGGATGGTTTTTGTGGGTTCTTTTTAGTTCCTGTCGACTTCGATTGAAGTGTGTTTTACAATGATAAAATTACCGTTTATTTAAATGGAGTCTGGTGAGTTTGTGTTTCTGGTTAAACAAAAAAGATCTTACTCTTTAAATAAAGGTCTGAATCCTTTCCGTGATGTTGTCAGACACTTATCTGAGCCTGTCAGTGGCAAAAACAAGCACTTTTAGTTAAAGTAAACTGACCCTGACTGGTTACATTGCAGCCTTTTTTATTGCTCCCAGCTGCAGCGGTCTTCAAATATTGTTGTTCACATTAATCACTTAGAAACAAAGTCATGGGAAAATAGGGTCCAGTTACAAAAACACTAATGTTACGCTTTAAGATATTGATATATATCTTGATATGGCAAATCATGTGTAAAATGAGTCAAACAAAAACACTTTAATAACTAAATTTGTTAGTTTAACCACAGATATGTATATAATTATAACATTTTTGAATTACTGACTCATATCAATACAATATGATCTAGTTGAAATCCAATAAATTATAACATTCTGTTATTTCCCACCCCTACATATCATCACATCATTACACAAGAGAGTAAGGAGTCATTGCTCTAAAAAAAACAACAGAACAGTGGATATGAGCACGTTTTTCTTGAGCCTCTGGTGCAGGAAGGAAGAGTGGTTATAGTGGTTATAGCATCTAGAGACAAACCTGCCAGCTGGTCCAAAGAAAAAACAGTGACGATGAGTAACAGCTCCTGAGACTCAACAAAAGAACCTATTAAAGCCTGCCCTCTTAGTACTGGCGTACACTGTGTATTGGCCGATAAGTGACACGAAACATTAGTATAGAAATATCAAGATATGTTTAATGTGACTTACAATGGGGTCTCCTCTGTTTATTTTGTCACCCAGACATGTTTATTGTTTTTAAACATCCTTCTCAGATATTAAATCTTGGTCACAATTCTTTACCAACTAAATGTAATGAATCCTTGTGAAAAATATTATGCCTTTAAGTATAAATATGTCATTATCAGATGTTAACACTCTCAAATATTAAAATGAGCTTCAAGAATCCAATACAAGTGGCCTGTTTTTGTTCATCAAAAAAGTTATGGTAGATAATTTTGAGTGGACAGCCATCCCATCATTACACAGGCCAGTAAGGGAGTCACAGTCCTCTCAAAGTAAAATGTACCCTAAAAGAACAGCACTATTTTTAAGAAGTGTGGGCAGGTTTAAATATGTGGATTCGAGCATGTTTCTCTATTAAACTATTAAACAACATATGACACAGTTTGGATGACAGCTGGGAATCACCAGATATTATTACGATGCTTAAGTCATGATCAGTATTATTGTGATTTAAATTTGTTCTGATATGCTGAGTATTGCGATAAAATATAGTGCGATTTATTACCTTTTTTAGAATGTAAATTAGGTCCTCAGATGAAAACTTTGTCAACATGTGTTGTATCTAATAAGATCAAGTTTTCAGTCTGTTCATCTCACTTCAGCCATTTTTTTTCTGCGGTAGCAAAATGTTTTTAAAGGACTCATAAAGAAATTGATTATATTATTCTTGTGGGCTACCTAAAGTAAAATTTGTATTTCTTATTTTAATAATTTACATAATAAAAAATCAACACCCAGCACTGTGTGACGGTACAATATTGCCACACAAATATATCGCAATACTATGCTGTGTCAATTGTTCCCCGAACCCTACTATGAGTACAAGTACCTGCAAGCCTCACATTTAATTAAAACCACAGATGTAGGTTTCATTTTAAAAAATTGGGTGGATGCACATATGAAACAGGGAGGATTGATGGTCCTACACAAGACAATTTTGAGCGCCAAACATTTAATTTTCTTGATGTAGGAATACTTCTGTCATCTATCTATTTCCAAACAGGTGCATAGGAGAGGGACGAGCAGAACTCCTGCACGCGTCCTGTCTAACTTGCAAAAATAATGATTTTAATGCTGCAACGTTTCATCAGGCAAACAGTTTTGGAACAAAGCAGGACTGGCTGTGAGTTTGCTATCAGTCACATTACCCACCTGCAGTGGATAGGGCATGAACACCAAACATCAGTTTATGTGGAAATCTACAATATGATACATAGATACAGAGAAATAAACAAGTAAAAATTAAAAACTGCTTTGTGACCATCATAAACATGCCCCAAAAAGTTTCAAATTGGGGGGTACACATATGAAAAAGGAGATTTGGGGGTCCTCCACATGAAAATTTTGAGCATCAAACACTTAATTTTCTGCCCCAGTGCACCAATGTGTACATTTTCTGCATCGATGAATGGCATACATGTTTTTAAATTTGACAAAATAAAAGTCCCCTGCTACTTTCATGTTGTCACTGGGGAGGACAAATACACGTACTAAATATTGAAGGGGACGTCCCCTGAAATCTACGCCTGTAAGTAAAACTGACACTAGTTCAAGTCTTGATGCTTTGATTTCCACCACAGACAGATATGTATGACTGCACAGTCAATAGATGCTCAGTTTTATGTAGAAATCCCACTGGAGTAACACAGTGTCATTAATTTATGTTTAAGTGTGCAGCTGTTAGAATTCTTTCCACACACTGTGCATGGCCTAGATAGTTAAAAGAGGAGGTCACATCGACTCAGGGTACCTTTCTCCAACAGGACAGTCGAGTTTCAGGCACTTGATGGCCACAGTGGTCCTCCAGTCCGAGTGCTGCGCCTTGAACACGGTGCCGAAGCCTCCTCTGCTCAGGTAGTACAGGTCTGTCAGCTTCTGGTAGGGGATCACCGGCAAGGTGCTGGTCAGACTGCCAATGTTCATACAGCCCATAGCCGCGTGCGGCTCCATAGCAGTTTGTGAGCCTTTTACGGGAAGTCTCTGGGGATTTATCATCCACTGGGTCAGCCACTGAAAGCAGAACTGCCCCTTATGGTAATCGCAACGAGGAAGAGAGCTCCCCCATTCACAAGCGTGCCATAATGTCGCTGTCTGCTAGCAAGCTAGGCTAACGTAGCGGAGGAGGACGGCTGGAAAAGAGCAACCGAGCAATGCTTCACCTGTGTCCTGACGAAAAACGGCGAGGACCCGACGGCTGTAATTAAATGTACGCGTGTTCACCTGCCCGTTTGTCCACGTTATGCAGCCAGACTGCCTCTAACCAGCTGACGCAGGCGGAGTCAAACAGAAACATCAACAGCGAGCAATGAGCGCCGCTGTCATTTAAGGCAGGTGGGTTTGTTGTTGCTAATGACGACACGCTTCCGGGTTTTTACGAGATGCGTTCAGGGACATACGTTTTGACTGGTCAGACATATGACCTGAATTTTATTTTATTTTATTGTGGGACTGATTTTTCATGTAATAGTCCTTCAAGCAGAGCCACTCAAAGAGGATTTACAATATGATGACTTATAGGTTCTCTTTATAGGTCTTTATAGGTTGTTGAAATAACTAAATCGTTTAGACTTTAAATTCACAGCTATGTTTCAGTTTCGCTCTGTGGGCGTGAACTCAACTGTTCATGTGGGGGTTTTTAACATGCTGGAATTTCCCAAATATGGGGCTTTCCTACAAAGTTGTTGATCTTTCTTGTGATTACCTGTTCAAAAAAAAATGGACAAGTAAGCCTCACACATCATTAAAAAAGTTTAATTCAGTATTTCACCTACTTAAAACAAATTGCTCATAGCAGATCTTTTCAACAATGGCCAAGAAAAAAGAAGAGAAAAACAGAATTTTACCAAAAAGGAAGCCTATTAAGTAGCTATGATTGTTAAAAAATAGAAAAAAATATACATAAAACAGAGAATCCTGTAAAAAGTCCCTACAAATATCAACAAATCTGTAATATTCACAGAAAATAATCTGATCAAAATTCAATGTAATCTTTCATTTTACACAGACTTCCTGTATTTGGGCATTTGGGTTATTTGTACAGTTTATCAGTTTCTTTGCACTGAATATCAGAACAAAGGAATACTTTGCACACCTATCTCCAAACAGGTGCGAAGGAGAGGGACAAGCACACTAGCTTTTAAGATTTTAATGCCGCTACGATTCAGTAACTAGACCCTCTCAGCCCTCTTAGGTAGGAGTGGCTATGCCTTTGCTATTAGTCACATTACCCACGTGCAGTGCAAAGGCATAAACACCAAATATCAAATTTGTGTGACTATCTACAATATTATTCATAGAGACAGAGAAATAAAGAAGTTAATAAAAAAAAACTGCACAATGACAATCATAAACATACCCCAAAAAGTTAACATTAGATAGGTAAATTCGTAAATGCTGAAATCCTTATTGTTAAATGGCTTTCTTAAAAATATACATTTCCAAATCTTGCAGGTAACATTAGAAAATGAACCGTTAGGGATATGTGCACATGGAAATTGAATACAACAAGCCTCCAGAATGCCACAGGGTAAAAATTAAATGAAAATATACAATCACTGCTTTAGAGGACAGCACACAGACCAAAGACAGACAATACATAGATTTAAAGGTCCAATTATATCATATAAAATACTTGAATTCATATATTTCCAGTCATATTATAACTTGACATTAATGTTGGTCTCCACAGGGTTTCATTATGACGTGTGGTTGGTTTGTTGTTTGAGCTTTACTGAAACAGGAAGAGACACTTCCTGTCTGGGTGGGCTGGGCCTACACTGAAGCACATGATTCACTGAAGCACGTGCTTGTGGCGTCCCCCTTGTAATCTGAAACCCCTGTGAAGCAGAGGGTGTGGACAGATCAGTTATAACTGATGCTTACATGGCGCTCACATAGCTTGACTAGAGTTTTTGATAATCCAGCAAGACAGTCCCCACACAGTTTAGGCAACCCTGCTGTGCATCATTCCTTCAGCTCTGACAGTCAGAGAATTTGCACTTAACTGATGTGAGTAGGCTCCTGCACTCTGTGTGTTCTTGTGTTTTATTAATTAAATATGTACACTTGGGGCATTAAAAGCTCACTGAGACCACGACAGATGTCTGCCACCTTTGTGTCAGTCCCATTCCAAGTGGACTGGACAGGAGAGTGCAGGTCCCCCATACTTTGTCCATGAACTGTGAGCCCTCACTTCAGTATTTCTTGGGTGAGAGGAGTTGGACCCTGGGCCTTCCACCTGGGGTGACTCCTCGAGCAGACCCAGAGGGGGCATGTTGAATGGGTCATCCACACTGCTGGATGGTGAGGGGAGTCATGGGGATAGCTGGGTGGAGAGACCCATCGCCCTGATACTGTTGGGCTACAAGACCCAGGAGGAGGGAGTGAAGTTCACAGTAAGGATTTTACATATCCGCCATTTTATATATCTGCCATTTACATTGTGCCGGCTCATCCATCACAGACGCTGTGGCCAAGTTGCAGTCAAATTGTCTTTAACGTTATCTAGATTCAGCATTCACAACTAAAGCTGGATTTAAATGCTGATAAAACTAAGGTTGTGCATTTCTCTAATGCTATGAAGAAGCCTGTGAAGACTCCTGATGTTCTTAGCGCTCGGGGAGAGAAGTTAGAGGTTGTCACCTGTTAAGAATATCTCGGTATTTGGCTTGATGACTCCCTGTCTTTCACACCTCAGGCTGATAATAAAAAAGCTGAGGCTGACAACAGGGTTTTATTTCAGGAACAAATCCTGTTTCTTCAGTCCTGGATAATGGTGAGTTTGTTGCACATGAATGCTTCTGCACATTGTTTGCACAAGAGATTTGTCACAAATTGCAAAGCCCTCACTCATCACTGTACGCTTTATTCCAGGGCTGGTGGGACTTATTTGACCTTTCGTAGGCTCAGTCACTGGTATTTGTTCATTTGTAAAGCCATACTGAGATCTGATTGTAGCTACAGTCTGAGATCTCAAGACTTAGTGTTGTTGTCAGACTGAGCTGGGAAAGAAATCTTTTATGTGCTCTGCTCCTCTCACTTGTAATAACCCTCAAGAAGAGTTGAAACAACGTGAAGTGGTCTCGCTGCCTGATTTTACAGCTCTCATAAGTACAAGGATGAGTGAATTGGCTGGTTCTTGTCATTGTGCGTAGGTGTTCTAATATTTCTACATGCTACTATACATCTTTTATGTTTTTACTGTGTTGTTGTTTGGCTGTAACTTTTGTGTGCTGCTCTCTTGGCCAGGTCTCCCATGTAAAAGATTGTTGATCTCAACAGCACTTACCTCGTTAAAAAAAGGGCTAAATAAAATTTAAAAAAATTAAAAATGTCTAAGTAAGCCAAACTTTATAGTGAATCCATCGATGACTGATGGGTTTCAAAAATTGTGAGAAATTTTGTTTTAGGTAAAAACCTTAATGAACACTAGTATGATTATAAATGGATGGATAAACACTTTAAAATAGCCTTTGTCTGACAATGTTAGTGATGTCACACTGACCTCATATGACTTCCTCTCTTAAAAAAGCTGTCCCTGTGTGTGTTGACTGCACTATTCTGATGACTGAGCAGAATCAGTCACAAGTGTGATCAGATCAGTACATTTTGCAACAGCAGCTGCACTTGAAATTCCCCTTCTTCAGAGGATGTTGCTTTATGTTCTCTTTTTTTTTTTTTTTTTTTTTTACTTTAACTTGCGAAGACACTCAGAACAGCTCATCACTGTATTAGGTACAGCTCATTTGTGACGCCTGTTGACTCTGTGTTGTTGGTTTATAAGATCCTGGTGATGGATCCTGGGTGGAGAGGGTGGATAACTTCAGCAACTTTGGTGTCAACATCACAGAGGGCCTGACCTGGACACTGCATACTGACTCACTGGTGAGAACAACAAGGCAGAGGCTGCTTCACCTCAGACACTTAAGAATGTTACGGTATCCCCTTGAATACTGAGGAATTATGCCATTATAGAATATTATAGATTTTAATTTTACTGTACATTTCCTCTGTCGCTGTCAATATAAATCCTGCTAGCTGTATATACAGTATGTAAACATGATCACATGCACATACTAAGTAAATAACATCACTGTTTGTTTGATTTAGAATCTGTTTATTTGCCTTTGATATTACATTGGCTAATTAATGTATACATATTCTAGCATTGTAGGGTTACACAGGCAAATTGTTTGTTAATAATAATCTGTTTTATTTTGGGAATGTGGTTGATCTCGCTTTGTATTTAGTTGTAGTTGCCGTCCATTTTAGTTACCCCTTGTGTATTATTTGGTTTGACCTAGCCACTGTATGTCCTCCATCATTTTGGCAGGTCAGTTTGTTCAGTTAACACTTTGTTTAGTTTTATACTGAGTATAGTTATGTTGACCTCTATGATAGGCCTAGTTGTTCGGTTCTTTGTTAGGAGGTTAGGTTTTGTCAACAACTCCTGTGTCCTTGTTGCCTCACTGCTTGGTCCCTAACAGTATGTATATCCATTCAGTATTTATTTATTCACACTTATTAGTTTACATCTCACAGAACACCTTTTTGCCTCCGTGCCAGCAATAGCCATGGCCAGAAGCATTATGCTTTAGGGTTGCCCATCCACCTGTCTTATTCTCTTCTCAGTATCTCAAGAACCCTTTGAGGGAATTTCTTCAAAGTTGACATTAACCTAATACACAGGAGTTTTCTCAAATTCAGCACAAACTTCCTCTTGGATTTACGAATGAACAGGTTAGAATTTGGTAGTCAAAGGTCAAGGTCACTGTGACTTGTGGAGGCGTACAACCACAAGGTGGTAATTCTAGTTTCAAAGTTAATGACTGGCTGGTGAACACAGTGAAGAATTGAACAGTTAAAGACTCAAATATCTCTTGAGAGGAAGATGAAGATCGGACACAGAGCTCAAAAGAGAGTAAATATTGAACTGACATTCACCAGGTGGAAGCAGAAACACGACTCCAAATGAATGCAGATGTTGTTTTGCATCTACTGGACGTGCATCAACTGTTTGCTAACACATTTGTTATGACAGCTTCAGGACTTTCAGCAACTCTCCCATCAAATAAACAGACTGAATCAAATCACAATGAAATCATAGTTTGCACAAATTGAAGCTGTCAAAACCTCAGGATCAGAATCCAGTGATTTGCCTCCAATTTATTTATTTTTTTAATGTTGGTCATCTGTGCTTTTTATAAACACATGTACGTAACAGTCCTGTCTCTGTCATCCCTTTATTTGTTTAGCTTTGTTGTCCTCACTCCTAGCTGTCATGTCTATTTCTGTGTGCACTGAGAGCAATGCAAAAAAAAAAAGAGTAGAATTCCTTGTATGTGTACATACAATTGGCCAATAAAATCAGTCTGATTCTGAATTTCTATCACTGCACCATCTCACGGGAAACATCACAGCCTGGTATGGAAACAGCACCGAACAGAAGGAGTGGTAAGTTTGAAGTTAAGATGTTTACACCTTGCGCTGCAAAAAATAAGACCACGGGAATCATTAAAGATCGCAACCACCCAGATAACTGTCTTTTGTCCCAGCTGAGGTTGGATGAAGATACCGGTTAGTTACTGAGAGGCTCAGGGAGAGCTTCTACCCTCAGGCTGCAAGGATCCCTGAAGTTAACACAATGTGGGTTCCATTATAAAGGTGCCGTATTTAGAGATGCTTTACACAGTATTATTTATCATTTAAAAAAATATGATAATCATCTTTATAATAGCAATACAAATACTATTTATGAATAGATGACAAACCAATTATTAACTATTAACAAAGTGTAACGCATATCCGGTCCTCATCTGTCTATGTTATATTTTAACAAATTAATTCTTAAAGGCTAACAAATCATTTAGTAACCATTGAAAAACACCTAATATAGTGGGCTTATAAAAATGTATTAATGTGTGCAACAATAAACTGTTTAAATAACATAAATTATAGCACAACTTATTAGTAGTAAATATTACAATTTCATTGATTGTCAATCATCATACCATTTATTATTCATGGTTATTTTAAGCAATCAATCAATCAATCAATCAATCAGACTTTTTAGTACCTTTCATACAAAAATAAAATAAGAATACTCATTAAGAACAGGAACTGAGGAAACACCAGAGGCAGGATAAACCCTAACAAGATAGGTAAAAATGTAAAAATTGATAAATAAAAACTCAAAACAGTGTATAAGAAGCAAATGAAAGGATAAGAGCAGACATTAGAATAATAAATGAATATGTTATTTATAATAATAAAATGATATACCAACTAATAACAATGTAAAACAGACCAAAATGTACAGACCAGTGAATAAATAAGAAATAAATCAATAAACAAATAGGCAGAGTTCAATTAAAAATTAGTAAGTGTCCCCTATAAGCCTTAGTGTTATGTTGCTTTGAAAAAGAAAGACTCTGTTTCTTCATGGAAATGTGAATATTGAACTTAATTATTAATGTGGTGCATTATAAAGAATTATAATGTCAAAGACAATTATGACCAGGAGGTGGCAGTGTATCAGCAGTTTCCAAAGATGAAGCTGCTGCACCTGAATTAAATGGATGCTGGGAACTTGATGTTCTGTTCCCGTCACACACGAGGACATCGCTCTCTAAACCTTGAGCACAGTGCTCCTTGATAATGGGCTGTGCAGCTCTTAAAAACTGAATGACGGTGTTACAATCAGTGTGTGTGTGTGTGTGTGTGTGTGTGTGTGTGTGTGTGTGTGTGTGTCCCATCCATTTGAAACCTCATTCATACTATCCTCATTAACAGAGTGAAGCAGAGCCACTTCATTCATTCTATTTGTGTCACATAACAAACGATTCAGAGCTCTGGGACCAGGCTGCATTCACTCTGCCACACTGAATGCATTTGTACGTCATTTTATTTGATTTGTATAAAGAAAGCATAGATGTTTTTGACAACAAAATGAACTAGGACAGCTGAGTGTAAACATGTCAGAAAAAATGTCTCAGGAGGCGAAAAGTGCTCCAACCTCCTAACCAGGGTATTAAACAATGTCCACTGAAGCAGCAATAAAAATAAACATAAACACTCTGGTATTCTTCATCTTGTTCTCATTCTCAGCCTGTTAAACAATGCTGCTTTGTCACTGATTTCAGCATCAGACACTGATGCAAAAAGGCACCTTTTATGGCAGCATGATTTGCCGACGGGCAGTGTCAGTTTGTAACACTGCTGGGCAGCGTGAAGTTGTAACACCGTCGGCCACAACTGACAAGAGCTAAACATTCCAGTCAAACCCTGGATTTTCACCCGTTGCTTGCTTTCCATGTGTAACAAGAGTGTAACAAGCAGGAACTGCACATTTCCTGTAAGACAGAAGTGCACTATGAAAAGACATGATGCATGTAACAAGTGTAAGTTGACATGCTGTCCCAGAACATCAACAACAGATGCAGGAGGATACCAAGCGAATTGTATTTAGACTTGAAAGCCTACCAACAAAGCAGCGATATTTGACAAGTTGGAATGAGAACACATTGTATTCATGCAACTTTTACCATATTTTCCAATGTTTTGTTTCTTGTGGGAGCAACTATGTTTGAAGCTGGTCCAGTATTGAGTAAGAGAAACCACTTTCTGCCACTGACAAGCTCAGATTGTTATTATGAGTGTCTTAAAAGATTATGGACAGAGTAGTGAGACATTTTTCCGCACCTTCCGAACTGTTTTCCAGGTCTCACTAATGAGAAGTCTTGCTCTGAAATCTCGCAAGGGTTGACTTGTTGCAAGAAAAAGAAGGTTTAAAGCCCAAGTGAGAGTTGGAGAGAGGAGTGCTGGTTTGTTTTGTTGGAGTGCAGAAAACAAATCTTACCCCTATCTAAAATGTTTTCACTGTCATGGCTGAATGTTTAGCTGATTTCAACAATGTGGTGAAGTGTGCACGATTTCAGAAAGAGACATCTCCTTTGGTGAGACTTGGACACAAAACAGAACAAACTAAAGGTACGAAAAATCTTTTCACTCCTTTGCAGGGACCCTTTCCATAATGTGGACAGACACTCACAGCTCACAAAAACAGTCTTGGTTCATCTTTCCACTCTTCCAACAATAACTAACTCTTGGTTGAAATAAACTTGTAGTTCACCCAGTTCAATATGCTGGCTCTGTACATGTTAAATTTACTGTTTATGTAAGTGGAGTCTGGTGGGTTTGGTGATAGCTGTGT
The DNA here is from genome assembly GCA_019142605.1 of Cephalopholis sonnerati. Classification (NCBI taxonomy): domain Eukaryota; kingdom Metazoa; phylum Chordata; class Actinopteri; order Perciformes; family Serranidae; genus Cephalopholis; species Cephalopholis sonnerati. The sequence goes on from JAGQAX010000010.1 coordinate 9,603,381, forward strand.
CTAGTCAAATAAAAAGGACCTTACTCATTAAAGAAGGTCTGTCTCTGTAGGGATCATTTTCATAATGGTGTCAGGCGCTTATAATAACAGTCTGAGCCTGTCAGAACAAGCACTTTTAGTGGACCCACATTGAAGGGGCACCTCCTCGAGTGGTGACATTGCAGCCTGCTTCGCTGCTGTCGGCTGCAGACCTCTTACTCAATACTGGACCAATTTTAAAAATAGTTGTTCCTATTAGTCACTTAGACACAAAAACATGGGAAAATAGGGTTCACCTAAGGAACCTAACCAGTGATATATTGTTTTGAGACAGACAGGACGCAGAGCAGAGGGGCCCACTGGATGAAAACTGCAGAGGAGTCATTGATTGCAATTTTTCAATAAGATGTACTATTCCCAGGGCGTCGGTGGCTTAGTGGTTGGAGAAGACGCCCCATGTACAGAGGCTCAGTCCTCACTGCAGCAGCCAGGGTTCGATTCTGTCTTGCGGCCCCTTGCTGCATGTCACTCCCTCTCTCCCTCCTCCCTTCACTCACATAGCTGTCCTATCCGTTCAAGGCAAAAAAGCCAGAAAAAAAAGATGCACTGTTCCCATTTGTCCTGTTTGCTAACACATTTGTCATGTCAGCTTCAGAACTCTCAGCAACTCTCCCACAACAGAAAACAGACTGAATCAAAGCAGAATGAAACCATAGTTTGCCCAAGTCAAAGCGGTCAGAGCGTCAGAGTAGAATCCGTTAGCTTACATGCAACCACAAGACTGTAATTCTAGTTTTAAATTATTTTATTGATGGTCATCTGTGCTTTTTGTGTATAATAGTTATATAAACTATTCTTTCACAAACCTGTGCACATAAAAGTGCTGTCTATGTTCTACCTTTATTTGTTTAGGTTTCTTGTCCTTGTTCCTCGCTGCTATGTCTATTGATGGGTAAGTACATTGAGAGCAATGCAAAAAAATGAGTCAAATTCCTTGTATGTGTACGCATCATTGGCCAATACAAGTCAATCCGATTCCGAATTTCTGCACCTGCATCATTAGGAGCATTCTGACTGACCAGTTCCTATTCCTTCACAGAGTTACATGGGAAGCCAGTGTACTCTGTGTGTTCATAAAAGCTTTCACTGCTCAACGAATATAATATTTGGCGCCACTATCAGACTCATTATGGTGAGAAACACAATGACGTGCAAGGAGAACTGAGAATAGGGAAGATTAATGAAGTGCTGGCAAGTTTGGGGGAAACAGCACTCTGTTTTTAATTGTAGCTGAGAGATTAGAGATGCCGCTGTGAGAGCTAGCTAACTAATTGCTATTGAATGACATCAGTATCAAAGCCATTCAGAGGGTGGGATGGTAAAAACATGCATGATGATTAACTGTGACAAATTGAACTCATGCTTATTTTTCAGGCTGTTCGTCCTCTGGTTTGTGAACATTTTCAGAATGTACTTGTGCTTCTTTACTTGCCTGGGTTCAGACCTTAAAATCGCCCACTCCACTGAGTTTAAGCTGACTGGAAACGGAATATAACAAGTTGACAATTCTGTCTTATACGAGGTAACGTCTTTACACTAAAAGAAAGGGGAAAAATTGGAGGTGTGGTTATTTCTGGGTTACGATACACTGGTTTTACTGATTCGGCTCACTTGAGATCAGGCCCAAAATTAATTTGAGTAAAAGCATCCGACATACACATTGATATATTTCATAACATTACTTGTCATGAGAGGAAACACGCAACCGTAAAGAGTTGTAGACGAAATCACGAAGAAGCGAGTTAATCAAGTTCATTTGTGACCTCAAAGAAAAAGCACCTACAGCTGCTGATAGCACTGAAACTAAGTGTTTTGAATAATTGTAATAGACTTGCAACTTGGCTTTCACTTAGACACCAACGACTCGTGACCTTATTTGGACTTGAGCCTGTTGACTTGGAGCGACTCCCCATGGCCGCAGATGAAAGATTAGTTTGTAAAAAAAAAAAACAAAGCGTGCAATGATTCACTTCTCCTTGGCAAACTGGCAGCACTTTAAATCACTCCCACAGCCGACAATTGCATCGCATGAGCAGGAAGGAAAAGTGCAGACCAGCAGGCATACAAAAACATTACTGATTTAGCGACTTGAAACACAAATATTAGGACTTGAACCTGACTTGGGACTTCATTTCAAGACTTGCAGAAACAGTGGCACTGTCCCAGGTACAGAACAGCATCAAAAACATGAATATATTAGATTTAGTTGGGATTTAGTTAATTGTGACGAACTGCCAACATCTGGATCACAGATTGTGTCTTAACGGACTAAAATTGTAAACAGATCTGGGCGTGTATTGATAGTTAGTGGTGACAGTCTTGCCAAATAACCAGTATGTCCTGCTGCGAAGTGAATCCCACACTAACTCAACACCAGACTGTCAGAAGCTCAGTCATCTGCCAGCCGTTCATTACTTATTTGTTCATTGAAGGAAGAGCCAGTGTCACAATGATGGAAAGCAGCCATGTGGATTTCCATTTTACATCCGAAATCGTATATCTGTTTTCTACAGTTGTCGGTAGAATTAGCATTTTGGCATTCTACAAGAAATCTAAAACTCTGAGGAAAAGAGATGCTGACCATAAATACAAATTATAATGTCAGTGGGGACACAAGTACTTCATCCTCCTTGAAGTAAGTTTCAGAATCTCATAATTCATCAATAGCTGAACAAATCGTTTAAATCATTTATGACTAATTGCAGTTTTTGCAGCATAGACATGAGCGTCACAACTATTACTCTGGAGGGGGACGTGTCTCCCCCACTTTTGAAAATTGTTCATTTGGAACCCCCCACATTTTCCTCGAAATGCGAAGCCGACTGTAGGCTAATCATCTCTAAGCTATCACTCAGTGCTCTTTCCATTGCTTCGCTATGAAATACATTTGACTTCCTCAACAAGAGAATGCCATATCCATGGAAATCCACTCCTGTTTTCAATGTATTTTAGGCTACTCCTCACAGCTCGCGTGCACACACTCACTCACTAGAGATCAAACGAACTAAAAACCCTCACACATCGCTCATGACATGGGGTTTGAAGTAAATCAGTACCATATACTACACTCACTGCCATCAGAAATGTTCAGCATTTGCTAAACCTTGCGTTGCTCTGGATGCCCTGTCAGAGCCAGAATGTGCTAGATTGGTGTTGAATTCATGAAAACCATAAAAGCTTCCTTTAACCTGCTGTAGTATGACAAATATAGTTATCAGAGAATAACAATAACAATAAACTCTGGTGCCCTCAGTTGGCACAGGTTTGACATCTAGTGGCACAGAATTCTGACATGGCTAACGGACTTCTTTTATTTGGGACACCTCATAAATTGAGTGACACAACACCGTGATTATGCATGCTATAGTTACATGTTTGTTATTGCTGGATTCAGCAGAGCTCCACCTTTCCAACAAGGCATATTATGTGATTCTATGACAGTTCCTGGGAAAGCAACTACAAAGTAATAGATATAAAGCATAGATATACATTTTTCTAAGAGTGTGTTTCTAGGTCTCTAAATATTACAAATATCAAGGTATTCATGTCCAGGTTTTTCTAGTAGGTACAGCAACTTCCTAACTACAAACATGTCTAGTTCCAAAGCTCTCAGAGCTTGTATTATTGATCTGCTTAACCTCCAAAAGGTAGGCGTTTTTTCTGCACTACCTGTATACAGAGAGCTCCACTTAGCTCCAGCTGTGAGTCCCAGATGTCCATCATGTCCATCATTTATGTGTTGTAGACACTTATAGCTATCAGAAAATAGCAATAAAGTTATTCATTATCCATCCACCTCTCTCCCTCTCCCTCTCTCTCTCTCTATTTATCTTTGTAGATTTATTAACTCTTCCCCTTTGTCTCCCCACTGACTGAGATTTATGCTGCAAACACAAGGTTGTTTAAAATAAAAAATGATTCAGAATCAGAAACATACTGCTAATAATTACATGCAATGGTCATTCCTGGCTCGGCAGCTGCCTCTAAATTTGTCATTGAATTGTTGTCATAGTCTATTTCCTTTAATGAAACTTTACCATCCTTTAATAAAACTAAAGCTATTTAAAACCTGTTAGAGTGCACCAGAATGCAGGAAATGGCATCTCTTTCTTTAAAAATGTTTGTTTGTTTTGGTCAAAAGTCTAGCTGCTGAATTTGGAATGATTTGGAGCTGATGTATAGATCGATTGTTTAAGCAGAGCAATAAGGCATTACAGTAATCCAGGCGGGAGGATATAAGAGCATGTATGACTTTCTCTGTGTAATTAAAGGACAGAAGTGACCTACATTTGGAGATATTCCTCAGGTGGTAAAACCAACAACCGTGCTATGTTCTTTACATGTTGCTCCAGGGTCAAATTACCGTACAGAACTTGAAGACTTGAAGAAAGGCAAAGTTTTCTTCACACCTTAATGGATTTAAGAAAACCTTTGACTATCCAGGGCTGACACACTACAGTAGTTGCAGTAGCAGTTACTGCACAGTTACTTGTCACAGATACCTGTGTACTCCTTCAGTCAACACTCTGCAGTCTCCAGTTTTAAAATTATAGACGAGAATTGGTGCGGGTGGCACAGTAGGTCAGTGGTTAGCATTGCTGCCTCACAGCAGGAGGGCTCCTGGTTCCAATTCGGGTTGGGAGTGCGGAGTTTGCATGTTTTCCTTGTGTCAGTGTGGGTTTTCTCCAGGTACTCCAACTTCCTCCCACAGTCCAAAGACATGCAGGTTAACTGGTGACTCTAAATTGTCCATAGGTGTGAATGTGAGTGTGAATGGTTGTCTGTCTCTATGTGTCAGCCCTGTGATAGTGTGGCGACCTGTCCAGGGTGTGCCCCGCCTCTCGGCCAGTGTCAGCTAGGATAGACTTCAGCCCCCCCGCTAACAGGATAACCAGCTGCAGAAAATGAATGAATGAATGAGGCTGAGCAAAACTGTGCAAACAAAACATATCCATATGGATACTGGAGAATACAATGGCCTCTTCTAATCATTTACACAACCTTAAAAATGGAGCCTACATTACACTGGAAGAAAAAAAAATAGGGCCTCACAATGAAAAGGATTTAAAGAACAAAAAATCTGTTATGTCCTCCCTCCCATTCCTTCATTTGTCAGTCCCTTCCTCACTCCTTCCTTGCTCCCTTCCTTCCACATTTTGTAGTAAGTATCATAGATGCTCTGTGGAGTAGAAGTATATATTTTATTCAGGAATTGGGGTGGAGTAAAATTGAAAGTTGACATAAATATAAATCCCGAAAAAACTTGACAACTGTAACAAAGTATTATTATTTCCTTACATTACACCACAGGACATCAGAGACTTACTGTTATTCTAATATAGACCACTTGCTTCATCTGTTTCTGTTTCAGTAGAGTGCAGGCTGTACTAGTAAGGTTCTCAAAATGTGTTAAAAACTAAAATCTGACTTATTTTTAGCCTAAAAAGTCAGCCAAACTACTACTGCACTGCTCTTACACTTTAATCTACTCACCTTAAATTGATAAGGACGTAGGAGCAGGGTAGACCCAGGACACACTGGTGGGATTACATATCTCATCTGGTCTGGGAACGCTTGAGGGTCCTCCAGGAGGAGCTGGAAAGCATTGCTGGGGAGAGGGACGTCTGGGGTGCTTTACTGTGTAAACAGATGAAAATGGATGGCTGGATGGAGCTTACATTGTAATACCTGCACTGTCAAGCACAAATCTGCACTGCTGTGTGTTTTTTTTTCTTATGTTTTTATTCTTTTTACCAATTTTCTCTATCCATATGTGGATCTGTGTTTTTGTACGCGTTGTGTAAAAAGCTACGGGGTGAGTTTATTTCCTTTGAGATAAATAAAGTATATCTAACTATCTCTATCGACCTACCGCAGGCTTACTCAGAGTTAAAGGGTTACTGAAGCATTTTTGAAACTGGATGCTATTTTCCCATGTATTTTGTGTCTAAGTGACTCGTGTGAACAACAACTTCAGAAACTGGTCCTGTATCGAGCAAGACCACCGCAGGCGGCAGCTGCGAAACAGGCTGCGATATATCTACCTGGGGCAAGGTAAGGTGAGGTAAGGTAACTCCTTAATGTCCCAAATCATGGACAATTTGTGGTCACTGCTGGTTAAGATAAGTGATAGCAGACGGGACAAAGGACAATCCGTAACGCTTAGTGCTGCATTAAGGGAAGCAAAACCTCCGCCCAGATGGAAGCATCTGAAACTCAACATGGAGGGGATGTTGAGAGTCTGAGACAATAGAGCTTTAGAGGTGACCCCTTTCTTCATTTTTACAGGTTATTAAAAGTAACACCATTGATCTTGCAGCCCAACGTGACCACTTTTTCCAACTTGTTCATATTACCAAACCAACAGACATAGTTAAAAGAAAGAATCGACTCAATAGAACAATTTCACGATTGTCCCATCTACATCCAAACTTCTCAGTTTCCTTAAAAGGCACAGGTGTTGGTTTAACTTCATGCTGTCAGTGTTCATATCAAAATTCTACTTGTCATCTGCGTTTGGCATCTTTAATTTACGTCCACTAAAAGTGCTTGTTTTTGCCACTGACAGGCTCAGATTGTTGTTTTAAGTGTCTGACAACATTATGGAAAGGATCCTTACAGAGACAGATGTTTTTGTTAAACACTAAGTTCCTTTTTGTTTAACCAGAAACAGCCAGGAGTTGATATCCCAAAGCCACCAGACTCCATTTAGATAAAAAAGTTATTTTAATTTGAATTTCATCATCATAAAACACACTTCAATGGTCTTAAATTGACCTTGCAAACATGTTCACAGTGATTACACTGCTGCAGTGCTTTTGCTCAATACTGGACCAATTAAAAAAAAGTTGTTCCTTCTGTATTTGTCACTTAAAGAGAAAAACATGTGAAAATAGGGCCCAGGTTGACAATACCAAAGTTAGCCTTAAATGTCTTAATTGATAAAAGAAAAAGTTGATCAAAGACACTTATAATAACAATCTGAGCCCGTAAGTGGCAAGAACAAGCACTGTTAATGGGTGTAAATTGACGGTGTGAACTTGCCCTGATTGGTTACACCGTAGCCTGTTTTGCAGACTCGCTCAATACTGAAACCATTAACAAAAACGTTGTTCCCATTAGTCATTCAGGCACAAAAACATGGGAAAACAGCTGAACAAATTGTTCAAATCATTCATGACCACTTCTGCAGCAAATAATATCCTGGATAATTTCTCAAACTGACAACACATTATTTTAATATAGACCATTTGCTTTATCCATTTTCACGTGTTCAGGAGACACAGATAATAGTACATGCTGTGCTGGAAAGGTTTTCAAAATATTTCCTGACCTGTGATTTGTAAAATGAGCTCAGAGGTTGAAACCAAACATGCATCTTTCACATGCGATTTACGATTTCTATTTGGAGCCAAATTGAAAACTTGAGTCACGGTGGAACATGAATCTTGGGGCGACACTTGCAAGATGTTTTTGTCATGGGAGACACATGCTGTGGTTGTATAAGGATTTTTTTGGGGGGCGAGAACACCTTGTTAAGCCCTGAGTCCAACAACAACACTCAGAATACAACTTGTGGCTGCCTAAAAATACAAACGCCTTCTCATTATTGAAGGCATCTGTTGTGGTACTGCTGCACAGGATCTTTGATTAAGTGATGCTGTTGATCTCAGCTTGCATGGTGGGATTCACCCTGTGGGGGGCCTTGGGAAAAAACAGTGACCCTGCTGACACCTTTGTTCCTCCCACCTCATTTGCATTATGTGTGTATCCCTTTACGTGCCCATCATGAATCCATGCTGTGCACGCAGCATGCTATATATGCCAGACTGATTATATTTTTTCTTGAGCTCCAGAGTCAGACAAGTATTCTACTCTGGAATGCAACTCCGCCCTGCGGCTGCTGTTTTTAAACAAGTTTGTGGTTATTATATTAAAAATAAATTTATTTAAGAATGTGTTTCACATAAGCTTTACATCAGCTAAAATAATAATGGTAGTAAAATTTAATTTTGACACTATTCCCCTAAGTGAATAATTTCAATTCATATCCTGCTTTATTGGATGTTCTTGCAATAAAATTATCACAAACTGAAAGTTTCTACAGTGAACCTGGAGGTTTGTGGCCACAGGACAGTGGAGCAACTTTGACAAGTCTGTAACCCAACCCTGCTGGAAAGGATGTTGGTCTGCTCTTTCACACGCATGCAAGATATTTTAGACTGGTTGGTAATATCATGGTGGTCTTGATCTTGCTCTTAGATCAGACTAATGCAAGTTGGACAGCTTGCGAAACAAAAACAAAGACAGACTTATTTTCAGCCTAAAAACTTAGCCGCCCTATGAGGCTGTTAACTCAAATTGAAGGTGACGTTTTTCAACCTGGACCCTATTTTCCCATTTTGTGTGTGTGTGTGTGTGTTCTTGTACATGCTACATAGTGAGGACCAAAAACTGTATTTTAGCAACAAAGTGAGGACATTTTTGGAAAGTGAGGACATTTTGGTTGGTCCTCACTTTTTCATAGGCCTGTTTGAGGATTAGGACTTGGTTTTAGGGTTCAGGTTAGATTTAGGTTTTGGTTAGGGTTGGCTTAGGCATTTAGTTGAGATGGTTAAGGTTAGGGTAAGGGGCTAGGAAATGCATTATGACAAAGAGGGTCCTCACAAAGATAGAAGTACAAACGTGTGTGTGAGTCTAAATCCTAGTTTCCACCAAACACTTTCGGTATGGTACCTTTGGGACCAAAAGTAACCCTTCAGACATGGTACCTAGACTCCAGCATTTCCACCGCAAACAATACTCTTAAATGTGGGCGGGGTTGTTGTCACTCACTGCTCCGTCCAGCACTCGCTGTATTTCCTCATTACCAGTGACTCAAATGAAAGTTTGCGCCTCGTTTATCGTCCACAGAACGAGGCTGCACGCCGACATTTTCAAACAAAATAAAACAGGCTGCAGTGAGAGTCTCTCTCCATGAGATATTTAAAAATAGCAGGTTTGTGCATTTAGTCCTTCTCAGGCAAGCTCAGGGGTTTAGTTTTACCGGAGCCCACAGGAATGATACCCTGCAATGCTTTTTTCTCTCCATATGAGGATTGGGATATATGTCGTCAAGGTCAAAATTAAAATATATAAAGACCCGCCCACATTTAATCCACCCACAATAAAAAAAAGACAATAAAAACTAAAGTAATGGTTCAAGTGCTGATGGATTCACGTCATCACCTCATGCATTGAGTAACATTACAAGTTAATGTTCCACCTTTAAAGTTGCCGGCAGTCGGCCCAGTGAACGAAGTTATTTTTTCTCCGACTCCAGCTGCTGTGAGAGGCAGCAAAACATCCTTTCATTTTATAGTTCCAGTTTACTAATAAAACTCTCCACAGTATGAACAGTGGTTACATGAGCCTCAAAACCAGACACAACTCAGCCCTGAGCAGAGTGACCGTCCTCTACTGACCAATCAGACTGCAGTGTTCACAGCTCCACCTTTTAGTACCAGATCTGTGTGCTAGGTACCCCAACAGAGGGGGGACCAAACATGGGGACGCTAAGGAACGGTTCCATTGGTACCATCCACAACTTTTCACAGTGGAAACGGAAAAAAAGCGCATCGAGCTGAACTGAACCGTACCGTACTGCTAGCTGGAAACAGGGCTTATGTAACTAATGGAAACAACAATTTTTTAAACTGGTCCAGTATTGAGCAACATGATGGCAGACAGCAGCCTGCCACAGGGGCTGCCATGTTATCATTCAGAGCATGCTCACACAGATACAGAATCAGTCTTCACTCTCACACGAACTGATAAAAATGCCAAAACAGTGATGATGTTTGCAGTGTTGTTCTTGTTGTACACAGAGTTACGGGATGCACGCCAAAGGAACAAATCTCATCAGGGCTGGGCAATATGGTCTAAATCATAATCACAGTATTGATCTGGATACTTCAAAGGGTGACTTTGGTATTTTTCAACCTGGATCCTATTTTCTTATGTTTTGTGTCCATGTGACTCATGAAGCTCTAGCGAAAGTTCAGTCAGGGTAACAATACTTGTACGTTTCTTTCTCACCCACACCCGCACACATGCTCACTCATTATCTCCAGGTGACATTGTCTGGGTAGGTCAATTGAGTCATCAGCTGATTCACATACAACGAATAGCACAGCAACACACTTCTCTGGAACCTATCATGCTCCTCACTTTAATTATGGTTCTTTCTCCCACCTCCCCATCACCACCCAGTCTTTACGGATTCATCAGCCTAATATGCCACAGCAGTCAGCAGCCTCAGAGTCATCAGCCACCACCACCATCACCAGTGTCTGGACTTCATGGGGGGGGGATATCTTGCCGCCACTCAGATGTCACAAATGATGTCACAAAATATCGCCAAATTATCTGTATATTAAATATGATCCTTACTTCAGTCTTCTGTCTCTCCTGATTGAAATAGAAAAAATGATTTTTGAAAGTGGTCCTGTACTGTGAAACAGGCTGCATTATAACTTCTTGAGGCATAAGCACTGTCAATTTACGTCCATTAAAAGTGTTTGTTTTTGCGTCTGACAGTCTCAGATTGTTAACGTAGGTGTCTGATAACTTATGGAAAGGTTCCCTGCAGAGACAGACACTTTTCTTAAAGAGTAAGACCCTTTTTTTAAACCAGAAACAGTCAGATATTGATATCCCCGCAGTCACCAGATTCCATTTGAATAGAGGTAATTTTAATTTGATTCAAAATTTCATCAAAGTAAAACTCACAAAAACCATCTTGGTTCATCTTTCCAATATTCCAACAATATCTAATTTTGATTTGGCTGAAACAAACCCTTAATTCACCCAGTAGGGTACACCAGCTCTATAGACTTTAAATTTACAGTTTATTTAAATAGAGTCTGGTGGGTTTGGTGAGAGTGTTTTCTGGGCTGTTTCTGGTTAAAACAAAGGACCTTACTCTTTAAAAAAGGTCTATCTCTGGAGGGATGCTTTCCAATGTTTTCAGAAATTTATAATAACAATATGAGCTCGTCAGCAGCAAAAACAAACACATTCAGTGGTCTTAAATTGACGGTGCAAACATGTTCCCAGTGGTTACATTGCTGCAGTGCTCTTGCCCAACACTGGACCAATTCTAAAAAAATTGTTGTTCCTATTTGTCACTTACACAGAAAAACATGGTGAATTAGGGTCCAGGTTGAAAATCGCTATCACCAAAGCCACCAGAATCCATTTAAATAGTCTTTTTTTACCATCGTAAAATGCTTCATTTAAAATCTACAAAAACAACAACAAAATTCTCAAAAGCCGACTTAGTTTGTCTTTCCCCTGTTCTAGCAATCACCCACTCTGGTTGGGTTGAAACCCTTTATTCATCCAGATGTGAAAAATATGTTGTCTCTATACGTGATAAAATCACTCTGTAATTAAATGGAGTCTGGCGGAGTTTGTGATAGCGATTTTAGGGGCTGTTTCTGGTTAAACAAAAAGGATCTTACTCTTTTACAGAACACTCTATCTCTGTAGGTGTGCTTTCCATAAATTCTTCTGGCACTCCTGCGTAACAATCCGAGCCTGTCAAAGGGCAAAACAAGCAATTTTAGGTGGACATTAATAGACAAACATGCCCAGATTGATAACATTGAGGCCTGTTTTGAGGATGCTGGCTGCAGCCCAGTTGTTGTTCCCGTTAGTTACGTATACACAAAACATGGGAATGAGTCCATGGGTCCAGGTTGAAAAATATCAAACTTACCATTTTATAGCCATTTTTAATGTTAACAACCAGTAACACCTGCTGACCAAAGATGGGGAAACCATGGCTCATAATTTTGCGGTTTGCTAAAAATGTTGGCTTATTAAAATGCTTGTAACTGTTGAAGACAAATTGTTCTTCTGGAGTGAACAGACCTGGACGGTAAACTGACCAGACCTGGCTGTTGCTCGCTTAGCCATGTTTTTAGTTTGGATAAAGTCTTAATTTACCCAGAACTATCTGCAAAGTAGCTACTCCAGATTATAAAGAAGTCAGCTTTGACGTCTGACAATTAATTAGACATAAGCCGTAGTCAGAGTCTTTCTTTGTGAAACCAGACTGGACGTCCCTGATCTGTTTGATATTAACCTGCATTATCATGAGCACAGATTCCACTGAGAGACACGTAGACAGAGCACGGTCTATGATGATGAGCCAAAAAAGTATAAACATTTGTTTTAAGTTTGCATTTTCCAGAAGCTCACATCCACCCAGAAACTTTGTTGGTGCTGCATTTTCCCCCAACCTCTGAAGGGCACTGAGTCCATTGTTTGATGAAGGGCTGTAAATTGGGGACTGGCTCTGTGGAGATTTGGGCGTTGTCAAAGAGAGAGGCCTTTATTGGATAATAGCCAGAAGCAGCACACCATGCAGCCTGACAGAAGAGATTGAGGATTTATAGTGGGTCTACATTAGTGACCCTGTACTGTTTGTGTTTCCAATATTGATCCACTAATCTGATTTTGCCGTCACTGCTCCGTCCACATGACTTGCAGTTACACTGATTTTATTAACGCTTGTCTTTGCAGTGAAACATTGATCCTAAGTGGCTTTTAAAAGATTAAACAGAAAATTTTATGGGTGTATTTGTACAAAGAGCCTTAACTGATCAGAATTTTCTGCTAACTGATTTTGGAAACAAATGTCAAATTCTCCATTAGCATAGAGGAAGCCATCTCTCTGAGCCCTCTGTCTTGACAACAGATTTTAAGGTCCAGTGTGTTGGATTTAGGGGGATTTAGTGACATTTAGTTGTGAGGATTGCAAATTGCAATCAGCTAAAACTTCCCCTAATTAGAATTCCTTCTGTGCTCATTGTTCAGGAGGTTTTCACCAGGAGCCTCTCCAGAAAAAAAACAGACCTGGGGTCTCACTTATAAAACAGTACGTAGAATCCATACTAAGAATGTACGTTAGGACAAAAGCCAAAAATGGCATGCACCAAAAAATATTTCACAATTTCTAAAATCAGGCTTTCACTTCACAATCTATGTCACCAGTTTCCTGTCTCAAAAATGTTCATAAGCATGGGTCAAATTTTCTCCCATCAAGTCTGTTTTAAAGATCACAACTTTTGCACGTAAAGTGGCGTACGCCTCTTTCAGGCCTCGTTTCGTGCATATGCAACATTTATAAATTAGTGGAGATATATAGTAATGTATTTGTCACAAATATAAAGTGAGAATTATGAAGCTATTTAAAATACTTTTTAAAAAAAGTCATTTTGTATAGATATATAACTTAATCTATGATCGACACTGAATATTATATTTTCATGGATAAGGGGTGAGATTGTATAAGTTTTACCTCTTCTCACTCCTTTTCGCTCTCTCTTTCATTTATTTATTTATTTTTTTCCTGTTCATTTGTTTCTATGCTTCTGTTATATTTGTTTTTCTTGGTTTTACATTATTTGCATATATTCGAAATGAACTTACCAAATCAAATCAAATCAAAGATTCTTGGTGGTTTAAAGAAAGAAGAAAGCATTCCTTTTATTAGTCCCTCAAGCATACTTTTTTTTTTCAACTTTTCTGTCATTTTACAGATTACACAGACACGGGCCTGAAATGCACACGCATGCACACACAGGACCTATACACGAGCAAACTGGTGAGAACACTAAATAAAGCAGTTTCACCTTACAAATCTCCTGCACTATGTGGCTGTTTAATACCAATACTCGACTATTCCTTCCTTTCATTCCATATAGAGTTCAAACAGGATTCAGCAGGATATTCATATTAATAGTGACATTTATGTAGTATCACATAATATTTATTTTTGTTGCCGACAATAGATATCTAACAAGAGCCAGAGACTGTGTCGTATTAAGTTGCTGTGAGCTGTAAATTCACCACATCTAAGCAGAGGGCCGAAGATAACTTATTTCAGAGCCTCTCGGTGCCAGGTCTCTCAACCTCCTCTGGGCAGCTGCCTCCATGTCCGCAGCAGCCTGTACCAAAGAGCGTGAAAGTGAAGAGCAATCACTCTGCAGTGAAAATTTGGGACTGACACATCCCCAGAAGGACACCGCAAACTGACAGGCAAAAAAAAAAAAAAAAAAAAAAAGACAACCCTACTTATGATCCAGACATTCAGGACGTTACCTGGAGTTGAATTATCTGCAGAGGTCTCTTCCTCTTCAAAACAAACAGAGTTGTCCTGGTGGTTTAAACTATGGCAGCCGACACGAAGGCGAATGATCCTGTCCAAGGTGAGTATTTGGTTTGTCTGACGTGGGCTACTGTAGAAACATGATGGTGAACATGGCAGTCTCCATACACAAGGACCCACTCTGTATGTAGATATAAACGGCTCATTCTAACGTAATGACAACACAACGATTCTTTTTTTCAGGTGATTACACACTAAAGAAAACTTTCAGTAGAATAACAAGGCATTTCGAACTCTTAATGGATACATAGAGGAATGATGTGCATACTCTGGCACAGATTTGGGGGGGCACAAGAGACATGTCCCCAACAACAGAGGATTTTGATTTTAACAAAATTAAATACATTTACACTATAAATTGATGCAGAAAACGTACAAACTGGTGCATGAAAATTTATCAGAATGCAGGAAATTAAGTGTTTGATGCTCTAAATTTTCTGGCAGAGGACCCTTACACCCCCCCTTTTCATATGTGTGCCCCCAGTGTTGAAACAAACCTAAGCTCTGGTGTGTGCACCATACCATAAATCCAGTATATTGCAGAATGGCATTATATAACTGTACTGGAGCATTATTCCGTTTTAAGTGAATCAAGTCGATACAGTAATATTATGCCTTTAAAATCGCAGCTGGTTAGTTATGTCTCCAAATAGCCTCTTCCATTTAATGATTTTGCATTAAAGTGAGTTATTTTATCTACATCTTTCAAAGAAGGGCGTAAAATCACCAGCTGGGACAGAGATCAGGAGAAGGTAAATCAAATATGGGATCGTCACTGTCCAGACTGTAAACATAAATCACACATTTTTGTTTTAGATAAAGGGAACATTCAGCCATTACAGTTCTTTCATTTAGGTCTTCAAAGACACAAAAAGCCATCTGACGAAGGTTGGATTTCTTAAGAAGTGGATAAAACCGAAACCTGGTGTCTATTCTTATATTCAAGTCACGTCTCCTGTCAGACGGTGAGCATGCACTAAAAATACCAAAGATTTCTTCCTGCACATCACCTGATTCGCACATTGAGGTTTACTTCAAATATGACCCTGAGGCTGACCTCCCTTTTCATCAACATTGGAGAAATTTAATAAAGAAAGGAAAACAAATCAGACAAAAACTACGCAGGAGTCCATGTCCGTTGGATCATGCTCACCTGCTGTGGCTGTTATTTGTCCTATATGAGGAGCTGTCACAAGCATTTGAACTACAGATTAAGAGCTACAAAGTGAACCATATACCTTCAGCACTATGGCTTATTGCACTTGGTGTGTTCCAGAGCTGCACCCAGGGGTCCTGGTCATGATACTTTAGAGCTCAACATTGTCAACTGTACAGGCTTACAAAAACAACAAAACTTAAATTTGATTTTTACATTATTCAGCCTATGTGGATGACCTTTTCCCAGCGTTCCCATCCACTGGCTCTCAAGGGTTAGGCATTCTCCAATTACTGAATCATTTTTACACTGGTAATGACACATCTTTTAGTCTTTTAATCATAATCTGTCACATAATGACACGTTCTTCTTCCAGTCCAATATTTTCAAAAGTACAGTTGGGGTTTTTATATGCTTGATTCCTACTGTGCTTTAGTATGATTGGCCCCGCCTCTTCATTTCCCTGCCGCTCAGCTTTCACATGAGAAAGAGTCGACCTCCACATCATGCGTACTGTGGTTCATATTTTGGAGACAATAAATGTCAAGGTTAACTCTCGCCTGCCTACCTACTTTATGGCCAGAGGATTTCAGAGGAGACCAGCAACGCTGAGAAATGCCTTCCTAACTTGCAAACTGACATGTTTGTTTCAGAGAGTCAAGATTCAAAGATTCAAAGATTCAAAGCGTTTATCGTCATATACACAGTTAAAAACAAGTTTCCCTATACAATGGAATTCTTTCTTTGCCTTCCACTCTGAATGCCGTTAAGAATAGTGAAAAAACACATATAAAAAGTGAAGAGAAATATAAAATATAAAAATATTAAACATGTGAAAATGCAAATATACAAAAAAAAACAAGAGAACATAAATAAAGTAACCGAGGCAGACTATGTATGATTTACAATATACTATGTACAATTTACAGTATAATATACGTTATATACAGTGCCCAATATACAATTACCAGTGTGCAAAAGTAGCAGCATCATTAGTGAAATGAATGTAAACATTTTTGTGAATGTGCAGGAGTGTTTGTGTGTGCAGCTTCCTTTAGTTAGAGGGGGGCTTGGGGTGGGGGCAGGGGGCAGTGGATTTGATTTGTGGCAATATAGTGATGGTTTCAGCATATATGACAAAGTAATTTTAATAAAAGTTACCAACTGTATCTTTTAAGCTCAGACATTCAAAGTCTGGGTATTAAAAGCCAATGAAATGTCCATGTGTGATGTGAAAGAGGTTGCTTCTAGTGAAGAAGACATAGAGATGATCGCCCGCCTTCAGTCCTACGGAGCCTTTTAAAGTCATTGTTTTAGTTTTTCTTTAAACATATGTGTTTATTGGATTTTTAATATACTTCAAATATAACATAAAAACGAAAAACAAATAATGTGTGAAACAGAACATGCTTGAAATAAGCAGTAGAGCGTCGTTTTCTTATCTGCCTTGCTTAGTTTCAATTTCCAGGAAACATTCCAAGGATGCACAGATTAGGGCATGCAGACAACTTAACACCTATCATATGTGAAGGATATCCAAAACCTCTGTCCAGAAAACCTGGATATTTGGGTAGTCCCATAAGCAACGAAGTAGCTTGCCCTTAATTCCACATTTATTACATATGTCAGTGGGGATTGAAATAAATCCAACAGATTTGTACTGGTGACCAGGGACTTTGCACCCGTCCTCTCTTGTTGTATGTCTCTTTCACACACCTTTTGAATTTTACACAGTCAGTTTCCTTTCTATGTCATATTTTCTTTTCTTTTCCTTTTTGGAACCCTGATTTCTCATATATTTTCATACATCACGGTGTATGTTGGTGCTCCAGCAGCATGAGCATTCACTCACGTGGGATCTGGCTGCGTTTTGGAAACGAATCAGGGCCCCAGAGAGCTTCTGCATTTTTTAATACAAAGTTCAGTCTTTCAGCTGATTTATTAGGCCAGTTTTATTTCAGTTCTGGCAATAATTATTTTGAAATAAAAACAAAATAGCGAACAAAAGTTAGGTTTCATTCCAGGCCTTTTAAGGAACCCCCTCCCATCGGGGGCTTAGGTAATCTTTTCTCCCAACTACGATGCCTCTGCTGGTGACGCATGGATCAGTCTGTGATGTGTATGTATTTGGTGATTGGAGCTGACATGGAGAATGTGGAGCTTGCTGCACCAGACCGTGATTGTAGGATATATATTTCAGACAGCTTCAGCTGCATGCAATAAATAGCAGTCCATTGCCCTGTGTTTTGGTAAATTGGACTTTGTAGACAAGTGAACTTGAATCTGGGGTCACGGTCCCTGATGTGAAAGCCCTCTGAATCAGAGGCTAAAATGTCCTTCATAGTAATTGTAAGATAACTGTACATACAGTTTGATCACACCTGGTATTAACATGAGTCTTGGGTGATCCAGTCACAAGTGGATAGCATTAAATACAAGTGTGAATGACCAACAAGACGCATTGTGAACCCATCACTCAAGACCGAGTTGGTCTTGGATGCATTTGACCACATATCTTTTGTAGTGTAAAGGCTAATACAAGGAATACATCATCAGTGCAGGACATGGTGGTTGTTTTAGTGACTGCTCTATAACTTGTCCATTTTACGACAAGTTGACTGGCCATCTAATCGTCCTGATAGCAATATCTTCACAACTACTATTGTGGCTAGTGAACAGTTAGTGAGCAGCTAGCAAGAGTGTGGGCCTGGAGTGCATTTGGAAATATTTGCTCCGAGTGCCGGAGCACACTCTGGCACAAACTGGACCATTTGTAAATTCGATGTGCTGCTGTAATGCACCTTTCGGTTATTCAGAACACCACGCTTTCAGAGCAGCAGAGCACCAAGCGGAGTGCATGTGTGATTGACTTAATGGTTCATTAATTCACGTAGAAATGGAACATTCAGTTTCTTCAAACAACAGCACTACCATTTAGGTGTTAAGTGTCAGATTGGAGTAACCAGTGCACTACCTTCTAGCGCGTGTGCGAGGGCAGTAACAACACCGTCACACATGCAGTCAGCTGGAGACGCCTGATAGACACGTGTGAACGGCCAGTGTGTCTCGACTCATACAAAACGGTTAGTTAGTATTTGTTAGATTTTGTTAATTTAATATAAAATTAAGTCTAATAAAGTGTTAAATCAACAACTGGCTGTTGTTTTATCTCAGTTTTGCTCGGCTGACAACAGGCCTTTTCCACCACAGTCAAAAACAAAGCACAGGTGTTACTAATAACATTTAAATTGTCTTTGTTTCATTTGAATCGTCTGGTAGACCATGACAGTGTGACAGCGAGCATGCACAATACCAGGACCCTGGAACCAAAGCAGCTAAACTGATTAAAGTCATCATTTATTTTTTGCTTTTCGTTCAGTAACTTATCAAAATGTCTCACATAACGGCAACATTGTACTGCTGCAGAAAATGGTGGATGGGCAGCAATTCAAAGGTCTGGAGCCAGGCAGCACTGAATCTTTTTTAAAGGCCCAACACACGATGGTCCTGCCAAACAGGTGTATTCACTTATTTTGCCTGATTAGATCTGATTTGAGGACTGTGGGGGTGGAGGCTGCGGACGTAAGTGCAAGTTTGGCGGCCTCACGTGGGCCTTATTCTGCTATTATGACATTTAAAATTGAATTGACTACTTTTCTTTAGAGCTTTTTGTACAGTAGCTCTGAGTAAGTCTGTGAATGCCCTCGATTCACGCACACAGGGCCCTAAACAAGGCCAGCCATGGAAACTGCAGGTAACCATGGCAACAGTCGGGATGCTTCAAGCCGCAGTGTGCTTTTACTCACTGGTGAAACTAAACAAAAAAACTGAGTTAAGCTGACTAAAACAGACTTGAAGCCTTTGTTATTTCACCACTAACCATTTTCCTATTTATCTACGGTTTATTTTAATCGGATACAGTTTTGTTTGTTTGTGTGTTTCTACTTTTATCAGATGTTGGTTAGAGGGGAACTCCTGAACTTACAAGACCTCTGCAGTCTGCTCCTCATCTCTGTTTGAGGCTTGTGGCTCGAGGCTACTCTTGCTGCTACTGTTGGCAGTCGAGTCGCACTGTGAGTAATGTGGGCAAAAAGCTTTGACGAGGAAGGATGTTTATCAAGTCCAGTTCCATATCAGTTTAGTTGCTCACTCTTTTGATTCTATTTTTTAAACAAATAGAAATACTTTAAGGACTTAACTGCTGATAAAGACAGTGATAAAAGTAAAGTAGTGTAATTTCAGACTACAGCAGAAAGTCATTGGTGCCAGCTAGACCTCAAACCAGGACTTGTTCACCTCCAGAGTCAGGAAATGGGCAGGAAACTTCAGACCATTCTCACCATGAACACAACCTGTTCAAATTTCTGTGATGCGTACAAGCTCTGTACGCCAAAACCACCAGACACAAGAAGGGTTTCTTTCCACAGGCTGTCACTGCGACATCACTTAACATCTGTCAGAGTAACAGGAACAAACCCTGTGCAATACCCAAGTACGTAAGTAACACCAAGCATCCACCTAAACTGTCCCTCACGAAAAAAGTGTGTCTGATTTGCAGTCATTTACACGTGAAAAAAATTGTCACATGTGAATTTACACATTTCACATTTTACCAGATTACATGTTTAGAAAAGATGTGTAACTTAACAGTCACATGTGGTAAGAGAGAACATGCTTTTAACTTTACATGCAAACCTTAAGATGTGAAAAGTTAATTTCACACGGAGTGAAACATTTCAAATGTGACAAACGACATTTTGAATGCAAATGTCCCATGTGAACAGACACATCTCTCGTGTCATTGTGTTCTCACAACACATGCAATTCCAAATTTTTCAATAAGAGCTTTTATCTGGTTTGAATTAGGTCATTTCACATCTGACATAATTTTGCATGTGATGAAAAAACATTTACAATAATGCAAACTTGCATGTGAAAATGACAATCTGACATGTAGTATAGTAATTCATATGAAAGCCTAAATTCAAGTTTTTGGGAAATCTTGCGTCAAAAAGTTTTTTTTATGGTTTAATACATACTGTAAACATTTAAATATTTGTCATTACTCAAGCACACTGTAGTTATATTGGTCTCCCTGTTGTGACAACATGTTTCATTAATCATTCTATATTTATTCCAGCGCTCTCTGCACCTCTGCACTATCGTATATATACAGTACATTGAAGCAACAAAAAAACTGAGTCAGCTCCTCGTATGTGTACTGTACGCATACTTGTTTAATAAAGTTGATTTTGATTCTGAATTCTGATTTTGATTTCTTGAATTAAATGGCTTTAAATACATTTTAACACATCTTTTTTGGTTACACATATTTATCTGAGGTGGACTTAACTGCAGGCAAGGTAAAGGCAACTGCTCGGGTCTCCCAGCTGAGGGGACTCGAATGGCTAAAGGGTGTTAGATATGATGTTATAGAATTGTGTTTCCATTGTAATCTATGAATTACAATAATTAGATATAGCTTATACTGCACATTAAGTTACACAATGTCCTTAAAGCTGCACCTCGCACCTAAAACAATGACAGTATTCTCGTAAAATACAATTCGCCAATGTAAAACATTCCTAAAAGTAGCCTACTTGTGTGTATTTGGTATTTACGTGCATGTATTAATTAGCCTACCTTTATCCCAGTGGCTGGTCCTGTTAGCAGGTTGTGTTGAAGAAGAAGACGAAAAGCCAAGCTGAACCGATCGCGATGACGGAATCTGTAACCTCTGTAATGTTCTCTATCAGTGAAAGGATAGAGTACGTAGAGGAGGCTGTAACAGTCTGGTTTCCGTTCCCACCACAGCACTGAAAATGCCCTCCTCAAAGCCACGAATGACCTTCTGGTCTCCTCAACACCCTCATCCTTCTTGACCTGAGTGCAGCATTTGACACGGTCGTCCATTCCATCCTTCTCTCCCGCCTTGAAACCGCTTTCAACATCACCGGCACTGCGCTCTCCTGATTCAAATCCTATCTCTCCGACAGATATCAGATCATCAGCATAAACTGTGCTCCCCTCTCCAAGGTCTTCCCAAAGGTTCAGCTCTTGGCCTCCTTCTCTTCATCCTGTACTTTCTCTGCCATGGTCGTTATGGACTTCGGTTTCACTGTTTCGCTTTATGACATTCGGCTCCACATCTCCACCAAAGCCTTCACTCCCTCCACTCAGCAACTGCATCACTGAAATAAAATCCCGGCTCCAAACAAACTTCCTCAAACTTAAGTGTGTCGTTGTCATCAGTCCCAAATCTCTTATCAAATCCATCCATAACTTCTTCCTCTCCATCGATGGCTCCACTCTGCTCACCTCCCGTCATGTCCATAACCTCGATGTCATCTTCCAACATATCAAACGCCTCACCAAATCAGCCCTCATCTACCTCAGAAACATCGCCCGCCTCCTTTCATCCCTCTCCTTTTCAACTCCAGACTCTCATTCATCACTTCCAGATTGGACTACAGGACGACTACAACAGCCTCTTCTACAATTCATCATCCAAAACACTTAAGAGACTGCTCATTTTCTCACACACTCCCTCACCCACGACCACAGCACCCACATCCTTTATAACCTCCACTGGCTCCGTATCCTCCAGTGTATCGACTTCAAAGTCCTTAACATTACTTATAAAGCCCCCCCACAACCTGGCTCCCCCCTACCTGTCTGAGCCCCTTCACTGGCACACTCCTTCAGGTCTGCTGATGCCTCCTGCCCCCACCCACCAAGGCAAGGCAGCTTTATTGGTATAGCACATTTCATACACAAGGGCAATTCAAAGTGCTTTACAGAGCTACAAACATGTGAAAGACGCGTGGGTGTTAACTATGAGTGACATCATCAGAACCATGAATGAAGTAGGCTGCTCTAATGATATGTAATGAAACAGACTACGAGACAGTAAAATGTCACTGGCATGGGATGTAAAGGACAATCTGTGATCTTAAAATGGAAAATCCAGAAACACTGAAAACACTTTCAAAAAAATTCACTGTCATCCAAGACTTAAATTACATGCAGGTATCACTGAGCTATGGGACTATGTGACAGTAGTATGTTTTGCTGTTTAGTTAGAAGATGATGTAACTACTACTGAATGTCACATAAAACACTTTAAAGTCTGTTTCTGCTCATGAAGCTCTAGCGAAAGTTCAGTCAGGTTAACAATACTTGTAAGTTTCTTTCTCACCCTGCCATTCACTCCTTGCACACATGCTCACTCATTATCTCCAGGTGTCCTTGTCTGGGTAGGTCAATTGAGTCATCAGCTGATTCACAATCAACCAACAGCACAGCGACACACCTTCTCTGTCAGCCTATCATCTTACTGCTCCTCATTTTAAATATGGTTCTGTCTCTGCTGTAGTTCTTTCTTGCTGGTGGCGTGCACACCCTCCACCTCCCATCACCACCCAGTCGTTACGGATTCATCACCTCAGAGTCATTAGCCATGACCAACGCCAGTGTCTGGACTCCATGGGGGGGATTTATCCCGCTGCTGCTCAGATGTCCCTCTAATATCTCTGAATGGCCAAGCGCCAAATACTTCTGTTAAATCTCAGTCAGCACAAATCATCTCTGAATTTGCACGTTCACATTCTGTATTAAATGTTATCTTTACTTCACTCTCCTGACTCTCCTGATTGAACTGAAGTAAAGATTGGAAGAGTAGTTAATGACTGAAGAGGTCTACCTGACCGAAATGTTGCATTTATAATAACAGGAGCCAATTAACAGTGTGTGGATCATCTTTATAATAAGATATTATCTTCTTTCCTAGTTCTCATCACACAGGTGTCTCGTTAATTTGAGCTGCAGTGATGGAATCAGAGTATAAACGTACAGTAGCAGCACTGTCCCATGCAGACTAAAATGAACTCTTCATAACTTAAAATTCTGCTAAAACCACGTGTTTAGCGTTTGTTTTAAAAGAACAATTACATAATTCTACTCTAGGCTCCTCTTTTTCACCTGAGACTCCAGATTTTTGTTCATGGATACTTTTTTCTTCAGTGATCTGATTATTCAGAAGTCAAGATGTTGACAGCCTGTGATTCAATACCCTGAAGTTCTGCTCAGCATTAGTTACCGTGGTAATTTATGCCAGTAAAAAGAGAACCAGCTTCATAGTCCTGAAAACCCAGAGTTAAGCCCTGACGTTACCTCGCTAACTCCAAACCCTGCTTCGTAGTACAGGCCTGTGGTCTGTGCTGCATGATAACAAAACACTGCTTCACCACCCAGATTTCCTCAAGGTCCCAGAAGGTTCATCTGTCACAAGCATGTCAGAGCCACAGAGTGATTTAGACACAAGCAGCAATATTTTGAAATCAATTCTCTGAGTGACAGGTTGTTTTGTTGCTGTTGTTTTGTTGCTCCTGGGGGGTCAGGGCCTTCTCCAGTGCTGCTCCCACCCTCTCTCACTACCAAAAGACATCAGAGACTCCCCCTCAAAACACATCTCTTCAAAACTGCCTGTGATCTTCTTCTCCCTCTCTGCATTGTTTCCCTTCTTATGGGTTATTATATTTTCTTTGATGTTGTTGTTCTCTGTAAAGCCTCTTTAAGTAGCCAGAAAAGCGTCATATAAATACTGTCTCCCAAATCCCTAAATCCGCCATCATTTTGTTCGCACAAAGTATTATTATCTCCAACCTCCGAGACTGATCTGTTGTCTGTTGCCAGGGCAACAGTCCTCCCCTGCCGTGCGTCGGGCCCGTCACGTGGGGGCGCCGCGTCTCGGTCTTCGTCACTCACCGTGCGGTGAAGGCAGATAAACCTCCTCACAGCCAGAGAGAAACCTGGGGGAGCTGAGGTGAGGATTTACAGGAGGAGAAGTCATATTCCTCCCTGTATCACCCGACAGTCTGGGATTTAATTAATTAACGTGAGACTTTTTTTTTTTTATAAACAGATATCATCACCATCATCATCATCATGAAGATCACCGGCAGACACTTGTTGTGCTTCTTCCTGCTTGTCTTCCCGCTGTCCTGGGCAGAGACCATGAAGAAAGATTTGAGGAAGAATGACAATGACACAGGTGAGGATTCAAGAATGTTTAAATGATGTTTTTAATGATGCGCGAATCATTGAAGCTGATTTGATTTGTTTTATTGTGAGACTCTAATGATGCGTTTAAATGCTGCAGCGTGAACGAGAATGATGCAGCTCATAAAAAAAGAAACATAATGACAGGATTAAAAAAATATATGTGGATGTCATAGTCTCCCTTACAAAATGCAGTTAGTCTGTAATTTACCAAAGTATTCATAGGCATGTTCTGCAAAGTAATCAAGGAAATTATTAAATAAATATATTTGTGGGGAGTAGAGACAGAGGTTACTTATTGTTCACGGTTCAATTTATATTTTAAATATTTTTTAATTAAAAAAAATACAAAAAAAAAACCCCTCTATAAAGTCATAATTAATCCCTACACAGGTTTTGCTTTTTTACTATCCCCCCCTAATGCAAACATTTCTCAAACCTATCAACACCTAGTCTCTCTAAGGTCATGTATATGTTGAAATCTATTAGTTTATCTATTTATTAGCCTTTATTGCAAGTCCTATATGTGCCATCTAAAGTGGTTGGTGATCACAGTAGGAGTTAACAAAACCTTACTATAATAATGATCATGTAAGTCATGAAAAATGTGGAAAAATGGTGTCTATTTAAAGGATTATTTCACCCACAAAATGACCATTTGCGAGTCAATCAGTCAATCAAACTTTATTTATATAGCACTTTAAATACAAACAGATAACAAACTCTTTAAGTCACTCAGTAAATAAGTGAAAATAAATAAATATGTAACACAACAGAAAAATATGCTAGCTAGAAAAACAAATAGATAAATAAACAATCATAATAAATACAACATTTTAAAAAGATATTAAGTTCAATTAAAAGACAGGCTAAAAAGGTATCAACACATCAACATCAACACTCTCTGCAGCCCTCAGGTCTTCAGACAGGCTGTTCCACAGACGTGGACCATAGTTATGAAATGATGCCTCGCCGAGGGTTTTGGTTCTAACTTTGGGGATGATTAAAAGGCCACTCCCAGAAGACCTGAGGGGTCATACGATAAAAGTAAAATCTGATAAACAGGTAGGACTAAGACCATTAAGGGCTTTATAAACCAGTCAGTCATGCAGTGTTACCTTGAATTCATAAAGAAAAAATGTTTTTAAAACTAAGCTGTAAGTGTACGTCAGCTATGGTCTCTAAAAACCCAGAAAAGTTTTCTTTTGTTTGACCTAAATGTGTTTGTGAAGTACTGAGCATATGGCTGGAAAAATGAGATTTGAATTATGCTGCATGAGGTTTGTGAGAGTTCGTGAACAGATGTTTTGATATTGTTTTGCTGTTGTTAATTGCGGTGCTCAATAAATCAATGTGTTTGCTGTTTTCCATGGAGGCATGTGTAAGAACAAAGTTTTCTTCTTGAATTTGAGGTAACACAGCCTGACTGATTGCTTTTGAAATGGTAATTTTGTGGGTGCAGTGATCCTTTAAAGTATTATCTTTGTTTTTTAATCAACCGTTCGCATTGTAGCCTATCAAACCATGACGGCTGCGTCTGGTATGATTTTATAAATTCTAAACCAAACCAGTTTTAAAGCAAATAATTGGACAGCTGATAGATTCTGATTCCGAGGTTTCCATAGCTTTAATTTGGGCAGATTATGGTTTCATATTGGTTTGGTTCTGTCTCCTGTCTTTGATGGGTGATTTGCAAAAAGTCTTGAAGCTGAAATAACAAATGTGTTAGCAAATGTTTGACACGCATCCAGTAAATGCAAAACAACATCTGCATTCATTTGGAGTCGTGTCTCTAGCCACCTGGTAAATGTCAGTACTCACTCTCTTTTAAGCTCTGTGTCCGATCTTCATCCACTCCTCAGGGAGATATCTGACTCTTCTTATCTGCCTCATGCCTCACTGTGTTCACCAGCCAGTTACTACTGCCTCGCAGTCGTATGCGGTCACACACCAGTCAAGTTGCACTCATAGTTTAGTCTGTGACAACATGGATGCTTCAAACACATCTTCAACCAGACAGCACAGTTTCAAGGTGGACACACAAGATTAGTGTCACCAGTTTAGTGTCTGGGCAAATGTCTCCCCCTCTGTTCCTGAGATGTGACACTGACTGATGTCACAGTGAAGCTGACCTTTGACAACTCTGACAAATTTGACTTCTGTGAAATTTGGTCATGATTAATGCGTGACTTATTGAGTTTTCACCAAGAACATGTTTTGAGGCTACAGTGACTTTAACCTTTAACCATAGACCGCCAAATTCCAACGAGTGCATCGTTGAGTACAAGCGGAAATTTCTGCCAAATTTGAGGAAATTTCCTCAAGCTGGTCTTGAGAAATCGTGTTCAAGAGAATGAGCAGGATGCAAATAAGTTCTTGAGATGTTGTGTTCACAAGAATTAATCTGTCCAACCTGAAAACATAATGCCTGAAGCCGCGGCTAGTGCCGGTGCGGAGCCATGAAAATAGCAGTGAGAGTGAATCACACAGTGACGTTGTTGTGGCGTTAAAATGACCACAAACATTATCTTTTCGAATGTTACGATAAAACTAGCAGCTTGAAGTTCTTGCTGCAGTAAAGTGAGGGTGTAGTCAGTACGCCTGTGACATCACTGCTGGGTGTGGTTACAGGTGCAACAAAGTTCACGTCTTACAACACCCAATAGCTATGCCTTGTCACAGGTAGTGTAGACTTGAACAAGGCTTCAAATGTTTTTTCTGTGTGCACTGGTGTGTGTAACTTTTAAAACTGCATGCACCATTGTTGGTGTATTTTTCCTTTCTCAAATAAATCCAACATCGATGTTTTCTTTTCTATGGCAGTTTAAATATGAAGACATCATTTTTGTGTTATGATGTAATTTGAGCTAACTTGCACTTTGATTTTCTTAAACATTGTGCAGTACAATAACTTCAAATTTCACATGGCCATAGTCAGAGACATCCTCAACAGGACATTGATTTATTCACTTAATTCATGAGAGTTTAAAAGTGAGGGCATTTTCAATTTGTTACAATGTCAGTCGAGCTGACTTTCCCTACTTCAAAATTGTTCGTAGGTACATTTTGAGCAGAACTCAATTGTGCTTCTCAGCAGAACTAATATAAAATATTTTTTATGATATTAGGACCTCTTTGGTAACATCACATATATAATGTTTAAATAAGTATTGCTGTGATGTGAGTCTTCTTTTTGCCCCTTTTGGCCGCTCCAAGTCTCGCTACTGTAAAAGCACAAATAGATGACAGTCAAAATCCAAACAGCAGCCAGCTTGAGAAGGTTGTACACCGTGCTGCTCTGTCTTGTCTGTTTGTGCGCTGTTGGTGTCCTTTTTTTGCGCCACGATGTCATAAAATTGTTTTTAATTGTGTGAGACATGTGGTGTGAGAGCAATAGAAAAGCATGGCAGTCCTCCACAACATATTATTCGAGCCAAGTCACATGCACCGCTGCATGTGGAGCTGAAAATTATGTGCACAGCTTAAATTTTAAGTGCACTACCATGCATTATGCACCTGGTATTTTGGACCCTGCTTGAAACTCAGCAGTCAGTAATACAAACCTTTGAGGTTGGCATGCAGTAAAGAGGTGTTGTCATGATTGTAAAGTTTTTCACTTTTCACTCTTTTACTCTTTTTGATATTTTTGCCAACATGTGTCATATTTTCATGTAAACAACCTACATGTGTCTGCTGTCATAAACCACTCAAAGTTTTTTGATAGAGTTTACAAGTCATGAGGAATTAATCCAAAAGCGGACGTTGTCCGATGTTACAAATGAAGTGCATGTGTGTCTTAATTTTAACAGCGTGAGCTACGGTTGTAACAAGGCTAAAAACAGCATTTAATGAATAGTTTTCATGGCTAATCAAAAGTATTTCCAGCAACTGTTTTTATGTTAGTTTCATGCAAGATAATGTATGAAAGTCATTGCTTTTTAGTGCTATATCATAGGCATCTGAACTTGCTTGAGTTTCTTGAAGATGTTCATTAAAGAAAGGTGTGGGTTTTTAGGGTTAGATGGGTCCAGGTGATCTAAACCTAATGACCCACATGATGGCCGGGGGGTCAATGACTCACGCGAAACTCAGAGCTCACATGTGATTTCAGCAACTCTGTACGGGTTCACAACCACACAGGGTTTGAGTCCCTCACCAATATGAAACTTAATGAAATTATTGTATTATGTAGCAGCTGGGGCATTCGTGTCCTTCCTCGTTGGCAAATACACTGATTACATCTACATAGTTAGCGAATTTGTTTAATGGAAGTTGTTAAAACGCTGCACAGCCCTTATCTGATTTTGAATATAATGACTGACATCTGACTGTTTATATAATATTATATAAATACAAGTTAAGTAATAAAACTGTGTTTGCAAATCTAGGCAGTTACATAAATAACATAAATGAGCCGCTGGATGCACCCGTGCTTTGGCGTTCCTTGTAGACCAGAACCAGCATGCACTAAAAAATACAAAGATTCCAGCTGACGATGAACAGACACTTGTTGTCTACGAGTATCTGTTCATCGTCAGTTGGAATCTTTGTATTTTTGGAGTGGAGTTTAGCTCCACAATATACAAACACAAATGTATAATTTCACAAGCTCCTCTGGATTTCAAAATGACCTTAGTTTGTGCTAAACTGGTTTTCCAGCTGCCGTGCCATAGAGTTGATGAATCCTGTTTATATTTTTCAGGGATGTTTAGTACTGCTCTGACCACATGATGATCTGATGATGTTATGATGACATTTAGGTGGCAAGAGGCAGACATTTAAGGCTCTCCCCTACTATTAAGCATTTAAGCACGATGAACATTGATACTAAAGAGAAGCCTTTAGGATGAAAATGATGGATGATGGCCGGGATTAGAGAAAAGGTGTATGTATTACAATTTGCTGTGCAGACAGATGTCTGCTCCTCAGAATATGCTGTATTTCAAGTCTTTAAGTACAGATGTCTCAAAGGGGAACATATAAGAGAGGCATGAAACAGCGCTAAGCTGAAGATATTTTCTGTAAAACAACGGATCAAGCTTTAACATCTGGCCAAAGACTAGCCAAAGGTGTTGGACTGGATGCAGAGGGGCAACAGCCATCAGTCACAGGGCTGACGGACAGAGGTCGGAGCCAAGAAGGAGGGTTTTTTTTTTTTTTTTTTGCAGACTTTTTGAACTCCTGTAGTGTGTATAAATCATATATTCTGATACAATGACTTAAAAGTGCCAGTTGCTGAGATCAGTAGTTTCGACTTTGATGTAGGTTTTTTTCATGACGATCTAAAGATCGGCCAGCAGAGAGGAGGTGTTAAGCCAAATCAAGTTGGTTTCCATTGGAACACTGACAATCCATGTCTTTTAACTGCCTCATAGCAAATTATTACCATCTGTGCAGATGATCTGAATTAATTTACTGGGAACCAAAAACCATTTATTGTATTTTGCATACTGTTCTTGGTGCTGTTTGGCATTGTTAGGTGAACAAAACGGACCCACTGATAGTCATGATCTATTTCCAGTGTTTGGCTGTCTTCAGCCGTCTTCAGATCGAGCACCAGTGAAATGAGGAAAATTAATCAGCAGAGAACCGTCAGTTACTCAACAGTCTGCCAGCGAAAAGTCATTTCAGTAGACAAATATCATGGCAGTTTGATTTGATCTCTTTCACTTACTACCTTCATCCTTAGAGGATGGAGTGACTCAGTTAACATCACATGACCTAAAAAGGGTACTTTTGTCCATTCTTGGGTCACCTGATGACGCCCAAGTAAACTATCCTCTGAGGAGGATCGATGTGAATAAAAGCTCCAGGAAAAGCTAGTAAGTAAGTAGATGTGGAGTCACGTCTTTTCTCAACAAACTTTCAGGGTCAAGTACGACCTTTCAATTGTCATGTGTCATTTAGGTATGAATAATTATCAAGTATTTCCTCACCTTTTTGTTTTGTTATACAGCAACACATAAAAATTATATAATAAATCACAAGATATCGACACCACAAACATGACATGCACACAAAAGAATATAATCAAACTAAACTAAAGGCCCCATCTTACACCCAGGGTGGTGCACATCACAGCTCAGCAGCCATTGTATTATTCAGATAGTAAAATTCCTAGTTGGATTCACAACGTGCTTACTCTCCGTTTGTTACACACACAAGGGTACATGGATGGGTTGCAGGTGGATGAAGTAAAACATCATTAATGGGGGAAATATTTATTACTTTCTCTAAAACCTGAACATATCAGAGAGCCGAGCTGCAGAGCTGCTGTCTGTCTCCCCATAAAGAGAGACGCTGTGCACATTTACGCACACAAAGCAGTATAACTTCATTGATTATTGAAGAAGCTAAAAGATTAGTTCTGTTTACTCTGTCAGCTTCGTAACTGCAGTTTTAATTTACTGCTTAAATGTCCCACGATATTTGACATTACAGCTGACACTGATTGGTTGAATTCATGTTACACCCAAAACACACCTACAAAAACCTCTTGACCTCCTTCCACAGCTCAGTCGTTATTCTTTAAAATGCATACAGCACAACCATAATTGGACATATGACCACATATAATCACTAAACCAATTACAGGAGCGGGTAGCCCGA
This sequence comes from Cephalopholis sonnerati, assembly GCA_019142605.1. Lineage (NCBI taxonomy): Eukaryota > Metazoa > Chordata > Actinopteri > Perciformes > Serranidae > Cephalopholis > Cephalopholis sonnerati. Next base: position 9,634,463 of record JAGQAX010000010.1, read on the forward strand.
GCAGCCAGTTGGTGCCTTGTTGGAACCTCCAGCTCAGCACGTTTAAAACACAAAAATTCAATATAGATTTTACACACAGCCCCCTCTCCAAAAGCCCCAAACCCATCTTAGGAGAACTCGTAATCATCTCTGACAGATTTCTTAGAATGCACATCAGCAAGAAACTTAATTGGACCATCAATACAGGCCGCATTCCCAAAAGAGCCCAGGAAGGACCACTCTTCCTGAAACGTAAAATTTTAGAGAAAAACAAAGTCTCGTCCTTCAGTTTTACACTGCCATCATTGAGAACATACTCTCCTCATCTGTAACAGTTTGGTACAGCAGCACAGGTCGTCACCAAGCGGCAACCTCTGGGGCTGAAAAATGAAGCCAACATGGAAGTGCAAAAAACTGCTCTTTTTTTTTTGTAAAAACGAGGCTGGCTCCGGACACCACTCAGTCCTCATATACCCTTTGTCCTAAGTTTTGCTGGCTTGGCTTAGGTCAATTTGATTTGACACATCAGCCAAGTGCAGCAGGGATTCGTGTCTCCATTACAACAGGGCTACCCGCTTGAAGTTGGTCTTTAACTGATAACAGTCCCTCACTATTTTGCTGTGAGTGTTTTTCCATCACACAGCACAGCAGATAAAAGAAGTTTACCTGTTGGCAGCTCTTTATCTCACATCTCACGTGACTGTTTCTGCTTTAATGCTTCCACCCTGCAGTTTTAGTAGACTGTAAAGCTTCTAACAAAGTTCTGCTAGCTGGGTGATAAACACATTTCTTTTCCTATCGATTCTTCACAATAAAATTTGCACATTTTTTTGTTGTGTAAAAGCTTTTATTGTGAAGCAGCAAAACGAGATAAGCTGCAGAAACTTAATGAGACTTCGTATTCCGCTGGAGGCAAACATGAAACAGTAAAATAAAGCAGATACCCAAAGTAAAAACAGGACACAGGAAAGAAACTTCAAACCACAGAAAGACAGTTAAAAGCTACAAAAGTACTGAGAGCCGAACTCTGGTCTCCTGCACAGATGTGAGAAGAGTCTTGCAACACACACGTTTGTTTCAGGGGGAGAAAGGGGATTTTTAGAGGTTGGCTGCAGTCAACGAGACGTTACCTCTACCTGCTTGGGGGCAGGCGGCCAGCTTTTGGCCCTACTGCAGAGAGGGTCCATTTCTGGTGCAGCTCAGCGGGGCACAACGTGCCTTAACTAATAAAGAGAAACTGGCACGCCATATCGTGACAAGGCACGGCCAACAGTGGTAATGGAAAAGGGGTAATAGTAACCCATGTTAAACTCCCCAACTTTACAGCATAAATTAAATGGTTAATGGACTGACCTTGTATAGCGTCTTTCGACCACTCAAAGAGCTTTTTGCACTAGGAGTCGCATTCACATACACATTCACACACTGGTGGTCGAGGCTACTATACATGGTGCCACCTGCTAGTCAGTGAGCATTCACATGCTCTCACACACTGATGGAACAATTTGGGGTTCAATACCTTGCCCAAGGATACTTTGAGATACGGGCTGGAGGAGCTGGGGATGGAACCACCGGTCTTCTGATTAGTCAATGACCTGCTCTATCTATGAGCCACAGTCGCCTCTAATTAAGCCTGGCTCAAATGGTTTTGGACTTTATAACTAATACCCCCTTTTGTGACAACTGTACAGGGAGTGAATCTTTTCTGACTCACCTATTTACATTTTCTTAAGCCTGCATAATTATGGGTGGGACGCTTTAAGTGACAGGCTGTCTGCCAGCAGTGTCCTTGGCTTCTCAGTCAGATCCACCCCTTGTTCCTCCACAGCACCAGCTCTAGCCCAACATGGTCACTTCTGGCTCCAAAAAGCCGAGAAGGCAACGGCAGTCATGCCTGTCTCAAAACAATACGGCCACAAACGACTCCACAAACAAATGGATGACAACATCTATTATTTTTACAGTCTTTGTTAATCACACAGCATCCTCTACGGCACCACAAACACTGTCCTCAATAAACGTCAGGACACACAGAACTCTGCTGCCTGCCTTTTTACCAGAACTCGCTCACATGACCACATCCCCCCAGTTCTCCGCAACCTCCACTGGCTCCCAGTTGAACACAGAATACTCTTCAAGATTCTACTCATCACCTATAAGGCCCTTAACAATCTAGCTCCTACCAATCTCTCTGACCTCCTTTGTTAGTACTTCCCCTCGCGGTCTCTCCCCCCTGCTCTGCTCAACCTCCTTCAAACACCCCGGACCAACCGCCGAACTTTGGGTAACAAGGCGTTTTCAGTCGCTGCCCCCTCTCTGTGGAATTAACCACCACAACTCATAAAAAATGCCCACACATTGTTAGCGTTTAAGAAGGCCCTCAAAACCCAGACTTGCCAACCCCTGTTAACCCCCCTCCTGTTTTTATTTCCCCAGTGAACTCTACTCAATTTTAGTCTTTTATTTCACTGTCTTCAATAAAGAATTTACTGAGTGTTTTTATCCTACTCTATGTAAAGCGTGTTTTAGGACTATGAAAAGCGCTATAAAAGTGTGATTTTGAACTGATGATGGAGCGACATCACCAACGTTATTACATACTCACAGCATGGATATCTGTGCCTAGTCCCCTGGCAACCCTTCAGATAGTCATGGAGAAATTTCCCTCTAAAACACAAATGTTAACCTGTTGTTGGCGCTAGAGGAAAGGTCAAGGCATCACCGACGTCATTAGTATTTATCCTATGGGGACTGTAGAAAAAATGTCTGTAGAAAAAATCATGGAAATCCTTTCACTTATTGCGGAAATATTTTTAGTAATAGCAAAAGTTGTACAGACTTGAACATTACCACAGAAGATTACCCCCAAAACACTGAAACTGAAGAGTTGTCAGCAGGCAATGTATCCCTTTTATCAGCTGACTAACGGCTGTCACTTCCTTCAAAACTTACTTACTTAATGAGCCCTGTAATGTGAGCTTAAATAGCTTCCATCTGATCTTCACTGTCATCAATGAAGAATGCGAGGGAGTGGATGTAGACTTACAGATGATCAGTAATACACCATTCAGCCAACAGGCTGACAGATCAAGCAGGCGAGGGACGAGATAGATAAGAAAACTGTTAACACACTTCTGCTTCTGTAGTAATGTCTGATTAAATGTTGAAAACTCTCTCCGGTTGTTGCTGTACATATGGTTGGCCATGAATCAAAGAAGCCAAGAAAGCACAGACTCTTCAGTTCCTAAACAGGAGAGGCCCTTCAAAGGTCAACCCACGTGGAAGAAGGCCAAATTGTCAACACAGTGAGGCTTCTTGGCTTGTTCAGAGGAAAATTTGCATCCACTCTAGCTTTTTAATCCACACATTAAAATCCAGTTTCTGTCAACAATTTCTCCAGCAGTGAACCTGAACTGAATATTTACCCCCTTCCTCATGCCTGGTGAGCCTATAAGGTGGAAACCCCATATAGCCTCATGGATGCTAGCCAGGCCACAAGTAGTGGCTCCAGGAGGGGGTCCCAGTTTTCTTATTTTGTGTGAGGTTTATCTGTCCAATTGTGGTTGAGTGATTCTGTTATTGCTTTATTTTGCTTTTGCACATGACAATACAGCTCGCAGGGACACACAAACCCATTCACTACAAGGGCAGGGACAAAATATTGATACAGGAATATCATATTAATTCCCGGCTCAGTCACTGGAGGAAAATGTTGACATAGTGTGTTCCTGCAAACCAAGGATACTTAACATTTTTACATTTCATATGGGTCGTATCACCATTTCTGTGACGTTGCACATGAGCTGACTTTATCAACAGGAGGTGGAGGGGGTGATGGCCGGCGTGTCATCTAGGTGAAACACCTACTGAACTGCCGACGACTGTTCGAAACCAACAAACAACAACACCAGTTGTTGCAGCTTTGTGCTACTTTTTTTTTTTTTTTTAAGATTTCTTTGCCTTTATTTCAGGACAGTCTAAGCATGAAGGGGGTAGAGAGGGGGGATGACATGCAGCAAAGGGCCCCAAGTTGGAATCAAGCCTGCGACCGCTGCGGCGAAGACATTGCCTTGGCATGTGGGATGCCTGCTCTACCCACTAAGCCACTGGGCGCCGCCTTAACATGGGTATTTTAAGTCAAAACACACTCTTTTCCTCACCATAAGCAAGCGGGTTTTGTGCCTAAACATAACCACATGTTATTAGAAGGTTACAATGTATCTGCTACATAATAACATACAAATGTAATGTATTTGTGGTTTGCAGAAACATACAGAGCCAACATTTTTGCTGGCGATTGGGTTTTACCTCCTTATGTGATACATTATGGATACACTAGTGCAAAATATTAATATTTTTATTAAAACATGAAGGCGCACTAAACAAATTCCCCTGTCACTTTGACTGACCAGAGTCACTACTTCATGAGTACTTGTGATGGCGTTTATCAAATCAATGAGGTGAAGTAGATGGAAGTTAAATGACATGTGGTGATGAAGAAACTCACAGGAGTAAGGAAAATGGCAGACATTGCAGTCAGCGGGGTAAAACAAATCACAGAGGCGCCATCATCTTTGAAGTCGAAAGTCTGGGCCCACTTTGGCTTCCATAACATATATGAGACAAACAAAAGTGATAAAGACTACATGATCTGCAAGAACTGAAAAGTAAAGCACACTGGCAACACAACAAACCATGCATAGCCACCTGTTGCATCATCACCCTGGTCTGGTCATGAAGAAAACGCCCTGGATACATCAAACGGACAGCTGGCCCTTGGTCAGTGATGGGCCACTGGTGAGCATCTGTCCACTGTGAGACTGAAACTGATTTGTTATATCGGGAAAAAAAGCCAGTCATTGAGGTCTTTAGCAGAAAGAGCGCACAGCAAATTTCTTCTTCCAGCACTGAGTGCTAACTGGCTAACTAGCATTTTGACTTTGTTGTGTCATTCTTCTGGTTCCCCTTTTTGTGAATGATAGATACAGACTACCGCTGTTATACAGTTATTTTGTCTCATGCAGGCTCACGTACGCGATAGTTGGCAGTTGGCTGTAGTCTCTGCGGTGTGTTCAAGTGCAACTTTTTTGCCGAGACACAGGCGGCATGAGGCGATGCCATAGTTGTGACCACTAGTTTTTTGATGCCCATTTGGTGTGCCCTCTTTGCACTGTTTTGTATTCTCAAATATCAAATTCTGTAAAACTGACATCACTATGCAGTGAATAAATACATGATGCCAATTTTTTCCTTTTTGGGGTATTTTTTCTTCTTTAGTCACAAAAACATTGTGATGTGTTGATGATCGTATCGAGTATTGCAGAATCGCTGTTTCGCAGGTAGCATCATTATCTTGGGTAACTTATCATGATTGTATTGTGAGTTACTCTGTGATTCCCAACACTATTCACCACAATAAGATGCCAATTCCCAGAAGACAGAGAGCAGCTCAAACATCCAAAAAAAGCTCAGAGTAGCAGTAGTGCACCTTCACATTGAAAGAAGCCAATTAAAGTGGTGTGGACATCCAATCAGGGTCTCTTCTGGACTCCTACCTGTGGAGGTATTCCAAGTATGTCCGACTGGAAGAGGACTTCAAGGCAGACCCAGAACCCCTATCAGAAGATAAATAGTCTTATAGTATTAAGTATGTGCTTATTTCTCTTCTGAGGCAAACTTTTGATCTGACAGAGCAAAGAGAGGAGAATAAACCCGAAGCTACTTGTTCGTGTGGAACCAGAACATAGGTCTCCAGAGACTGTGCTGAGGCTTTTGTTTTTCTGGGAAAATGAATTGACTGTGACTGAAAAAATTCAGATATTTCTCTAATGAGCAATATTTATTGAGTGTTTTTAACAGTGACAAATATTTTGTTGTTTTCAACTCCAGATAGGACCCAGGCAAAGAACAGACGATTGTTTGCGAGACGAAAGATTTCTGCACCGCAGGAAAGTCACACTCAAGTAAGCTTTCTTTGTTCCTCTTAAACTGCCTTTGCATGTCGTATAATGCCACTGTATGCTACTAATTTTTCAGTTTGCATGCTTATGAATGCTTAAAATGTCCTCAGCTAGCAGTGTAAGTTTTGTATTTGTTGCACATGTTTTTAATGTGTCTAAATTGGTGAGTTTTAATCCGGAGGATCCTCGGAAATGTTAAATATTTTTCCATTCTGTTGCGAGACGCTTACATGGACATTGTCTCTCGTTTCAGAAGCACAAGTCAAACCTCGTGACCCCTGCGCGTCGCTGCGGCCGCCTGATGGAAGGCTGTTCCCCTCACGTCCTGTGCTGTGACCCCTGCGCCTCCTGTCGCTGTCGACTCTTCAACACCATCTGTCACTGCTGGAGGGTGAACCCTACGTGCCTAAAGAAGACGTAGATGAAGCACTAACACACACATGCGCAGGACACCGCCCAGCACCTGGACATATACAGTGATGAATCATAAATAATACACAAAGAAATGCACATACACTGCCTTCTGGCCTGTGGTTGAAGGTCAAAGAATATTGTTACAGAAATGTTTGGAAAATCGTTTGAACATTAAAGTTCTTTCCATTGTCTGTGGCTTCAACATTTAAGTGATTGGAATGAAAGAATAAGGCCTGTGTTTGTCTTCAGTCTTCTGAGAAATAGGAAAATACTCATATAAATGTTTACAGAATATCCACCAACATACAGTATGAAGGCGTAACAAAGGATGAGCAGCATACACCGATCAGTAACAACATTCAAACCAGTGACAGATCATCTTGCTACACTGCAATGTTCTGCCGGGAAACCTTTAATCCTCGCATTCATCTGGATGTCATTTGACATGCACTACCCACAAAACACCATTGCAGACACATCAGGACAGGTCGTGTGTTGATGCTTCGACAGGTCAAAGCCAAGTCTGATCCATGATGAGGCCTCTGACCTGTTGAAGCATGGACATAGGACCTCTTGGGGTGTCCTGTGGTGTTGGCGGCAGATCTTTTGAGTACCACACATCTCATGGATGTCTCATCGGAGTGGGATCTGGGGAAATTGGAGGCCACGTTGACACCTTGAGCTCTTATCATGTTCCACGTCTCACTCTTGAGTAGTTTTTGTAGTTTGGCATGGTGCGATACTTGGTCTTGGACAGCCAATATGTTTACATGCACAGTTAAATCGAGCTACGGTTATAGCTCGACTAGGCCGTTTAATTGGACTACTGTCCTTGCCCTAGTATATAAGCACAGGCGGGTAATGGTTTTTTAAAGATACTTTTTGGGGCTTTTGTTGCCTTTATTTGATAGGACAGATTTAGCGTGAAAGGGGGCAAGAGAGTGAGGATGATGACAGCAAGGACCCAGCCTTTGTACATGGGGTGCCTGCTCCACCAGGTGAGCCAGTGGGCACTCCAGGAATCAGTTTATTGACAGAAGTATGTCCAACTCTGCTTATTAGTTTTGGACGCTTTTCTGGTTGACCTATTACATCACAGACCAAACAATCCACAAACAATTTAGCTGCAAACTTTTACCATGGTGGACAACTTCACAGCTCTGTACATTTCGTACTTCTAAAAATTGCACAGCTCTGAATGTAGACTTCACCATGTTGTTACCAGCTTCTTCTTCTGTTGTGCATTAAATGCTTTTCGACTTCTGCATCAAAGCTCGGAGCAGGCACTCGGCCAGTTTGCGTCTAACTGACTGTATACATGCAGGGGTAAACTCGCAGTCACATTATCTGGGTGTCTTATCCCGACTTTGAGAAATTTAGTTTGATTTTAGTCAGACTAAGATGTTTATGGTAATTAAAAGTTTGGTTTTAGTTGGACTAACACAAGAAGTGGATTTTCTCTAATGTCATGTAAACGCACTGAGTGTTTTGGTTGGTGGAGTGAGTCAAATGGCGTGCACATGAATGACAGAACTCAAGGTTTCCCAGTAGAATCAATGTCACTCACTTCACCCGTCAGTGTTTTTAACATTGTGGCTGATTGGTGTATGTTTTATCATGTATGTAGACAATCATGTGTAAACTGTGTTTTGTGCCTTGGGTATTTCCTGCACTATTGCTGCTTTGGATTATCCTCATCACTTGTGCTTTAATGCTATGTTAAACATGTGAGAACCCATAATAACCATTAGAATATACATTTCTTTTTTTTTTTTTTAACTCACTGCACTACCGACTAAATGCGCAAAAATAAAGCAAATCATGTTTTGAGTCTTGAACAGTTAAAAAAAAGATTTATGTTTCTGTGTTTAAAAAAGGCATTGTAGAACAGATACATTTAGGTCCTAAAATGTGGGGTTATCAATCATTCACATGTGGATTCATGAGTCAAAGTTGGTTTATATTTTTGCTATTGAATAAATATATCATATGCCTATATTATTCTTGTGTTTGTTTTTTATGTATCCCCTTATTCAGTGGAAATGTCCAATGAAAGTAAATCAATCGCTTATATGGGGATTTATGGGAGGAAACCATGTTTGATTAAAGAAAATATGACACACAGCATCAAAACAAAGCAAAAAAAAAAGAAATTGTCAGCAGCTGTCACATGAAACAGTGACTAAAGCTGCTTCACATTCTTTTCCAGGGGGATTATGTGGAAAGCTGAAAGATAATAAACATGAATCTCTCGTGTAAGGGTTCAAGTATGTATCAAGGAAGGACGTGCGTACATACATGTTGATGTTAGTCTGTGAATTCCAAAATAAAGCAGTTTTGCATCCCAGAAATCTGAGATGGTATCTGTGCTCCACTGTATTACTTTATCTGGGACGCTACCTGCTCTTCTTCAGGTGGAGAGTGAAGAAGAGGAAGAGTGTCTAATAGCAAAAATATGCACCCATAATTAGATGTAATAAATGTAATAAAAATACAACAGAGTTAAGTGTTACTGGAAAGAGCCATGGTGGAGCAGCCCATACAAGTTGTGTGCTGTGTCTAAGTGAGAAAACTGTCATGCATTAAAGGATGTGAGGAAAAGGCCAGTGATTATGTATCACATAAATTTGTCCTCACACAATAAATTGCAAAAACGTTATCCTCATAAACCACATAATCTGTGTTCTGCTGCCTGGTTTTGCACAAATCTGTTCTCCATGCTCACACACATGCAAAAATGTGAGACTGATGCATATAAATGTTTTGAGCATTTCATGATGGAAGAGCAAGTACAGTTAACAGGTTAGTTGGCTAAATTTCTTTTACTCATGCAGCCAAAGAGCCTCATGGTCTTTGATTTGTGAGAAAATGTAAAAATGTGAGATTGATGCATATAAATGTTTTGAGCATTTCATGATGGAAGAGCAAGTACAGTTAACAGGTGAGTTGGCTAAATTTCTTTTACTCATGCAGCCAAAGAGCCTCATGGTCTTTGATTTGTATACTTATACACTACTGTATATTCCTCTCCCTTAATACAGGGCAGAGTACACCAATAAAGGGCTATGAAAGGTTAAGTATGCAAGATTTAGGGGGATTTAGTGGCATGTGGCAGTGAGGATTGCAGATTGCAACCAGCTAAAACTTCTCCCAGTTAGGATTCCTTTAGTGTTCACTGTTCAGGAGGTTTTTACCGTGAGCTGAATTATCCACAGAGGTCTCTGTAACAACTGGTGAACTAGGTGATAGTGGACTCAAACGCACGACTCTGGAGACAGTTCAGGGCAAAATAACACAGTCTTTACTGGTCAAACGGTAGGTTCAGTACACAGAAGAGCAATCAGTGGAGGCAGAAAAATCCAATAGGGATGAGGCAGAGGCAGAGTCACTCAGGCTAAATCCAAAAAAAACAAGAAAAGGACATAGGGACAAAAGGCTGTAACACTAGACAGACAAGGAGCTAAGACGAACTGGCGCTGAGGGAAAACAAGACACCACTAAATGCTCTGGTGAGGGGAAGGATAACGAGACAAAGGTGAGGCTAATCAGGGCGGGACAGACAATCAGACACAGGTGATGTCATCAAAAGGGGGAGTGAACACACAGGGGCAGAAATGTAGTGATCAGAAACAAGAGGTAATGCAAGTTTAAAAGTAAAACAACATGAATGACTGAAATAAAAAAACACAACCTAAGAAAGCTGTCTCTTCCTCTCCAAAACAAATGGATACAGTGATTTAAACCGGTAAAAACACTGAATATAGCAGTTTCACATTGCAAATCAGGGTGTCTCCAACGATGTTTGGCTTGTCAGAGACAGGTGGTAGCATTGCACCTGCTATTAGTGCTCGCCTCTTTTCTGATTCAGACATTAGGAGGTTTTTACCGTCAGCCAGATCATCCACAGAGGTCTCCTGCTCTTCAAAAGAAACTGACTTGGTGATTTAAACCAGTAAAAACACTGAATAAAGCAGTTTCAGGTGACAAAAGTGTTTCTGCACCGTTCAGCACCAGCACAGCACCTGCTAATGTGTGCTTGCCCTACTTCTCTGATAACTTAAGTTCCAGATGTTTAGGAGGTTTTAGCAAGGGACAAATTATCTGCAGAGGCCTCCTCCTCTCTAAGACAAATGGACCTGGGGATTTACGATAATGACACTGAATAAAGCAGTTTAACTCAAATAAATCAGTTTTGTCGACGCTCTCATTGCGGAGGGGCTGCTGAGTACATCGGCAAATGCGAAAACATGAATGACCACCTCTAGAGCCAGTGCTTGGTTTGTACATTCCTGGCTACTGTAGAAACATGACAGTGCAACATAGTGATCTCGTAGGATGAGGACCCCCTCCCTATGATATAAATGGCTCACTCCAAGGTAACAAAAACACAACTATCCTCATTTTCAGGTGATTACATACCAAAGAAAACATACTAATTATATTATATTATATTTCTGCCAATATATCTCCATATATCCTACACACTAAACCTTTGACCTTTGTAGTCAGACTGATGTACTTGTGAGCAGGAACTGAGACAGCCAACACTTTAAGGGCAGCTATGGAATTTCTTGGTGTCAAAGAGGAAGGGAAAATAACTGCATGAATGTTAGTCAGAGAGGATATAATGCAGAAGTTCAATAAATATAACAAAGAGAGACACATTTGGAGGGGAAACATCACTTCAGCTGCACCCAGGCTTGCTGATAGCTCTTCGGCATCATGGCAGAGCTCAATTTCAACGTGGATCACGGCTATCTGGAGGGTCTGGTTCGTGGAATGAAGGCGGGAATCCTGACTCGCAACGACTATCACAATCTGGCCCAGTGTGACACACTCGAGGGTAAGAATATTGCATCACAATATAGCTTTTGGACACATTTTTGTTTGGCTCTCCCAGACATTCTTGTGCATGTGTGTGGCGTTGTCTCAAAAGACACAGCAGTGGAATCGACAAGGGTCATGTTACGTACCAAGTTTCTTCACCTGGATCCAATTTTTCAAGGAGATAAGTTTTTCTAACAGCAACCAGGCATTCCTCTCTGAGGGACATGTACAGAGCAAGTCAGCGCGAATGAAGACAAATGAGATGTTAGTTTTAAGTACTGAAAATATTTTCAGACATGTTTACACTCTCACCAGATGTGATTGTTTGTTGACAGTGTGGCAAGTGGTTTTGGGAAGAGTCTGAGACAATATTCAACGCAGACCGCAAAACTGCAGTTTATTTAATAAACACCAAATGTGTTCGTGTATACAATCTGTATGTCTGTGGTGTGTGTGGTGGTAGTTAGTTGTCATCAGCTGCAATGTGTTTAACAAATTGGATTAGTGAGACAGTCATGCGTGAATTATATTGTTTAATGAATCACCTCTTCCTGGTTTTCATAACTTAACCTAACAGGAAGTTAGGAAAACTTATTTGAGGGCAAAGATGCAAGTTAAGCCACGAGGAAAAAAAAGAGGGCTTGAGCAGAAAACCTTATGTAAAGCCTCTCCTCTCCTCTCCTCTCCTCTCCTCTCCTCTCCTCTCCTCAGACATCAAGCTGCATCTGCAGAGCACAGACTATGGTAAGATGCTGTCCTCGACTGAAGAGGACCTGACTGTGTCTCTGGTGGACAGCAAGCTGAGGGAGAATCTGGTGACTGAATTCAGCTGCCTTCGCTCCAATGCACTGCCTCCCCTATCTACCTTCCTCGACTATATAACGTATGCTACATGTGCTAAACCATTAAATACACAAAGGTCACATTATATATTTCCTGTAGTTATCTATCCATTTCTCTTGTTTATCTCCAAAAGAAAACTGTGGCTTTAGATAGATACACACTGCAGCCAGTTTCATAGTTTCTAAAAATAAAGGCACGGCACGTGTGTCCTTGATCAAGGGTTGTAATATAAAACGTCATGCAGCCAAATAAAAGGACATCCATTTACTCTGTTCTCTGTGTTGCCATAGCTACAGCTACATGATCGACAATGTGGTGATGCTGATCACCGGGGCTCTGAAACAGAGAGATGTGGCAGAGCTCCTCCCGCGGTGTCACCCACTGGGAGCTTTTGACCAAATGGCAGCAGTGGGCATCGCTCGTACCCCGACTGAGCTCTACTCGGCCATCCTGGTGGACACGCCGCTAGGTAGATTAATCCAGAACCAACCTATGCTCCCTAAACCTGTTTCCTCAGTTCTATGTTCACTCAGCTTGTTGCCTCAGCCCTGTGTTTCCTCACCTCTATGTTCCCTTTCCCTATGTTCCCTTAGTATGTTTCCTCACCCATTGTTCCCTCAGCCCTGTGTTTCCTAACCCTATTTCTGCCTCAGTCTTGTGCTCCCTCAGCCTATGTTTCCTTAGCCCTAGGTTCCCTCATCCTATGTCCCCTCAGTCCTGTTCCCTCAGCTTATGCTGCTTCAGCCCTGTGTTCCCTCAACCTATGCTTCCTCAGTCCTATGTTCACTCAGCTTGTTGCCTCAACCCTCTGTCCCCTCACTCTGTTCCCTCAGCCCTGTGTTTCCTCACCTCTATGTTCCTTCTCCCTATGTTCCCTTAGTATGTTTCCTCAGCCCTATGTTCCCTCACACAGTGTTCCCTCAGCCCTGTGTTTCCTCACCTCTATGTTCCTTCTCCCTATGTTCCCTTAGTATGTTCCCTCAGCCTATGTTTCCTCACCCAATGTTTCCTTAGCCCTAGGTTCCATCATCCTATGTCCCCTCAGTCCTGTTCCCTCAGCCTATGTTGCTTCAGCCCTGTGTTCCCTAAACCTATGTTTCCTCAGTCCTATGTTCACTCAGCTTGTTGCCTCAACCCTCTGTCCCCTCACTCTGTTCCCTCAGCCCTGTGTTTCCTCACCTCTATGTTCCTTCTCCCTATGTTCCCTTAGTATGTTTCCTCAGCTCTATGTTCCCTCACACAGTGTTCCCTCAGCCCTGTGTTTCCTAACCCTATTTCTGCCTCAGTCCTGTGCTCCCTCAGCCTATGTTTCCTCACCCAATGTTTCCTTAGCCCTAGGTTCCCTCAGCCTATGTCCCCTCAGTCCTGTTCCCTCAGCCTATGTTGCTTCAGCCCTGTGTTCCCTAAACCTGTTTCCTATGTTCACTCAGCTTGTTGCCTCAACCCTGTCCCCTCACTCTGTTCCCTCAGGCCTGTGTTTCCTCACCTCTATGTTCCTTCTCCCTATGTTCCCTTAGTATGTTTCCTCACCCACTGATCCTTCAGCTCTTTGTTCCCTCAGCCCTATGTTCCCACTCACAATGTTCCCTCAGCCCTATGTTCCCACACACAATGTTCCCTCAGTCTATGTTTCCTTAGCCCTATGTTCCCCTCAGTCCCATGTTCTCTCATCCTATGTTGCCTTGACCCTCTGTCCCCTCACCCTCTATCACCTCAGCATGTTTCCTCACCTAATGTGCCCTCACCTCTGAGTCCCCTCAGCATTTCCTTCACCTAATAATTCCTCAGCATGTGTCTCCTCAGCTTTATGGCCCCTCACCCAGTGATTTATTTTAAGACATTTTGCCTTGGCAGTTCTTTCAGATGCTGGTCTGTCCAGGCCTTTAGTCAGAATCTTGACCTGCCATGTGTTTTGATTATCCATAATTACGTTTTGCTGGATAAAATAAGACTAATGATACAAACCGATGCCCATTGTGTTGTTGTGTCACAGCTCAGTTTTTCCAGGATGCTGTATCTGAGTCCAATCTGGATGAAATGGAAGTTGAGATCCTCAGAAACAAACTGTTTAAGGTGACATAACGTGTCATGACTATCATAATTTACCATGCTTGTGTTATATAAAGTGTGCGTGTAGGGTTTAAGACTGTATGTAACATGTTTACCATCACCAGAGGTCACACTTTCATAACGGTGTCCTTATTTGGCTGAGGTCAGCTCTTTTAAACTCTTTTAAATCCTGTCAGACACTTGAAGCATTTTTTCATATGTTCCTTGTTTCTCTTCAAAGGCATATTTAGAGTCTTTCCATTCTTTCTGCAAGAACATTGGTGGAGCCACAAAAGATATAATGTGTCCTGTCCTGGAGGTACTGTGACACATTTCACTGCATGGTTCAGATTTGTTAAAGAGCTCAACATATTATGTAAGATCTGTTTTTGCTGAAAATGCCCCGTATGTGTGCTGCAGTTTGAGGCAGACAGGCGGGCCTTCATCATCACAGTGAACTCCTTCGGGACAGATCTCAGCGGTGCAGATAGGAGCGAATTGTATCCATCTTGTGGCAAACTTTACCCTGAAGGGCTGCAACTGCTGGCCAAAGCAGAGGACCACGAGCAGGTCAAAGCAGTGGCTGACAGTTACCCAGTGAGTCTGATAACATCTCTAAAGGAGTCCTTAATGAGAGAGCTGCTGTGTTGTTACTACTGTTAACTTAAGCCAAATATGTATACATCACATTTAACATTAATTTAAACTCCCCTGCAGGCATATAAAATCATTTTTGATGACCCTGAGCCAGGATCAGGTTTTAAGACTCTGGAGGACAGATTCTTTGAACAAGAGGTAATATCACTCCAATGTTATTCATTAGTGTAGCTTTGATTTCTGTCCAACTTTGAACATATCCAAAAAAAAAAGTTGGACCAATCAGCAAATTAAAGTTTAAGAGTGAAACGTCTTCAGTTTAAAATTGTGGGTTGTTGGTTTCAATTATTTTTACTGGCAATAGGACAACTTTGCAAAGTTATTATCTACAGTAAACAGCAAACTGCATATTCTAAACTTAATCCATGTGTAAACTGTGTGTCTTAGTCGCATGTAAACCTGCCTTTCTGTCTCTTTGAGTGGCTTCAACGCTTTATCTTCTCTCAGGTGAAGCTGAACACACTTGCTTTCCTGCAGCAGTTCCACTTCGGGGTATTTTACGCCTACATCAAACTGAAGGAGCAGGAGAGTCGCAACATCGTCTGGATCGCCGAGTGTATCACGCAGAGACAGAAGTCCAAGATACACAACTACATCCCCATCTTCCAGGGGACAAATTAACTGAGCAATAAAGAGAAATGCGTACATGTATTTCAGCACACAGTTGTAAGATACAGCGAGATAATAAATGCACTTTATCAAAAACATATTTGTTGATCCTTTTATGATCATAGTTTGGTTGTGTCAGTGTTTGTACTACAGACCACAGAAAATACAAAAATGAGGCCTTGTGATTATTAAAAAACTACCCGCTATGGTTAGTACGTTCACATTCACATTACTGGCACAATATCTGCATGTCCGAACTGGACAAAAGTGTACATTACATGAGGTATAATAATGTGTAACCATACAATAGAGTACAAAATCCAAAGGAGCAGTGCATAAGGTTTAGGAGGATATAGTGGCATCTAGGAGTGTGGATTTTTGATTGCAACCAGGAACACCGCAAGGTTAGGATTCCTTCAGTGTTAGGGAGCCTAATTATCCACAGAGGTCTCTTTCTTTTCAGGAAAAAAAGACAACCAGGTGGTTAAAACCAGTTAAAACACTCAATAAAGCAGTGTCATGATACGAATCAGTGTTTCCCATACACTGTTTGGCATGCCATGAGTGGGCAGCTAGCCGAGCACCTGCTAATGTGTGCTCGACTTTTTTCTCTAATAACTTGAGATCCAGACATTTGGGATTTTTACCATGAGCTGAATTATCCGCAGAATTCCCCTCCTCTCCAAAACAAATTATCAGGAAATGAAACACCAAATAAAGTGGTTTCACATTAAAAAAAAATACGTATTTTTTATACATTGTTTGGCAGGACGTAGATGGGCCACTATCTAACCATCTGCTAAGGTGTGCTCACCTGTTTTCTCTGACAATATGTGCTCGCCTTATTTCTGATCCAGACATTCAGGAGGTTTTTACCGGAAGCCAGGTTATACGCAGGGGTCTCTTCCTCTCCAAAACAAACAGACCTGTTGCTTTAAAGCAGTAAAAACATAGAATAAAGCAGTTTCAATTTACAAATCAGTGTTCCTCCAATGCTGTTTGGCATGTCGGAGACAGGCCACTAGCCTAGCACCTGCTAATATGTGCTCACATATTTTCTCTGATAACTTAAGATCCAGACGTTGAAGAGGTTTTTAACCACAAGCCGAATTATCCGTAGAGGTCTTTTCCTCTCCAAAACAAACGGAACTGGGGTCTCGTGCATAAAAAAAGTGCGTAGGATCCATACTAAAAATGTACTTATGGACAAAAGTCGAAAATGGCGTGCCCCACAAAATATTCGACAACTTCTACAATCAGGCTTCCACTTCACCATCTGTGTCGCCAATTTCCCGTCTCCAAAATGTTTGTAAGCATCGGTCAAAGTTTCTTCCATCAAGTCTGTTTTTATAGATCAGAACTTTCGCCTGGGAAGTGGCGTACACCTCATTTTGTGTGTATGTTTATAAATGAGACCCAAGATAATTTTAAGTGGTAAAAATCTAAACAAAGCTGTTTCATGTTGAGAAAGAAAAAAAGAACGGAAAAAACATGAATGTCCCTATCTAGAGCCAGTGTTTGGTTTGTCTGTTCTGGGCTCCTGTAGAAACATGGCAGTGCAACATGGCAGACTCTGCAGACCCTCTCCCTATGTAGATATAAACAGCTCATGCTAAGGGAACAAAAACACACTGATTCTTATTTTCAGGTGATTATACACTAAAGAAAACACACTAATTATATTATATACCATTTCTGCCAATACATCCCCCTAAATCCTACACACTGGACCTTTAATACAAAATATAACTATAAAAGTAATGTAGCACAAACAGTGGTATAAAAGTGTACATTTGTCAGTTTTAGCAGCTAACAGAGGTCATGAATCGCCAGTCTTTGCTCTTCATCAGCTCTTCTTGGCGTTATACTTTCACTAAGAAAGAAAAAGACAAATGTTAAACAGCTGCCATATCACGACAGTACAGTGTCATCGATCAGAACACAGTATGACAACCTTTACACCTGGCATCAACATGCGTTTTTTGGGATTGGATTGCAATCGGATAGCGCTTGACCACATACATTTATACCTGGTGTTAATATACGTCTCTGGTGTCAACATCCAGATCCGTTTTCTATCCGATCACGCTCCGTCCCGCTGACGTCACAACCACCTCTCCTTCTTCTGCAAACATTTCCTGCAGCAGACTACAACATCATATCCTGTGCGCCGCAATAACAACAATAACAACAACAACAACAACAAGATGTTAGCCACCCGTGAAGTTGCGTTATTATATGGACACTTTGTCGGACCAAATGGAGAGCAGACACTTCGTTTCACCGTGACTCCATCCTCAGCTATCATCCGTGTTTTCTCTTTCTTGGCAGTCGCTACCTGGTGGGTGTTGTTGTTGTTGTTGTTGTTAGGCTCGTTCGAGATGAGCCAGGCCTGCGCAGATTCGCCGGCGATCGGCGCACAATGCATGCCAGTTAGTTTTGTGTCCGACTTCATCCCGACTTGCTCTGACGTATTACAAAAGTGGACGACGATAAAATCGTGAGAGCGAGGTGGCCGCAGATTTTAGAGCCAGGCGCTGCAGTTGCTCTCCACTGACTGCACCGCCTGGCTCTCACCTGATCTAACAGCTGATTGGTTTAGATGTCGACTCAACAATATGACGTTAATTTTTGTTGAATTTCAGATATTTAAATTTTATTTGTCTGATTTGAAAGTTTATTCTCTTAACAGAATACATGTTGTGTGACTGATGGAGACTGAAAACAAGCTTATATATGAGTCTGACAATATTTTAATAAACTGACATCATAATGGACAGGATGTAAGTGTTTTTGTGACTTCCTGTACGGACTGAAGGCTGCTGGAAACTGTCAGGAGACTGTCCGACTTGATCGCAGCTATTTGTCACCGCCCCCTGCTGCAGCCGCCTGATCTCGTCTACTTTCCAAGCGAGGCGCAGTTCATCTCAAACGAGCCTGTTGTCTTCCAATTCCTTCTTCCTATGTCCAGCTGGCGCACCTCGCTTACGTATTTTCGCCCACGGAGTTGTCGCATGTGGATTGGAGACACATTTGCATTTACACAATGTGTCCCTGACCACTGTCAGAAGTGGTTTGATAGATCGGATAACAATCCATCCAACATGCGTTTCGAGTGTATTTACACCTGATGTGGTCAAGAGCAATCCAACTGCAAAAAACGCATGTTAATGCAAGGTGTAAAGGGGGTATATGAGTCAAAACAATGCATGTCTGTGGTTGCATAATGGCCTAACTTACCGCACTGGACAGGGACCTCCAGAGGTATGTAGTTCTGCTGGCAGAGATGAACAAAAGCAGACGCTAATCTGCAGGGTGCTCTGGAAGAGCTTAACTCGCACACCGACGAGAACTGAGCAGGATCCACCTGATGACAAAAACAGATTGTAAAAATGAAACATTTTGTAATCAATCACAAACGGGCAACCATCGCAGTGTCATGACTGTGTCAGGCAGCAGTATGGCTTTGTCTAATCTATGATGCAGTGCAGATGGTCATGTTTGTTTTGACATGAGAACATTATTAAACACATCCAGCTGGTGAATTTTTCATTTTAGCCATTAACTTTACATTAAGGTTTAGGAGGTCAAGGCTGCCTGTTGGGCGCTGTGCCAAATATGTGTTTTCACAGCTTCTTACATCCGCTTACAATTAACCTCGGCAGACAGTGATGACGCTCATGTGTTTTTCTACTCACCACCCTGAAACAGGAACTCAGTGGAGAATCAGGAGAGTTGAACAGAAAGCCACAGCTCACAGGGCTTGCGGCTGATTTAGGGAAGTGCTGCGTTGCACCTGGAGATTTGATACACTCCGGGTTCATCTGAAGACACAGATAAATGAGCACTGTAGGAAAGAACTTGATACTTTTATGCGTACAAAGCGCCAACAACATGAAAATGCAGACACAAAATTTTAAGAATGTTTTTTCTGTATCTGTTCCACATTTAAACGCTACCAGCCTCTTACTTGTCCAACCTGCCAACGATAGAAGAATTCCTCCAAGTTTTCAGCCTGAGATCCATCAGGCAAAGGAAAATCATTCCCTGCTTCATTGTCGTTCGTTCCCAAAAGACCAGTGGACGTGCCTGTGTAGATAAAAACATAAAAACATGAGGATCTAGGGCCACTTGCACAAAACACCTTAAGTTAAGATTTTCCTTAAAGTCCTAGTTAAGGTTTCGTCAAAATAAAATTTCTCTTTAAGGTGTCCTTAAAATGTTCACTTAAGTATGTATGGTTTTCTCCTTGTCTTAGTCTTATACTTAAGGAATCCCTTGTCCGCTGCACAAAAGACCTGATCAACCAAGCAAGGTAAAAATAACTTTGACTCCATCTTAATTACAACATGACCAAGTTCATGGCGGTGACTGAAAAAAACTAACACACACCGAGAAGAACGATTTGACTGAATTATTTTTTCTTTGTTTTTCTGTTTTCTGGTATTTGGGGATCAAATGTACTCTGTAGTTTGTGCTGTCTATGATTGTATTCCCCAAGAAGTTTAATTTTTTCCTGCTCTGACCAGTATGGTTTTCTTCTCTTCTGTTCTTCTGCCATGTTTTCACAAACAATCAGCCAACTTTGTGAGACGATAACAGGCAGTACATGAGTTGTGCAACCAGTCCCAGTAATTAATGTCCATGGTCTTGTTCATTCCCCAAACTCATGTTTTATCTTTAGACTTAGTCTTACCATGCAACCATCCATCAAGAGTGAAGCTGCACAGCTCAAGTGACAGATCACATGAAACTGACGCTCCATTCGGATTGGACACCTGCACAATGTTTACCCCTCTTCTGACAGTCACTCCATTGTCGCTGTGAAATGAGTGTGTTACTGCGTTGTTGCAGTTGGCCTTCACCTGTGACACAGACATTTTCATAAATTCTTCAGACACAGTAAAAAGCACACTCTAAATTCATGTTTTCATGTTTACTGAGTTTTGTCAGAAACATTAGAGGAGAAGTCCAGTATTTTGCACTTTGAGCCCCATTCCTGGTTGTTTATGATGAAATAGAGTGGTTAAGACCAAAATCTTGACGATTGCTCCTTCTCTGAGAATTTGAGAGAATTTGGCTTTCCCCTGCCTGGCTTAACAATGCTGTCTATGGCCATGTGTAAATCTGTCCTAAAACCACCTTAAACGTTGGTTTTCAAAGCCATGAAACTCACCCAGTGGTCAGTGGTGTTCCTTGATGTTCCCACATAAAAATCGTAGCAAACTGTGGTTTCCGTGATGATTTATTTGACAATTTGTCCATGCATTGATTTCCTATAGGAAGCCTCATTGTCCGTTGGTAGTAATCCGCCACCGGAAACAGAAAGGGGGTTGTTTATGACAAGGTTGTAGTCATTGTAGTCTTTTAGCTCAGCCAAAGTGCCGGCTCGACAGTGCTGTGTGCGCTCCTCCTCTTCGGAGGAATTCTCCTGCAGTCGCTGACCGCACAAAACTTGCCCATTATTACTCGCTTGTAAACAACCTTCGCAGTACGATGCCTTTGAACACAACGCCAGCCTTCTTCTTCTGCTTCTTTCTGTGTCCCATTACATTGCAATGGTTTCCTGCCGGTTGGCGACACTCACATAAAGGAGCATTATCGCCATCAAGTGGGCTGGAGTGTATAACGCTTCAGGGTCAAACAAACGATCAAGCGGAAGTTTACACACAGGTGTGAGGCAGCTGAAAAAATAGTTCCACAATCCAGATGAATAGAAAACACGGATGGAAACCACAGTTTGCTACGATTTTTATGTGGGAACATCAAGGAACACCACTGACCACTGGGTGAGTTTCATGGCTTTGAAAACCAACGTTTAAGGTGGTTTTAGGACAGATTTACACATGGCCATAGACAGCATTGTTAAGCCAGGCAGTGGAAAGCCAAATTCTCTCAAATTCTCAGAGAAGGAGCAATCGTCAAGATTTTGGTCTTAACCAATCTATTTCATCATAAACAACCAGGAATGGGGCTCAAAGTGTGAAATACTGGACTTCTCCTTTAAGGAAATACTTCTCCCCTACAATGAACAGTTGTGTGTCAATCACGCACCATGTGTTACATTTCTCTCGCACACCTCTACAGTTTAAAAAAGAATACAAAACAAGTGAATTCTATATGAATTTTAGTAAAGAGGGTCCACATTCTTCAAAGTCAGACTCCATTGCAAAAATTAAGTGAGAAAGGTAAGGTAAAACTTAAATGTCCCCAAGGGGCAATTTGAGATACAGACAGTAGTCATGAGTACAACAAAACAGACAGTAGAATACATAACACACTGGATCCAGTATCACACACTGTCAGGGGTAAATCATGGACAATTTGTGGTCTCTGCTGGTTAAGATAAGCGGTAGCAGATGGGACAAAGGACGATCTGTAACGCTTAGCGCTACATTAAGGGAGACAAAAGCTCCGCCCCGATGGAAGCATCTGAAACTCAACATGGAGGGGATGTTGAGAGTCTGAGACAACAGACTGAGCTTTAGAGGTGACCCTCTCCTCATACAGACGCTGGAGGTTATCAAAAGTAACACCAGTGATCTTGCATCACAACTTGACCTCTTTTTCCAACCTGTTCTTGTTTTTAAGGCTCAGATTACCAAACCAACAGACGATGTTAAAAGAAAGTAAAAGCAGAATATTTTTGTCAATGGGGTCTGGCTTTTAAGAGAGCATACATTAAGTTTCACCTTCTGTTCAGTTTCCTGTCGCAAAGGGCTGTCTGTTTGGGAAGCACTGAGCCTACGGTTGGATAAATGAGATTTGGATTATACCGCATGAGTTGTGTGAAAGTTAGTAAACAGATGTGTTGATATAGTTATAGACTTCATCATTTTCTTTTTTGTATTCCTCATTCACTGCAGAGGCACACAAGAAAAACAAAGTTTTCCTAATGAATTCAAGTGACACTGGGTGAGTAACTGATGCACAAATGGGCATTTGGGGGGCTGAAGTATTCCTCTGACACATACCTGTCCATTGTGCTGAATGCTGACAGTGCTGTTATTCATTCCTATCTGAAGGAGGTTATGTGAGTCTGAACTGAGCAGCAGTGTGAATGAAGGCTCAGCGCTGACGTCTTGAGCAAGGAGCAGTAGACAGCGGGCAGGGAGCTCATAAAGATGACCGTCAAATGTCACCACAAACTGATCTGCCACCAACAGAGCTTGATCTTAAACAGAGAAACAGAAGGAGACAGATGGCTTAAGAATTCGATTAACTCCTCCAGTAAAGTGGATTTATGTAGATATTGCTGATAAACTACACTTACGTATAAACGGGCTGTCCATGATCTTCCTCTTGAGGCGGTAGAGTTCAGCTGTGGGCCTGATGGAAGCGAGGGTCTGCAGGGGTCTCAGGAGCCACTCCTCCAGAAGGATCTCCACCAGTCCAGCCTCCGATACCCTGGACCAGGGCAGCGGTGGCAGCGGCACTGACGCAACCACTGAACATTCACTGGGAAAACCAAGAACACTCGATTTAAAACATCTTACTGGAATAATTTTCTAAATTCTTTTTTGCTCTGATTAGGCAGTTTAAAGGGTAACTTTAGTGTCTTTCAACCTGGACCCTATTACTGTATTTTTGTGTGTAAGTGACTAATGTGAATAACAATTTTTTAAGTGGTTCAGTATTGAGTGAGACCCCTGCAGCCTGCATCTGTGAAACAGGCTGCAATGTAACCACTCAAGGCATGTTTGCACTGTCAGTTTACACCAACTAAAAGTGCTTGTTTTTGCCACTGACAGGCTCAGATAGTGTCTGACAGCATTACTGAAAGGAACTCTGCAGAGACAGACCTTTTTTGTTAAACAGTAAGATCCTTTGTGTTTAACTAGAAACAGCCTCAAAATTGTTAACAACAAATCCACCAGACTCCAGATGTGAAAATATTAGATTAGATCAGACTATTGTCCCAGAGGAATATCTGACTTCACAGCCACGTTTTATGCACCCTCATATCCAATGTTTTCAGTGTAGATGCGCGCACACGTTCCACCTAAACTGCAGTAGTGCACACTGCATGTCAGGTGATGAGTACCAACTAATCACAGCTGACAGATATCTTGCCCTTCATCTGTAAATATTAGTTTGTGGTAAATGCGGAAAAGTTGATCATCTACGTGCAGGGCTGCCAGAGCTTTACATCTGTCCCACAGACGATAGGCCTACACACAAACAGCGCCTGGAAGAAGATCAGCTCTGCACTCAGGATTTCAGATAAATCGGCTGTGATATGGCACTTGCTGAAGTTGCTTAGTAACCTTAGATGCAACCTGTCACTGCGCCTTTGAAAGTTGGCACAGAGTAGGCATACGAGTAGCACCCAGCGCCCGACCTGCAGCATATGCAGCATATGTACGGCCCCTAACATAACTGTTTATTTTGGGGTTGTGTCTGGTCAAACAAAAAAGATCTTACTCCTTGACAAAAAGTTCCCTCTCTGTAGGGATCCTTTCAAGAATGTTGCTAGACACTGAGCCTGTTAGTGGTAAAAACAAGCACTTTGGGAATTGACAGTGTGAATATGCCTCAGATGGTTACATTGCAACCTCTATTGTCTCGCTGCTGCAGGCTGCAGCACTCTCACTAAATACTAGAGCACTTTCAAAAATTGTTCCCATTAAAATAGTTTCCAGGTTGAAAAATATGGAAGTTACCCTTTAAGAGCAAATGCAGAAGATTGAAGCTTGAGGTCAGATCAGTTTTCAAAACAGTTATAGTCCTTAAGGACTAATTTACTGATTTGCAGGCAGGTTAAAACTGGCTTTGACTTAGTTTTGTGAGTTTTGTTACAAGATTATTTTAATTACTGTGTATCTAGAAGTTTAGTTACAACCTGCTTCAAATTAAAACTGAATAAAAACTGATATACTGTTGAAAGACATTTTTATGTGACCTAAACTCCAAAATAAACCCTACATGCCTCTACCAAAGTTTGCCAAGTTGTTACCTAGACATCTTTTGACCTTGGTTCTTACTGGGGAATTGGCATACTGTTATATAATGAAGGATATGCCCCTCCTCTTTGCTCTTTGAGAAATAATAATTTAAAAAAAAGGGACACAGACAGCTTTTCTTCATGTATGTCTCCGACATGTGCAGTACCTGGGGGAGAATTTGTAGACAGAGGCCAGTCGTTTCCTGAGTCCAGACAGAGCCATTGCCAACCTGGTCTCCACCCAGTGGTAGGTATGCTGTCCTGCCTGGTTCACACAGAGCATCAACCATTAATACACATTATTACATGTGTTTGCATGCATATTAGTGTGCTGGTTTTAAGTCTTATCCTGGATTTGTCTTGTCTGACTGAGTCACCCTAACATTACTGCATTAGCCTCTTCGGCTGCTCTGCATTGCAGAGGTCAGACTTTCACTTTAATTTCAGTATTTCAGCTGCTCTCGCACCTGAAGACGTGCAGAGAATGATCAGAAACACAGTATTCCAGGTTGTAGCATATCCAGGCCTATCAAAACCAGGATAAGAGATCGTCCAAGTATTTGACACCACAATATTTACATACAAAAAAAACATAAAACAGAATTTATCACGATCATAACTAGGAAACTAGTGTGCACGAAAACACACTCATTGATGCAGAATCTGATACACTGTTAAACTACAGTTACTCATGGTTGTACCTTTCCCACCACCAGTCAAGTTATAGCTTACATCCATGTCTGTCCAGACTGATATGCAGCCATGACATCTGAAAATGCTTCAGTGTGGATGTTACCGCACAGAAGCAACAAATTATAAAGTCTGGATGCTTCACACACATCTTCACCCCGGCAGCACAGAAGATCTTAACAATCAGCGCGGTTTCAAGGTTAGAGTCACAAATTCAGTATCTGACTAAATATCTCCCCTTCTGTTCAGGAGTTACGATGTTGAGTAATGGCCAGAAAAGTGTTTTTGCAGAACAGTATGATGTCACAGTGAAGCTGATCTTTGACTATTTTGGTATATAAAACGTCATCACCTCATCATTATATCCTGTTAGATATCTGTGTGAAATTTTGTATAGTTACCATAAGAATTCTTGAGTTATAGCCAAAGACATGTTTTGTGAGGTCACAGTGACCTTTAAACTTCAACTAACAAAGTCACCAAAGTAGTTTATTGCTGAGTCCAAGTGGATGTTCGAGCAGAAATTTCTTTAAGGCGTTCTTGAGATACTGCGTTTACAAAAATGAGACGAATAAGGTCACAGTGACCACAGCTGTAATCAGTTCATCCATCCATCCATTTTCTAATTGCTGGAGACAGACAACCACTCACACTCACATTCACACCTACGGACAATTTAGAGTCACCAATTAACCTGCACAGAAGGGCTCCCACACCCAGGATCGAACCAGGAACCCTCTTGCTGTGAAGCGACAGTGTTAACCACCATACCACCATGCTGCCCTGTACTCAGTTCATTCTTGACTAAAAGTTTGTGCCGAATTTGAAGAAGAAATTTCCTCAAGGCCTTCTTGAAATATGTTCATGAGAATGAGACAGACAAAAGTCGCAGTGACCTTGAATCAAAGTGGACGCTTGTGCCAGATTCAGAGAAACTTCTTAAGGTATTCATGAGATATTGCACTCATGAGAATGGGACGTATGAATAACCTAAAAACATAATGCCACTGGCGACGACTGTTGGTGTCAGTAGGCTAAGTATTCAGTAGCTCAGTCCATAGGGACTTGGCTTGGGAACCAGAGGGTTGCCAATTCAAGTCCCAGCGCGGACCAAAAATATGGAGCGTGGACTGGTAGCTGGAGAGGTGCCAGTTCACCTCCTGGGCACTGCCAAGGTTGCCCTTGAGCAAGGCACCGAACCCCCCAGCCGCTCAGGGCGCCTGTCCATGGGCAGCCCCCTCACTCTGACATCTCTCCATTTAATGCATGTATAGGTCCTGTTTGTGCATGTGTGTATTTGGACCTGTGTGTATCTGACAACAGACTTTTGTCTAAGTTGACGTTTGTGCCAGATGTAATGAAATTCCCTCCAGGTGTTCCTGAGATACAGCGTTTACAAGAAAGGGGTGCATGTGAGGCCACAATGACCTTTGACCACTGAACTCTAATCATTTCACCTGATTCCAGATGGATGTGTGTGCCAAATTCCCCAATGGCAGTCCTGAGATATTTTAGTGAAACTCCACATAGTTGTTGTAAGACACCTCAGGCTGTGCATGACCTGTTTTGTAAATGGATGGATGTTTTCAGACCATACTTTACACTAAAAGGTTTTTATGCAGTGGTTTTACTGATCCAGCTCACTTGAAAACAAACTATCCTGCATATGGTTCATGAACTTAACTGAGTTTGACACTTCTGGATAAGAAAAGGCACAAGCATGCAGCATTCTCACCACATCCAGGGCGATGCTGAGCGATGTGACACTGGCAAGAGCCAGCGGCCTCAGCTGAGGGTTCTCCAGCAGCACAGGCAGAACCTCCACCAGCCCGTCAGTCCACAACGAAACAGCCTCCCTCCACAACGCCTCCAGCCTTTGGCCCTTCACATCTTGGTACACACCTGCCAGAGTGGCCAGGGGCCCTAAGGGCGGAGCACAACACAAGCTTTAAAATGGCTCGTTTATAAGAGAAAAAGCAGACAGCCTTTTCACTCTTGGTTGGAGTTGATTGTGAAAGAAAAATAAATAAATAAGTGAGACAGAAGAGATGCTTTTTGTGTGTTGGACAATGACGCAGAGGAAGGGAGAGGACTAGTTGGTGCTTCAAAGTTTCTTGAAGAAATTAGATTTCTGCCTGTGAGGAAAGGCAGGGACTCAAATATTAAAGGTCACATTTCTATTTGCAGCAATCAAATTAACTGTGGATACAAAACCACAGGACACTATCAAAGGATCATGTGCCTGTGGACCTGTCTGTACAACAAACAGACATCTGACACTGCAAATTCAAGAGTTATTTTCAAGTAAACACTTAGTTTTTAATAAAATGAAAAGTAAATGTATTGGCCAAACAAGACCGCGGGAGAGTGCTACCTCCGCTATCTGTTTTCTTAATCTTTCTGTTTCTACAATTTTCTTGCAGTGCTGCAAATTTCTGGAAACCCTCAGGATTTTTGATTGTTCTGCCAGTTGAAGCAAAGCAGCTGACAAGACTCATTATTGTTATCTCTCTGGCCTCACTCCTCAGCTCCTGTTGTCCCAGCAGGGAGGCGTGTTGCAGCAGGCCGAGGAAGCGGGGAAGGCTGTCGGTCACGATGCGCCGCAGGGGGCCGTTCTGCCACAGTGCAAACAGATTTCTGTCTCTGTGCTCCAGCAGACTTTCTGCTCGCTGGGAGACATGAAGGGGCACAGCGCTCAGCTCCTGGAGCAACTCACTGTCCCTGGACTGCAGAGAAAGTTGTATGAGAAGACAATAAAAAAAGAAATACTGCACATGTAAACCTTTAAGTAAGATCCCTGGGTTATTGGCTGAGCCTTAATCATTGCATTAAAGGTCCAGTGTGTAGGTTTTAGGGGGATATATTGGCAAAATTGGAATATAATATGATACATATGTTTTCTATTGTGTGTAATCACCTGAAAATAAAAATAGTTATGTTTCTGTTACCTTAGAATGAGCTGTCTCTATCTAAATAGGGAGCAGATCCACAGAGATCATTGTGTTGCATTGCCATGTTTCTACAGTAGCCCAGAATGGACAAACAAAACACTGGCTTCATTTGTGTTTTTGTGTGGGCTGCTGTATGAGCAGCTCCTCCACAACAAGCCATACTGGAAAAACACCAACGCTTTAAATGTGAAACTGCTTTCATCAGTGTTTCTACTGGTATAAATCACCTTGTCTATTTGTTTTGGAGAGAAAGAGAACTCTGTGGATTATTTGGCTCCTGGTAAAAACCTCCTGAAAGCCTGGATCTTAAATTATCAGAGAAAAAACACAGGCAAACAGTACCAAGTGCTGGGCTAGCAGCCTGTCTCTGACAAGCCAAACAGCTTTGAGGAAACATTGATTTGTAACATAAAACTGCTTTGTTCAGTATTTTATTGGTTCAAATCACCAAGGATCTCATTTATAACTATTGCACATGCACCAAACGAGGTCTGAAAGAGCCACACGCCACTTCCCACACAAAAGTTGTGATATATGATGACAGACAGGTGGCACGGCGACGCAGTGATTAACATTGCTGCCTCACAGCAAGAGGTTTTCCTGGTTTGAACCCAGGGTGGGGGAGCCCTTCTGTTCAGAGTTTGCATGTTCTCCCTCTGTCAGCATGGGTTTGCTCCAGATACGCCGGCTTCCTCCCACAGTCCAAAGACATGCAGGTTAATTGGTGACTCTAAATTGTCCGTAGGTGTGAATGTGAGTGTGAATGGTTGTCTGTGTCTATGTGTCAGCCCTGTGATAGTCTTGCCACCTGTCTCCACCATGAATGGTAGAAACTTTGACCCATGCTTATGAACATTCTGGAGATGGGAAATTGGCAGTGCAGAAGGTGAGGTGCGAGCCTGATTGTAGAAACTGCTTAATATTTTTTTGCGCACGATTTTTTGCTTTCCGCTGTACAGATATTTTTAGTATGGATCCTATGCATTGTTTTATAAATGAGACAACTGGTCTGTTTGTTCTGGAGAGGAGGAGACCTCTGTGGATAATTCAATTCCCAATAAAAGCCCCCTGAACAATGGAAATGAAGAAGAACTGGGAGAAGTTTCAGCTGGTTCTAATCTGCAATCCTCACTACCAGATGCCCCCAAATCCCCCTAAATCTTACACACTGGATTTTTAAGTATCCTGCAGTAGTTTGGTTACCTGCCGTCTGAATTCAACAAGGAGATGTTGTAATGTCTTGATTCTCTCCAGCAGCCTACTCCGTATCTGAGAGCTCAAGTATTGAATCCGTGCCTGAGAAAACAACATACAGTATTCCAAAATTCCATGATGTTCTGTGATAAAAAAAAGGTGTCAACTGTTGCTGTTTTTATGATACTATGATACCTCCACTGCAGTTAGACTTTCCAAACAGCCACTTGCTCTGAGCATCAGCCTCTGATTGGCCAATCCCGCAGACACACTGCCCAGAGTTTCAGGTTTGTTGCTGGCGTCTCTTTTCTGCAAATCCAGCGTCAAACTGTGATTCGTTCCCACACATGCCACCACAGTCACGTCCTCGCTCAGACCTGGATGTGAGCAGATTAAAGTCTTACAATCCTAGCTTTAATATTTTTGTATTTTTTTAGAAGTATTGGAGTGATGATTCTGTATTTACCATTCATATAACCTGCTGTGGTCTGAAGACATCGTCCCTCTGCCGTCCCGTTCAGCCAGATCTTTTCTCTGCGGTCCAATCTGGCCTGCACCTGGACACCAGACCCCCGGGGCCAAGAGAGGGCGCTGCCTCCCACCTCAACACTCCAATTACCAATCCGAGACTGTGAAGTGAGAACACACACACACACACACACACACGTCTGTACTTGTGTATTCATAAGGATCCTCACCGATTAAAAAAAAAAACATAAATAAATAAAAGCATTTTGGTTTCAATGAGGGTTGTGTGTCAGACTATATCTTGGCTGAGAGCCTTCGCTTCTTGTGCCCTCGTCGTAACCATGAGGTGAAAAATCGCCAGGAAATAGTCCAGCACTTAACATCCTGTAAACCCACAACTGCTAGTTTTTACACTTCATTTATTTGTACAGATTTAATAAACCGCTATGACATCAGTGAGCTTCAGAGGTACCTGGAGGTAGACTCTGCTTCTTTTGGACAGAGCCAGGCTCGCTGTTTCCTCCTGTTCCCAGTCATTATACTAAGTTAAGCTGATCATTTGTAGCTTAAAGGACCCGTGTGTAGGAGTTAGGGGCATCTAGGTGTCAGAAATGAAACCTCTGTGAACTACTGTGTACTCTGCCAATCAAAAGATGTGCATGGCTCTATTTAGAGCCAGTGTTTGGTTTGTCCATTCTGGGCAACTGTGGAAGCATAACGGCGAACTCCGTGGAAGAGGACCTACTCTGTATGTAAATATAAACAGATAATTTTAAGAGAAAAAAAACATGGCAAATCTTAAAAACATAGTCATGAATATTACATACCATTCCTGCCAATACACACCCCTGAATCTTACACACTGGACCTTTAACTTATTGGAGTCTTGTCATCACCACGAGGTTGCCAGGTAACCAGCGGAGACTCCCATAATACCACAACTGGTCATTTTACCATTTATTTTTTATTAAAGAAACGAGATATAACATGTTAATCAGCGAGCTGGTAGGTGAATTTTGGTACCTTTGGACAGAGCCAGGCTAGCTGTTTCCACCTGTTCCTATCACCTAATCACCTAATTCTAATGTTAAACTTCGAAGAAGTGAGGATCAGTGCTTTACTTCCCAAAGTTATCCTCAAATTCCAGGCTCAAAACTTAAATTAAATTACTCAAAATATAAAACTGCACACACAGGGTAGCAGCACTGACAGCCACTATGTACAGAGTCCTTTGAAATCTAATTCTTAAAATGTCAAGTCAATATAAAATTCTGGTAGCAATATAACTGTCACAGCCAATAATGTAAAAGTGTTGTGCCCTTGAAAGAATACTTCACCCACAAAATGTTACGTTGGACATGTGAAGAAAACTTTGTTTTTCTTGCATGCCTCCACGGTAAATAAAGAAACCAAAAAGGGAGAAAATGCTTGGTGAATTGAGGCAAAAGTGCAAAACTATATCACAACATCCGTTTACAAACTCTCACACAACTCGTGCCGTATAATACAAGTCTCATTTATCCAGCTGTGTGCTCAGTGCTTCCCATTTCCACCAAAGCCTGACTATTTCACGCATAAATTAGCAGCGTGTGCTTTTGAACTCTGTTCATGCATTTTATTGAGTGAGCTCAAATGCAGGCACTTGCCCAGGTGCGCTACTCACCTGTGCATGACTGATTATGTGGAAGTGTTTTCAATCGTAACATTTTAGTGAAAATGCACGTGTTTGTAAGTACTGACCATTTGACAGGATGAATTGTATTTGCAAAAGTTGTGTGAGAGATTGAAAACAGATGTTTTGATCTAGTTTGGTTGTTGTTGAATGCGGGCCCCTTCTCATTACTGCACTCTTTGTTCACTGCGGAGGCATGAGAGGAAAACACATATCTTCACGAATTAAAGTAACACGGGGGAGTAGTTGATATACAAGTTATTATCATTATGTCAGTCAATTATTCCTTTAAGCCTTTAATACCTGGAGCGACATCACTTTTTCTGTGCTGCTCAGACGCCTTTTGCAAGTATTTAAACCTTTGAATCCTGAGCAAATTGGTGCTATTTCTTTCAAAAACATGGGCAAGAAGGCAATGAGCAACTTGGTAAGCAATGTCCCACAAACTGCAAGAAAATAAATATATAAAAAATAATATAAATATTTTTTGTTTGTTTTTTTATTAAAAAAGGGACATACAGCATACAGCCAGCGATTAGAGAGATTGGTTACTTTTACCAGCCTGTCCACTGTTGCCTCATGTATGCTCTGACAAATGTCTAATAGACTGAGAGCTTTTGGAAAGTTTTCGGAAATCTCTTCCTACCGAAAAAAGGGAAAAGAAAAAAGCTTGGGAAAAAGTATTAATAATAATAATTATCATTACATATTTAAAATTATGGTACAGAATAATTATAATAAGGTTGTTTCCTTATTTGTTTGCTTTTAACTTTTAAAAAATAATAATTTTCTTGTTTTTAATTTTCTCTTTTTACTTATTTCTTGCAATATTTTTGGGTCATTTCTTTTTTTGTTGCTCACTGCCTTCTTCCCATGTTTTGTAAGAAACCAGGCCAAGTTGCTCAGGGCTCAACAGGTTAAACGTAGCTGACAAGAAAATGTCAAAATGCGAGTGGCCATATTAATAGACAGTGTTTTGTTTGTCTGGTCTAGGCCCTGTAGAAACAATATGGCAAACTCTGTGGAAAAGGATCTGCTCGTTAATCATTCTAAGGTAACAAAAACACAACAGTTCTTATTTTTAGGTGGATAAAAACATAGTTATGAATATTATACAGCATTTCTGTTAACAGACGACCCTAAATTCTATACACAGGATGTTTAATTACAGTTCTCTACTGAGGCACATCACAGGGTTCTGTACCTCAGAGAACAGAGACATGTTGGAGCCCTGAGCAGTAGAGGAGTTGGTCAAGGCAAATGTGAGGCTGCACTGGTACGGCCGTCCTGTCACTGACAGGCGAGACTGTGTGTACAACAGCTCCTCTCCTGAGTTCACTCTATGGGATCCGGACCACGACAAACTCTGAGAGACACAAAGAGAAAATAAACCACAGCTGAAGGAAGGAAAAAGGCACCACCGCATCCTTTAAAGCTACAAACTTACAAAGCACACAATACAATACATGGTCTAAAACACTTTTCCCAAGGGATGTTTGTTAAGACATTATGCACATTTATCCCAGTAACCACATACAGACAAATTAATCATCCATAGCAACACAGCAGCTCCATTCCAACACAATTTGTCTTCAAATGTGGGATGAAACCCCAAACTGTAAATCGCTGCATGAGAAAGAAAGCAGTAGACACACAGGATGCACATATGTGGACTCACAGGCTGTGGGGGGCAGAGGCCTAGCAGCACTGTGTGCTCCAAGCGATCCCTGAGGTTGGTCTGAATCTTAGTCAGGAGTGTGTGTGACGGACAGGGTGCAGGAGACACTTTGTCAAGGCCAACATTCACTTGGAGGCTGTGCATTCCCCGAGGACCCCTCTTAGAAACAACACAGAAAGACAAATGTCAGCCAGCTGCGATCACACGATAAGAGAAGAGAAAGGAAACATTTCAGCTTTCACAGCACCTGGTACTTCAGGCTTTGTTTGATGCTCCTGTTGTCCCATTTGAGCTCTGCATTCTGTGAATACAAGTTTCCCTCCTGAGCCGCTGACACGCAGCCTTTGACAGAAGAAACCACCATCTACACACACACATACACAGACTAATTAATCAAGCACTCAGTAAAGACTTACAGACAGATATACACAACATCCTTTAGGAGCTCACACCAACCTGTTGCGCTGAGAACAGAGCACATGCCTGCCCCCTGCTGGAGTTGTTTTGCCAGTGTTTGTTCAAGCTGACAGAGATATTGACAGGGACTGCGCTGTCCCACGACAGATGGGTCTGCATGCAGAATGAGAAAATAATAATTTACAATAATACATACAGTAAAACTCTTAATCTTTCATGCTGATTATATTATGCAAAACTATAAAAACGAAATGGGCTAGTCGGCTGATCAGGGAGTCACAGCTGTGCCTACATGTCTAATGATGACTCCCATCCCCTAGCGAGTGAGTTCCAGCTCCTGCCATCTGGACGGAGATTTAAAATCCCAAGATCTAAGACCACACGCTATAGGAACAGCTTTGTTCCTGCTGCTGTTTCTCTTTTGAATACGTGTTAGTGCACTTTACTTTTAGCAAGCTCATTATTTATTTCTATTTAACTGGTTTTACTTATTTATTTTCCCTTTGTATCATGCTCTTAACAGGTTTTTATAGTGGTATTTTAGTGATTCTTATTTATTCTGCTTTTAATCCTGATCAGTGAGCCTGTGAATACCTGTCCATGTACTGTGTTTTGTGCTGTTTGAACCGTCCCCTGTATCTGTCCTGTGTTTTAAATGTCTGTGTGTAATGTTAGATGCCCTCTCCTGCTACTGCAGAACAAATCTACCTATGGGTACCAATAAAGTCACCTTGAACCTTGAACCTTGAACAGGCCATAAAAATAACTAAACACTAATTACAACTCTTTCTCTATCTCCTGTGGTCTCTAAATGTAGCACTTGAAGCAGATCATCACATTTGATAAATCTGATGCACCTGCATGACTCTCGCACTTCTTGGTGTCATGTCCTGGCCTGCTGTTTAAGGTTATGTTTGTCCTGTTTCTAGTTCATATTTCTTCTTCTGTTTTGTATTCTCAAAGTCAACTTCAAGACTGTTGTTATTCTGCAATTCGTTGTACTCGGATCTCGGTATAAAAACAACCTCCGCCATGAAAAATGCAATGTATCAGTTCTTCCAATCAGCATACCAAGTCAGAAACTCGGGCAAGATCCATCTAGCCCGAGTTCACCGACATAAACACACCTGACGTCACAGCAAATGGCCGTGCAAGTCATACAGTATGTGGTGCTTCTCAAAGTCAAGAAAGGATCCTTAAACTGCGATGTCATCTAATCCCGCTGAGGGACTGTTCTAATCTCAAGGGTGTCTCAAATTCTACTAAAAAAACCAAGTCCTTCTTTCAGAGAATTTTCAAGGATACATGTGTATCCTCAACGGGCATGAAGTACCCACAAATCTTTGCACATGATTTGCCAGAATTGAAGGCGGGGCTTCTTCAGCGACACACACCTGGGCACTCGCCAGCCTGTTCCAATGTGTGAGGGCGCATGTCCCCTGCACTTTTTCAGAAGGCAGTATTGGACCGTTCTTCATCTGATAGTCTGAAAACGTACGTTATATAACAGGGGAAACTGCACACACTACATCTTTAAAATATTTAAAAATGGTAACAATTTGTATCACAATGGAGCTTGGCTTGTGTGGTTTAGACATTGTAAGAGGAGATGCATTTTGAACTCCTGAGCTCAGATGTTATTTTTGATAAATCTCTGATAAATGTCCAGTGGGACAAACTGCTGGAAGTACTATTCTCTCCAGTGTAACTGACCACAGACAGTTAGGACTCTCCTGCATAATGCATTTATGCTTTGACAACTGGTTTGGATTATGTAACCTTTGTTTCAAAGAGTTTTTCTAAATTCATCCCAAAATGACCCTGAATCAGAAAGTGAAATAATTTAAAGCTGTAGTAACCTTTTTTTTCTTAAAATAAGTCATATTAATTAAATGAGAGGGGTGACACAGCGATGTAGTGGTTAGCAATGTCGCCTCACGGCAAGAGGGTTCCTGGTTCAATCCCAGGAGGGAGCCCTTCTGTGCTGAAAATGTGGTTTGCATGTTCTCCCCGTGTCAGGCTGGGTTTTCTGAGGATACGTTAATTGCTGACTCTAAATTGCCCGTGAATGTGAATGGTTGTCTGTCTCTATGTGTTAGCCCTGTGATAGTCTGGCGACCTGTCCAGTGTCTCGCTCAATGTCAGCAGGGATAGACTCCAGCCCCCCGCGACTCTCAAGAGGATAAGTGGTTACGAAACTGGATGGATGGATGGATTAAATGAGAGAGATCTGTGACAAAATTATATTCCTTTGCCTAGCGCTACTAATGGCCTTACCGCATGTGAACGAAAACAACCAATCAGGGTCGAAGAGTCTCTAACATAGATGTCTGTCTGTGCTCGTGAAATACAATCAAACTGTCAAACTTGGCAGCGATGATTAAATATGAACCAAGTTGTTACTGCATTGCTTATTTCTCACCTCAAATGGTTTCAGAAACACATGTATAGTGTACTGTTTAGCTGTAAAATAGGAAAGTCTGTGATCCCGTTGCCATATTTGAAAAGATTGGGAAAATGTTCTCATTTTACAGCTCAACAGTATGTTTCTGAAAACATTTGAGGTGAGAAATAAGCAATTATAGTAACAGAATCTCAATTCATATTTGATCAGTGCTGCCCAGTTTGACCGAATTTTACATTGATTGATGATTGACGTGACTGACAGCTGCATTAGAGACTCCTCAGCTCTGACTGGTTGCTTTCAATAAGCCGCGGTAGTTTCTAACAAATACCATTTACACATGTGACAAAATCTTATTTATAAAATTATGAAATCAGTTGTCCCTTCAGTGTAGTCTTTAGCTTTACCCCACCATTTCAGCCCATGAAGCAGAATTTTAAAGTTCTGTGATTGGACGTTTCTTGCCAGTAAGATCTTTGTGAGTGGCAGTTGACTTCGGTCCTGTATTTTTCTTTCTTTTAAAAAGGTGTCATCACCACCATATCAAGAACAACCTTTTTTACGAGTAAGCTGAGTCAATATTTTTATCAATTTCAATGCTTTTTGCTGTGTAAAATATTTTTGTTACAACCATCCATTTCATGAAGGGGGACATATAAAACAATGATGAAAAAATAGCTGTTTTTTGTTCAACAAAAAAATTCAGAAAAACTAAAGCCATTTTGAGGATTTGTGTCCGTACTAACTGTGTCCCCCCCTGTAAGACTCATTTCTGAATTTAATGACTCCCTGAGATATATACTTTAATAGTGTAAAGAAGAGGTTTAAGTGTTGCACCCTACCTGGTGGCTGCTGCGTTGCTCTCTCTGTGAGCTGTGTGACAGTGTGTGAAGGGACATCTGGCTGAGTGTGGAGGAGAAGGGCTGCTTCAGCTCCAGTTTGGTCTCATTCGTCTCCTCCGATCGACTCCACGAGCTCAGAGCTCTGACCTTGAGATGAACAAACAAAAGTTTATGACCACAGACAGAGAATTTTTTTTAGAAGGAAAGACACTTGAATCCATCAAACTTCATACACCTGATTCATTCCTTAAACACTTTTTTTTAAAATGTTCATTATAGTTTGACACAGGTTGTACAGTCTGACCTGCTCCAGTTGGCCATGCCTCGTCCAGCCCAGTAAAACACTATCTAGTCGGCCACGTAAGGAGCGCTCGAGAGTCAACTCCAAACTAGTCCAACGGGGAATGCAGCTGATCTGAACTAAAGTCAAGAACAAAAGAAAGACAACAATCTGTTGTCAATTAAAATCATATGTAGTCACATCAAAAGCTGCATCTTTTATCTGTTTTAGATCTGATGTGCTCATCCTGTTAGACATGATGGAAATGGACAAACATTGTCCCTGTGATGTTTTATTGCTCTGCAGAATTGGTCTACAATAATTTACCCTTCAGAGTTTGGTTCCCAATCTCTAGTGCTGGAGGTGCAGAGTAGAGACCAGACAGGATGAACTCCTGACTGCCCCACACAGCTCCATGTTGAACTTGGTAGCTCCAGTTCCTCGCCTCATACACCGTCCTCACTGCGACAGTCCTGGGCAGCGGCTTCAACTACAGAACAAAGACCATCACTGAAACATTTAAGATGTTGGTACAGCGTGATGCTTTGAGTGTGGAAAGACAAAAATGTCTCTTAAAGGGACAGTTCACACCAAAATCAAACATACATATTTTTCCTCTCACCTGTAATGCTATCTATCAGTCTAGATTGTTTTGGTGTGAGTCGCAGAGTGTTAAGAACTGAAGAACACCCACCGCGCAGAAATGGACGAGAGGCTTGTGCTTTTAACTGGCAGTATAGATGCACATTTCCTTTTGCACAATGATGCGGTTGGTGGGTGTAGTTCGGTAGAAACTACATGAAACTGCTTAAAACAAAGCTGTAGATTATCTTGAGCACCCAGGTCATGGTTGCTGTGAGGAGACATTGCTGTTGAATTTTTGGCCCTTTGAGCACCACAAGCCAAGTGCCGTCTAGTTCCATTATATTAGAGAGAAGACAGACATCTCTACAGCCAATATCTCCCATTCCTAGGGCATCTAATACTGCCACACTGTCATGCTCCTTGGCATTAGATGTTAAAGGCTTTTAACTGACTGTAATGTAAACACAGTACTTGACGATGAGAGCTATTGACCGAGAATAAAGAGTAATAAAGTCCGTGTAGGGTGGGAGGGACAGGAGGTGAATGTGTCAGACAAAATTGGATTTTCATCCAAGACGCTACAAGTTGTGTCCCCTGATAAACTAAAAGTCTATGTTGTTTTAACTTAGCGTTATGCATTTACATATGGTCATCGCACAGTGACGTCACTCGTGATGGATATCAAATTACGTGACAAACTTCACAAACACAAAAGGTTGCCCTGTCACACCAAGGGGTGTGAAAAGTGGCTCCAGTATTTCACGACCTGGGAATAGGTTTCCAACACTTGGCAACTGACATCAGTTCAATATAGATTGATTAATAGCACTACAGGTAAGAGAAAAAATATTCTTCCTGATTTTGGGGTGAACTGTCCCTTAAAAACTGATCAAGTGCACATTTTTAGGTCTGACAATGACTATGACACAACGAAAAACTTATGCCTGCACATTAATAAAGTCTTACATGTACTACATAGAAGGGCTGTACTGTTCTCATAGTCAGGAGATAATTCATGTCAGAAATACCTGTGGGTATGAGTGTTTAAGCTCTAAAGCCTGTCTGTATCCACTCTCTATAGCTGCCAGCTCCCCCAGAGCCCACAGCTTCCTCCTGCCTGACATCACCTCCACCAAACCTGCCACACTGGACTGAGACTGGTTCAGCTGGAGAGAGGGAAGAGATGGGGATACGTGCTGTGAAATAGCCATGCCTATAAAACTCTGTAATTACTTTAACAAATGTATAGAAAAGACTCACATAAAAACAGCATAATGTAAGTAATTCCAAACAGATTTTGCAGAACATGTTCTCTTTTTAATATGGTTTTAGAATAAGAACCCACCTGAGAGCGGACATTGAGCTGAGAGGGCAGATAAACCAACATCGTGGGAACATTGTGGACCACCTTCGCCATCAGGTCCTTGCTGGACAAAAGAGCAGCTGTTACTTTAAGAGTGTGTGTGTATGTGCGTGTGTTTGACTGACCGAAGACGTTCTGTATGTCAAGCTGGATGTTCAGGTTATAACCAATGACGCAATGAGAGTGATGTGTGTGTTTATAGTACCTATGAGGCAGATGGTGTCCCTGGATGATAAGTGCCAGTGAGGAGCTGAGTTCAGGGTTCACAGCCATCGAGCACCTCAGCTGTGACTCAGTAAGTCTTCCCCAGGCCTCCACCTACATCCACAGTCACAGAGACGGTTAGGACAGACGAGCAAAGCCGTTAGAAGTTTGAGTGTATGTTACCCTCACCTGTAAGGCAGGGCTAGTTTGTCCCTGTATAGTGTGTTTTAGTGTGACTCTGGCCTCCTTGGACCCTCCGTGTGACCCCCAGCCTCCCACGTCCCCCACCAGCCGGACTCTCCAGTCGTGACAGTGAACATCTACAGAGGCGCTCCGTAGAGGACCTGCAGAGAGGATCAACACTGTTGTTAAAGATAAAAGCCATAATATGTAACAGGCGCCTCATACTCATCATAAGACTTGTCTGAACCATATTTTGTTTTTGCAAAGAGAAACTTAAAGCTGTCTGCATCTCAAAAATGAAATATCCATGACTTTTACTTCATGATAAAATTAATCTGTAGCATACACATAAGGTCAAATAGTGACACCAGCTGGTCAGTCTTTGATACTGCAGCTGAATGGTAGAAAACCTCATGATGACACAGAGAGGGAAAATCTAGACCTAAAGTACAGTAATTATGGCACGGGTGGTTGTATGAATTTTGAATTTCTTCCATACAAAGAAAAATGAATAATAACAATATTATCTTGTCCTCTTTACCTTCAAAAAAGAAACAGCTGCAACCACATTTAGACATCTCAAACTTCAGGAAACAATATTAAACGAGTACTTCATCCCCCAAATGACTATTTCTATATCAATTACTCACCCTGTGCTAGATTGAATTTGTGAAAAAATAACTTATTTTTCTTGTATGCCTTCACTGTGAGTGCAGATATCAAAGACAGAGAAAATTCTTGATGAATTGCAGTCACAGGTTGCTGTATTTAACAACAGCAAACTATGCATTTGGTGAATCCTAACCCTTTTAAACACCAAAGTTACACAGTGAAACAAAGAAACTAACAAATGAGGCGGCAGTAGACCAGCTCCTCCCATGCTCAACTAAAAGAGAATTACTGCTCTGTCAACAGAGTCTGGCTTTTCATTTTGTTTTATTTATTTAACCCATATTTAAGTCCTGTTATGATCACCAATCTCTTTTACAGAGAGACTTGGCCAAGACAGCAGGACACAAACAGTTACAGCCAAACAACGACACAATAAAAATGTAGAAATATTTGAACACCTGCACACAATGACAAGAACTTATTGATTCATTCATCCTTGTACTTATGAGAATTTTAAAATCAGGCAGAGACCAATTCACGTAGTTAGAAATCTTTTTGAAGATTATTTCTAGGACATCATAAGTAAGTGTTAGTTCCCTGTTGGAAAAGGCTGTCTGTCTGGGAAGTAGTGAGCCTATGACTGGACAAATAAGACTTGGATTATACTGCACAAGTTGTGTGAGAGTTTGTAAATGGATATTTTGATGTAGTTTTGTTGTTGGTAAATGTGGTTGGCAAGTGTGGCTCAAGAATATTCTCCATTTTTGGATTCTTCGTTCATAGCAGGCATGTGAGAAAAACAATGTTTTCTTCTTGAATTCAAGGTAACATATGTATACAAATGTTTATGTTTACATTCTGACCTTTGAACTGAGCAGTCAGGGTAGTTTCCATACTGTGCCGTGTCCCTGTTTGATTAGAAGCTGGTGGAGAGTAGAGAGCAGGAGGGCCAGACGTCCATCGGCCACACTGACATTCAAGCCAGAGGCGAGTAGCTTGTGTCCGTCCACAGTGAGCCGAGCTCTGGACTGAAGCTGAGAAAGGACTCCCTGGATGGAACATAGGCCCTTGGAGAAGACAATCACGAGAGGTGTTATAAATACCATATCAATAAACCAGTATGATGTAAATAACATGTGTATTCTGTTACCTCTATATTACGTGGCAGTCCTCTGTCCTGTAGCCACGACCAGCTGTGCCACATGGTTCCTCTTATCTCTTTGGTCACTGGGAGACATTTTATCCTCAGTCTCACTCCTGCCTGCTGACCTCCAATCTGGGACTGTAAGGTCAAAGCCTTCCCCTCAGCAGAGCCGAGCTCTACCTGCACACACAGTCACTGTGAATCAATCACGTTCATTCATGTGAGCTGTTTTAAAGGGACAGTTTACCCCAAAATCAAAAATACATATTCTTCCTCTTACTTCTAGTGCTGTTTATCAGTCTAGATTGTTTTGATGTGAGTTATCAAATGTTAGAGATAGTGGCCGTAGAGATGTCTGCCTTCTCTCCAGTAAAATGGACCTAGGATTATTACATCTTTCATGTGGTAAGTATTTTCTTTCTACTGCCGACCACATCATCATGCAGAGGAAGTGTGCATCTACTGCTGTATCTTTTATTTTGGTGGTGAACTGTCCTTTAAGTCAATGAACTGTTAGTTCTTGATGGCTGAGTTTCTAACCTGGACGCTGTTGTTTGCAGGGACTCCCAGTTTCTTCAGATAGTTCATACTGTGTCTAAAATGACTCTTCACTCTGACTGTTTCAGACATCTTTGAAACTGTCATCTCTTGAGTTAGCTGTAAAACATTTAGAGTATTTACTGCAGCAGCTTTTAAATACAGCAAAAGGTCAGTATGGTTATAGAAGCACAAGCAGTATGTCATTATGGTTCGAGACTTCAGGCTTGTATAAGTAAGCTGCAAGAGCATTTTATCCCAACATCCCAAGAAACTGTTTCACACAGTGCTAATGCTGCCTCCTACCTTTTGGCTTCCTGTGCTGCTGTGTAAAAAGTAATAGTACGAGCCATTGCCATGATTCCCAGAATTAACTGTCACTGCAGCATTAAAAGGGAGACCAAGCTTCTTCAACAGGGGCACAGAGTGGTTTAGACTGAGTGACACTTCATTTTTATCCTGAAAAAAACAACAGCACTGAATTACTGCACATAGCGTTATGTCTTTTGTCTCTGAAAATAGATTAATTAAGGCTACATCTTCATTAGACTTATTACAAGGGCCCTGTTGTTCTGACGTAATCTGATCTGATTTCAGCTATCAGATTGGGTCAAATTTTGAAAATGGGCTGCTGATTATCCTGATCAGGATAATCTCAATTTTTTTTTTTTTTTTGACAAAAGGTATACCAATCCTGCTAAATAGAAATAACAGAAATATAAATAGATAAACACATACTAAGGGTTTGATCCAAACCAAAACTGGATTATGTGATCTAATCCAATTTCAGAATCCTTTTTTTTTCCTCTTTTGAACAACCCATATTCAACATTTGATCCAATCCAATGGCTGAAATCTGAATGACTGGGCCCTGGTGAAATGTGATTTTTACTGGATTTTAAAGGAAATAATTTATATATTTTTTAATGTAAACGTTTTCATGTTTTTCCACACCTTAATTTTCTTAAGAGCCACTGAAGCCTGTAACTCTGCATCATCCATCATCATGGAGACCTGAGATTCTGCAACAGTTGGGGAGACAACCAACGACGCAGAGGACTGCATCCTGTCCGGACTACCCCACTCCTACAAACATCAGCAGAAAGTGATGCAGTGACTTTATTATAGAATCAAATAGGCAGTCGGATAATCATGCGGTATATTTACCTGAATCACCTGTGCAGTTGTTGTGATACACCAGCGACCCCTGCAGGCCAGGCTGTGACATAACAACCCCACTGCCTCCCACAGCACACTCCTCCATCTGAATGAGGGCTTCAGTGTCATATCGATGTTTTCTGGCCCTGCAGGTGACTCTCAGTCTGCTGTGCTGTGGTAAATCTTTGAGAGCAGGAAGGTTGTGACTAAGCTCGCCCTCCACACTCAGCTCGGGCCAGGCCCTTGCATTCAGCCACAGGAAACCCCTTTGGCCATCCAGATCGGTGTCCACCGTCGCTGTCCAGACACCCTGAGGGTCACTCCACACTGAACCATTCAAATGAGCCTAAAATGGACAGGACACCAAGGTCATTATCACTGGTGGTAGCTGAAAGTAAAACTAATTAATGCATCTTTCCCAAACGCCTCCTGAAGATGCCTCATTCTTCCACACTTTATCAAACAGCATTTACCTTTAATGGACATTTTAATTTGGACTTTGCAGAAAAATCACAGATGTAACTTATAAAACTAACAATTGCTCAGTTAAATTGAGTGCCCCATTTTCAAAGGGACAATTCACCCCACAATCTGTAGATGTATTTGTCAATCTACACTGTTTTGGTGTGAGCTGCCAATGTTGGAGATGTCGGCCATAGAGATGTCTGCCTTCTCTCCAATATAATGAACCAGATGGCACTCAGCTTGTGGTGCTAAAAGTGCTAAAAAAATATATTACCAAACTCAGTAGCAATGTCTCTTTCCAGAAATCATGACCCAGTTACTCAAGATAATCCACAG
Organism: Cephalopholis sonnerati; assembly: GCA_019142605.1. NCBI lineage: Eukaryota > Metazoa > Chordata > Actinopteri > Perciformes > Serranidae > Cephalopholis > Cephalopholis sonnerati. The sequence continues at coordinate 9,677,928 of JAGQAX010000010.1, forward strand.
ACTTTGTTGCGAGCTGTTTCATGTAGGAACTATTTTCTGTCTCTGAACTACACCTGCCAACTGTACCACTGTGCTGATGTGTGTACTGCAGAAAAGAATGTGACACGTGCTTTAAATTTTAATGGACTGGCACTGATGTTTGCACTGGACAGCAGATAACTGTTTGTCTCAAACTGAGAACTTGATCTTCTAATTATGTGCTATAACTCTACAGATATGTGTCCTCTTTTACCAGAGACGGACGCCAACAGTCCAGATGTCTGTCAGGAGGAAAAGATTCATGCCAATGTGAGAATCAAACTATTATTTCAACTCCCAAAGGCTTCACAGGCACAACAAAAGCTTCCTGCTTCAATACAGATTGTTTTTTTTAATTTCTATATTCTGTTCTTTATGTTTGAACTGTTTCAAAACTACCAAGAGAGAGATTAAAAGGAGTAACATTACGTAAAGGAGGCTGGGGTGAGTGATAACTTTCACTGCCTCCTATATCCAATAAAGACACTTAACTGCTCTTGGTCATTCCACACATTACAGAAGGACACGCAGCTCTTTGTCCATATCAGGTAGTCATATTTTTAAATAACACCTTACCCCTATAGTTTTCATGAGTACTTATAAATATAAATGTATACATATAAAACAAGCATTTTAACATTTATATTGTTGTAAGTGTGAATCTCTTTCTCTGTCTATCCACTCAGTATTTGTGATGAAAACAATCTAGATTGATAAATAGCGCCACAGGGAAGAGGAAAATTATGCATTTTTGATTTTGGGGTGAGCTGTCCCTTTAATAATGGTAATAATTACGCCTGAGCTTTTCCTGATATGTCCAAATTTCTGCATTGAAAAGGGTCCACTGCAGTGTCTATATCAGGCAATCAATAACATTTGTAAGAGTAGTCTGATCTTTGTAGCATGTTCTATTTCATTCTGATCATTAACTGTATAATGGAAATGGCCTCAATTCTAAATATTAATGCGATGGAAACTATTGGTAATCATCCACAAAGACCTACAGTACCTGTAACATTGGGCACTTTGACTCCAGAGCCCAGAGCCACTGTGTCCTTCCTTTGGCCTCTATGACTCTGTTGGCTCTAATGTAACATGTCCCAGCTTTAATGAACAGGGCCGCAGCCTGCTCAGAGTCTCCAGGAGCAGTGGCCTCTATGGTGACCATCTGGGGCACACCATGGCTCCTCAGCCCAAGGAAGGAGTGTGTGAGGCTCCCAGAGAGAGTCAGAGGCCTGCAGGACTGACTCAGCTCCAGGGAGAGGTCCTGGTTGTCTGCTCTCAGAGACGAGGTCAGGGTAAGGTGGCAGGGGACGACTGACAGGAGAGCCTGGAGAGCCAGGGATGCTGGGAGGACAGTTCCCTGTGGCACAGACATACAGGGACAATGTTAATTGGTGTTGAGAGACTAGTGGAAGGAGAGTGACTCTGTCTCTCTCCACAGTGGCAGCAAGTCAAACAAGGGTGATAGTAATCTATCTTAACAGCTGTATCATCTGTTGTTCTGCTCTGCTGCTGTAATAAATGAGCTTGACCTTCTAATGAGCTGTAAAATGTATTTCAAAGGACAGACGTGAATCATGCAGGAAATCCCAAATCTTCTAACTGTGATGAAAGAAATGACAATGTATTGTCACAGTAAGAGGTAACAGTAATATTTACTGACTTAAACATATACGTTTTTTCTGGTTTCCACAAGAACTGACGGATAGTCTGACCTGTAGAGCAGGACAGTAGTTGGTCACATTCAAAGCATAGGAAGACTCCTCCTCTGTCTGTGAAGCCTCGGTTTTCCCCAAACTACCCCTGAAATAACAACGTCCCAGCTCTAGGCCAACCTCCACGCCTGGCAGCTGTGAAACCTTTAAGATGAAAGCTCCGTGGGCAGGAAATCCCAGCGTCTGTATTGCCTCTATAGAGTGCTGCAAAGATGCTCTCAGGCTAAGGTGGGGGTGACATGATAAACGCAGACTAAGGCTGCCTTTCTGTTCCCCGTCAGCCTGGAGAACGGTGCTGAGATTTGTGGAGCAGCCAGAACGGGTGATGGAGATGTTGGCTGACGTCTGTGATGGCAGGAGAGTCTACAGAGGAAGAATTAAAAAGTAAAGATCAGAGCCGGGACTATACTTCACTCTTTCCAAACAAATTAAATACAAGTACTCACTATATAAAGTTGTGACACATGTACACTGCGGCAGTTATATAGCTTTTTAACACTAATTAATCATCAGTACATCAGTGACACAAATACACAAACAAGACCATTGCTGAAAGGATTCAGTGCGTTACATTTTACATTAGGTGCAAAATATTGTTGAGATTATTCTGAGATGCAAAACTATGATGTCATTAGTTTTGCAGGTACTTTGTCATAAACTTGAATAAATTAAAGTTTTGCCCTGGTGATGGCACTGGCAGAAAAGACAGAGGATCACCAAAGCTATTGCATTTGTTCCTTTGGGGAACATGAATGTTCAACAATGTGCCGCATTCACCAAATGTTCTTTTTTTTCAACTTTTTTTATCAGGGTTTTTTAAAGTTAAACATACACTGACAATAGTATAAAGTGAAAACAGAATTTCTGATAAAAGAATAAAGAAAATATTCAACAAATAAAAAAAAATCTAAAGGCTGAGAAAAAGACACAACTATGGCAAACAAGTTTGAAAAATATAGTTTTTACGGACATAATTTATCGTTCTATTTCAAAAAGATTGAAGAAAGAAAACAATAATTAAAAAGAGAGAAAAAAGAGAAAAAGGGGGGATACTGAGAGGATTTAGAAGAATGCCAGGTTCATGTTTTGTGTCATTTAAACCAGGCTTGTTAGGGGAAGGCGTTAGTGCATTTTCTTTAAAACTGTCTATAAAGGGTTGCCAGATCTGGTGCAATTTGTTTTCACACCCTCTCAGTGAGAATTTATTCTTGACCCAAAGGTCATAGCAATCTATCCATAAGTTGCTGAGATGTTTCAGTCTGGACCAAAGTGACAGAGATGCCTAACGCCCTGCCACAGGTGTAAAACCCATCAACTATGGTCTTGTTAATGCTTTCTTTTTACTACAGTATTCGTGTTATCAGTGCAATTTGTACTAATGGAAAGACAAGAGTCATCTCCAAGGTGAAGATGTTTCTTTTGCTTTCCTTTCGCTGGGAAACAAGTTTCCAGGCACTTCCTCTTGTTTCCTCTCTAACCTTTAGTAAGACACATCGCTGATGGACAAAAAAATTCCAGCTGGTCCTCCTGTCTGTTCCTCCTCTGTGCTGATTTGCCAGGAGAAGCAAGGAGCACAGATCACTTTCCACCTCCAGTTCAGCTTGACTAGCAGTGGTCGACATGCTGACAGTGAGCTCCTGTGGTGCAACAGTGGCGGCCAGGTTCTGTTGAAGCACGACCCGGAAGGAGGTGGAGGGCTCAAAGGTGGCAGTCAGGTTGATCAAAGCAGAGCGGGTATTGAAAGAGACACGGGCACTTCCATAGAGGGAGGCATCACTGAGCTGACCTGACCCCTGGAGGTCTATTCTGTTGGGGATGATGGAGGTAAGAGAGGCCCAGTGATGCTGGAGAGTCAACCCAACTTCAGCCTTTTGGTCCTTCAGCAGGACAGACAAGAGGGACTGACAGGAGTCCTGCTCATTTTCTAAACTCAAAGAACATTTGAGTCCATCTTTTCCTGCTTGTCCATGTACAGTTAAAGAGGTTTTATGTGATTCTCCCCCCTCAGCTCTCCTAACCTGCACCCATGCCAGCCTCCCCACCCCTGTACACCGGACAGACAGCAGCAGACTTGACGTGACTGAGTCCCATGCTACAGTGACATCTGCCCAGATGTGACACCAGCTTTCCAACCTCATCCGACCCGTCACCTCTGCCTTGTGTGTATCACTGCGGGTCCCATACTCAAGCAACCCATGCCAGCCATAAAGCCCCGGCCTCTCCAACCTCAGTCCCACATTCAAGTCCATTCTCCAAGGGCCAACAGCCAACCCGACCCCCAGGGCCCACCTCTGAGGGCCAGGCCGCAGCAGGAACCTGAGACTAGATGTAGTGGGCACGCCCAGGTACGTCAGCAGTACCAGGGAAGAATGAGTGAGGTTAGCTCTGAGCTCCTTCTGACCATTGGAGCTGTAACAGCCTTTAGCTTGAGCACTGAGGCTAAAGTGAGTGAGCGACAGGCCATAGCAGAGCCTGTTGTGTGGTCTATAGGAGCGAAAGACTCGTACCTCCACAGGGCGACCCGCCACATTTCCATAGCACTGGGCTGAGAGTCGGTCTGCGGTGGCGTCCCCTGTGCAGTTCATCTGTGAAAACAAAACCCCCTGTTGGCAAAGTTTGTTTTTCAAAGAAGAAACTGAAGGAGGAGACGCAAGAATTTGTGAGGAGTTACTGAACCTTAGACCAGACACATACAATTTTGTGGTACACCAACATGCTAATCTGAGTCCTTACTGTAAAACAACACATGCTTACAGTTGAACCAGTGTTTCAGTTTTATTCTTTGTGGTTCATTTGATGCTACCGCTCGTGGAGGAACAGTGGGTCAACTTCTTTAAAGCTATATTTTGGAAATATGCTCATTCTCTTTCTTGCTGTGAATTATATGAGAAGATTGATACCACTCTCACGCCTGCACTGTAAATATAAAGCTACATCCAGCAGCCTGTTAGCTTAGCTTAGCATACAGCCTGGAAACAGGGGGAAAAAGTTAGCCTGGCTGTGTCAAAAGGTAACAAAATACCAGCAACTCTAAATGTCACACCATTCCTTTAACAGGTTTAGGTCCATCATCAGGGGCATAAATATGGTTGTTTTAATTTGAGAAATTTTATATATGCGTATAAATATATATATATATATATATATATATATATATATATATATATATATATTTATACATTGTAGCTAAATGTACTAAATGAACTTAGGATTTAAACACAATACTCTACAAATATGAAAAGATCATAGATAAAGATGAATAAAGATAGTCACAGTTTTTTTCAGTCACAGGCAGAACTCTGCAAATGAATGCACATAAATTATGTAAAATTTACCTGTAAAGAGGTGGGTATAACTCCCTGGAGCAGCTTCATCTGTTGCCATAGAGACAGTACCAATATAGCTGCGCTGTGTTTTGATCCAACATTGAAAAGAACATCAACCATTCTCTCGTCGTCCATGTGAAGGGCCAAGCCCGTGTCCAGACCTTCTGTTTCTAACTAACAGTGGGAAGAAAAACATAAAAATAAGAAAGATAAAACATGACACATCTAACGTAGTTTTAAAAAAAAATAGAGAGAGAGAGTGCTGCACCTGGTAATGTGCTTTGGCTTGTACAGAGTTTGAAACACCTCTTTTCAGCAGGGCTGTGACTTGATGCTGCAGCCTGCAGAAGTACTCCCATCGTGGGGACACCTGGTCTGTCCTGCCACCATTAAAGTCAGCTTTGAGATGTTCAGGTCCAGCCTGCAGCTCTGCAAGGACTGACAGCCGACCGCCATCCTGGGCCCACCTCACCTGGGCATTACTGCTGGCAGGTACACCTGTATCCAGGAGACAAAGAGACTGAGACACCAGAAGAGATTCTAATGTTTGAAATATAAAATGTTACATATAAAGTAATGATTCACCTGTGGCATTGAGCAGGTGGAGGGAGTGAGACAGTCTGGTGTTGACCTCACCCATTCCTCCATCCCCAAGACGGCGACTCATATTCACACACAAGTGCTCCGCCCCAAACCAAACACACAGCCAATCATGGGCCAAGGGGGCTTTCTTTCCCATCATGCCCTCTTCATCTTCTCTGTCCGGAGAATCTCCAGGATCCTCCTGATGTCTCAGCTCAACGCTGTACAAGGTCTCCATCACTCTAACTCTCAGCTGACCTACAATTAATTAAAGGAACAGTTCGGATCTTGTGAAGTGGGGCTGTATGAGGTACTTATCCATTGTCTGTGTGTTACATACAGTAGATGTCAGTGAGCATGCTTTTGTTTGGCACTAAAGCTAAGCAATGTGCTGCTGTGGGAAAGAAATCCAAACTACCCCTTCAAGTAAAAATGATTACCCGTACTTGGGATGTTTTTCAAGTTAAGACAATGTCCAAAAAATCTATCATATGATATTAAAATACTATATTTAGTATTTTCAAATTAACCTCTACCTTCAGTGAGCGTGTCCGACCGCCCCAGCGCCCCGTCCAACCCCAGGACTGGAGGCAAAATAGCGAGGTTGGCCATGGAGTGCCTCAGGTCCCCTGACACAGCCAGCTGGAAACCTCGGGTGTCTTTCAGAGACCCTTTGACCTGAGCCAGCAGAGCCTCATGCCCCTGTGTATAGGAGCCATGCAGAGACACTCTGGAGGAAACAGGGCACAGTAATGAGTTCAAAAGTTCATAAAGAGACATTCAACAGTGTTCATTACATATATGATCATCACTGTATATCTGATAAAGACAAAATGATACATTCAGATAAAATATAAATGCACGCACAGACCTGTCTGAGGAAAAGTTGGCAGCCATGTTTATATGTAGGTCAGTGGCAGAGGGCAGCAGGCTCTGGGACACGTTCACTTTCAGTCCCACAGTTCTGTCTCCTCTCTGGAAGGAGTGGGACATCTGGGCATCCAGCTTCACCCTGTCCTTCCCATCAGCCCTCACGTGTACTGAGCTGCTTCCTGTACCAGCCACTGCAAACATGTCTGCAGTGGCCTTTACCTTAATAAGAAAAACAGCAAAATGAAAAGATAGTTCAGAACTAAAAGGAAGGGAATTTTATTATGTGTTGTTCATGAACTGAATTTGCAGTAAGATTTTTTTTTATTTGACTATTTTGGGACCACTGAATGACATAATTTGACAATACACAGGGGCAGCCCACCTCTAATGTTTTGGGAATCTTTGATTTGAAGGGATGGCTGAGAGAGGAATAAAGGCCAACTCTCCCTGCCGTTCCGTTGAGCTGTACAGAAAGCTTAAAGAAAAAAAATCATCACATATGCTGACAATAAAACAAGCAATAATTAAAACACTCATTTGGTTTTACTTACTTGACACTCCTGTCTCTCTATTCTCAGTTTCCCTCGGGCCTGATAATCAAAGTCACTGTTGTCTTTGGGGTTCCAACATATATTTCCGTCCATTATAGCAGAGGAGGGGAGCTGCAGCTGTAACAGTAATGACAGGTCACAAGTTTGGCCTTTTCTACTGTAAACTACACTGTACGCTGTCGGAGGTGGACTTACATCACTTGTTAAACTGCTGACTGCAATCACAATACATCATTCAAATCAGCACTCGGCAATTGTTTTATTAGGCAAGCCGGTTTACCTGAAGCTGATGGGTGAAGTTGGCGCTAACTTTTATTGTTTGTTGACTTGAGTGCAGAGGGTTCAATTGAACTTGTCCGAAGAAAGTTAGCCTCTCCTTGCTACCCACTCGTAACCTCCCTTGTACGTCTTTCTGAGTCTGAAAAGGAGTATGCCACATATACAACACATATTAGATACACAACTGTTTCCAGTAACTCCCTATATCTTCCACCTACAGTATATAAATTAGATGCATTTAAATACAATCTTCCACATGTTTTGAGATCAACTTCAATGTGTATTTTGGTGAAGTTAGTTCATACTTAGACTGAATTAAATATTCAAATCCAACACATCATTTTAATGGCTCTGATATCGCATTAAATCCTGTGTGTCTCTGTGTGCTTTGTGTATGATTTTATACATTTCTCTGTGATTTAGTTTGTAATTTACATTTTTACCTGGTTGCTGGTTACTGTCACACACATTTCTGAGTCTGATGGAATAATGTCGGAGCTGAAAGGATGGATGAGTGCAGAACAAACCTAAACATGGAGGAGAGACACGAAGAACAAAAATCTCAGACTCAAATTGTTCCTCGCTCCCTGTGTAAGTATTATACGCTGATACACTGATAAATCAGCTTGCGCTTAACTTACAAAAGGGCTTGGTGGTTTGTAGCCAAGGGTGAGGGTGTGGATGACCTCTCTGTTGCCGTGGAAACCAGCTTTTGACTCCAGGATGTAGAGGCCTTTGAGGAGGTCCACGGTGAAAGTCTCACGCAGGAAGAGAGTCTGAGGAAAGGTCTGGAAGGGCTGTCTGTGCAATATGACGTCGCTGTTAAAGTCATCTGTGTTCTTGCCGCCATTGTTTATTGTAATAAAACCACAACTATCCTAAAATAATTCAGATACAGATAATTCCAAGTCATTCAGTTAGAGGCACAGACCTGAGCTGGAGCATCGCTGTTTTCTGGTACATCTTCTTGTCCTTCTTCAGCTCCTCTACTACTCCTTCAAACTCCAGTTCTGTGGACGGACTTTTCGGCTTCGAGAAGTTCATCTTCAGTATCGCTTGCCTCTTTTTCAGATTCTTAAAGAAGTCAGTAGAGAGTCATTCTATAATGTGTTTAGAGCATTTTACACCAGCCAACTGGGAGGGACACAAGATTGGAGGTTACTGGAAGATCTGAATCAGCGTCTATGCTTCCCGTCTGAGGTCGCCTCTACTAACCTCAGACCAGATCTCGTGCATTGGTCCTCCTCACCGCACCTTGTCTACATCATTGAGCTCACTGTGCCCTGGGAGAATGCTGTGGAGGAGGCCTACAGTATGCCGAACTGGCAGCCAACGCCGAGCAACATGGCTGGAAAGCGAAGGTTTGCTAAGTTGAAGTGGGCTGCAGAGGAGGCAAGTGAACCACCAGGCTGCTCAAAAAAATGGAAATTTGAGGCCAAGCACAACATAAGGTTATCAAAGCCTTCCCGGTGCAGCTGAACAGAAAAGCCAGTGGCTATGGATCAAGAGGAGAGGCACCACTTGGGCCCTGAAATACTGCTAACAACAGCAGGGTTCAAGGGAGTAAAAGCAGAGGGGGGCACACCTGGGACGCCAGGTGTTGCTAGTGAGCCCTCTGGAGGGCCTCTGGTATTGTGGGCCTATCATCAAAACATCAGTGAAGGAGGGAACCCACCTGACGACCCCAATGAAGCTTTTACACTCCCTAAACCCCCACCCCATCCCTCAGCACGGCTCCAGCTTAAACTCACAATTGCAGCTATGTGAAACAACAGTTTTCCTTTTAAACTCCATCTTGATTTAAGTTAGGTAAGTTTTTCTCCTGTTAGTTTCTCGTCTCTTCTCCTCTCTCTTCCCTCATCAAAATAAGAGAGTAGGGGGAGACTGTACGGCCCAGTCCAACAGGAGAGAGTTTCAGTTCGCACAGACATCTCTCCTTGGCTCTGCCTTACCTATACTCCCTCTTACTTTTCTATCTACCTGTGCTCTTTCCTACTTCCCTGTCCATCTAACCTTAACCCTTTGGTTCCCACTCAGAAACCCCAAGACAGCACTATTACTCCCACTCAAAAAGTAGTCTTGTGGGTTTGGGGATAGCAATTTCAGGCTATCCCTGGTCAAACAAAAAGGAGCTTACTCTTTAACAAAAAGGTCTATCGTTGTAGGGATCCTTTCCATAATGTTGTAAGACACCTAAAATAATAATCTGAGCCTGTCCGTGATAAAAGCGAGCACTTTTAGTGAATGGTGCACAAATGCCCTGAGTGGTAACATTGTAGTCTGTTTTGTGGCTATTTTGCAGCAGTCTCCTTAATATGTTTTCAAAAACACAAAAACATGGGAAAATAGGGACCAAGGTGAAAAAAAAACAAGGTTCCCCTTTAACACCCATTCCATAGACCAACCCAGTGTCGCCACCCACCCACCTTATCCACAGTGTTGAGGGCAGCAGCGAGGCTGACGTTGTGCTTGCCATAGGTGGAGGCCATCTGCAGGGTGTGGCTGAATTTAGAGCTCTCCAGAGAGACGTCTCCTCTCAAGGTTGGAGTCCACAAGGAGCTTAATGAGCCGGAGGCCTTCACACTGCGCTTCCCCACCACGCCCCACCCTCCTGCCTGGGAAGGGACAGAGGAGTTGCAGAAGGCATGCACATGTAAACATTTTGTAGCACAATTTTCCCATTTAGGGCTAACGAATAAAATCTCCATCATGAAAACAGATTTGAATTTCTCTGATACAAAAGAGAAAATCACTCAGAGCAGCCTCCCCTCCCTTCTCCTTACTTGGATGTAGGTGGCAGCTGGTGTGTAGAGCTCCAGACGGGCCTCCCTCTCCCTCCCCCTGTCCCTGTAGAAACCCTCGAGCATGAGGCCACGGATGATCAGCCACTTGTTGGCTGTCAGCTCTGAGGTGAGCTGGAACGTGTGGCGTTGATGCTGGCTCAGTCTGTGGGCAGTGTAGATGTACAGCCACGGCGTGTCCATGTTAAATGTACCTGGATGATGATAAGAGAGATGCTGACCAGTGCTTAAATGCTTGTATAGTATGTATTGTATCAAATTTGGCTGTTTTACCTTCCCATTTTTTCTGCTGGGTGTCTGTAGGAGGGGTTTTCCAGTGTAATCCAGCCACCAGCGGCATCAGGTTGTTGTAGTTGATTTTGAGGTGAGTGCTGCTCTCAGACCCGAGCTGTCTCAGGTGAGAGTGCAGAAGCTGAGTCCTGTAGTTTAAGTTCTTCTCTGGCACCTGGAGACTGAACTGGAATGACAAGACAGCAAATATTTTAGTGTATTTTGGACAAAGAACAATGCATTTAATGCTTAGAAATGTAAATATAAGGATTATTTAACAGTCAGCAATGCATTTATAAATGTGTGTGTGTTAGTTTGGAATAGAAAGCCTTTTGAGCCATGACAGACACAGTGTTTACCTCCAGCGTGTAGCTGGTGTGATTTTGTGTGGACTGGTTTTTGAAGGACTGGCTCAGAAGAAGTGTGCGCTTGTTGTTGATCTCATCCCAGTGTTTGCCGTAGCTCATGTCCACGGATGATTTAATGTGGCTGGGGCTTTCCTCATGCCTGAGGTGGATCTGCGCACGCACAGAAAGGAGAATCCACAGAGCTCTTAATCACAGAATCACACTTGTTTCACACCACCAGGAATGAATCAGGCTCAGAGGAATGCATGGCAGGTACCTTGTGGTTGATCGGAGCTGTGTTGGAGCAGTGGAATTCATGATCTGCTCTCATGATGAACGTGAGGTTTGAGTCCCTCTCGCTCCTTAGTCTCTGAGACGTGTAGCACTCCTGACGCAGGTGGCGGGCATCACCTGTATAGAGGTCAAATGTCAGGGCAAAGTGGTGTCAGTGATATATTTGTAAACCACAGATTCTCCCCGAGGGTGAGACATTTGCAGGGAAATTGCTGCATTTCTTCAATCGTAAACAGGAGAAATTTTTGTAGTATGATGGGATGTCAGTGAGCCTCAAATGCATTTGGTTTGTGGCGCTTAAGAAAACATTTATTCATTCATTTATTCTCTGTAACTTCTTATCCTTTTCAGGATATGTCCTACATGAAACTGCTCACAATAAGGTCTGTGGATTATCTTGAGTAACCACGTCATGATTTCTGGAAAGAGACATTGCTGTTATCTGAGAGAAGGCAGACATCACTACAGCCAGTATCTCCAACTCTCACCAAAACAATCTAGACTGATAATATCACTACAGGTAAAAGGAAAAGTATGTATTTTTGATTTTGGGGTATTTGTTTAAGAAAACATTACATTTTGAAAAACACAATTTCAATATTTCTTTACAGTTAGAAGGCAATTGTTATTTACAAAACCTTGGTGTCCTTTATGGTTACACTGTGGTCTGTTTTAAACAGAATGTGGGGTAGACAGTTGTGGAGACAAAGGAGTTTCCATACATATCACTGTATAACAGAATATACCTCCTAACCTCCTCAAAAGATAATAAAAAAATACTCCTTTACTTTGAGTTTTCTCATGTGAGCAGCAGCTTTGTGCAGCACCAAAACTTTATATATAACCTGATGTGTTTTTCAGTCCCTCACCTCCCAGACCATATTTGAGCCTGAGCGCGGAGCTCCACAGTGAGCCCTTCTGCTCCATCAGTCCCAACATCCTGGTGCCGACCACGCCAGGTAACAGGAGCTCCGCCTCCACAGAGTACTGCCTGCTGCTGCCGTCCCGCCTGCGCTCCAGGGCCACTGATGAGGGTAAAGATGAATACAGCTAAATCACTTGTAAAATGTAGCCTAGCGCTGTTGGAGATAATAAATGCATATTATTTGGTTGGTGTCGGTTCGATACCTGATAGTGACGCAGTTTCTCTGAACACATTCTTCACAGTGGCAGAAAAGCTGGTCTTCCTGCCCAGCCCACGAGTAATATTAGCAGAGAGGATCATGGGATGTCCTTTAGCAGCCATTTTGGCTTCAAGGTGATAGCGTGTTCTCTGCTCTGACAGGAGGGTGTGAGTGTCGACCAAACCCTAATGATGACAAAATGATTAACATCTTTTATGACTGGAAAATAATTTCAGGATTCAATCTACTCAGCAGAAAATCTCAGCACATACCATGATATAATAATGAACACCATCAATCAACAGCTCCAGCTTTCCTGACTTTATGTTCCTCTCTTGTTCCAGTTGCCCTGAAAATGCAACACATTATCATCATTAAACCCTGACAGGTGTTAGGTTGTTTTGTTATGGTGCTCCTTCTGTGGCCAACCTTGTATGTGGATGGTTTTCAGAGGATGGGTGATCCTCAGCAGCAGCCTGTTAGGGTTAAAGCTCAGGTCCAGAGACATGTCCCTGGGGATAGAGGACTGAGGTGTGGCCAGGAGGAGGTGGATGGAGGCCTCTCTGGGGAGCCAGGTGCCTCTCTGAAACATAAGTAGGGACAGCTTTGGGTGTTAGCCACTCTCAGACTGGGTAATGAAAAACACTCAGAGCGAAGAAAGAATCATCTCTAAGAAGAAACTCATCAGTAGAGCTTTGTATTTTCTCACACCTGAGGGAGCAGTGAGTAGGCAGCCTCCAGCAGGTAGTAATGGAGGCCTCTGTCCAGCTTCAGCAGCCTCAGGGAGAGGTGGACGGGTCCTGGAGCAGGAAGTGAAACACCTGTGGCAGGTGACGGGTAAGAGGCATTGGAGCATAGCTGCCAGCCGACCATCTTGGACCCTGTGAGGAAGCAGATATCGGTGTTTGGTTTCCATATTATCATGTGACCATCGCAAGAAGTCAGCTGGTCGATCAAGCAGTCACAGCAGACTGTCACTTTTTCAGATAAATGGTTTGATGCATATCGTAATTACATGATTTTATGCCAGATAAGGGGGAGGACTGAACACAACTGACATTCTTAATCACACTTTCACACAAAGGTCCCAAAAACTGCAGTTCCTCGAGTGGCCACTTGAGGCTGGCCCCAAAAGTGAGTCGGTCCCCACAGACCCCCATGTTAAAATACCCAACTTTACAGCAGAAAAGAACATGTTTGCAGCCTGGCACAAAAACCGATTTTGGTTTCTAAAGCTAATGTCAACATACATGATCACTGTACGGGGTGAATTTAATACAACTCACCCATATAAATGTTATTAAGGCTTAAAGCTATGCACGATTGAGGACGTGGCTGCTTTGATTCACAGGTGAGTGCCGTCTGTTGACAAAGTCACTGTCACTGCGTCAACTTTGGCAAGGTAACGTAACCATGATTTCAAACAGTATAGCTCTTGCCTTTTGCCAGGCCACCATTGTAAATAAGAATTTGTTCTTAATGACTTGCCTGGTTAAATAAAGGTTAAATAAATAAAATAAAATAAATAGAAATGTGAAGCTGTCGTCATACCGTGGTGACTAACGGGTGATGTCACTGTGGCTGTGTCCATTATTTTATTTTATGCATTACACTCCCATGAGAACCATGAGAACAGTCACATGGTGGCCGAACACATATCATGCCATACACAGTGTTTGAGGACTTACATGTCTTTGGTGTGCAGGTGGTCTTCTGGACTCGACTCTTTGGCCCCTTTATCTCCTCTCTGTGGTCTCCACTCAGCTGAAACACTCTGGAGCTGGTGAACACAAAAAATAACACACATTCTTTAGGAAACATTATTCAAAACACCTCAAAGCTTGATCATTATAAACACCAACTAACAGACGCTATATCTAGTTTTTCTGTGTTTAATTCAATAACAATTTATTGTTGCTATAAACATATTATTCCAAGATTATACATCCTGCTGAACATAATTTTAAAAAAGTATACAACAAGTGAGAATAAAAGATAGAGAAGCATAATACAAAAGCATGGAATGAATTCACTTGAGAAAAACAATATTTTCTGTATTTTTCTGAATTAATAAGAATATTATCTCACAATTCTGACAAAAGTTTTAATGAGGGAGAAAATCTGCTCTTGATTCTCTGAATTAACTACAGAATAATCTCATTGATTAATTTAAAAAAAACAAGAATTTAGGGGATTATTATCTTGTTAATTCGAGAAGATGAGCAGATTTTTTTTCCATTCAAACTTTCCTCACAATTCTTATAGTCTCATTAATTCAGAAAAACAGAGAAAATTTTTTTTCCCAGTGAGTGCATTACGTTTCCTTACAGTTATGCTTCATACCCAGTAAAATAATTTAAAGTATATTCACTGTAAATATACTACATGAAGAGACATACTTTTAAGTTTCATAGAAAAAAGTTCATATGTTCATACTTTTGTGTGGTTACAAGAGCCTAGTTTTTTTGTCAACATTTTGGGGGTTAACATATAAAACAGTGGGTGTGGGGGTCCCTTTCTTCAGGAAAGTTTGAGCGTCAAACACTTTATTTCCTGCATTCAATTTGTGCTTTTCTATGCATAGATTGAAGGTGGAAATGTTATACTTTCAGCCTGTCACATTCCCAGGTCATCAAATATCAATGCTTTGTCACATCCTTTGGCACAACCCTTTTATGTCTTTATTAGACTCAGCGGGCTTTCAACTAACTCCAATGAGAACCATCTGCAGCAATATTTAATGCTGAGAGCAGGGAATGAGAACAGGTTGGTATTTCCTTCAACCATGCCCACATAATACATGTAAACCCTCGCCTAGTCCTTGTAATCAGAGCCCACACTTACCTTAGAGAGATTATGTCCATGACGTCCTCCGGTGTGTTAAGTGTGACCCTGACATCCCGCCCCTCCTGCAGCTGTACACTGCCATCCAGACTGGTGGAGCTCCTCAGCTCAGAGACCCAGTCCACTGCAGCCTGACCCAAAGCGCCGTCAACCCCCATCCTGGCAGACAGCCCCACGTAGGCACTGAAAATAAAAACAGCAGTCACACACTTTTGAGGGCACAGTTTAAAAAAACCAAATGTCAGAATTTTGTCCCCTGCTCCATGTGGTAGAATTAAAGTACTTGGGTTTGATGTATCCAGTCAGGGAGAAGTGAGAAGTGTCTCTGTAGTTAATGTTGCCCTTCAGACGCAGCGACAGGAGGGAGGTCATGTTGATGCCCAGTTTGATGGGCAAACCAGACAGCGACGGTAAAACCAGCTCATCTGTCATCAGCACGGCTCTGTGGTTCAGCTGAACCTCATGACCCTGGAGGACAAAGAGGAATGACAGCAGAGAGAGAAAATGAGAGGGTCTCAACAGACAGAGAAGAGACAGTCAGACAAAGTTAGCAACTGTGTGAGTAATCTACCTCCTGTATACCTTGAGTAGTTTGACAGCCAGTCCTGCCATGCTCAGCGACAGTTGGTCAATTTGTCTGTAGAGATCTTCACATGTGAACACGCTGAGCTCGTTGCCAAACACCTTCACCCCGACCCAACACTTGGGCCGGTTCTCCTCCGTTCTCCTCATCCCAAATAACTGGAAACGACAAGGAGCAAACATGTGGTGCAGACTGATTGTTATTAATAAAATTACCTTCTCTAAATGCAAAACATTACATGAGTTGAAATCTTAAGCTATAAAAAAAAAACCTTTTTCACTTGATAATGAAGTCATTGTGTTTTACTATTTTCCTATATGTACCCTTAAAGTTTATTTATGTACATGTTTCTGAGTAATTGGTGGGATTTGTTGTATGTAAATGTGCTGAGGCATTTATAATTATTTAACAGCTTCAATCCAAAATGTTTAGCTCACTTATGATCCTTTTATGTTATCCTTATCATTTATTTAAAGCATAAAACTCCAGCAATGTTTTGTCCTTCCATATTAACACATCCATGGTATTTTAAGGGTATAAAAATGTAAAACAGCTTTTACTCCTCTATAAAATTAAATCATTTTAACCCCAAAATCTTTGTTGTATTGTAGCCTAAACGTGTTTTTTTTATCTTAGCGATTGTCAGAGCACTCTGTCCTTATCTTTGCTGTCTTCACTCATCTGATTCATCGAATGAATGCTGATTTATTAATAGTTTAAGTTGTTTGTTGAGCAAAAATACCAACTATTTGATTATTCCTGCTTCTCAAGTGTGAGAATTTTCTGCTTTACCTTGTCGACCTATTCTTGCAGACTGAATATCTTTGGGTTTGGGGCTGTTGGTCAGACAAAAAAAGCAATTTGAAGACATCATCTTGGGCTTTTTCTGACATTTTATGGGTCATGAATCAATTAATTGAGAAAAAATTTGGTCATTTAGAGGTGCACTGTCGGTTACTGTTTCTTAACAATATTGCCAGCAAAAGTTAAATTGTAAGCCAACCCTAGATTCGCATTTCGCCTCCCCATATTTGATTTTTTTCGGCTCTTATTTGTGACTTTTGTAGCTTCCTCTTGGTTGCGTGCTGCTCACAGTCTTGCTCTTGGTCCTTCCTTTTTACCAAGTCCCAACCTCAAGTGCGTGCTGAGCCCAGGAACGTCCCAAACACAGCAAAATAAGAAGGAATTAATAAAATAGGGGCACATGGTGGGCACTTCTAGTGGGTCATAAGTGATGATTGAGAGAGATTACTTTTCATTGTTTTTAAGTAAAATCCTGCACAGTAAACCTTTACTCGATACTGAAATAATCATTAGTTGCAAGCGACTCTAATCTCAGCATTTACTTTAACTACATCAGAATTTTAAAAATGCACTTTCAAGATAACAGTATTGACTAAAAGTCTAAAATCTAAAATGAAATGTAAACGGCTACTAGTCCACTGCAAAAACCTCCCCGCCTGTCATACAACAGTCCTGATCTCATTATCCCACGTGACCCAGCGTACATGTTAAACTTGCTGCCCCCTGAGACACCAGCCCAGAAGTGATGACAGTCTGACAACAATCACAGTGACCTCACCATGGCCCTGGCCTGGCTCAGATAACTGTTGGTGCTGGATAAACACATCTCTTTTTCTCCTCTATGGCCATCATCTGTTTTTCTTCTTGTCCTCCTGGCCTCTTTGGACTGCGACTTTCGACTGTGAGCTGCAGGCTCTGCACTGGAGTCGTGAGTTTGGTGACTGAAAACGTTCTTCAAAAGTGCCTCAGCATTTTCAACGTGAAGGTCCACCTTAGTTGGGAAACAAAATACATGCATTCAACATCATTTTGTACGACTTGATATACTTTTAGGAATCAGATGGATATCAAACTCACTTCCAGAAGGTTGTGGGCTCTGCCATGAAAATACAGTGTCAGGTTTGCAGTGGCAGATCTTGGTAGAAATGATCTGGGAGAGAAAACCAAAGATGTTTCCACATTTGTAATTCCCATACCTGAAACAAACAAAGAAGCAGAAAAAGGAACAGAGTACACATGCTGCACCTTTAAATGCATCATCTCCTACTCATATTATTATTAGTCTTACAAATGATTCAGTTTATCATTTCATTACCTGATGAAACAGTGTAGTCTGAGTAGGAAGAGTATTTCAAAAACTCAGCTTCAAAGTCTCTGCTGATGATGTCATCGGGTAGTGACTCGATTAGGGCCTGCTTCACGGGGTCCTCGCTCCTCAGGACATTAGTCAGGTGACTCCACACATATGAGCCCACTGGAGAAGCAGAATAAGAAGATAAACAAGATGAGAAGGAACTAGCTGCATCTTCCTTTCTTCCCTCCTTAGCATTCACCACATTTAGTATGATTACAGTATCAATAACTCAACAAAGTCAAGTATTTTGGAGAGACAAGCTTTTCTACCATAAGTAGAAAAACAACATGGATCATGAGCTCTGTATATACAACTGCAGCCAAGTCTACAACACCACTACACAGAGATAAAGACGATATATGTAAAAGAAAACCACAATACAATAAAGAATGTTTTACCTGTTTGACAAAGAAAGCAGAAATATAGTTCAGAGCAGGACTAGCTCAATACTGTCAACTGCTAAAGATTTTTGTCTGTGAGAACCTGCTGAGAGCATCTCTCCTACAAACCACAGAGGTTTCATTCAGACCTTGGCTGGAGGTCTCGTTCCTCAGCGTCGTCTTCACCACTTCAAACACGTCCTGATCGGGGCAACGCATGAGCTGCTGGTATGCAGCGATTCTGACCTCGGGATCCTCCAGGGAGGAGCGGTACAGCTGCAACAGCACAGACCTCTGAAGGAAGGAAACTGCTGTCAGTCACTGATGTTAGACTGCCTATCACCTCTTCACCTCCACCTCAACTCATCATGAATCAATTAGAAAGGTAGCCTCTGTAATATGGAGACTTATTATCTAAACCTTCTTTCAAAAGTGAACATTGGCTTATCATCAATTAACAGGTACAGGATAAGTGCCTTGTCAAAATAGTTTGTTATGTAGAGTGAGCTGGAAGTGCTGTATTTCTACAAATTCAAAAAACAAAAGATATGTGGACAAGTGTGGAAAAGAAATGTCATGATGTCATTGTTGAAAATGATAACATTACTACCACTGACTTAAGAATTAGTTTCAGAATCAACTCACATCAGCCGAGCAGGGAAAGCGTCTGAAGGCTTGGATGGCAGCGAGTCTCAGCTCCAGTGCAGTTGAGTGGCCGAGCATGAAGCAGTTTAGCAGAGGAGTGAAGGTTGGAGCAGACAGACCAGTGTTTCCCACTGATTTCAGCGCATAAAAAAGCTGCCGGGGGGCAAAATATGTACATATTAGGCATTGTTCACCAGGTTCGGTGTCAGTACATGATGTGAAGTGCACCTCTAACTGAAAGCACCTTATCTTGGGTGGGCTGTTCTCCCTCGCAGCCCTTCTTCAGGGTTTCTTCAAGTGTCTGCATGAAGGTCTGTACCGGAGGAAGTTCACTACAGGAGGCTTGAGACCTTTGGCACAGCTGATAGACCAGTGATGATCCAGCTAACAGCGCCTTGGACTGCACCTCTTGGACCTCCAGTAAGGCCTAAAACAGACAGAAGAGATACAGTATGTGCCGAGCCTTTAGGCCTTAATGAGTCTTTCACAAGAAAGGAAATAAATGATGAGGATGTTTATTTGTGTGGATGGAAGCAGAAGACGCTACTTATTTTGCATGTTTCTATGTATAACTCTGACATCAATTTGACTGATTTATCTCAGTCAGATTGACGTCAGAGCATTATACAAGGGCTGTAGTATTCGAGTCCAGTCTCAGTCTCGTGGCCTTTTTTAAGTCTTGCACTTGTGTTGGCCTCGTGCCTTTTTGGACTCAGAATTGTCTTGGTCTCAGGCTCCGCTGTTAACAAGTGGTGAAACTCTTCCTGGCTGCTGATTTGGGATCGGTTGTACAGAATGTTGCCTGATTCTACCAAGCTCCGAGGAACACAGCGTGGCTTTGAAACAAATATGACACTGGAATTATAACTTCCGGGTCTGACATGTGATGCCATTGGGCCTAAAAGACTTTTTCCCATAGACTTATAATGTGAAATTGATGTCTGTGAATCAGTAGATACATTATTTTGAGCACCACTACCTCCGTGAAATGACTCCTTTCACCATCGAGATTTGATTCATTGGGCCAGATCACATTTCAAAAGCCATGCTAAACTGGAAGTTAGCTGCTTGGCTGGAGAAAGTCTCTAATGCGTGAGCTCTGTGAGCCCAACAATGTAAAAGCAAACTTGTTTTGACATCATGCACCACTGAGCAACTTTTATAGGAATGAATGAGGCTCCACGTCCAATGCCGTATCCAGTTCATGATGCATGGGAAAAAAACTCTAAGTGCAAATTTTGCAGGCAATGCTGGCTCTGAGTTCAGCCCTTACCACCACAGTCTGCTAACAGTAGCATCACTTAGCTAACTCAGCTAACATTAGATGGCAAAATATCCACAAATTCCACCATAACTAAATTAGTTTTTTTAAACAGTACTCAATTTGCTCTGGACCCTGTCTTGACTTAGTCTCGACTGCACTGGACTCAGTCTTGACCCTCCACTGAACCTGGTCTTGGACTTGGACTCGATTAACTTGGTCTTAACTACAGCCCTGGTAACATCAGAAGCATTATTAGTGAGAGGTTTAGGTCATCATTAATGTCACCCAGAGGTTCCTACATTGATGGAGTCAATGATCTGTGGCGATGGATGAGGGATGAGGGCGATGGTGGTGAGAAAAGCATTAGCCTGCTCTTCCTCCAGCTCTTTGTTCCTCATGAGGTCGGTCAGTAGTAGGATGCAGTTTTCAGATCCACAGGCTGGTAATGCATCCAACAAAGGCTGCCTGTCCAAACAGTTAATCAGCGTCAGTATCACCCTCTGCTGTATGTATGTAACCTATATCATATGTTATAATGTGGTGTTGTAAAAATGGCTGCTAGCTGTTTCCTATTTACAGTTTTTATGCTAGGCTAACTCACTGCTAGCATGTAGGCTAGCTGCAGAGAAAGGTTATCAGTGTCTTCTCAAGATGTTGTAGTTTCTTTAAAGGGACAGTTCAACCCAAAATAATAATTTAAAAAGTATCCTCTTACCTGTAGTGCTACTTATTGGCCTTAGAGATGTCTGTCTTCTCTCCAGTGTAATGAAACTAGATGACACTCAGCTTGTGGTGCTCAAAGTACCAAAAACATACATTTGAAAAAACTGCTACTGCTAGCTCACCTAGCACCACTGAGCTAGCTAACGTTACAGCTCACACTGTCAGGAGCATGAGCTTCTCGTTCATGAGAACCACCGCTCAGCCTTGCTTTCACGTTTACCCAGTGGCTGTTTGCAATATTGCAGGAAAAAAAAAACAGCTGTGGCACACAAAGCATTTTCTCCATAGACTTACATTGTAAAACAGACATTTGTAAAATTGTACACAGGACACACTGACCTGCAAACAAGGTCAATTATTATTCTTTCTAATATGATGTTTTGATCCATGGAGGTTTTATAATTGTAAAACTTAAAGCTGAGAAACATAGTTAAAAAATCAATCACGTCATCACAATGTAAAGTCTATGAGCGGGAACTTACAGGAGAAGGCAGCGTGACAAACACCACTGCGCATATTAAGTGGGCTGCACACCCTGGAAGTAAACCCGGACACTAGAAAAAAATTTTTTGACATATACACCAGGCGAGCAATTCAGTTGGACCGTTCAGTTTTGTTTTTTTTGCACTTTGAGCACCACAAGCCAAGTGCCATCTAGTTCCATTAGGGGCCGTATACATGCCACGTTTTTTTGCACCCTGAAATTCATTGTTTTAAATGTAGGCACGCGTGTCAGAGGGCCTATTTTTTTAGCAACGGCTGCGCCCAGAGATAAACCTAGTTCGACTTTTGGAACGCAGCAGCATGCAACTGTCATGTGACAAACAACTGATCACAGCCGACAGATATCTTTACCTTTCTCCGTAAATATCAGTATGTGGTAATTGTCCAGGGCTGCCAGAGCTTTTCATCTGTCCCACAGACGATATGCCCACACACTTATAAACAGTGCCTGGAAGAAGATCAGCAACCTGTCGCCACACTCTTGAAAGCTGGGTTTAAAAAAAAGGCACAAAAGTAGCGCCCAGCACCCAACCTCCGTTTTCCAGGCGGTTAAAGACACAGCAATTGAACGACCCCTCATATTGGAGAGGAGGCAGACATCTCTACAGCAGATATCTCAAACACTTGGTAACTCACACCAAAACAATCTCGACTGATTAATAGCACTACACGTAAGAGGAAAATATACATTTTCAATTTTGGGATGAACTGTTCCTTTAATATTGTCTCCATCTCATTTATTTGTGTCAGTGAGTCATACAATGAACAAGAATACACAATATGTCATACCTAACTGAAATGACGCCATCGTTAATTATGTTGTCAGTTACTCCTGTGTTTAACAAGTTAAAATATCCACTATGATAAAGGTATATTTGCTATATTCTGTGATAGACGACATTAAAGACTAAGGACGGGATGCTGTAAGTCATCTGTGTGTCAGAGTAGATTCTGATTGGATCAGCTACAGTCGCACACAGACTGTCCTTTGTTTACTTGGTGACTTAGCCAGAGGCTGTGCGTTTTATAATTATATCCATAAATATGAGTCTGTTCAGCTTTAATCCAATTTACTGGTAGCACAAAATATTATATTGACTATAACTGGTGTGGAAATGTACAACTCAAACTGTCATGTGGAGAAATTGATGAAGACCTAAAAGACTAAGCATAAAACACTGAGGAAATACTGACCAGTCATTGCGGCACTTGAAAGACGCCTCTTGCCAGA
This sequence comes from Cephalopholis sonnerati, assembly GCA_019142605.1. NCBI lineage: Eukaryota > Metazoa > Chordata > Actinopteri > Perciformes > Serranidae > Cephalopholis > Cephalopholis sonnerati. The sequence goes on from JAGQAX010000010.1 coordinate 9,700,443, forward strand.
GTGTCTTGAGTTGAGAAAGAGTCAGATCTCTCAGCTGGAAAGCTAGTTGAAGGAATTCTTGTGACACCTAGGAGCAGATCCAAAACACATATGGACTTACATTAAAGGCATCATAAAACTAATGAAATGCTACTCCCGCTCCACCAGAGCCAATAACCTCCTGCAGAACTGTGAGCACACTTTTTCATCCCATCAATCACCCGATCCTCACACAGTAATTAAATCGCAGAGTGTGTCAGGCTCTGGGTCGGACGGCCTCTTTTAAATACCTCCCATGTAAACAGACTCTGATGAGGGCTGCCAGAAGGTTTGACTGGCCTCCTGTGTGTGGGAGACATTAAAATGATATGCAGCAAACGCTCAGGGGAAGTCAAGTCGCGAATACAAACACAAACACACCAACAGTGGTCTGGCAGGGTGCGGGCTATTTAAAAGTGATTCACATTCTGTGATGAAAAAGACTGCAGAATGAAATTAAACTTACAATAAATGTTCCTTGCAGATAAATAGAACTAAAAGCTGATGAACCTGTTGAGACGTACCAACTGTGGGTCTGAGCTGAGGCCACATAACATCCTGACAGTCTGACTGGCTTGCTGAGGCGTCGACGCTCTGGCTTTTCCTTGCCTCGCAGCCCCTTCGTCCTCAAACTGCAGGTCAGCTTGCACACCGAAATGTAGTGAATCTGCGTGAGCATTGAGGAGAACAGGTATCAGGGCCCATGTCTGTGAAACAGTGTAGTTCCTAAGGGCGACTGTGAACGTGTAACTCCTGACCGACCTGCTCCTGAAGGCATCCCTGGCTGGGCTCTGAGCAGGAGCAGGGTCGACACTGTTTGGGTCTTCACCAGCCCCGCAGTCCTGGACCATGTTGCCATGGAAACGGTCTCAGTACAGTTGACCTCTTCCATCACTGTAGATCCATGCCTCTGAACACAGCGCAGCTCTGACTGCACTGACTGGTAAAAAAGAAAAAAGAAAACATGAAGCAAATGCAACTGTTGACTAAATTACTGTTGTAATATTGATGATAATGGGCTAAAAAGGGACATTCTCTGATTCAGTGGTGCAGAAAAGTGACAACCAGGCAGCCTCAACACCCACTTTCAACTTCCTCTTTTCTTGAACTCAGACACCAGAGAGTAGAAAAAATAAATCTACAAGCGTAATGCACCATTAGGCAATAGCAAGGATTTTAGAAGAGGTCATGGGTGTGAGTCCAACAAAGCAATCTGTTTTTAAGATTCTTTTTCGGCTTTATTTGATAGGACAGCTGAAGGTAGAAAGGAAAGGAGGTAGAGAGACAGGACGACATGCAGCAAAGAGCCATGGGTTGAAACCAAAACCAGGCAGCTGCAGTGAGGACTCAGCCTTTCATATGTAGGGCGCATATTCTTAGACTCAAAGCTCCAAATGGCAAAATAAAATGGAATAATTTACATATTTATTTGACCTAAAAATATTCTGATTTAAATATTCTGAGTCTAATAATATAGAATTAGCCTGTAACATAACCACCAATGTGTACGTTTGTAATCGTAGAATGTAAAGCCCCCCAAAGTAGCAAAAAACCCCAAAGTTCCCAGAAAAAAAACACCCAAATTCACAAAAAAGTACAGTGGCTTCAGTGTCCTCAGTGGTAGCCACATTTTAAACAAAGAAAAAAGAAAGGGCAAACTCACCTGGTGTTGTCAAAAATATATATTTATCAATAAATATTGATTCTGAATCTTTGAAGCGGTTTCAATACTAATTTTTGGCCGTATCGATACACCAATACCAGCTGCACTTTCTCGCTCTCTCTCTTATTGTCAGGGTTTACTACAGTCATTCTGCTCTTCTCTGCTACTCACCAAGAATAAAATGTAAACTTGTATGCCATCAATGTACATTTTTCCCTGTGGTAACTAAAATGATATCAAATATCAATATTTTTCAAGGTATCTTATTAGAAATTCCAGCATGGTTACGACATGAAACTCACCGTATCTTCACTTAAAGATACTGAATGGGGCCAGAAGTTCGCCAGCCTGGACTGTTGGCACTGTTTTAGATCCCTGCTCTTCAGCAGTACAGGTCCTCTCCTCTCGTACCTGCTGGTGCACGTCCCGTACACATCCGTCTGGGAAGAAGGTGTAAAAGAACAGTTAGAAAATCACAGTGAGAATGTATTGTAGTATGGCAAGATGGTGTTTGTAGCAGGAGTGAAGGAGCTATTTGTCAGACTACAAGAATTTTTTTGACATTGACATCTCCATAAAGATTGAGGAGTGGGTGCGTGTATACATTTTGCAATTAGGCATGTACATGTGCTGCAGGAAAGAGTCCTAAAACAAGGAAATGAGTTGGCATCTTTGCACTTCCGCTTCCCTCATCTTCAAGACAGTGAGTTAAACAAGGTCTGTGGTTAACAAACTTAGAAGACTTGATCTTTTGGCATAAAACACGTCAGTGAATAGCCCATTTGTGAATTTTGAAGCTTTTACATGTCCGTAAAAGGCAGTGGCTAACAAGTGTTAAAGGAGTGAAACAGAATGTTATCACACTGAATGCAGCTTTACAGGCTTGTTGAGGTGGTGACGTTGAAGTCATGCAACTGTGGTGTAGTTTCTTTATAGCGTAACATTAGCTTTTTACTTCTGGCGATTGCATTTACGTTTCAAAAACCATAAAAGTGGCGTTTATTTGCGAGGATCAGTCTTGCTGAGGAAAACCTTTGTTTGCCACAGTGCTTATTTTCTGCAGTCATTTAAAATCCAAAGGGAAAATCCCACGGGCTTTTTGTCGAGGAAACGAGGGTGACTAACATCCAGGTCGACCTACAAAAAAACCGTCATCCCTGCAGCAGTCTATTACACGGAATATAACCCTCATTAACCCTCACCTCCTTTTCTAATTCCTGTTTGGAGGCCATGCGGGAGGTCTGGAGCATGCTCAGTAGAGCCCTTTTAATGTTTAGGGCCCACACCTGCTCCCCCTCCTGGAGACAGAGGGCCGTGACCTTTCCCCCCTGGAGGGAGAACTTGAGGCGCGCTCTCTCCAGTGACTCCCTGGGAAACAAAAACACCAGATGAGCCCCCCGAGACCCGAGAACACAGACAAGTGGAGCATCTGAACAGAGTATCACATTCAGAGGGAAAACAGTCGTAGCATTCCAAAAATGATCTGGACTTACACTGTGAATGCTGAATGCAGACAGAACAACATGTATGGATGCAACATAGCATTCACCCATATACTTTAATCAATAAAAACACAATAAATTGAATGAAACTACAGACCTCAAGCTCTTTAAACGCTGCACAGAGTGCTCCTTCTGAGGGGAAAGCCGCTTTATCTGTGGATTCCTGATCTGTTGGACAAGCATGTGCATACATCATTGACTTATGCAGTATTTATTGATTCCTTCATTCATTTTCTGTAACCACTTATCCTGTTAGAGGTACTTCATTTTAATTTTTTCACAAACACTTTCATTAAAGCTGACCTGCATCATTAGGTGACACTTGGAAACCACGTCGATATCGACCACACAGTCCAAAGCCAGTCCGTTCCTGCCAGCGTTGGAGCCATGAAGCGTTGTGGTAATTGTCGTGCTATACCTGTAAGTGTACCTCACCCCTCTCTGATAGGATAAATCAGGAGTAGAAAACCCTGCAGACATAAAATAATAATCATAAAATTGAAAGAAAAGAAATCTTGTAGTACAGATTTAATGTCTGGCATGAATAAAATCTCATTATTTAAGTATGTATCAGTGAGCATGCAGCATATTTGATATAAACAAACTGATTCTCACCAGCGCAACTTGAATCACAGAGATTTGGCTCTGTCTCAAAGCAATTGCCAACTGCACAGAAAATAAGGTCAGGAATCTCAGACATAATGACACAAAAGTTTAACGTTTCTCAAAGACAGCCTGCCAGACCTCTACACTGAGCTCTCAAAGTCATGTCATCTAGACTCTCAGCCAACTCTGCTTTCAATGCAACATTAAAAAATCAATATAGCACACAGTAAAAGACATAAAACTCACCATGTAGCAGGAGAAAAATTAATATAACATGCAGACAATTGAGAGGTAACAAGGACACAGCCATAGCAACCCTAAGTCACTGCAAGTCCGGCTGCCTCCACACCTCCACATGTAAGCGAGATGAAAACCAAGCACTGTTCACAGCCACTGAATGACCACGCTTGTACATGGGCTTCCACAGTGACCCATGGTGCTCACAACGACCAATCAGGAAATACCTTCCAAGCTGGAGCTACAAACACTCACTGAGCCAATCACTTGACACGGCACCGGGCCTCACAAAAAATTAGGGTCTCTCATCCCCCCCATTAACTTGGAAAGACATTAGACATGAGCTACATGTGGAGGGGAAACTCTGTTTATTGCAGGGAAGTTTGAAAGCTGGCAGTGTGGCAGCATAGACATCTATCAATACAAGAATACCATATATAGTGCAATCGCACTGTAAAACAAAGCATGTAATAGTGATTATCAAAGTGTTTTTGCTTGTACATCTTCAACACTGAATAAGATTTGCTTGGACATTACACACACTGTCAATATGGACATAATCAATAAGCCACACAACCAGTGAGGTCTCTAACCCTATTAAAGCTGATTCATAAACTTAAACAAAACAAACAACCACACTTGAGAGAGGGAAGCACAAGAGAAGAGAGACATCTAGTGTCTTAAGGACAGAAACTGTTGACAAAGTAGACATGTGTGGCGCTTTGGTGGCTCTTCATGAAACTATATTTGCCGGAAATGTGAGATAAAAAGCTCTGCACCGTTAAGCCACGTTCTTCAGCCTCAGACTGGGCTACAACTAAATTACCCATCAAGCCTTTCATCCACATCTCCTCCTTCCCCCCATCATTACCCAAGCTGCCTGCCTGCCACCTACTTTCCACGATGCACCCGCCGCTTCGGTCCACGCCCGTGCTGCGACGTCAGTCACTGCGTGCTGCTGGGGGACGCTGCGTTCAAAGACATAGAAAAAGTGGGATTCAGGAGATTCCTCTGACAAACACCGTTAACCCGGTTTAACCCCGACCTCTAAGTTATGAAATAGGGATAGTAGTGTAGTTTGTAATATCAGTTATGCCAATTACACTTCAGTGAGCTAAAACATAGAACAATAATACTTCTGATTCAGTGGTTATACAATAATACACTTACAGAACCCAATATGAGGCAAGATGTTAGGTTTTCGTGTGATATTATGATTTGTGATTTTCTGTAAGATAGAGAGTTACATGAGGCAAAATAGATTTTTTTTTTTATTGAACTTATTGAAAATGAATTTATTGAAATTCTATTTAACTCTTTGCTACAAACAAGCAAGACACATTTCAAGTCCTATTCATTGTGTGGCTTCTGCCTCAGGTTCAGCAAAGAAATAAAAAAACATGTACAAAATGACAGGAACAGAACAAAAATAAAAAGAACATAAATAAACATAAAATAGATATTTATAAAACAATAACAGGGCTATCTCAAATTAACTTAAACATGTCTAGTAATGACAACAATTTACGAGCTTTCTTGTCTTTGAAAAGTTTCAGTGACTTACTCCAGAGTTTTAACTCATTCTTCTAGTGAATCAAACTAAGTTTGGTCTTAAAGTATCTACATTTGTGTATGAAAAACTTCCACGGTAAGAAGACAATACTGGGAGCAAAGTCTGCGTCCTTGTTTTCAATGCAAACACCAAATTTGACTGTCCTCTAGGGCTGCAATGGTATGAGATTTTCATGGTACGATAACCGTCTGAGAAAATATCGCTGTTGCATGGTATCATGGTATTACAGAATTATCATATTATTACAAATGTATTTTTGGTTGAAGAAACATTTTATTCCTGTAATTAAAACTTGAAACCATTTTGTGAATGGAAATATGTGTGAGAAGTCTCCCCTTAGAAAAAAACTAAAATAAAGGGGACATTCTCATCCAGTTGCACTTTATTTACAATATTGTAAATAAACAAATGTACACAGTATGATGCCCATCAACTTTTATGTCATGGTATACCTTAAAACCGGTATATTGCTGCGACCTTACTGTCTTCAGTGTCAAGGGTGACAACTCAGTCTCCCTGGATTGCAGCCAGTATTGCACACCGCTCCAAAGGGACTGCATTGATTCACAATAGAAAAACACATGCTCCAAACATTCAATTTCCCGGTCACAAAATGGACAATTATTTGCAAGATTAAATCTCAATCTTAAGAATTTGATTGTTGGATCATGGGCATTGGTTTGTTAACCTGAGCTAGAGATGATCATCCATGCATTTGTGTCGTCCCAACTGAACTACTGTAATTCTCTTTTTACTTGTATAAACAAATCCAGAACACTGCTGCTCGGCTGTTAGCCAGGTCCAACAGGTCAACCCACATCACTCCCATTTTAGTTTCTTTACACTGGCTTCCTATCAGGTTTAGGATTCACTTTAAGATACTTATTCTTAAGTATAGAGCCCTCCGCAGCCAGGCACCTGAATACATTGGGTGATCTCCTCGATCCATACATCGTCAGTAGGTCCCTTAGGTCTTCAGAGCAGGACATACTGGCTGTTCAGCGCTCCAGACTCAAAACTAAAGGTGATTGTGTCTTTGCAGTAGTGGCTCCAACACTATGGAGCTCTCTTCCATTAGATTTACAGTCTGCAGTCTCCTTATAAACTTTCAAAAAAACAAATGAAGACCCATCTTTTAAAAATGGCCTTTGTCCCACCTTAAATTGTCTAGCGCTTGTTCCCTGGTATGTTTCTGTTTGAGGCCTCAGTTTGTTAACTTTGTTTTATTTGTGACATTGCCTTTGTTTTTATTGGTTGCATGTTTTATTGTTTGGTTGCTTGATTGTATTTTGTGAAGCACTTTGTGAATTTCATTTCTGTAATAGGTGATATATCAAATGAATTTATTATTATCAAATCTCATTTAAAAGTTTGAAATTCACGATAAAGACGATAGAAAATTAGTATTTCCTGAATCTTTTTTATCTGGTGTTGCTCTGAAAGTGTGTAATGACATTAAATATCTTGGTCATTATATTGTCAATGATTTATCTGATGATGAAGGCATCCACAGGCAGTGTCGCAAATTGTCTGCACAAGCTAAAATGCTTGCTCACAAATTTAGTGTTCAGTTGATGTGAAGATCACTCTTTTTAGAGTAGTGCACTGCATACTGTCCACTTGTGGTGCTCCTATAGGAAAAGCAATATGCAGAGACTTAATGTGGCATGTAACGACTGCATGAGACTACCTCAGCCAAATGTTTGTAAATGCTGATGTGCTTACTTGCCCTGCTTTAATATGTAATTTTATATATATCGATATATATCCCACTAAGAACTGTGGTGGAGAGGGGAACATTCAGCAAACTGAAAGCTATAATGGACAATAGCAGACACACTCTCCACAGCCTCCTGGAGCGACAGAGGAGCAGCAGCAGCAGTCAGCTCATCTCACTGTTTAACACCTCCTGAATCCAGTCACACATTTACACACATCACATTAGCCACAACTGGTTGAACTGTGAAACTGGACAGTTTTATTCTTATTAACTTAATCTCTATTTGTGCGCTTATTTTAATGTATTTTATTTTGTTTTTTGTCTTTTATGAGCCGCTATGTAAATTTCTATTCTATTCTATTCGCAGTCTCTCTGTCTCAGAAAATGGTATCATCCAGGCCTTGGCCAACCCTGAGCTGAGTTAAGGCAGGTTTTCATGTAGACTGTGGGGCCACAAGCTCTTCTGCTTGTTTGTGGGTGCAGTTTATTGAATTGTCCATTTTGTCCATTTTTATGAACTTCAATCAATCAATCAGTTTTATTTATAAAGCCCAATATCACAAATCACAATTTGCCTCAGAGGGCTTTACAGTTTACGACATCCCTCTGTCCTTTGGACCCTCACAGCCGATAAGGAAAAACTCCCCAAAAAAACCCTTTAACGGGGGAAAAAAAAGGTAGAACCCTCAGAACTTGTATAATGAAGAGTGTGTATATATATATATATATATATAGTGTATTTATGATATCGTATGTACAAAGATGATTGTCTATTTTTTGTGTGTTGTATGCTATGGACCTTTCTCTGTGTCCTGAATAAAGTCATTATTATTATTATTTTATTATATCACTTTAGGAGGAAGTGGAAATTAAATATATCTTATTGTTTTCCTAACATCAAAATCTTTTGGAATGTAATTTCTTTTCAAATGTACTACTGTGTTTTTTTAATAGAAATTCAGACATTACCGCCTCCCTGCAGTTTTTAACCGACAGGCCCTGAACGCATCTTTAGCCCGGACCAGGGGGCGTAGGTTTGACCGGCTTGTGAAGCTCAGACACAATGAACCGTCAGACGGTGAGGGGCACGCATGTTGGGCCGGAGGCATAGGCACGGTTTTAGCACATTATTGTTCTTAATTGTGCCTTTTCCTGGATTTATTTAGTCATTTCCAGACTACTGACACACTGTATGGCGGCAACAAGGCGAAGCTGGAAACGGTTGATTCGTCGAGTTTGATGAAAACGAGGTCAGGCTCAGACTACCGTTAGCCCCTCCTGGTGGATCTTTTTTCCGTTGTTTTTTCTAGATAAAGCCAACAAAACAAGGCAGATAACAATGTCGTTGACTGCTTCGTCTGATTATTTCGCTGCCGAGTGTCTGGTGTCGATATCCAGCGGTCCTGTCCTACACAGACCCACCCCTGTCGCCCCCGCCAGCCAGCCGGCCATGGTGGGCCTGCTCCCCGGGGAGCCCGACGTGTCGAGCGAGGACAGGGAAGTGCGGGAGACGCTGAGGCTGGAGGGGGCGAACATGATGGCGGTGGCCGGTATCCTCACCGACCTGCACGGCAAGTTCCGCCCCATGTCGGCCTACTCGGAGAGCAGCAACTCGTCATGTGGTGGGGAGAGCGGTTACACCACGTTGTCCGACCCGACCACCCCTACCATGACCCCCTCCGCCACCCCTGTCCCCGGACAGCAGCAGCTGAGGGGGGGTGGAGGAGGAGGAGGAGGCGTGGGGGCCCCGCGGTCCCCGGTCAAGCGACATCAGTGCACTTTTGATGGATGCGACAGAGTTTACGGGAAATCGTCCCACCTGAAGGCTCACATCCGGACACACACAGGTAGGGAGACAACAGTTTGGTTGCATCAGCAGTTCACATGTGAACAGAGCCAGCTAACCTCTTACTGTAAACTTTGTCTCCAACTTCTGCTTTGTCGATGACGCCCATGTTGTTATTATCACTATGATTTAAAAATATGGGAAGTGTTGTGCTCTTTTATGCTTTATGGGATTAACTAATAGCATGGTGGTGCCAAATGTTTCCCATACACCCCCGACTTGGTACTATAAGGTGGCCAAACAAAGAGGGAAAGACAGAAAAACTCCCCTTCAGTGACTCTGACAAAGAAGTAAACTAACAAAAGAACTGGGCTGGACGTTAAAACCGGTGACGAAGGTCTTCCTCCCGACTGGATTTGCATATGAAATGAACGTAAGACGAAACCTTAACGTCGAGAGCAGGGAGTTTATTGTCGGGCATAGTCTGCCCTGTTGATGGCAGCAGCAAGTGCTGGATGATTTGGCTGTTGAGTTTTTCTTTGGGCATCACCTCCTCTTCCTGGCGTCTGCTGACGAGTTAAAATCGATTTTATCCTCTGCATTGTGTAAATTATTGATAAAATACGTTTGCAGAAGACCTGCAGGAGGCGCGTCCGATAATGGATGCGTCACCCCTACTATCTGCATAAACATATTTCCATTTCTTTTTGGTTGTTTGCAGAGGAAAATAACTGAAAATGTAGTTGCACCTCACTTAACAATCCGCTCCATACCTCACAGTGTACTGCCACGATGTTTCAAGGCAGATGGTTGGACGTGGACCCACCCATCAGAATGCAAACAGAGCTTTGCTACTGAGTGAAAACGTGCATGGGATTTTTCACAAAATGAGGGGAATCGGTGCGTTCAGGGTCACTGAGCAGGCGCAAACGGATTAAGGGCAGGAAACGGCTCAAAGAAACTGTGGTGGGAACGCCCATAAAGAGTTCTGCAACAACAACGTGGCCTGGCTTTGTGATCTTGAAAATGGCACCGAGCATCCTACTCGCTTATCCTGGTTTTGCTCATGTTGCCTTGCAGGAGATTAAGGCTAGTGGTAGCTTAGGAAGACTAATCTGGAGAATCTAAAGCCGAGATATGTTTTGTCACGTATTTAACTTACGTAGAGATTAATATCTTTTTGTCTACGCCATTTTTCATAAAGTGATGCAGGCAGTAGTTTGGCGTCACTATCTCGGTGTTTGATGTGGTCAGGTGTAATTGAATTACGCTATAGGGACGCAGTCACTTATTTCCTACCTATATTTTATTTATTAACATTTGTGCAATGACAAGTGTAAGCAAACCTATTATGCTTTAATTTGAAAGCAGATGATTATTTCATCATAAGGAACATAATCAAACAAAACGCACAGACTATAAAATGTTTGCAAAAATTAAGTTATTCAAGGCATGTCAGATAAAATATTGAAGAGCTGCAGAGCTGTTACACATGCATAAAGTGGAATTTAAATGATTTTTAGTTCATTTGCCGTTTGATGGAAAATTTATCTAAAATCGTTTTGATAATAGATTAATTTAACTATTTTTCAAGCAAACTTTTCCTAATTTTAGTTTCAGTTGTGAGGATGTTCTGCTGTTCTTTTCTTTATGGGACATTAAATTTAATATATTTAAACTGTTGGTCGGACAAAATCAGTGATATCAAGATGTTACCTTGTGCTACGAATTTGCAACAGGCATTTTCTGACATTTTAAAGACCAAGATTAATTGATAGTGAAAATAATTTTATGTAACATACGTACAGCAGTGGTGCAACACTGGTTTCTGGTATAAAATGGAAATAAATTATTTTCGTCCAAGTGTTACTAACATATTGTAGTCATCAAAAACTCTGATGCATCCATGTTGGGTAAACTGAAATTTATGGTAAATGTCTCTCCTCTTTCTCCTCTGCCTGCAGGTGAGAGGCCCTTCCCATGCACCTGGCCTGACTGTGAGAAGAAGTTCGCCCGCTCCGATGAGCTCGCCCGCCACACCCGCACCCACACCGGTGAAAAACGCTTCCTGTGCCCACTGTGCGACAAGCGCTTCATGCGCAGCGACCACCTGATCAAGCACGCCCGCCGTCACCCTGACTTCCAGCCCTCCATGTTGAGCCGCAGCAAGGGCGCCTCCTCCTCCTCCTCCTCTCCCAACCCAGCCATGCACCACTAGGATGGTTTGGGTTTGGGGGCGGGGTTTCCTGACAGGAGCACAGAAGGTCACGGTGGTTTCAAGTTAACCAGCTACAATCAGATCCACTGATTAGGATTTAGCATTGCTGTGTTGTACTCAAAAATGTGCACATAACACACACAACACACACACAGCTGGATGTGAGGGGAAGCGGCTTCATCCCTCCATCAACACAGATGAGTCATGTGACCACTATCCACCTGCTCAACAGAACTAGGGTTGGGTATTGAGAACGCTCCAAATCTTTAAGAAGTGAGGATTCGTTAAGAAATGTGCTTTTTCGATTCCACTTATCGTTTCCTGAAAGCAAAGTTTGGACCTACTTTACTTCATTTGCATCGCCGATTACACGTGTATCAAAGCACGTGTATAATGTTTACAGTAAGACGGAGTGGGGCTAGCTTTCAAAAGTGTGGCTGCCCTTCACAAAAGACCATAATAATGCAGTGAACTGTAATCACTACTTGAACATAAATACATGCAAGGAAACAAAGTCCGTCTAATACGACAACACATTTACTACAGAATGTTAGGAGAAGACAGCATTTTTATAAAATCCTGTATCATAATGAAATGAAATTAAACATTTTTATAGATCAAATAACCAGATAGGAACGTCTGTTTTTGGTTAATACACTTAAATAAATACAGGGCAAATCAAGGTACTTCATCACATTGATGCAAAAAGTCTGTAAAACCAATTATGCCATGAAGCAGTCCTGCTCATTGATTTACAACATCGTCTAATACAACAATAATACGAGGCTTTAATGCCTCAAAGAGCAAAATCAAACGTACAACCATTCAGCTTTTCCATGGCACAACAGAGAATACTTATATATTTTTTCCTTTTTTAACCAAAAACAAATCACAAATCACTTCCTCATTACATGTTTATGGCAGCCTAAACCGTATGAAAATAAATGTGTTTTTTTACGTTGAACATACTTTGTTTTGTTTTCTTCCTCAGGATTCGATGAGAATGGGAATCATAAAGCAGATTTGAGTCAATGAAATAAACCCAACCCTAAAAAATAACCTCATTTTCTCAAACACCTCCACAAATTGCAGGGATTTTTCACATTTTTCTGTAAAAGTCTGCACATTCATCATCAGCCAAAACTCCTCTGTTTTCTTGTGGTTCATTTGTAGATTGTTGTTGTGCTCTTCATCTATTTACCATGAGTAGCACAAAATTGTGATGTTAGGTAGCGAGGCAACGACTAGAAGCCTTTTAGCTTTTTTTTTTTAGCTTTGCTGATTCCATATAAAAGTTTATTTTAGTGGTGACACATTCCTTAATTTTTATTGCATCGGTAACCATCATTGAGGCAGTTTTGTAACGCTTTCTATATATTCATTTTAACTATAGATCAAATATTGATTTTGTCAGAAAGTGGATCAAACTTCACTGTAGAAAAGCTGTTTGCACGCCATCCTTAAGTCTAGATCAGTTATCACACATGAAATGCTGACACATAATACACAGTAGTATTATGTCTAATACTGATGCAAATGTATATAAGCTTTAAGCTTTTAATGTAGATTAATGGTAATGCTACTAGCAGCTGAATTAATACATGTGATGAATTGTAGTCCTTATATTAGGGGTAACAGTATACTCTTGATAGGATGGCATTGCTTGTGAGTGTCGGTGTGTATGTGTTTTTATTTACATTTTTGTTAGCGACAGAACTGGGAAAAAGCGTGTATGTGATGATATCGAAATATTTTGGGGAAACAAAAATGACATGAGTTGAGCTTGACTTTTAGCTGGCGTTCACCCCACTCATCAGGGGTGTGGAGCCAGACAGCAGAAGGCATCTCAGGATCAGGAGTGCCAGGTTTCTGTAGAGTAAAAAAAAAAAAAAACTGTTATAACTACCTATGGGAATCAAAATTGGTCAAAAACTTGTACTAATCTGCTCCCATTCAGAAAAGCTAACACAAGTAGATCTTTACTGAGGTGCACAGTTTGACTTATCAAAGCATTAAAGCACAGGTGCAACTAATAAAGTTAATGATGGCTTTGTGTTATGTACAAAAGATGTCAATGAACCAGCAGGCACTTGTAAATGGGATGCGGCTGTTAATAATGGCATTAGTTACACCTGTGTTTGACAAGTCAAAATGTCCTCTGTGTTAAAGAGACGTTACAATGTTGGAAAAACAAACAAGGATTTGTTAAAGGGTAACTTGAGTGTTTTTCAACCTAGACTTTGTTCTCCTATTTTTTGTGTGTCTGAGTGAAAAATAGGAAAAACAACTTTTGAAACGGACTGAGTACAGAGGAAGAGTGCAGCCACAAAACAGGCTGCAGTGTAGCCACTGGGGAAAATTATGTGTCGTAAATTTACATCCATTAAAAATGGTTATCTTTGCCACTGACCGATTATTGTAGGAGTCTGACAACAATATGGAAAGGATCCCTACAGAAATAAAACATTTTGTTAAAGAATAAGATCCTTTATGTTTAACAGAAATGACCCTAAAATTGCGATCTCAAAACTCACCAGACTCCATTTAAATAAATTGTAATTTAATCATGGAAAAACACACTTCATTCAAAGTTGATAGAAACAAATTAAAACCCACAAAAGCCATCTTTGTGTGTCTTTCCACTCTTCCAACAATTGTCAACTCTGGTTTGGTTGAAGTAAACATGTAATTCACGCAGTTAGATGTGAAAATATACTGGCCCTATACAGGCTTAAATTACTGTTTTTTTAAATGGAGTCTGGTGGGTTTGGCAGTAGCAACTTCTGGGCTGTTTCTGGTTTAAAAAAAAAAAGATCTTTCTCCTTAACATAAAGGCCTTTCTGTGTAGGGATCCTTTCCATAATGTTGTCAGACACCTATAATGCCAATTTGAGCCTGTCAGTGGCAAAAACAAGCACTTAAAATGGTACACAAATGCCCTGGTTGATCACACTGCAGCCTGTTTTGCAGCTGTCGGCCTAAGGCCTGTTGCTCAATACTGGACCAGTCTTAAAAATTGTGATTACCATTTGTCGCTTGGACCCAAAAATGTGAAATTAAGATCCAGGTTACAAATACAGACGTAACCCCTTAAAAACACACAGTACAATTAAGAAAACTGGCACCTAAATATTCTTATATGCCAAAAAAGTCAATACTCCTCATGTATTTCAGGAAAAATAACATTCAGGAGCAAACCTCAAATAATTTAGATATTTAAAATCTATTCAAGTGCATACAGTGTCCAGGTCTGATTATAGAGAGGTTGATTTTTTTTAATGTTTCCACACTGTTTGTCCAGCTCATGGACATATTCCTTTATCTCAGTGAACAACACTTAAAGCCTTAAACTATGTCATAACTACTTTGCACCATGTTTACAGTTGGATCATTGTATAGGTGTATATGCCCTCCTGTGGGCTCATAACAGATACTCATTATGCAATATGGCACTTTTTTCTTACAGGTGTATTTGGCTGAATAGTGTAATGGCTTGCACTGTCACTATGCTTCTACGAGCAAGCACTGTGGAACTTTGCTGATGTGTTGATAACCAATGGTTTGTAAAACTGCCTTTTTGTCCAAGTGCTTTAGAAAGCGTGATACAAGAAGTTGGTAGTTTTTTTTTGTTTTTGTTCTTTTTTTAGTGTTTGCTTAGTCAACCAGGCCATCTCTTGTTGTGGATTTTTTTGTTTTCTAAATGAAATGAAACACGCTTCATTAGTGTTTCCAGATCGGTCGACTTTGTCTCCTCCACGCTAAGACTTCAGATGTCTTCCTCATTCACATGTCAAACTATCGTAACCATTTCACTGTTGATCTCATTTAAATGGGAGCTGTACTCAATGGAGTGATTGCAATGCTTTGAAATTTTGTACTCATTTCTTCTTCTTCCTCAGAGGTTCAATCTGTTGACAGTTTGTGGTTGCTGCTGGCAGTAGCCATGAACACATGGACTGTTTAACAAACACACACAATATACCTGTTTTTTACGTCTTCAAATGGGAAGATTTCCCTCCGTCTCCTCTCACAGACGGGGGAGTCTTCTCACACAGACTCTGTCCGGGTCTCAAAGCTATAATATCACAATAAGAACATACCTCACTGATTTTTTTTCTGTGTTTTTACAAAATCCATCCAACCTGTCTTTCAGAAAGTCCTACAAAGCCATTGAGCCTTGGATTTCAGAAGTTAGTTTTTATCAGCTAGATGGTCTGCTATGTACCCTTGTCCTTATCTTGTCTGTATATGCAACATCACTACTACCTGTGTAGCAGCAGAATTTCCTTTTCCCTGCCTCAGTGAACTTCTGTTGTTAATGGACAGTAGCAAATGAATCTCCGGGATAAATCCTGCACCAACAGCCTCCGTCAGCAAAGCCCAGCGGGAGTTTTAGTTATCAAGGGAAAGACTCGCAGCTGACTCGGGGCGGAGGCTTATAAAGGGGTTTTAAAATGTAAAAAAAAATACCTGTAGACTGTCACTTCACTGCAGATTTCAATTGAAAGAGCTCAGTCCAAATCTATTTGTTCATATCACTGAATGTGGCTTGATGGCAGAAGAGCGTTATCCACTTTGGATTTAATTTTTCGCTGCCTCGCTGAGAAAAAAAAAATTCTCTTGTCACCACACTAATTCAGATATGCACATTGTACAGAAACGGATGTTTTTTAAATTGATGCCTAATTTTTACATTAATGTAATTTTTTAAAAATCCTCTTATCAAAGCTTTAGTTAAGGTAAATAGGAGGAACTGTGGAACTAAATAATTGCTGCAACAAGCTGTTTTGATATTTATATTCTCAGGTGTCTTAAAAATTTTGAGCATTGGAGTTTCAATATTTCCTGTGCAACACCTAAGTACAAGCATGTTTTATTTCTTTTGTTATGCTGATTAATTTATTCCAAAAAAATGTATCATTTGTGTGGTTTAATTATTCTTTCATAACTCATTTTGTGATATGGAACAGTACTAATATTAAATGGTTCCATTGTTTGCTTGATATGAGAATACCAGTGCTTTTTTTAAGAATAAAAATCCTTAAGTCGATAACTGTGTTCATCTTTTTGTGTTTTTTGTTCCTGCTGCACCATAAACACATACATACAAAAATAATAATTTAAAAAATGACAGCTTTAATAACATGAACAGAAGTAAGTTTATTTGATGTGTACAAAACTAGCTGAATTTTAATTGTCATAATCCTAAACTTTAAATTACATGATGTCACAACTGTTTAAAGAGATGTGACACAATAACTTAGTGATAATGTTGTTTTTGGATTTAAACTAAGGTGTTAATATAAGCAGCAGGGCAGTATTACTTTATCCAGTCACTAGAATAAATGTTGGCATTGTGTGTTTCTGCAAACCACTGATATGTTACATCTGTACGTTTCATCTGTAGCAGATATGTTGAAACTACATTTCAATTTTCAACCTTACGTTAACATGATTGGATCTAGGCATACACACCACTTGGTTATGGTTAGGAAAAGATCATGTTTTGGCTTAAAATACCCGCTTTGGACGCTATAAACGTGGCTGGAAATGTCCCAAACTGTCATTAAAAAACACCTGCTTTTACTGGTCTCAAACAGTGATCTGTGCTGCTGCTTGGGTGTCACACCATCCTCCATGACCTCCTCCTCCTGATGACAAATTCAGCTCAAATACACGTCATCAGAACTTCATATGTATGAAACATGCAAATGTATCATAAACCGTGGTTTGTAGTGCCAACATTTTATTCCAGTGACAGAGCTGCTTGATGTACAGAAGGCTGAATAACCACTACAGCAGCTGCCCTGGGGGTGCACAGCTTGAGGGCCCCCAGAAGCTCCAAACCTAAGAGGCTTAACTGGCTTGCGCTACTTTAATTGATAGTTTGTTTGAAAGTCTGTACGACCGAAGCCCAATATCAACAAGTTTTTATTCCTTCACTATTTCAGCTCTCTGCAAAAGTTTTACCAGATGAACACAGAGAATCTTCTCCATCTTATAAAATCTGTACACATTGCAAAGAGAGGGGAGGAATAAAGTTGAATAGGGGCCCAGTTGCTAATTGGTGCCCCAGGGCCCCCTGAGGATATTCAGCAGGCTATAGTGTGTAACATGACATGACATGACCTCAGAGTTCATCTCTGTTTCCACTGGCAGAAAGAGGAGGCACGCCACCACGAGCAGAGTAAGGAGCCTCAGGTCCAAGCCCTACTTCCTCAGTTTCACGCCGCTGTTTGGCTCCTTCTCTGTCCCAGTCTGTTTCCACGGCCTCGTCGTCCCAGATGGTGGACGTCTCTGTGTCGCTGAAGTACCCGGGCTCACCGGTGTAGTGTGTGGGGAAGAGCAGCAGAGGCTCGACTGAGAACGCTCTCAGGTCCCTCTGCTCGAAATACTGCATGTACTCGTCTCTGGAGGGGCAGGAGAAGGCTCTTACTACACTTCAAAGCCAAACATTTAAATATGCATACAGTGGGTGAGACTCACTTGGGGTGCTTGTTGAACATGACAGGTAGGAACTCATCAACAGGCAGCATTTTGTTCAGGGGTTTTGCCTGCAGGAGTTTTCGGGCTCCCTTCAGTGACAGGACGTAACCCAAGGTCCAGTAGGAGTAGCCTGGGTGCACGAGGTTACTGACTCCCTCCACCCAGTGTTCTGGCTCCTTCACCTGCAGCCGCTTACGGCCTACATAACTTTAAGAGGACAGAAAAGTGAGTGACAGGTCTGTAGTGCTTTGAATTAAACTTAAGACGTGTAATTGGAGTATTCACGGAATTCAAGTGACGAGGAAAAGCATGAAGTCACTAACATGAGGTCCCATTCAAGCCCCACTCTCTGTACATTTTCCATAACAGTCTTCAGCCTGCTGCAAAACCTCGGCTCAAATCTGACATCATCCTCCAGCACAAGCACCTGCTGCATTTCCTGCTGCACCACCTAGAGGGAGACACACAGCAGCAATCAACACCAAACAGTTGAAACCTCTTCATACTGTCACACCCATAGACTGTAAATACTGCCACATCAGCTTCACTGCACTCGGATAAGTCTTATTTTAAACCTTCAGAGCTAAGCTGCACCTGTTTCCAGATGTTGTAGTGGCTGAGGAAGCAGCCGATCTCCCCTCTAGTCAGCACACGGCCTGAGTATGGGTCTTTGTACTCAGGCAGCATGTCTATGCCCATGGCCTGCAGCTGCGAGGAGTTCAGGGCTCTGTGGAGAACACAAGGGACACATGCGTCCTCATAATCACAGTCAGCTATAAGACTATTGATATTTTCTGACAAGTGAAGCCTTATTTCCACAGTTAGTTTCTACAGCAATCAGTCGAAACACACCTATTAAAACTGTTTAATCACACAGTTTCATAGATTAATCAAAGCAGAAGATGACAGCTGAAATGGGAAACAGAAGTAGGTGTAAATATTAAGATTAGCTGTTTGCATATATGGACAATACAACAATCTGCAACACCCTAACATACTTGGAGGGAACACTGCTGGAAAATACTTTGCTATAGCCCAACCATGTTGGAGAAGACGTGGAGGAATAAATGTAGAACATTCCCATATATTCTATCCTGAAATCGTTCAGTTGTGGAGAAGTGTTCATGTGGTTATCATCAAAATTCTAGGCTATGATATACAGAGGTCATGTCTTTGGCAGGAGATACTTTGTTCAGAGAAGACAGCTATGAACTGTCCCTTTAACATAATGCATTAGTATGACTAAAAATCATCGCTGCATAATAAGAACTGTTACTGTATATCATACTTGCCATCCACGGCTTCTGTCAGTGTAGCATCAATGCCGAGGACAGCCAAAGAACTCAACATCCTGTCCCGCCGGTCTGAGCGGCGCCTCAGATTGATCAGAAAGATCTAGAAGTGGAGAATAAAATGAATTAATTCACAAAACAGCACTCCATAACCGCATGACATCTCTTTAGTTATTAATGAATCTGTACCTCATCAAATCCCATCTTTCCTGGTTCTTTAGGCAAAGTGTGCACATACTGTGAAGGCTCCATGGTGTGGGCAACTGGAAAGTAAAGTTACACATTCACATTTCACATGACGTATAGTAAATTTGCCTTTTCCTGCACAGCCGTTTCATTTTCTGGAGAGTTTCTTAGATCAGTTCAACATCTAACTGATGTGAAACAGTCAAATGAGAGGGGGAGAAGAGGAAGTGAGAGGCAGTGGGCTTTAACAGAGGGGTGAGACATGTGTCAGGGCTGTGAGAGCAAAAAGGCCCAAATACGCTCACACAGAAGCAGGGAAACAGCGAGCAACGACAAGATCGAGGGCCTGAAAATTACCCCTGTTGTCCAGAATCGTCAATTATCGGTGTCAGCTACATTTTATGCACAATTAGAGGAAGTGCTTACTAAGAGCCTCCGTCAGTGTGTGGGTGAAACTCTCCTCCTCTTCCTCTAGTGTCTGGTCTTGTTTCAGAGGCACTGGTAAATATCCATAATGGTCCTTGTTGCAGACATACATCTGAATCCCTGCAGCAGAGTAGACAGATCAGGTCTCAGTGCATCCTTTCTTTATTTGACATGCAGTGTAAGATAGATGTCACCTCTGATGGTTAGCATAGCTTATGGTATGGCATGAAATTGATGCAGCTACAAGGCTACAATTATTAAGGAGAGTGATGATAAAGTTCATCATGTCTATGTTCTAAAGAGAATTTTTCCATAAGCAAATTTATGGTGATACTATATTTTATATAGTACAGTAACTATTACTTTATTTTAATCAAGATTTGTAGAGCTAAAAATATACTCTAATAAAGTTAAAGGGTAAGTTCAGTATTTTTTAAACCTGGACTCCCATGTTTTTGTATCTAGGTGACTTTTTTTTTTAGACTCATCCAGTATTAGGTGAGAGCATGCATCCAGCAGTGAAACATGGTGCAAAGTTAGCACTGAAGGAATTTCGCTCTGTAAATTTACACCCACCAAAGTGCATGTTTTTACTACTGACAGGCTCCGACTGTTATTATCAGTGTCAGACAACAATATGGAAAGGATCCCTACAGAGATAGACCTTTATTATAAAGAGAAATATCCTTTTTTTTAACCAGAAATAGCCACAAAGTTGCTGCTGCCAAACCCACCAGACTCCATTTAAATAAACAGTAATTTAAGCATGTATAGAGTCAGCATGTTTTCACATCTAACTGGTTTCACTAAGAGTTTATTTCAACCAAACCAAAGTTGGTGATTGTGGAACAGTGGAAAGAAGAACCCAGATGGTTTTTGTGAATTTTATTTTGTTTCAGTGGACTTTTAATGTTGTCTGTTTTATGATGATAAAATTGCTGTTTTTTTAAATGGAGTCTGGAGGGTTTGGCGAAAGTGATTTCGGGGCTGTTCCTGGTTAAACAAAGAGGATCTTACTCTTTAACAAAAAGTTTTATCTCTGTAGAGATCCTTTCAATAATGTTATCAGACACTTATAATAACAATCTGAGTCTGTCAGTGGCAAAACCAAACACTTTCAGTGGACATAAATTGGCAGGTGCAAATACAGTGGAGGGTGACTACATTGCAGCCTGTTTCACTGCTGCTGGCTGCGTCAGAAATTGTTCCATGAGTCACTAAGACACAAAAACATGGGAAGAAAACAGGGTCCAGGTTACAAAACACTAAAGTTACTCTTTAACTATTGTTCTTTACCCTCTTTGTTACACATTAAAAGACAAGCATCTTCTTAAATGTACAGGAGTTAAATTTTAACATGAAATACTGCACATGACCATTAACAGTAGTGTATACTAATGTATATAAACAGACAGTATAAGTTATAATTTGCAGTTTTGTTAGAAGTAAATAAATGGTAGATCATGTTTTTTTTGCTCTTTGTATTAAAACACATTAATATATGCCACTATTCCATCATTCCATCATCTATAGAGCTCTTTAAAAAGATGTACAGGCACAGTATTTTTAGGAGGTACGCATACAAAGAGGAGTCATGCTGATGGGTTGGTTTATTTATCTATCTGGGTTTGGTTAAGATGGATTTTGTATATTTCATATCCAAGACTGTTGTTTATTTATCTATATTAATGGTTGTAAATAAGTTTGGGATAGTTGTTGACAATTTCCTTTTTAAATGAGACATGAATACTGAGCAGGGGTAGGATTATATAGGTATACACTTCTTCCTACTCCTTTTTGAGCATGTCTGTAGATGTTTTGTTTGTCTTTATTTTTTGTTTAGCTTGAAATTCATTCACTTTAAAAAAGGGAAAAATAATACTACTACCAGGTTTAAAAAAAAAAACAAACCACATCACAGTGACAAACACACTGTGCCACTAATGACTGCCTACCAAACGACTATCATCAGAATCATAGGAAAATTATCCTGTGAGTTACAACTTAAATTAAAAAACACATGTTGACAGAGATCTGACCTGCTTGCCGTGAAGAGAAAGCAAAGCCCATGATGTCATCCACATTGTAGGGGTAGTGAGGGTGAGGAGGGTGGAAGGCCAAATCTTGGCTGGCTCTGCGCCTCAGGTCCAGCAGGACTGTAGAGTGCACCATGGGGACTGCAAAGCAGCCCTGCCGCTTCCATTTACGGATGGGAACATACTCTGGGGTTCGCCTGTAGTAGCCCTGTGCGTGTAAGAAGACCCCGAACAATCACTGTCCTGCAGTTTTCAGTCAATATTCTACATGGTAAATATATATCCTGTTCTGGTCTCTTACCTGAGGAGTCACACCACACCAGAAGTTGGAATAAAGGCTTTTTGATTCCAACATGGGTGCTACAATTGTCAGATTCTCTGCTATCATGTCAGAAAGCACCTGAGGGTTTGTCAGCAGGTTGTCACTGTCCACAAACTGAGAGACAGAGAAGGGACATGACAGAATGGTGATTTGATGCACCAGATAATTTGATTGTGGATAATTCCCCTGAACAATAGGATCATTAAAGGACGGTTCACCTCTGAATTAGAAACACAGATTTTTCCTTTTACCTGCAGTGCTGTTTATTAATCTAGACTGTTCTGGTGTGAGTTGCAGAGTGTTGGAGATATCAGCCGTAGAGATGTCTGCCTTCTCTCCAGTATAATGAAATTAGATGCCACTCAGCTTGTGGTGCTCAAAGTGCCAAAAAATAAATTTGACAAATTCAACATCAATGTCTCTTTCCAGATATTATGACCTTATTACTCAAGATAATCCACAGACCTTGTTGTGAGCAGTTTCATGTAGGAACTATTTTCTCTCTAGTGAACAACACCCGCCATATCATCGTGCAGAAAGAATCGAGATGTGTTTGTGACAGTGCAAGATGTAAACATTAACGGCGTCCTTCTCAGCTGAGCTGTCAAATAAGCTAGCTCAGTGGTGCTAGGTGAGCTAGAAGTAGATGCACACTTTCCTCTGCGCTGTGATACAGTTTGTGGGTGTAGAAAGAAAATAGTAAGAGGTACAGGTAAGAGGAAACATGTTTTTTTTTTATTTGTAATTTTAGGTTGAAATGCCCCTTTAATCCCTCTACCCTCTAACCCTCTATCCCTCACCAGTATGTAGTCAGCCCACTGTCGTCTGGCAGCTCTGAGTGCCACCTGCTTTAACTTCATCACATGGATAAACCGAGAGTCAGGGCCAGTGTTTGGGACCCTGCTCATCTGCATAAGAGCTGAAAGAAAGAGGGATAGAGTAATGAGATTAATATTTTAGGATCAGAGGATATCAGGTTTACCACTCTATTAGATCCATAGGATGGCTGATAATAAATGGAGCTGCTGCCTCAGAGACAAATGTTATTCACCTCGGTTGCTCTGCAGGCCTCCACTCCACTGAGTGGTAAAGGTGCTGAACTCCTCTGAGCCACTCCTGAAGCATGGCTGTGCTGTTGTCCACACTGTGGTCAGAGGCCGCCCTGAGGTCACAAGGAACATTACTGACTGCTGACTTCATCTCTTTGTTTTCACCCTTCTGTGCCCACTTTCTTTCTTTCCTTCTGTCTTTCTCACATGTCTGTGAATGACTTGTTTGATGATGAACAGTGTTGTAGTATGTGAGGTATGACATCTACACAGTGCTGTTAAAATGGCCAAAATTAGTCATTAACACTTTTTACACTTGCTTGTTGTTTTGTGTCAAAATCACATCAGCCTCTCTTCATCAATAACTCTGTGATTCTTACAGAAAGGAACCTTCTACAAAGTGCAAGTTTTCCAACTTTTTTTTCAAGAAATGTGAACACAGTTTTGAATCAAATACAGTAAAGAAATTAATGTAATTTTACCAGATGGCGATACGTTCCTTTGGATAGTCCAGTCTATCAATACATCCTAAGAAGTAAGGGAGGCTGTGCTGTGCGTTGCGAGCGAGGATGGTGATCAGGACTGTGGGCTTCAGCACAGAGGACTCCTGCTGGGCCGGTTGGAGGAGGTGATCAGCTGACAGCTCGTCTGTGCTGTCTGTATGCAGGAAAAACTCTCCTGCTAAAATTACAAAATATAATCTGAATCCCAAAAATCCAAGAGGCATTATTCCAACAGGGCACCTTAATGTCTCTGTGGCCTCAGACCGGAGCAAGTGAGGAAGGGAGAGATTCTCACACACACGATAACACACACACACACATACACACACACACACACACAGAGAGAGAGAGAGAGAGAGAGAGAAGTGAGAGGAAAAAAGAGATTCAAGACAGCCTGCACAGATATAAGAAGTTATACATTATTATTATTACTATACATTTATCTATACATTCAAATAGATTATTATTATTATTATTATTAGTAATAATAACAATAATAATAAATACAATAATATTTTCTAATCTTATTTTATAATTGTAAATTTGCTATAAATAACTTTTATTATAAATTTAACATTTTTATATTTGTTTTATTTCTTGTAAATATATTATTAATTTAATCATTGAGAGGTGTTAAATTTTATTTTAAAATTTTATAATTGCTATAATTGCTTTTTTATTTGTTTATGTATGTATATATTGTATGCATGTTTTTTTGTATGTATGTTGAATGTAAATTATTATTATCATATTTTTTATTATTATTAATAAAAAGGTGTTGTAAAACATATAAACCACTTATAATGTGTTTTACAATCTCATTTTATAAGTTTATAATTGCTTTTTTTAGTTTAGTCCAACCACAATTTTTTATATATATTTTTATTGTTTTTTCTTTTGTAAAATGTATTATTATTATTATAATTATAATTATTGATTTTATTATTAATAATAAAATGTTAAAAAAATCTAAACAATGTATTGCGTTTTTATAATCTTATATAATAATATTATAATTGCCATAATTGCTTTTTTTATTAGTTTATGTCAGAACCACGAAATAGATTTTTATATATTTTTCATCTTTTGTAAAAAAAAAAAAAAAAAAAAAAAAATTCTAATATAACATATATATAAATGTTTGACCTTAAAAATGATAAAACTTCAATTATTGTGGGGTTATTATTCTTTTTCTGCCCTCAGTTTAGTCTACCTTCGAAGTCTGACAGGCTTCCGCTGAAAACAATAAACATGTGTAACTGTTTCCACTCGGACGAGTTACACTGTAGCACGCCGGCAAACCTGAAAACAGAACTCACACATGCCGTGACAGCAGCAGTATGTCCTGACATTAAACCGTGGTTAATGACACAGTTAAGATTTCCTAATTAAAATGTCGGAGGCGCCACACAGAGCAGAGAAACCTCCTCCTTCAAACTGGATCCTTCAACATCCAGCGGTGAGTGTGTGAGGCAGCTCCGTGCTGCGTTCAAGGGTCTGATGATAAATCATGCAATAACCAGAGTTTGTTTCTTGTTTTAGTATCTGCAAATGAAGAGCCTGGAGGTTGAGGACAGTGAACAGTTACACGCAGCTTTCCTCGTGTACATGGACCTCACTGAGGGTGAGTTTGACAAGTTTAAGAGTTTAGCAGCAGCCATTACTTTTTATTTGTGTGTGTGGCATGCAGAGATGGAGTCATCTAACAAGGTGATAGTCAGAATTGTATCACTTTTTTCAGTATTGTATCCTTTCACAGGAGTCAATAGTGTTTTGACAAGGAATAGTTGTCTTTACTGTAAATGTTAATTCCCTATATTATGGTTTAAATGCTGCTTCTACATTTAATATACAGTCTAATTATGATGAAGACATGAAAAATCCATTAACTGCTTTTTAAGTGGATTCATTTTATGGTGTCTGTAATGGTAGCTGCAGCCCTGCTCAATATTGTCCAAGTCATTTCCGAGGGAGATTAAATTGGCTGTATGAATTATTATAAAGTGGCATCTCATATCCACCATTTTATTTGTGTCTGGCCTGCCAAAGATGAAGCTATAAACATGTTCTAAACAGGAAATGGTGGGTTAGTCCTCAGTGATGACAGAGAATTGAAGCCTACATCTCTGTAATAACTTCTGAAGTACCCACTACAGTTAGCCACAGACTCAGTTATGCTCTGTGTGTCTTTCTCTCTGTAGTGCGTCAGTGGAAAGAGGTGACTTGTGTCAAGAGTCCTGAGCTGCAGGTGGTTTTGCTTGAAGTGAGGCAGAAGGAAGGAGCACCCATCAGACGATTCTTCCACTTCCTGTCCACCGATCTGTGACTCACAAAAGGTAACGAGACACTGGAGAAGCTCTCTGCTCTCCTCCTTCTTTTGGTTTAAAGACTGTCATTGTCACAAGTCGTCTCCTCAACCTCACGGCTTCCTCCTCTCTGCTGTGCAGCATACGTCACGTGCTAGACAGAGGCTTTCCCGTGCTACTGTGTGCTGTAGCTGCTGACTCCACGCTGGTCTACCAGAAAATGACAGACGGGTTGGTGACGCCAGACCCTCCTGTTGGACCCTTCCAGGATTTGGGACGACGGCAGCACCGGAAGAGACGGCAGAAGCACTGACCAGCTGGAGAGATGACACCTTGGTGTTGTTGGTGAAACACAAAGGAGCAGAACAGGGCAGTTGGTCTGTCTGTCTGTGTAAGCTGCTCCTAAAGGAGAGCATAGCAGCCGGTGCAAATGGACCGAACCACAGTCTGGGTGCTCTCAGTGAGAAACAGAAACTTGTTTTTAGTTTCGGACTCCTTAAAGAGAGATTTGTGGACAAGGTTCTCCCTCAGCGCAATCAGGAATATGTTCACACCACCGTACACCTGACAGTTTGTGGTTACATACCTTCCTCAGAACCTTTGAGCAGGACCTGATGAGTTGGATCACAGTGCATCCACAAAATATTTTGGATAAATAACTACTAGAGCCTGACTTTATTTTTTAAGTTGACAAAGATACTGGTATTTGAAAATTTAAAAATAATCCCTTATCAAGATATATTTCTCATCATCATAATGACATAAAACAAAAACTTTTCCTGCCAAATAGATGTAAAGTGTGTGCCCTTAATCATGTATTGTTTTTCCTTTTATTTCTACCAGCCAGCAAAGACCCGACACGGAGCCTTGATAGGCTCACAGCGGGTGTTTCCAGCCCTGCCTCCTGCTCTGCTCTGCCAGCTTGTGGTACATGTCGAATTAAGAGAATGTTTTGGGAAAGTTTTGAATATACATCGTTTTTGCTATTGTTTAAACTATGTTCATAAAAATCCCAAAACATGTCTCATGTCACAAGAAATATGTTCGCCTACTTACTAATTCAAAATCCAGTGTTTGCTGCGTTGTAACTGTTGAAACGTCCCAAGTATTATGTGACACACAGATCAGACTGGCGTCATTGCCAAGGCCGCATCTCCTTTTGGGTCACGAGGAAGACTGAAGGGACATGTCGGTGATCAACCTTAATTTATTAATGTATCATGAACGTTCAGGTTCACAGCAAGGTCGCAAAACATATATTAGACATGTCTATAGAACAAGTGTTTATTTAAGAAGAAATAAATGTATAGAAGCTTTTCAAATTATAATCCAAACACGTCAACTTGCATTGACATCTACAAGATCTTTGGTTTCCTGTTCCCTAAAAGGGGCGTGGCCTTGACGTTTTGCTGAAGTGCCAGCATGTAACAGTCTGGTCTGTTGTCATATGCAGCTGTTTGACTGCAGGAGTGTCTAGCTGAGCGAGTCAAGATAGCAGGCGCTTGCAGTTTGCTTATCCCAGTGGTTCCCAACTGGTCCAGCCTCGGGGTCCAGATTTCTCCTCAGTCTTTAGTTCAAGGTCCCACAGTTTAATATATTCAGTGTCACACTTGGTTTGGCCATGTCGTCTGGCTAGTTTGCTGTCTCTGTCAAGTAGCTATTCCTTAGTCACTCACTCTACAGTAGGAGACAGCACTTCAAAATAAAAACTCTGTGCCGGAAATTCACTGTATTTAAAAGTAAAGTGTGTTTTTGACAAACTTGAGACATTTGCGTGTCACTTGTGGTCCATTCAGTATGGAACCAAGACCCACTTTTGGACCACGACCCACCAGTTGGGAACCAATGGCTTATCCACAAATGCCTGGGAAGTGCCTGTTTAATAATATATGGCTATATCACTATTATGCCTATTTTAAACTACTTCAGTAAAGTCATGGAAAGGGGTAAAGTAAAATGAAAAGTTATGGAAAAGTTTTGAAAATTAATTTATGCAAAAGATGTGGGAACCCTGTATATGGTTTAGCATATATAGTAATTGGGTATTAATTTGAATGATACCACAACTGTCTGAGCTGCAGTGAGTATTATTGTTGACAAAATTGATTCACCTGGCAGGTTGTCCTGTTGGCATTTCTTTAAAGTAAAACCACATCGTCATCTGGGTGGATAACTTACTGAAAACACTTTTTATTTTTCTAGAAAAACAAAAATTCAACATAGAAACTGAACACAACAACATAACACTGGTGAGCGAAATCAGACTTCTATGTGACGTAGCTGTGTCCACCCTGCGGGGGTCAACACGGGACGGATACTGAAGCAGGGGACGTCAGTGACCCTGCAGTGTGAGTGCATGAGTGTCTTTTTAATGGTGCAACAGTGTCTTAATGAAAGGAAGGACTTGACTACATGAGACAGAGATTACAACACTTCAACCCTGAGCCTTATTCAACATAAATACTCTACATCATCGCAGAAACAGACATGGACAGACAAACACACTGTACTGGCCGACGTACTGTAAAAAAGAGGTTTATACTGTGTCTTGGAATGCAGGAAGTTTCAAAACTGTTGACTTCTCAGGGAGGCATTCAAGGACGAAATATTCAAAATGATGCAGATAGAGATATTATTTTCACTCTGAGTGTCCAAGAGAGCACTGGCTGCTTCAGCTGTTGGAGATTTATATGTGCAAGAGTTTGTTTCAAATGTCTATAGGAAGTCTCAGTGACGGCCACGTTCCACGACTTATATCCAAGGAGGGAAAGAAAAGCAGGTGTATTTTTAAATCCCAACATCTCTGTCATCCTGTAATGGCTTCATTAAGGAATAAAAATACTAAACCATCTTTGATCTGTGGTCATTTCTCTCTTGGTTGATATATGAACATGAACTGAGGTTGTGAGCAGGAGCGCAAAAAGGTGCTTGATTCAAGTCAGTTATCTGTTTTTCACAGGCGTGTAAATACGAGGGACAGTCCCCCCCTACATGGTAACACATGGTACGATCCATCCATAACACTGCCATGACAGTTTATTGATATTGGAACTGATGGATAAATGACCACAGTGCTATGTCATATCGTCCTCCTCTGAGCAGTAGTCCCGGCCCTGTAAACAAAACAGACACGTTAGTGTACATTTCATTTTTAGTCTTTCTATTAGTGTGTGTTTCATATTCTTAAGGTTTAACCCAATGAAATTACAACCACAATATTGATATATATCATGCTGCTGCAAATGTATTCAAAATCCAATGTCAAATATTCAAATTATAATGAATATAAGGAAAATGAGCAGCATGCACAACTCCAAAATCTTGAACAATGTATAAAGTGCACTGTTGTGGTGCATTCATCAAACACCAGCACTTACAGATTAATTCACTTATTTAATGTGGGCAAAACATCTTTTAATTTTAAATTATAATAAATGAAATCCACTGTGATGCTTTACATCAGACCAGATTCTTCAAATGCGTAAACCGAAACTTTCAATAAGTCATTTTGATGTAACAGAATATGATCATATCACAACAACACTGCAACAGAGCACTGAATCTAAAACAAACAGTAGGCCTATATTTCAGAATCAAACCCTTAGGATCAAATTATTTTTTTCCTAGATTATTTAACATTTTGAGCAGAATTAAAAAATGTCAATGAGGAAACAAAGTTATTTCGATTGTGGTCTTTGTTGTACTACAAGTGTTTGCATTACATAGTCTACACTGCTTCATGTAGCTACATGCTAATGTCATGAAAACATGTAATCTTGGTTGCAGATGTTGCTAAATTCTCCCTGATTTTGGATCATATTCTTGCTGGAACATGTCCAGTTGTGTTTAGAAGCTTAAGGGAACAAAGTGCTGCTATACACAGTCATTCCCTGGCTGCAAGTGCTGCTACATGTGGCTACATGCTAATGAAACATATAATCTTGGTTGCCAGCGTTGTTAATTTCTCCCTGATTTTGCATCATATTCCTGCTGGTAAACTTCTGGTTGTTAAGATTTAGGTTTTGAAGCTTTTATTTGTGACTTTTCACAGTAGAAAGTGCCACTATTCTCTTCTGGGAGGAGCTGAAAGAGACAGGCGTCAGCATCTTCTGTGCTCCAGCACAGAAAGTATGAGGAGAATTAAGTGTTTTTTAAACATCAGTTCATGTAAACATGTTCTAGTAGAAACCTAATATACAAGTATGAACTTGAAAATGACCATATTAGGTCCCCTTTAACTAAAAACAAAACAGCTGGCCGCTGTTGTTTTTAGCAAACGTTACTAAAACAGGAGTAAACAGTGCATTTGTTGGGGGACTATTTTTAGCTGCGTATAAATACACATCTGGTATGCTGAGTATTTCCAGCAGCCTCGGCTCAGTGTGATGAGGAAACATGTCATCCAGTGCAACAGTGTGGCTCGCTGATGTGAGCCAGATGAATATTTTAAGTAAAGTTTTTTTTCTTTAGTTGTGGATTCACATAGGACCCCGTGTGTGTTTGTGTGTGTGTGTACAACATAAGATTAAAAAGGTACTTTGAATACTTACGTTTTTTTAAAAGCAAGTACTCCAGTTCTTTAACTCAAGTAATAATTTGACTCAGCAACTCTCACTTGTATTGGAGTAATATTTGACCAGGAGCATCTATACTGTGACTCAAGCAACAGAGTTGTGTGCTGTGTCCACCGCTGCAGCACTCACTGAACATGTTTATACGTACTTTAAATAACCACACTAGTGAAAAGCACAGGACGTGACAGATTGAGGCTTTTTTTTGAGGTATCATCATGTCATCTGTTGTGTCCTCACTTGCTACAGATTTGCTGCAGTGATAGGATTAACCTCCATTGTGTCATTTAGCAGGAGCTTTTGCAAAAAAAAAAAAAAACCCAGAGAAACAAAAAGTGGCGCTCCAATGACAGGCTGTGATTTCTTACTTTTTCTATTTTCTCATCCAACATCCTGAAGAATTCCTGCTGACTCTCTGAGGAGTGGATGCTCCTGCAAAGAAAAATGGTACAGCAGGTTAAAGCTGGGCAATATAACTCGGGGCATGATGAACAGTTTAGATGATGACTAACAAAAAAGACAAACACACAACTGATGCACAACATGTAAATACACATTAATGCGAGCAACAACAGCATCATCAGTCAGTGACACTTACAGAATCTTTCCATTTCCGTTTGACCCTGTTTCATCCATGTGTTGACCTTTACCAAGGAGAGCACTTTTCTCCTGCAGGACATCCAAGCACACACACACAATCAACCTTATGTTCTATTATTCAGCTGAATGGAAAACACAGCATGAGATAAAAACACACCATTAACTAAGACATACTCAGTCCAATCACCAGAGAAAATGTTAGCATTCGATGTTTCTGCAAACCAAGGATACATTACATTTGTGTGTTATTATGTAGTGTACATTGAAACTTTATGTTTCAGCAGCTATGGTTAGCATGGGGTTAGATTTAGGCACAAAAACCACTTGGTTATAGTTAGGAAGAGGTTGTGTTTTGGCTTATAACCCAGTTTTGGCCGTGCCATCCCAGCCGGAAGCGCAGTCATATCTTGGTAAAAAAACAACTGCTTTTCGTGTCACTATTTCAACAGGAAACACAGCAATATCTCAGTAAAAAACAACTGGTTTTCATGGCACAATCCCCACTGGAAAAACTGTGACAGTTTGCTACAAAACACCTGCGTTTGGAGCCTAAAAAGCTGCATGAAACACAGCAATGGGTCACTACAAAACACCCATATTTAGAGTCTCAAAAGCCACATGAAACACAGGGATGGTTTGCTACAAAACATCCACATTTAGAGCCTAAAAAGCTGCAGGAAACAGCGACGGGTTGCTACATAACACCTACATTTAGATGCCAAAAGCAGCAGGGAACACAGCAATGGATTGCTACAGCACACCCGGGTTTGGAGCTTAAAAAAGACACTGGTAACACAGCAATTAGTTGCTACAAAACACCACCATCTGGAGCCTAAAATGCTGCAGAAAACACAGTGATGGGTTGCTACAAAACCCCCACATTTAGAGCCTAAAAAGCTGCAGGAACATAGCGATAGGTCGCTATAAAACACCCACGTTTAGAGCCTTGAAAGCCACAGCAAACACAGTAACGAGTTGCTACACAACACCACCATCTGGAGCCTAAAAAGCTGCAGGAAACACAGGGATGGGTTGCTACATATCACCTATGTTTGGAGCCTTAAAAGCTGCAGGAAAATCAGCACTGACTTGCTAAATCACAACGGGTTTTGTTGTTTGTTGGTCTCAAACAGTGGTCTGCAGTGTTATGCAGCTTGGCAGGCATCATGCCTGGGTGACACCACATCCACCCCCTTCAACTCCCGATGACAAAGTGAGCTTATACACTACATCATTTTAGAAACGTTGATATGATACTACTAATACATGCAAATGCAACCTTTTTGTGGTACACAGAAAAGTATAATGCTAACAATTTCTCTGGCGACTGGGCTGAGGACTCTACAGTTGCCTACTTACAAAGTTTACATCATGACATATTTTGATTACAAAGTGACTATTTTTTACAGATAAATAGAAGTTATCACAATATACAGTAAATGTCCCATTATAGATATAGTCAAATAGAATACAAAGAGTAAAACAGAGCCACTCACTGTGCTGTCCTGGCCGTCCACTCCTCCCTCTTCTCCGCTGATGTACTTGACTTTCTCCACCCCTTTCATCTTGTACTCATCTGTGACAGAGTGGGAGACAGAGAGAAAGGGGGGAGCACATCTCCTCTTATTAACACACGACAGCAGAGGACGACACACACAGCCACCCTGATCAGCACAATCCTCCGGGTTAATAGTTCTCACAGTTCAGTACTTGGCAAAGTAATTATGTGCTTGAGTTCTCACGCTCTGGACTAAATCCTCTCTTAACAATGGTTGGCGAGCTGCGAACACATGAGCTGTCAGCCCGATTCTCTTCTTTTCTCTGCCTCTCCATCTTTTCTCTCACACATGCACAGCCCCCTCCTCCATCTCACTCCCACGCATGTAGAACGGAGGAAATGAAAATACAGTTACGACGCATAGTAATGAAGGCCAGATGGACTCACGCAGTCACAACTCATCAGATTAAAGGGATAGTTCTGATTTTTACAGTGGGGTTGTATGAGGTGCTTATCCATGGTAACTGTATTACCTACAGCAGATATAAATTTGACCTCCTTAAAATACCAAAAGTTACACAAGACCAGCAGCTCCAGTCTTCTGTGAGCTTACTACTGTTTTTGTAGAAGGAGTCTAGTGGCTTTAAAGAGAGCATAAATAACAGCTTTAGTTCCCTGTCAGGTAATGGCTGTCTGACAGCAAGGTCAAGCACTGAAAATATTCTAAACGCAGCGTAAACCTTAACTGATACTGATTTTTTAGGTGGCTAAAATACATTTTGCTGCTCTTCCAAACTGAGTCAGTGCAACTCACATCTACTGTGTGTAATACACTGACTATGGACAAGTATCTCATACAACCCCACTTTAACCCCACTTACAGATGATGTAGCACCATGTCCAGTTTTTACTGTTTGACTGTTTGTGTGCAGCTGCGATTTATAAAGCACTAGTTAGGGGTTCTCAACAGCAGTATCTCTTTCCAGAAATCATCACCTGGTTACTCAAGATAATCCACAGACCTTGTTGTGAGCAGTGACATGTAGGAACTATTATCTTTCTAGCAAACTAAACC
This sequence comes from Cephalopholis sonnerati, assembly GCA_019142605.1. Lineage (NCBI taxonomy): Eukaryota > Metazoa > Chordata > Actinopteri > Perciformes > Serranidae > Cephalopholis > Cephalopholis sonnerati. The sequence goes on from JAGQAX010000010.1 coordinate 9,734,116, forward strand.
TGAAAACTGTATCATCGTGCAGAGGAAGGTGTGCATCTGCTCATGGATGAGAGGCTAGCACCCGTGACAGTGTGAGATGTAAACATTAATGGTGTCCTCCTCAGCTGAGCTGTAACATTAGCTAGCTCAGTGTTGCCAGGTGAGCTCGCAGTAGATGCACGCTTCCTTCTGCGCAGTGATACAGTTAGTAGGTGTAGTTTGGTAGAAATAAATAGTTCCTACATGAAAGTGCTCACAACGAGGTCTGTGGATTATCTTGAGTAACCAGGTGATGATTTCTGGAAAGAGACATTGCTAGTGTATTATTATTTTTGGCACTTTGAGCACCACAAGCTGAGTGCCATCTAGTTTGATTATATTGGAGAGAAGGCAGACATCTCTACGGCTGATGTCTCCAAAACTCAGCAACTCACACCAAAACAATCTAGACTGATAAACAGCACTACAGGTGAGAGGAAAAATATGCACTGTTATTGGTATTGGGGGGATCTGTCCCTTTAAGTTTGCATTTACACAGTGTTCTGTTATTATTATTATTATCAAAGCACAACTGTCCCATTTGACCTCCAGTTTATATGAGAACTTGAAATGAAACCTATGAAAACACTGTTGACAGAGCAAGATGACTTTTTCTTTTACATCCCAGCAGTGACTAATGCTTACTCATACCTGTGGCAGAATGTGGCTATTTTTGCACTTTCTTTACTAGGAGAAAAATGTCTTTAAAAATACATAACAGGGCTGACACACACACACACTGTCACATTCACACCTACGGGCAATGTGGAGTCACCAATTAACCTGCATGTCTTTGGACTGTGGGAGGAAGCTGGAGTACCTGGAGACATGGGAAGAACATGCAAACCCCACACAGAAGGGGTCCCCCAACCCTGTAACCCTCTTGCAGTGAGGTGACACTGCTAACCACTGTACTACCGTGCTGCCTGTACTGTATTTATATATAAATAAATTTATAAATAGAGCTCAAATGATTTAGGCTTCATAATCAACTAGTATCAACAGAAAATTAAACAGCAACAATTCTGATAATCGATTGTTTTTAATCATTTTTCATGCAAAAATACCAAACAATTACTGGTTCCAGCTTCTCCAGTGTGAGAATCAGTAGAATTTTTCATACATTATTCAAAATTAGACTCTTGTTCAGATAAAACAAGACATTTAGAGATTCACATTTTGGGCTCTGCGAAGCTGTTTCATTTTCTAAACATTTCATGGGCCGAACAGTTAGCAACACATTGCTGCCGAATTAACTGATCGTAAAATGAATTGTTAGTTGCACCTATAGACAAGATTCAGTTTAAAAACAATGGTAGCATCATGCACACCTGCCTTTAATTAAGCACTAATTAACAGTTCCATCATTATCTGAGAGCATCAGGATCACTATTCAACATTGCTCACAATTTTCTCTTGAAAAATAAAAGGTATCATCCACACAGTGGATTATTTTGTTTTATATACCCATATAAATATAAATGTGGCCTAATCGTTCAAATTTCCTGTATTGCAGCATGTTTTACAAATAAACTTCCATGTCAACAGTGAATAACGTTGATTAATGGTGGCAAATACCTCATATTCATCAAAAGGCCAGTCTAAACCAGAACTAAAGCAAAGATATTAAGAAAGTAGAATACCGCCTGAACATGGAGGAGCATGGGAAAATATGTGTGTTAAACAGACTGACCAGAGAGAAGGTCCCCGTTGCTGTAGGCTTTATTCTGGCCCTCCTCACCGTTGGGCACGGCTGACACCTGCTTAGCAGAGGTGCAGCCCATCTCCTCCTCCTCAGCTGCTCTCCTCCTCACCCCTGAGCATTACAGGCACACCTGAGGTTGTGACAAAGTATGGTTAGATATGTGACTTCAGGAAGTTATTTTGTGAGCAGAAAAAAGTCTCAGATCAGAGACAGGCCTCTTGATTAAGGTTTGTCTCTGGGGAAATCATCTGAGGAGCATCTGTCCTCAGAGACATCCATTTGAGAGTGTGGTCCCTGTAATTATCATTACTGAAAAGGCCTAACCTCTTAAAGGAAATGAGAGTAAACAGATCTTTATTTCGCAGAGGAAGAAATCCCCTGAACTCCAGCTTGGGAATCACTCATTTTTCATAATCAATTAGTCATGAAGCGCCCCACCCTAGAGTTAAAAGACGCGGGCATCCCTATTTATTCATGAAAAGACTGTAAGATAGACGGTGTAGTCGGGCTGTGCATCATGCACACGCCGGTCTGGGAAAACACCAATCAGAACGTGCGCACGGCGGTGCCAGCTGCACCGCAACAATAAGGCCTTTCAAGCTGTTGGGATGCCACTGTGCCAAGCAGACGGGTCATTTCTATTAGTGAATGGGGGGTTTCTGTGGCGCTCAGAGGATTAAACTGTGGCCGCCGCACAAGTGCTCCCATCTCCATCGTTGTATCGGCTTGTAAAACCCGCAGCAATATGGCAAACATGACGGAGCGTTAGACCAAATCACTCGGCAGTGTTTTGCATTAAGGCTCTAGAATATGCAGAGTGATCGATCCCCATATGGTTGATCCTAAACGCGCTGACCGCACAGCTGAGTCCAGCTGCAGAGTCAGCTGCTCCGCACACACCATCATCATCATCTTCAGCACAATCATGCATTTATATTGACACAAGCTGCAGCACACACACGGTGCATCACTGGGTTATAGCATGCAATTATAGGCAAGCAAATAATAAACAAGATATGTTAAAGGGAAATGCATTCCCTTCAACCTGCAAAATGTCAACCATCGCCTCATTTCACAACATCACAGAGCGGGGATAACGACCAGGATTCCCTAAACAAATAATAACAATAGAAGGTGCGAAAAGAGCAGCCATTCCACGACCAGCAGGAAGCACCGACACGATATCGCTACAACGGAACCAAACAAACAATAGATTGCAAAATAAACGTGCAACAATGGGGGGAATTACCTCTCTGGTTTGTCCATGGTTCCCTGGTTTTTAGTTCAGAGAGGCTTCACTCCAGACGGAGGACCCAGACAGACCGCATCATCTGCACCTCTCGGCTCAATACAGGCATCAGCAGTGGAGATGCAGTCAGTCCGTCTGCCAGCTGTCTGGTCGGAGCTCATGGCCTCATACTCTGTTAAAGTCATAAAATACCGCCAAGCGATTCGAAAATAAGGAATAAGTAAAGCAACAGCTAATAAGAATTTAAATTTTACATATTTTGTAAGGAAATTGCTGTTATTTACAGCGCAAAATACACTTAATTTCCCATTTCTGGAAGCATCTTACCTCTTTAAGCGATGGAAATTTGACTACGAAGTTTCACCAGTTGCCACTCGGGCCTATTTCACCAGCGCACCCGGAACTTCCGGTCTGCTTGTTCTTTCTGCATCATCAAAGTTGACAGCATATAAACATTCAAAGTTTTAAAAGTTCGCTCTTTGCGACAAAACCCGACAGCTAACGCCGCCGATTGTTGACCTCCATCGATATGACTTCACTAACGATGATCGCTCGCGTATCGGACGGACTTCCGCTCGCTGCGTCGATACAGGAGGATGAACAGGTATGAATGAAAGCTAGCTTCCCCATATAACCCCTCAGTATGAGGAGAACTACACACCAAACTCCATTCAAAAAATGAGGTATTTAAGAGTGCTAGCTTATCCGCCAAGGCGTACACCTCCCCAAAACAAGCATAAAGACTTAATTTTAACTCTTAATAGTATAATGGAGAATTCGGTACATAACTACGGTAGGTAATTCACGAAGCAGTAATGTATTTAATAAAACTATAACTTAAAAACGTAACGTTACGCGGCTAAGTTGTATTTCTGCTGCACATCACTGGGTGTGAATCATTTTACTGAAAAAATGTGGAAATAAAAACAATTTATTCAAAGTTTAGCTAAGGTAAATATATATATAATGCCGAAAAATTGATAAGTCTTTGTAAAAAGGTTTGAGGTTTAACATAGGGTATTTGCTCCGTCTACCGAGTCTCACATTAAATTGTCACTCTTATTAAAGGGGGACTCCATCTAAATTAAGAATTCCACTGTTATTTTCGTCCCTAGGAAAGTTCAATCAATATTTGTGAATATGAGCTACTCTATTAAAGCCAGAAACTATCCTCAAACTTGTGACATCAGGATCAGTGCGTCATCTGATATTGTTTTTTTTTTATTTTTTATTTTTTTTGGCTTTAAAATGAACTATCAGAACTGGCCGATATGCTTTTTCTTAATGTGCACAATGAAGAAATATTACACACTTTAAAGCATATTGTACTTTATGTCTTCATCTGCTGGTGGGCCATCACAATAAGAGTGTGCATGCATAATATGAGGTTAATTCCACTACAGAAGAGACTTGATGATCACTAACATTAGGCAGGGAAAAAGTGGCATTATCTATATTGCTAATCCATCAAATGAGTTGTTACATATCGGCATATTGTGCATCCCTAGTGTTAAGTCTGGAGCTGCACCACATACAATTGATGGGAGTCAGATTTTGTTAGCCCACATAATGTTTGTTGTTTTTTGTAATATTAAAATGAGCTTCTTTCTGTTGTATTGTTCTCAGCTCTGAAACAGAACATGTACCCATACACTCAGAACATTCCCCTGGCTGCTCTGAGTGTTATCTGTGACACCTTTCACCGTTCACTGTCTATGGAGCAGCTCCAGACTTTAAAGCCTATGACATCACAAGTTTGAGTTTTAGCACTCTAGTGTTTTGGATTTGGGAGAGTTGTTCATGTTTGCTGATATTTTTTAACTGAGACAAAAAGAATAACATGTATGAATTTTGAAAATAGGAGTACTTCTCCTTTAATCTCAGTCCAAAAAGAAAAAAACATTATATTACCCTTGGACTATTTGTATCATTTTAATGTGGGTCAACTGTCATAAAACCTTATGAATGGCGTTTCTGACTACAACCTGTTTTTTTTTATTCTTTGTCAGTCAGGAAGAGACCTGCAGCAGTACCAGAGCCAAGCCAAACAGCTCTTCCGTAAACTGAATGCTCAAAGCCCCGAGCGTTGTACCCTCGAGGCCGGGGACATGAACTTCCAGTAAGTTACCCCAGGCACCAAAAGGAAAATCTGTGTTGCTTCTGCAATATTGTACACTTAGTTTGGTGATATTTAATTTGATATCAGGCATGAGACATATTGTTGACTAGACTTGGACTGAACTTGTATTTTTTTCTCAGCTATTTAATAGCGCAGGGTGTGTGCTACCTGTTCCTCTGTGAGGCTTCCTTCCCCAAAAAGATGGCTTTTGCATACCTTGAAGACCTCCACAGTGAGTTCTACGACCAGTATGGAAGGAGAGTACCCACAGTGATGAGGCCGTACTCTTTCATCGAGTTTGGTAAGACTTTTGTGATGGGTTACATTTTACCTTCTGCAGAAATGATAAAATCCTTGACTAGGCTAATGTTATTCATGCACTGTTCCAGACACATACATCCAGAAAACAAAGAAGTCGTACATCGACAGCAGGGCCAGGAGGAACTTTAGCAGTATTAACACAGAGCTACAGGACGTCCAGAGAATTATGGTGGCAAATATTGAGAAGTTCTGCAAAGAGGAGAATCTCTCTCTGGTAAGTACAGTCATAAAAAACAGATTTAGCCAGGGTGCAAAACACAAGGGACAAAAGAACAACCAAATCAGTAAGAATTTTGTTGTTACTACTGCCTTTATGAAAAGTTAACTGTGTGTATATGTCAGAAGTGTTGATTGTACTTAACAGTCAATTTTGTGAGCAGTTTGTTTTGGATTGAATTATTGTAAGGTGCCCCTGTAAACCTTTCTCCACTATCTCACAGTATTTAGCCAGTACTGTTACACAACTTGATATAATGTACTTTTTTTTCCTGATACTTATATTTCCCTCCCTCAGCTCTCGACACAAAAGCCAGTAATCTGTCCAGCCTGTCGAAGAAGTACCGTAGCGATGCCAAAGACCTCAACACCCGCTCCACGTATGCTAAGGTGGCTGCTGTGGCAGTGTTCTTCATCACACTCATCGTTTATGTGCGTTTCTGGTGGCTCTGATTGACTCTCAAACAAGGACTCTGACATAAGTGAGGGCGAAAAAAGCTTCTACACTGATCCTGTTACATTTGTTCTATACCAGGGTGCCTTAAAAGGGATCATCAGTATATCCCTACTGAAGGTAGAAATACCTTCTGTGCTTTATCCAGCTTTGACTTGTGCCATGTATACAGTATAAACTGAGCCATAGGTCTGTGATGGGACTCCTTTGCATATAGAAATGCTTCATGGTGAGTTCAAGTGCATCTGTTAACTGGAATATTTAGAGCAAGGATGTGATAATTAACATTTATAACCTGGTACAGGGGTTTCTTTCAGGAGTTTCAGCATAACAGAGAAACCATGTATGAGTATGCAGGTTTTGTTTAAAGTCTTAATACTGTGACACAAGAATGTTTATTGGTCAAAAAGTTTACATTGTAACAAAGTCTTATTGAAAATATTAAATATTTATCAAATTGTCTCTTCTGATTCACAGCTGTATTTCTGACCTAAGTTATGCTGAAGGTATACTTTGCAGGATTTCACTAAAAAACAATGTAAAGACTTATAAAAAAGTAATCACTCTCAGTCATCACTTATGATGCCACCCTCTGCCTGTGTTTAATTTTCTTCTTTTTGCTGTGCTCCGGACGTTTATGGCTGTGTAGCCCTGCAGCCAAAAACCGCACAGGTATGGTCGGGACTTTATTCAGGGTTCCCGCAACTCTTTAAAAAAAATCTTTAATGGTCTTACATTTTATTTAATCTAAAAAATAGGCCTTAATTGGTATTTAAGTGTCTTAAATCGTCCTTTTAAAATACTAAAAAATGCTAAGACATGAGAAGTGTGATTTTATGAATCTTTTTTTCTGACGTCACATTCTGAAATCTCATAGTAAATGGTAGCATCTATCTTTTTTAAAACTAATTTACTGAGTGCCTCTCACATTGACGTCACGCATATCAGGATAGTGTTTCTGGCTGGGATGCTCAGAGCAGAGGATCCACTGTTTGCGAGCTCGCTGTCACTGTAGCCTGGATGACATGGCGAAAGTGCAAATTCAACAAGGCAAATGGCAAATTAATCCAAATTTTGTGGCATGGCTAAAACCAGGACAAGTCAATGCATGCAGAGCAGTTAGATGGGGATCAAGGCAGTAGAATCCCACATGCACAGACACAGAAAATTACCAAGAAAAAGACGTCAACAAACATCTGGTATTTCCTTGTACTGTTTATTTGTGCAAAATTGTCTCTAACTGAAAGTCGGTTCATGTTTTTTTTTGCTCTTCACTTCTGGTTATGGTAAAATTAATTGGTCTTAAATTTAATCATGAGCTGAATTTAAAGAATTTTAAATCTAACTTGCCTCAAGTTTCAGGATCCTTGTTATAAAAATATAGCAGCATGCATCTCAGACAAATCTATGAGAACTGGACACAGTGCCTAAAAACCCAAATATAGCAAGGTGAAACACCAAGCAGACAAAGCTTGTTCCAAAACGAGAGTGAATCTGAGGTTGGGCTACATTTTTGGCTGGTGAGCACTGAAGGAGAGGATGGGGATGAAGAGTGACAGAGCTGGCCTGTTTTCTGTTGATAGATAGGTGCCAGTGGTTAGCTTAGTTAGCGTACTTAAGTATTGGTTTTTCTATAACAAGAAATGTGATGTCCCTACAACAGTAACTTACAATGTAGGGAGGCGGGGCCAAGTCTGAATGCTGTGTTGACAAACTAACCAACGACTCCTGCTATAATAACCTATAATATCATGAACACAGTGACAGTCCTCTATAATTTATACACACCTATAAACCAGTATTTCCATGGTCACATACTGGACACACACACCCTTTGAATCAAAGCTATGTTTACACAAACAACATGCAGAGCAAACAATGTGGAAATACAAGAGAAGGAACAGTCATCTACACCCCTGTGGAAGCTGCTCTGTACAACCAGAGAGATAACGATCAATACAGGAGTGAAACTACTGCGAGTCTGTCTTCTTGTGCGTCTGGTGTTCTCAGATGGTCCACATGTTTTGGATGGTTAACTGTCAGTAGATCAGATTTTAGTTGCAGATGTCGACGATATCGAAAGAGAGGTGAACAATGTGAAGCCTGGAAGTGTGCTCCTGCTGTCCCTGCTCCGATGAAACTCGAGTTCCTGCTGTTGAGGTGAGAACACTTATTTTAAGTTGATGGGAGATTCGAACTGTTGACCTCAGGGTTGTAGAGTTATTCACACCACAGTCACAAGAGCAGCCTTCTAGTCCCATTCTTGTCCTCCAGGGTGATGAATGGATGTTAAACAACAGACTTATGCCATCAGATCAAAGTCGTCTCTCTGCAAAAGAAACACAGCGGTTGTATAACATCAGCATCAGGCTACACGTGGCAATAACACTTGTATGTTTCACGGCTATAATTTAAACACCAGATGGTCATTTGCATTGAGACCAAACAGTTATACAGGGAGTGTATAGCTATAAACAAATTAAATTTAAGACATTTTAAGACCTTTTTAATACCACTTTAAACTACATTTTCCACCCCTGCATTCCTACCGACGCAGCTGTTGGTTTAACGATGCAGATTTATTGCGTGCTCTAAATGCATAGATGGGGCAAAATGGGGGTACTGCACACATACAGGTGTTGTGTTTAGGTCTTTACCCCAGTCGAACAGTGTTTCCTTCCTGTTCTAAGGTGTGGCCATACATTTTAAGGACACGGCTGCCACCCTGTTACAGTGGATATGTGAGCCACTCCTGACAACTCACCTCATCATTATAATTCATGACATGCTGCTTGATCTTGGAGGAGTCCACCCAAGTGACAAAATCTTCCATATTTCTGAAAAAAAAAAATGACAGTAATACAGTTGATATTTGATCACTTCAGATGCTTTTACACATACTGGTAATTTCTGTGTCTGCAGAAAGAGACAGAGGACAAAACAAAATGTGGACACTAACCTTGTGACAAGAAACGCTGGGTCTGTGATGATGTCCGGGCCAACGCGCACATCTGAGACTGAGTCAAGGTCAAAACTGCAAAACAATTTTAGCGCTTGGACAGAGACAAAACAAACCAATCTCTCAGAGGAAATTCAAGACATAAAACTTCACTAGCAAAACATAAACTTGCAGTTATGAGGGATACGTCCTTGTTCGATGAAGGTGATGGCTGTCTTCAGGTTCTGAGCCATACGGAGGTTCAGCATGATGCTGGGCAGCCTCCTCCTGCAGGAGTCACACAGGTGGATTGAATGACAGGCTGGTGGTTAATGATCACATCCAAGGTCTTAATTAGAGTACAACATGATTTTCAGCTGATTTACCTGCAGAATGAAGAAGCTGTGACTTTCTCTGTGAGGGACAGATTCTGTTTGGTGGGCAAGAGGCCGATACTGTACCTTAGGGGAAGAAACAATAAAATGATTAGTGTGAGGTTGTGATTTTAAACAGATAACAAAGGCTGTCCAAAACCACAAAGGAAAACAAACACTACTGTGGGTCAGTATAGGAGCTTGTGTCATGAAGCTATTTAAGCTTAGTATGGCTCTGTTTGGGTCACCGGGCTCCACTGAGCCGTACATCGGTGATCCATTATGGCCGGTATCATGAAGATGGTTAACAACTGGCTCTTTTAACTCCTCCTTTTAACTTGTCCTCATGTATTTAATGTGATAGGAGATGAAAAGGTAATACCCCTGTGGAAATGTGGTTGCAGCGAAGGCAAAAGGTGATACTCAGTGAGGTGAAATTAAGGTTAGCATTGTGAGTTGCCCTAGTTAAAAGCAATCCCTCTTCGTTATAAAAGAAGACCCAACTGAAAGGGAAAGTTCACCCCAAATCAACAGTGCATTTTTCCTCTTACCTGTAGTGCTATTTATCAGTCTAGATTGTTTTGGCGTTAGTTGCCAAGTGTTGGAGATATCAGCCGTAGAGATGTCTGCTTTCTCTCAAATATAATGGAATGAAATCCCTTTTGGCTTGTGGTGCTTTAAGTGCCAAAAAACACATTTAATAGAAACTCAACAGGTCTCTTTCCAGAAATCCTGACCCAATTATTCAAGATAATCCACAGACCTTGTTGTGAGCAGTTTCATGTAGGAACTATTTTCTTTTTACCAAACTACACCCGCCAACTGTTTCACTGTGCAGAAGGTGTCGTAGCATAAACAAGACATAAACAGGAGAGGCTCAGACACGGAGTTCCACAACTGAGGGTCATTAAATCTCGAGAGAAAAAGCGAAAGACTTGGTACATCATGCCAATTTATACTGTATGACAAACAAGCATTGTAGGTACTGTAGGTACTTTCAAAGTGTTATTTCCTGCCATTCAAACACCCGGCTCGGAGAACAATTGATTCTCCAAATTTAGCCAGAACTCCACCAAACCATGACTGAAGTCACGTAGGCCCTTTGGCTAAAGTCACATCAGGATAACAACAATAGTTTAAACAAGGTCATCATCTACACTACAAAGGTGTGCATCTACGGCTCACTCACCCAGCACCAGTAAGCTAGCTAACGTTACAGCTCAGCCAAGGTGGACGCCATTAATGTTAACATTTGGTACTGTCATGAGAACGGGCCTCTCGTCCATGAGCAGCTGCGCCACAAGCTGAGTCCCATCTAGTTCCATTATATTCAAGAGAAGGCAGACAGGTCCTCTCTCGCAGCAACTCACACCAAAACAATCCACATTGGCAAATACAGGTAGAAGGAAACATGTAATCTTGATTTGGGGGTGAACTGTCCCTTTAAGCCCTGGCTCAGTGACACAGGCCCCAGGTGTTGACTGAATGTTATTAGATGAGTCTGTCACGGTAAACAACATCACACAGAGAGACTCACAGTTTTTCCAGCAGTCGGTGTGTGCTCTGAGCTCTGAAGCCATCTTTCTCATCCAGGTCTCTGATTTTCTGAGCGAGGTCTCTGATGTTACGACTCAGCTTGTTGTACCTGAGATAGAAACACAATTACTATACACTACTGACAATGAACTTGGTTTTCCATGTCAATACTATTCACTGGTCAGTTACTACTCTTAAAACAAGCAGTGTAGGAGCCAGAATATGTTGTTTATGTCTGTTGTTTATTTTTTGTTTAGGCTGCACATGTCCTTTTGGTCACTTTTACTCCTAGTAGCTGTAATTGGCACAGGAGTGTGGTTTCACATTATTTTACCTGTTCATTTACTGGCGTGGCAGCTCTTAGACAATGAGGATGAGTTTTGGCTCTGATATTTTCTGTTGACCTGTAACTGCGTCACATAATATTTTATTTCATCTCATTTTGCTTAAGTTATCTCAGTTGTTAGTTTAATAAATCATCATAAAGACGCATCTTTGGATCTCTGCATCATGGATTTCTTTGAACGTGTCACAGTTATGAGATTACTCAGCCTCTAAGCTGCTTTTTTCATTGATAGTTGTCACTACAAGCAGAATTTAACTTAATGGTTCACTCAAATTATAAGATTAAAAAAAAAAAAGATTTAAAAATTCTGACACACAAAGTTTAAAACAATATTTAGGCTTTAAAAGCTCTGATATCTAGTATTTGGTAATGGTATGCAGTGTAATGTTAGCTGTAGTGTGAAATAACCAGAAATTTTTTTTTGTTTTAAATGTTAATGTAGCTATTCCAGAAGTCATCTTTTGACTTAAAGAAATACTGAGTCCCCCACACTTTCTCGCATGGCTCTACAGTGAACGAAGAATCCAAAACCAGAGAAAATTCTTAATGAGTTGAAGATCACAGACCACATTTAACAACATTAAAACTTCTGTTCACAAACTCTCACAAAACTCATGCAGTATAATCAACGTTTGGTTTATCCTGTTTTATTCTCAGTACCTCCCAGACAGAAACTTTCCAATGGAAAACTGAACGTAAAGAGAAAGTTATCTATGCTCTCTCCTAAGCCAGACTCCATTGACAAAAACACTCATTTAACCTTGCTGCATACAGGAGCTGCTGGTCTACCACTGCCTCAGTCAGTTAGTTAGTCTGTGTTACTGTGTGACTTTGGTGTTTTAAAGGGTTAGTTTGGATTCACCGAAGTCACACACCAACTCAAACTAACAAACTAATCGAGGGAGTGGTAGACCAGCCGCTCCTGTGTTCAGAAATATAAAATTACTATAATTATAAATGGAGTCTGGCTTTAAAGAGAGCATAGATAAGTTTCAGTTTCCGCTCAGTTCCCTGATGGAAAGGTTGCCTGTCTGTCTGGGATGTACTGAGCATACAACTAGATATACGTGTTGTCTCATATGACTTCAATTCATCAAGAATTTCCTCAGTTTTCTGGATTCTTCATTCACCGTGGAGGGATGTGAGAAAACAAGGTTTTCTTCACGATGTCAACGTAACACGGGGTGAGTAGTTGATGCGCTAATTATCCTTTTGTGCTGAAGTATCCCTTTAAACTCAAAATAAAAACGCTTAACGTTTTTTTAACGTAACGTGGGTAAGTTATTGGGCAAAACAGCATCTCAAACACAGCAGAACAACAAGGTTTACTGTCAGTAACCAACACTAAATCCATAGAGACGCTGTGTTGCTTACTTGGTGTAGTCCTCCCTCTTTTCGATGCGATACTTCCGCAATACCTTGACCTCGTGCAGGTTGTTGTCCACCTCCCAGTTGATGAAGTCCACCTTCTTCAACAACTTCTGTTCATGGTGCTTTAATTTACGAACCATTTCTACAATATAAGCTAACAAAATACAACTGAATTACCCTAAAGGGCTCCTCACCATGCAGGCTGAGGAGAAAACACAGGAAACACGTGTTCTTCTTCTTCGGCGACCATTTACGGTCGAGCGTAAAGTTAACGTGGACTACAGCGCCATCTACCGCAACATCAAATCAAACACAATTCACATCCACAGTGTTGTTTTATATTTTTAAAATATTATAACTTGTTTTTTTTCCAAACTTTATTAGGATCAGAGGTCACACAAAACATGGGCAATATGACAACCATGACCAGACATCACTTTCATCATCGTTACTTCATAGGGGAAAATGTGCATTGACAAAGCATAACAATTCAAACGTACATTCGATAAGCCTCAGTTAAACATCAATAAAGAAAAACAGACAAAACATGAAGTTATACATGCAGAATATTATATTAATACATACAAAATATTCTGAATATGCATTGTTAAAGCAAAAATAATGCATACATTTTTTAAATTCACATTAGTCAGGCACCGAGTTTAATGTCACTTAAGAAAAACATAAAATATAAGGTAATACAGATAGCCTAGAAAAAAAGAGAAAGGAGAATATTACAAATTAATTCCTGTAAATTTTATTTATTTATTTGTTTATTGCATCTTACATCACTACCATGTTTCCAATTTAATTTAATTCACATCATTTGGTTTAGCCGGTAAAAATATGTTCCTACTTACTTTATTTACGATATAGAAATTCAGTGGTATTGCTTAATGAATTTAGTACAAACCAGTGGTTATTTAAATAAAATACACCAGGCCAAAGTAATCTTTTTTTTATTTGTCTATCTATCTATTTTGCATTTTAAATTAAAGTACTGTATTGGAGTTAAAGAATAAAAGGTTGAAAGCAGAATTGGAGCCTGTCCATCTAGACACAAAAAATTATTCATAATGATTTGATGCTGCATTTATTGCCTAAAAGTCCTGTAACCCTCTCACAGAAACCCTCTGGTATGTCATGACACCCGCTGAGTCGGTAACAACAAAAAAAAGGTAATAATAATGGTGGGAATCATCAGAGCCTTCCGATCCTGACCATCCTGATACGATATTATCACCATACTTAGGTCACAATACAACATTATTGCGATTTTAAACATTTTGCAATATGCTGAGTATTGTGATAACATATATTGCAATTTACTACCTTTTTTCACCTGTTAATTAAGGAAAAACTAACGTATTTTTATGTCTAATAAGATAGTTTGTGCACATGTGTGTTTCTCGGGCCTTTATGTGACAGCAGAGTGAAAAAATTTTAATTTCCCCTCAGGGATTAATGAAGTATATCTTCTTTTCTTATTCTTAAGTCTATTCATATCATTGCAGTAATTTTTGCTGCAGCAACATGTATCTGGTGGACTGAGAAAGCAATTGATTTTATTATTCAAGCACACTACTTAAAGGTTAAATCTGTATTTGCAATATTTATTATTTATTCAATTTTAAAAAAAGGTATTTGGAGTCCATGTTTCGACAAAATAGACCCCTCACACCCTGGACACAAACTGAATGTTGTATTTTTTCTTTTTTTTTTTATATATATTTTTACATTTATGTATATTTGCACAATTTCTTGTATATTTGTATATTTTGCACTTTTACACTTGTATTTAATTTTAGTACTTATGTAAATACTTGTACATCGAGAGCAAAGCCTACCGGAGCCAAATTCCTTGTATGTACACACGTACTTGGCCAATAAAGCTGATTCTGATTCTGAAATATTGCCATGCAAATTTTTTGCAATCAATTATTTCCCCCAACCCAAGTACATAAGGTGCCAGAGTGCATAAGAAAGCATCAAAATAGATCATGTTGATTAAAAGATATTTCCCCCTACTGAGGTCCAGGTTAAGCCCCCAAGGGCCTCAGGTCCTACAAACACCCCTGGTAATTTGGCAGTGGGCTGAGCTGGTGAACTTTGTTTAGATGGGCTATTAACTTCGGATTAAAACATTTTTAAACAACTAATTTTGATAGATAGAGATTTTTTTTAATATTATAAAGATTCTTATTTAGTGTATTTTTTCAATAGAGCTCAAAAATACACAGGGTTTATGTAGCGTAGTTGAAACGTTGTAGTTCCCTTCTTTCTCCAGCAGGAGTCGCCAAACGTCTGCACTATGTGATCAGAGGTCTACATGCTGATTTCTTCATTGAGCTCAGAGGCACAGACTGCGTCCCGACTGTAGGTTTACTCAGAGTAACTTTTTCCAGCTAACAGCTGTCAGAGAGTTGTGTCTGTCTGCCATATTTGTCCATAAGTAGCGGTCGGCTCAACCTAAAGAGTGTTTTAATAAACGTGTAGAGCAGCAAAAAGGAAAAGAACATCCAGCGAATGAGTGTCCGGACACTTTCATCCACGTCCTCAGCTGAGACCCAGACCGACAGGTAAGTTTATGATGGAGAGTTTGAGAAGGGGCTCTTTCAGGCAAGAAGGGGAGAAGTTACACTATTATGAAGCAAATGCTAAATTAATATACTTACCCTGTCTGCAGAGACATCTGTCACACATTTGTCAGTCCGCACCTCCTACATGGCTGCTTCTTTTTTCCGCTATGTGTCAAGACCCCTTCAGGGACAGTTTGATCACATGCAACTTTGTCATCAGCAGAGAGCAAATCAAAGGAACCTTTAAAGGGATAGTTCAGATTTTTTGAAGTGGAGTTGCATTGTGTACTTATCCATAGTCAGTGTAATAGACACAGTAGAGGTCAGTGTGCACACCCCCAGTTTGGAGAGGCCAAGCACTGTGCTGCTGTGGAGGGGTCAGTAAAAAATGCATTTTAGCCACCTAAAAAAGTCCAACCTAAAATAAGTCAACATCAGCTTAAGTGTATGCTGTATTTAGGATATTGTCGCTGCTGTACCTTAATGTGAGACAGTGATTTCTAATGGGAAAATGAAGTTATGTTGCGCTCTTCAAAACCAGACTCCATTGAGAAAAGCAGTGATTTAACATCACTGAAAACAGGAGCTGCTGGTGTACCGCTGCCTCGATCAGGTAGTTAGTTTGTGTTATTATGACTTTGGTGTTTAAAAGGGTTCATTTGGATTCAACAAAGTCACATTAACTAACACAAACTAGAAGCAGCAGTAGACCAACAGCTCCCATGTTCAGTGAGCTAAAATTAGTGTTTTTTCAATGGAGTCTGGTGGCTTTGAAGAGAGCGGAGATGAATGAATGAATCCTTTCACGGCTTCCCTGTCAGAACGTGCTGTCTGACCGAAAGATAAAGTAGTGAAAACACTCTCAATATAGCATTTTTAGGTGGCGAAAATACATTTAGTTTCCTGCCTGCTTCTCCAAACAGGGGTCGCACCGCCTGATATCTGCTGTGTGTAATACACTGACTATGGACACAACCCCACTTTGAAAAATCAGAACTATCCCTTTAAGGGCTTGTAGAAAAAGTTTTGCTTTGATTCATTTATTCACTAATCTCCTTCACTTTGTCCTCTGGCGGATCCACATCCGGATGTTGTTGTGATGTTCAATATTTGTTCAGGTTAACTCCCATTAAAACAAATTAATGAAGGCGTCCCTGTGTCAGCTCTGCTCGTACTACACAGGTCCATGTCACCACCTGCAGGCCACCTCAGGTGAATGACTTGCTAAACTCAATCTGTTCTTAGCACATCCCAAAAATCTCAGCATTTCAGTTTAGATGTGAAACATGTTTGCAGTTTGACCTGTTTATCTCACTAGTGTTGAGTTACGTTATCCTGCATGTTGAGTGATCAGAATGAGAGCTGTCTCAAGTGTCCCAAAGCTGGAGCAGACCTTGGTGGACGCCCCACCCTCACCAGGGCCACAGTCACTGCTTTCTTTTACCCCAGCCCGCCGCATATCTGTTGTCTGTGTTATCTGATGCTACACCTGCTCTGGAAAAAGGAAGTGTTCTGCTATATGCACACCTTGATCCGGTTTTTGTCACAGGCCTGTGAGCGTATAGTCTTACAGGGAACCTGGTCAGTGTTTTATATTCAGAGAGCCATGCCTTGCTCTTTATTTGTAATGGGAGACATACACCTATATCAGAAACAAGTTTTAGCTTTTTAGTGAATGATGATGATGAACTTCTGCTCTCTAAGTGTCAGCGTGGGTTTTCTCCGGGTGCTCCAGCTTCCTCCCACAGTCCAAAGACATGCAGGTTAACTGGTGACTCTAAATTGTCCGTAGGTGTGAATGTGAGTGTGAATGGTTGTCTGTCTCTATGTGTCAGCCCTGTGATAGTCTGGTGACCTGTCCAGGGTGAACCCTGCCTCTCACCCAGTGTCAGCTGGGATAGGCTCCAGCCCCCCCGCAACCCCCAACAGGAAAAGCGGTTACTGAAAATGAATCAATGAATGTTCAGGTAGGGCTGTACTTCTTAGTTCGAAGCTTCAAAACTTAATTCGTAACATTGATATTCGAATTCTGAATCGACATTGGAATGCTGCGTAACCGGATTGTTTCTGGCTCATGTGATCCACACATTCCCAACTCCAGAGCCTTGTAAAGTCCAAAAAGATGGCTACAATAATCCCTAAAAATTCACAACATGTTTTAATCTAATGAAATATTCTGCTTCAGTCCTTATGTGTTTGCATTTACCCAAAAACATGTTCACTGCGAGCAAAAAACAGTCTGCTCTCCTGCTCGCCACACAAAAAGGGAGGCACGCACCTGTATTAACCAGGTGATCTAGCAGCAACAGCACCATAATTTACATTTATTATATAGAGAAGGTTGATATAATAAAATAAAAGACTAACTTTTGCTTGGGGATTTAAAAAAAAATAGGGTGATGAGGTCATAAAATATGACATCAGACATTTATAGCTTCCTTTGAAGACCTCAGTAGAAGCTGGAAATGTTTAAAAAAAAAAACAGCACTAGTTTTAGGAACACACTGTACCTGGCATTCATTACAATGTGCTCGTTTTCCTAACGTCACACTGCTTGTCCACTTCTGCTTTCCCTCCAGAGGGGACTCATGGTCCCCCCTGCTTTAGGGGAAGGACACAGGGAGATCGTTCTTTAAACTAACGGAGCCAGGTGAGAAAGCTCTGTACAACATTTGTGTTAAAATAGTGTCACACCTATCTGGCACGCTAAGCTGGACTGCATTTCCTGGTTCAGTTTCCCCTCTGTATGGTTGCTGATGGATTGTTTGTGGAGCTTTAACTAGCTACAGATATCTGGCACAGAGCAGAGCCAGAGAGGGTGGGTGGCGTCCGGGGCCCCATCCCTGAATGTGTTTTTCAAAAGCCCCAAATCTTCAACTTTGTGTCATCCAGAAAATAACATATGCCCATGTTGATTATCCTTTATTCTCGAGTAAATGTTCCCCTGTTGGCCTAATATTCAGTTCAGAGTACTGAAGAGCACATTTATATTGTTGGGGATCCTCGATTTGCATTTAGAGCAGCCCATATTATTATGGCATGGGTTCAAACGTAGTGGATTCATTAGCTAAACATTGTTTCTGTGAGAGTTACTCCAGCATGGTGTAACAAAAATAGGTTTCAAAACTACAACTCATCAAACAGTCTTTGCCTCTTTGAGGTGGCGGGAGTGAAAATTAGTCATCCTCAGCATTTGCTGTGTTATGGTTTCAGACAGTTTGAGAACAATCAGATACGAAATAGGATGTCGGCTCTACAGCAGGATTTTTTTCTCCTTGGCAGCTATCGTGTTTTTCCCAAATGATGAACAGATTTTTTGGCATTTATTTTCTCAGATGGTTTGAAAAATAGTGCATATAGCTGCCGTAAAAAAAAAAATATTCTTCCCAGGGGAACCCCCTAGGTTTGGACCGAGCCCCAAATGCTTTCAACATCTGGCTCCACCCCTGGCACAGAGCCTAGTCTAACATCTTATATGTTTGTGCACAGTGATGTTGACTCTGTTAGAAGACAACGGATAACTGTATTTCAAGGTCAGGAGTCTGTTGATTGAACTTAGTGTTGACAGCAATGATTGCAGCTCTCATCAGACGGGGGATTATGGTGGATTATAAACTGATAGCTTTTAGAGGCAGATGGTGTATGACAGCATTACTGTGTTGTGTTGGCACTTTGTGTGTGAAATAATCTGCAGCAGCCTCGGAAGAAGTTCTCCGATCCTTTACTTTAATAAAAGTAGCAATACCTCAGTGTTCAAGTACAGAATTATAAACACCTACAGCTGTCAAATAAATGAGGTAAAAAGTACCATAGGATATACTTTTTAACCCCTGAGGGGAAATTCAATTTTTTCGCTCTGTTGTCATATACACACACATACACAAATGGTGTAGTGCCTTCCTCAAGGGCATCTCAGCGTTGCCCAGGAGGCAAACTGGCACCTCTCCAGCTACCAATCCACGCTTCATATTTGGTCTGGAAGGGGACTTGAACCGATGACTCTCCAGTTTCTAACTCAAGCCATAAAGTAGCAGAAAATGGAAGTAGTCAGGTGCAAGTACCGCCAAACTGTATTTAAGTACAGTACTGGAATAAATGCACTTTTCACAACTATTCTACGGTGTCTTTTAAAACAGTGGTGGGTCGTGGGTCCATTCTGACCGCAAGTGACTCTTAAACTTGTCAAGTTTGGAAAAAATACACTTTATTTTTAAGTACAGTGAATTTGGGGCACAGAGCTTTCATTTTGAGGTGCCATTTCCTGTTGTAAAGTGAGTGACTAATGGACAGATACTTGAGAAAGACAGCAAACTAGCTTGATGACATGGCCAAACGAAAGTATGATTCTGAATGTAATGAACTGTGTGGACCTTGAACTAATGTCTAAGGAGGAATCTGGACTCTGTGGCTGGACCAGTCACCTTGTGATCATATGACCTGTTTTACTGATGCAGATAGCACATTGTGTGGTGTAGCATCCACATGCATCCTCACATCTTCCAATTATTAGCTTTGAACTTTTATTTTCATGCCTCTGTGCCGGCGATAGTCATGGCTGGAGGCATGATGTTTTCGGGTTGTTCGTCCATCTGTCTGTCCCATTATCATGAACGCGATATCTTAACAATGCCTTGAGGGGAGTCCTTAAAATTTGGCACAAACATCTACTTGGACTCAAGAATGAACTGATTGTGATCTGGTGGTCGAAGGTCAAGGTCAGTGTGATTCTACAAAACGTGTTTTTAGCCATAAATCAAGAATTTATCTGCTAATTATCACAAAATCTTACACAAATGTCTAACAGGATAAAATGGTGAAATGATAATGTTTTATATCCAAAAGGTCAAAGGTCAACTTCACTGTGACATCATAATGTTTTTAAAAAATAAGTTTCTTGACATTATTCGACATCATAACTCATGAGCAGAAGGAGAGACTTTTGGTCAGATACTGAACTGGTGACACTAATCTTGGTGCCCACCTTGAAACTGTGCCGATTGTGTAGATCCTCTGTGCCAGGCCGGGAGCCAGGTCCAGCCCTCATGATGTTTTCTGCTACCTTTTTTCATTTTTATTTTCCGTTAGCCTTTACCTTGGGCCATGACAAGTTGACAACGAGCACCCCAACTTGGAGCCATTTGGTCTCAGGGGTTCCAAAACCCCTTTTCTGGGACCTGTTTTGGGCGAAATATTACGGCAAATATTACGGCACTACGATGGCGTAAATAATCACACAGCCCAGCTAGCTGGTGTTAATGCTAAGTTCAACTAAACATCTAGTGTTGCTGGACAGGAAATGTTAAACAATAATACCAGAGGTTAAAGATTAGCATATTTGAGGAAAATAAGCGTACATGTCTGACCGCTGCCTGTACTGACAGAAACATGTGCTGCCTTCACCATTCACCACATTCACAGATGTGCCATGAAGTCCCACTTTGAAGTTTTGCGGTCACAAATACAACTCAAAAAAAACATTTTGTAATTTAATTATGTAAAATGTCTCATCAAATGGGGCATTTGTGTTTCAAGAGATACAACTATGAGCCAGTAGTTCTAGCTTATATTTTATTTCACTGCACTTACAACATCTGGACTCTTTTTCCATCCAACTGCAGGTAGATATATGTCTCACAATGTAAGCCTGACATATGTGGTATCTTTGGAAACATTTAGATCTGCACTAAAAATAAAATAAAGTTCTGTAGGCTGTGCAGGAGGAGTTTGTAATGACCAATCCACCAGAAGTATTCTGCTTATTAAGACGTTAAATAGTCAATCTTCTTTTAGCTGTCCCAAGAATAAACAAGTGTAAAGATGTTTGTATAGAGGGCAGCTGAAAGTAAAAGCTGTCAGTGTTCTTAAAATGTGCCTAGAGAGAGTGAGAGGAGAGTTTGTTGGGTGTGTGTTGAAGGACACACACACATATTGACACACACAAACAGAGCATGATTGTGCAGCCGTGCCCCTCTGCAAAGCAGAGCTGCTGCATAAGGAGGTCAGTGTGTTGAACACACCACGCCTCTTGTTCTGTCAACACTTCTGTGGCCTTCCTGGCTTGTCGTACATCCACTTCACCAAAGGAGGATATATAGGCTGTCATAGTAGAAACTACACGACCATTTTGTGGAAAGGCTCAGTGGACTTTGTCTCTGAACTTCTCAGTAAATAAATGTACACATTCTTTTCATCAAACTAGTTTGTGTGCTTGAAATAAAATAGTAATGATATAACTGTAGGGAGGAAAGAACTGTAGTACTGTCAGTCAGGTAGGGGCTCAAAATTGTCTTAAGGTGGGAGTGATACAGTGTCGGGGGTAGTTAATGCAAACGAGAGCCTGAGTCACTCACACTCTTCAGTTTTACAGTTTTTACCAGTAAAGGCCCCTCAGTTCCTCCCCCCACCTGACAGGGGCTGCAGGCTCTGTGACGTGACATCGCTGTCAGAAGTTTAGCGTTGTTAGCCTTTTATATTCGCACAAGAATTTTTAAAATTTTGGTCCATTTGGATGAGGTGACGAAGAAAACTGGGAGTAGCTGTTCAGAGGAGAGATGCCTCAGTCAGGAAATGTATGGCAAAAGAGCAAAGAATGTCTGCCCTCAAGACTCCAGGACACCATAGTTACAAGAGCAGTAATAATTACCTCATTACTCTCAACCTAACTGTTAATGCATGATAGGTAAGATGTTTTGTTGAAGGCTAATAGATGAGATTCAAAGTGTTTTAGTAAAAATGACAGCAAACCTGTTGACTACTGAAGCCTTGATATCTTGTGACACAGTATGTGTTTGTGTTGGCTGTGGATGGATGCAGCAGCAAAACATATTTTAGCCACCTAGAAAAATATCAGTTCAAGTGTATGCTATTTGAAATATTTTCACCCCTTTACTTTGCCATCAGACAGTCCTGAAGCCATGATATCGCTTTCTGTAAAGCCACCAGACTCCTTTGACAGAAGCAGAAATTTTCCCTCGCAGAACACACAGAGTTGTTTGTCTACCGCTGCCTTGAGTGTTTAGTTTCTTTGTGTTATTGTGGGCATTTCAAAAGCAAACTAATGTGATGTCGACAGCAGTTCATTGCTCATCCTCCATGACGTTACTTCTTGCTGCTTCGATAGATTGATAACACAAATCTCAAGCAAGTCTTGGCTCTTCAGAGAGAGGCACTTAGGCTGGCTAGGGCAGTGGTTTTCAAACTTTTGGTGCCCGAGGCACAACAAAGGGCAAACCAAAATCTCAAGGCACACCTGTATTTACATCTGTGTACAAAAGCTTCTATAACGGCTGCTATCACTCATATCTTATGTCATATCTTATCACAATAAAGTGATCCGTTTTCCCACTCATGTTTTTCTCCTTTTAAATGTTATCATCCCTCACACTGGCTGCCAGTCAGGGCTTTTAATGTGCCACACACTATAATTCCCACGCACAAACAGCAACAAATAGGTTCCTAAGGAAGTTTTTTTTTTATTAATTCCAATTATATTACATTTTCTAGTTAGACTTCGCCTCTTTATTCGGAAATGGGTGCACACAACATGCTGATACAGTCAATTAAAAATTCATTCATAACTTTTTGTATAGGCCCAATTGAATGTTGCCATAATAATGTGTAGTTATCGTAAAATCCCACGGCACACCATTTGAGAACCACTGAGCGAGGGGGGTTTATATTTAGCAACGTCATCATGCAAAAACCTTTGTCAGGTCACACTGGCAAGCATTTACAGAAGGGCGTACATACAAGTATGTATACTTCAACCAAAATCTGAATGAGAAGCTACAGAGGGACATAAAAACCCTAAAAAATGTAGTTCATCTTTGCTGCCCTAAAGGATAAATTCATTGTAGTTAGATGGAATTTAGAAAGCACATAAACACAAAAATAGAACAAAACATTAAATGCAAGAAATTAAATATAAAAGAAATGAGTAGTTAAATTCAGTTTTTATACAAGGGTAACAGAAGGCTGTGGCTTTTGTTGACAGGCGATGGTCACTTAAAGTTTCAGCTTCACCAATGATTCACCAAACCCTCCTCTCTGAATGAGTGATTTGTTTCTGTTGGTGGAGGACATATTTCCGCACCTGGTATAGGGGGGATGACAGCTGTTTTGATCTTTGAGTTTTACTGTAAAATACATGTTGTCACGTCCCCATTAGTTTTAGTCCATTAGTCTGATCTTTATTTGATGTGCTCCAGGACTGCAGGGCGGTCACAGGGATGCCATACGCTGCCTCAGGCTGGACTTTCTGTTTAACTGCCCTTTAATTACTAACCACAGGACACACAATGTTTATGCTCACTCCAGTTATACAAGTACCATTGTGTGAAAGACCTTGGTTAAGAGGCTCCATGAAAGAAAACAGTAAACCATAAGTACAGGGAGAAATATAGAGTATAACAAATAAAAATATAATAACGAAAGGTAAGAAGCAATAAAAAATATTTCTATTTTTATACATTCAAGGCAAGTATAATATATACATATTCAAGGTGAATGTAAGCAAGGCAGATACGCAATGTGTTTGTGTGTGTGTGCGTGTGATATTCATTTAGTTGTAGTTCTAGCAGTTGTAGTAGCAGTGCTCTTTTAATGTAAAGTCCAGAGTGCATAATAAAGTTTCCAAATATAATATAATATAAATAAAAAAGTGAAACTGTCATGAACGAGGAAATTAGCTCTAGAGACCATTTCATGTTTACTTCTGCTGTAATTGTACTATGGGGGTCTATGAAGACTGACTGGCTTCTGGAGCCAGCCTCAAACAGTCATTCAAAGAACTGCAGGTTTTTTTTGGACTTCCATGTTGCCTTTATTTTTCAGCCTGTGGGGCCACTTGATGGAACCCAGGCAGAGTAAGTTAAGTATCCCTAGCCTGGGGAAAAAGCTGTTCCTCAGTCTGCTGCTGTGTCATTTATGAGTCCTGTACCTCCTACCTGAGGGCAGCAGGCTGTTGTGTGGGTGTGGTTGGGTCTTTAAAGACCCTCAGGGACCTCCCGGGTGTGCAGCTGCAGGCTGGGCAGCTCACTCTCACTGATGGTTTTGGCCGTGCACACTACTTTCACCAGCACCTTGTGGTCCGTGCTGGTGCAGCTGCCATACCAGGCGGTAAAGCAGCCTGTCAGGAGGCTCACCATGGTGCTCCAGTGGAAGTTCATAAGAATTTGGGGCCTCAGGACAACTTTTAATCAGGTGCCTGAGGTCGCACAGACATTGTTTGGCCTTTCTAAGAACAGATGTGATGTAGGCAGCCCATGTCAGGTTGTTGTGAGTAATTGCCCCCAGGTATTTGAGTTTGTCCACTCTCTCCACCAAACGTGACTGTTCCAGTGCAGTGACCTCCTTTCTGTAGGCCATCTCGTCACTGCAGTACTTCACAGAGGTGTTTGAAGCATGTATCGGCCTGCAGTCATGGGTGTAGAGGGAATACAGCAGTGTGCTGTGAACTAAGCCTTGTGGTGCTCCTGTACTGAGGGTCAGCAGTGAAGAGATGCCGACATTCCTGATTGCTCTGCTCTTATTCTCTCCTCTCTCAGACTCTACAGAGACCCTCTCTCTCTTCCACTGTTCTTCTGTGCATTTGACTTTCATGCTTCCTCCATATTTTTTTCCTTGGTTTTGTGATATCAAGCAGAAGTTGCTTTCCTTTTGCTCGAAATCTTATGGACACTTTGCATTAATTTTAGAACATAGGAGCATGCAGAATGAGGTATGCCTCCTCCCTCTGACTGAACCAGATTTGAACTCACTCATTCAATCTGTCTCCTCTTTGTCTGTCCACCCCTCAGACTCCCTGGTTGTCTGCTGAATCGAGCAAAGAGTCCTCCACGATGGTGTTGTCCTCACCGCACTCCTATGGACTTAAGTATATGTCATTGGGGGTGCTGGTGCTGCAGACCACCTCGCTGGTGCTCACCATGCGCTACTCCCGCACCCTGAAGGAAGACGGCCCCCGTTACCTGGCCTCCTCCGCTGTGGTGTCGACCGAGGTGCTCAAGATCCTCGTCTGCACCCTCCTCGTCTTCAAGGAGAGCAGTGAGTAGGAAGAGTGGGTTGGGGGACAGGGTGCTTTTTCTTTCTGTTCTCAGTCTGTTTGCAGGTGTAGATTTGGCATTACAGGGGACAATATTTTATATAAATGTCCCCCAGGACGGCTGACTGTCTCCTCTCTTTGTCTCGTCACTCCATGGGTGGTCCTTTACTGACAACACACTCCCTGTCTCTGCCAGATTTCAGTCCGCGGCTGCTGAAGGAGGAGATTGTGAACAAACCCATGGAGACCATGAAGCTGGCGATTCCTGCAGGGATCTACACGCTGCAGAACAATCTGCTCTATGTTGCCTTATCCAACCTGGACGCAGCCACCTATCAGGTAACATATGAGTGTGCTGGCTCAAGTTCACTGTGTGTGTATGTGTATGTGTGTGTGTGTGTGTGTAACTGAACTGATTTCTGTATGGTTTGGTATTGTAGCCATAAAAGTGTCAGGAGGATTTAGTTTTTTAATAAATCCTTGCTTAACCCGTAACTACTCTCAAATTATAAATGATTTTCTCAATTAACTAATTTGTGTGTACATCATGCTTTATTTCAGCAGTTTATACCCTCAAATTACATAAGGAGATGCAATATCTATCTTTTTGGTATCGAATACTGAGTATATGTAACATTTCAACAGCTTATTAGCTGAGATTAAACAGTTCATCTGTTTCACTTTGTCTGTAGATGGTTATCTTTAGAGTATATGGGACTTTCAGAGGAATTGTCACATATACTCTAATGAATCAGGGCCTGAATACAAGCGACTAAAGTGAGTTTCCTCCATGAGTTGGCCGAGCTCAGCCTTAGAGATAGGGTATGGAGCTCTGACATCTGGTGGGGGCTCGGAGTAGAGCCGCTGCTCCTTCACATCCATGTGGTCAGTTGAGGTGGTTCTGGCATCTGATCAGGATAAACGTCCCACTGGTAGGAGGCCCCGGAGCAGACCCAGAACATGCTGGAGGAATTATATATCTCATCTGCCCTGGGAATGCCTCGGGATCCTTCAAGAGAAGCTGGAAAGCGTTGCTGGGGAGAGGGGCATCTAGAATACTCTGCTCAGGTTGCTGCCCCCGCGACCTGGCTTCGGATAAGCGGCTGAAAATGGATGGATAATACTCTTAGCAATCATAGAGAGGTCACTAGAGACAGCCAAAGTCCTGGCCTTCCTGCTCTGGTAGCTTAAGTTCCACTTGTCTCTCATTGAGGGTTTCTTTCTCTCTGAAAAAAACATTAGGTTTTCAGTCCATCCTCAGAGATCTACTACTGTACTGATTAGTGAAATGCCTTACCTCATTTTAAACAAGAAAATAAAACACAGATGTATCTCATCGCCACTGGCGCCAGCACTTCATAGGAGGTAATGAATACTAATCAAATATTATTTCATTATTTCCTCTTTGTTAAAACCTGAAGCACTCAAATGTCCTGTAGAGAAGTAGAAACACATTTGACTTTTGTTTAAGGAAGTTTGACTGCCCTCAAATGAAGCTGTAGGAGCTTCTACCATGGTTAATAATAACTACTTAATATTAATACAAAAAAACTCTCTTGCAGAGTGTTGGATGAAACGATCAATACCACTCTACCTGACTACCTGACTATCTGTCTTAGTGTTTTGTTTGTGTTGTGCTCCACACAGGTCACGTACCAGTTGAAGATCCTCACCACAGCGCTGTTTTCCGTCTCCATGCTGGGGAAGAGGTTGGGCTTCTACCAGTGGCTCTCCCTGCTCTTACTAATGGCTGGAGTCATTCTAGTGCAGGTAACAGCAGATGCTGAAGCTGCACAGTGACTGACAAATTTACACATGTACATACAGGTTTATCTGCTACATGGACGTGGGATGTGACTTCACTGACTCATCAGATAGTTCAGTCAGAAAAACACCCATATTACTCTAATTAGCAGATGTTTAGTTGTGTGCTTGTCCCTGCATGTGATGATGATGATTTTATCTTCCGCAGTGGCCCACAGAGTCTGAAGGTGACTCTGAGCAGAAGATCCTCACTGCAGGCTCCCAGTTTGTGGGACTGATGGCTGTGCTGATGGCCTGTGTGTCCAGTGGCTTCGCTGGTGTTTACTTTGAGAAAATCCTCAAGGAGACTAAACAGAGTGTGTGGGTCCGTAACATACAGCTCGGTGAGTAACTACAGCCTCTGTTTGTTTGGTAAGAAGTGACCATTTTGAGTCAGCATTATCGTGTATGTGTGTGTAAGACAGATGAGACTTTTGTCAAACTGAGATCGTCATGTACCTCAGCTGTTTTCACTAATCCATCCTCCTCTTACACCACCTGAAATTCATGTTAAATTTCAACATGATCTGTAGAAGGTTTCATCACTTTCCAAATGATTTCTTAATATTAATTGCCTAAGCAAAAATAATTTCTGAAATGTCATGCCCTAAAGCACATTTAACTAGAAAGTTAAAACTGGGGAGAGGGATTTTTCACAACCTGGCAACCCAAAGTTGGTCTTATTGATGGGTTATCACTGATCTATAAAGATTTAATGAATGGTTTATTAACAATAATAAACATACTCATAAACCATGTTTTGATAGAAGGTTGTACCCAAAAAAAAAAAACATTTCCTTTGTTTTGACTGTCGAAGATTTGCAGCCCAGTCACCAGAAAAAAATGATGGCATTGTACATTTCTGCAAACCCCGGATATGTTCGTATAGTTCATATGCATCGTGTCATGCATCATGTCATCAGCAGGTTTAGGGGATGGTGAATGGCGTGTCTGTGAGAGGGACGCCTGCCAAGTTGCAGAGTGCTGCAAACCATAGTTCAACATCAACAAACAACAAAGCTGATTGTTTTTTACTGAGTCATTGCTGCATTTTCAGCAGCTTTTTAGCCAACAAACGTGAGTGTTTTTTGGCGTTGCTTTGTTTCCACCCAGGATAGTGTGGCTCGCCGCTGGCAACAGTCGGGCCAGAGTTATTACGTTTTCGTGTTGTCCATCCGTCCGTCTCATTCTCATGAACGCAAAAATCTCAAGAATGCCCTGAGAGAGTTTCTTCAGATTTGGGACAAATGTCCACTTTGACTTTGACCACTTAACTATGAACTGATAAGAATTTGGTGGTCAGAGGTCAAAGGTCAGGGTCACTGTGGCCTCACAAAACATGTTTTTTGGCCATAACTCGTGAATTCATACACAAATTATGATGAAACGTCACGCAAATGTCTAACAGGATATAATGATGAAGTGAGTGTTTATGTCCAAAAGGTCAAAGGTCACCTTCACTGTGACATCATTATGTTCCGCAAAAACACTTTCTGGCCATTACTCAACGCCATATCTCATGAGCAGAAGGGAAAACATTCGGTCTGATACTGAACTGGTGACACTAATCTTGAAACCTTGAAACTGTGCTGATTGTATAGATCTTCTGTGCTGTGGGAGGGATATGTGTGTAAATCATTCATGTCTCCACAGGCATGAATGTAAACTATAAGTGCAACTTGACTGGTTTGTGGAGGCATACAACTGTGAGGTTGTAATTCTAGTTTTACTTAGCCATCACTGCGTTTCCAGCCGAGATTGTAGCATGTAAAGCAGGCAAAACACGATTCAACTATAACCAAGTGGTTTTCGTGCCACATATTAGCCACAGCATTGATGAAATGTAAAAACACATAATGTTTCAACATATCTGCTACATAACAAAGTACAATGCCAACATTTATTCTGGCGATTAGGTTGATATTTGAATTAGGTGTAATGTTACAAAAGTTCATTTTGCTCGTCATGAGGTGTGATACTGGTGTGATGTAGTTATAATTTCCACTGTGGCTATAAAAAGAAGTTTCCAAGTTCTGATAAAATCCCGGGTTAGGATTCAGGGGCTGGTTGCACAAAACACCTTAAGTTAAGACTTCCCTTTAAATCCTAGTTAAAAAAATAAAAATTAGTTGCACAAAACACCCTTACGTCTTCTCCTTCAAGTTTCCTTAAAATGTTCACTTAAGTATTTATGGCCTTTTCCTTGTGTTAGTCTTATTCCTAAGGAATCCCCAGACCGTTGCACAGAAGGCCTAACCTAAACAAAGCAAGGGAAAAGGGAAAACTTAAGGTACCTCTGACTCTATCTTAATTGCAACATGAACAAGTTTATGGTGATAAATGGAAAAAAATAACACACCCAGAGAGGACTGTTCTGAGATCAGGAGAACCCAGTGGATATGCTTTTGATTTTACACCATAGATTTGATTGAATTAATTTTTTATTGCTTCTCCCTACAATCGTTTTCTGTTTTCTGGTATTTAGGGATCAAATTCAATTTGTAATATGTGCTTTTTATGATTGCATTTCTGCAGAAGTATAATCTTTTCCTCCTCTGACTCTTTTTTCACTATTTCACTATAAACCAACTTTGTGAGACGATAACAGGCATCACAGGCGTGAGTCCGAGCAAACAAACAATCTCCATGGAAAGTTTTACCACTGTAAAATCTCTTTCAACGCAGTAAATGAGTTTTTGTTTTTCCTTAATTAAGAAAGAATTTTAAGGGATTCTGTGCAACTGTGTAAGTCCCTCAGCTAAGGATAAATTAAGCCTTAAGTGTCATACTTATGGAGAAAACTTTTTGTGCACGCGGTCCAAGGGTTTTTTGAGCTTGGTCGATACTAAGGACCTAAAATTAACAATTCTCTTTTAAACCGTCTCTAATGAGTGCCCCAATTTATGGAGGTGCATCACTAAATTGGAGGAGTATCCCTTTAAATTTGATACAACATAATAATAATGATGTCTGCACACAAAGAGTATCTGTGAGTATCTGATGGATCAAACCAGCCGAATCTTGTAAAGTACTGCCTTTTGTTTTTAAACTGTGAAATTCAGCCAGGTGAAATGTATCTGCTCCTGTTCTATTGACACAGGGGAAATATTACACCTTTGAATTTCAGTATGACAAAGAGCACTGTTTCACTGACACACCTAATGTTAGCACACTCCACCTCTGCATTCGTATCTTTAACGATATGAACTTGTCGCTGTAAATAAAAGATAAGTAAGGAATCATGGTTTTACAGTGACAGTAATTGTTGAATAAATAAATGTGTCGCTTTTACGACATGATTCCTCTTATCTTATCTTAGCTGCAAGCCTCTATTGTATGTTTCTCTTTTATTGTGCCTCCTGATTGCAGCAGTAGCTCACATTATGCTCCCTATTAGCACTGTAACAACTTAAGTACTGTGTGCCTGTGATAATATATATTGTTTGTGATATTAATATGGCCAACTGTTGTTATTGTTCACGTTACTCTGGATGTAATGGCTTATGGCTCATTTCCTGTCAAGATCATTGTAAAATCATTCATCAAAATTTATTTCAGCATCATTGCCTTTTTTTTCTTGTAGCTTTACAAGCCAGATTAACAGTTTTTTTGTGTGCGAAAAGTCTGGCTCTCCTGTTGTTGAGATTACAGATAAGAATAGTAATCTTACACAAGTGACCTGATTATGCTTTTAAAGGAAAACTCCACCTATAAATTAACCATTTGTTTATAAATTACTCACCCCTATTATTTTAAATTTGGATCCCCCTCTTTACTCCAGATTATCAAGGTTCTTCACTATTTTTGGATTCTTTGTTTATTGTGGAGGTGTGCAAGAAAAACAAGGTTTTCTTCACAAATTCAAGGTGACTCAGGGTGAGAAATTAATTTGTGGGTGAAGTATTCCTTTAAGGCTGATTCAGGGAGGATGCTGCTTTACAAATTCTTCCCAGATATAAAGTTGGCAGTGGACTGTGCCAGCCGTGGTAATCAAACTGGGTGTTCTGTTACATCAAATCTCAAAGGCAAAATATTTCTTTGTCAGTACTGGATTTCAACAGAAGAAACAACTTGGTAATAAATGGCTCACTACTCAAGCCACTACTCATCTTTAGAGTATTGCAATATATATATAACACAGCAATACAATTGTTTACTTCCTCTTAAAATCTGAAGTAGTTTTGGAAAAGTTATCATTTCAGGAAATTTAACAAGCATCCCTTATATTGTTTTGATTGATACAGTTATTATATTACATTTGGTATAAACAGGAATCAGATTTTCCCTTTGAGAGCATGGATAGATTTCTGAACAGGGCCCCAATGGTCTTCACCTGCAAAATATTACCCATATTAATAAATACCAACCAGGAGGAGACTCAAATTGACCACAAAGAGATACTAAGGAGCCACAAAGAGACACAAAACGACAACAAAGACATGTAAAGGAACTACAAAGAGACACAAAATGACCAAAACCTTACATAAGTATACCTTAAAGACACACTAAATGACTTTAAAGAGACAAAAAACAACTAAAAAGAAATGTGAAGGAACCCCTAAGAGACACAAAATAACTACAAAGAGAAACAAAACGTCCAAAACAGACACAACATTACCTCAAAGAGACAAAATCACTACAAAGAGATGCAAAGGGACTACTAAAAGACACAAAACAACTACAAATATGACACAAAGGGCCCAAAAAAGACACAGATGCACCTCACAGAGACCCAGATGGCCTTTAAAGAAACACAAAATGACAACAAAGACATGCAAAGGAACTATAAGGAGACACAAAACGACCAAAAAAGACACAAATATACCTTAAAGGCAAACTAAATGACTTCAAACAGACAAAAAATGACTAAAATGAGATGCAAAGGAACTACTAAGAGTCACAAAACAACTACAAAGAGACACAAAATAACAAAAAAGGACAGAAATATACCTCAAACAGACACAAAATTACCTCAAAGAGACACAAACAACTACAAAGAGATGTAAAGGAACCATGAAGAGACACAAAACAACCACAAAGACAAAACCAAAACCAAAACCTACACAAATATGCCCCTAAAAGACCCTATAAAACTCTGTGTATCTTGTGCCTGTGTAGGAGGGGTAGTGGGGCCTTTTGCACGCCTGTGTCCAGGAACTCATTGTCTCATAATTCGCCCATGTTTTAGAGGAGATGTTCAGAAAAAAATATAAATGAGTGAATTAGCTCTTCTCTTCTTATTTCCACTCCCTAAAAGCTGCCTTCCTCCCCCTCTCTCCCCAGCTGCACCACCTAAGATGACTTGTTATCTGACTGTTGTATTTTGCAACATCCTCATTTTCACAAAATGCTGTGACACAGCAACAACAGTTTGGTTAACGTTCTCACTCACTAATGAGAGGGTTGTGTGAATGAGGTCGTCTCACTTTATGGCTTTAGAAGAGCAGAAGGGCGTTCTCTCACTCTTTCTCTCCCTCTTTTAAAACTTTTAAATTTCAAACCATGAAAACTCACAAACTAAGCAAACACTTGATGTGTCATCAATATATATATATATAGAGAGAGAGAGAACGACAAGACGTGTTTGTAGATTTCTCAGCATCTGTTGTGTGTGTGTGTTACAACAATGTGATCATGCACAAAAAAGACTGAGCTTGGGGGCAGAGGAGGAGTTTATTGCTGTAGGAATGGGACGGACACCTGTCAGACTTGACGAACCAATTACATCTCTCCTGAATGATTGTGTGTGTAAACTACACTCAGATGAACCTTGTGTGAAGTAGCTTTGGCTGTAACCTCAAATACAGTGACCTCTAGTGGCAGCTGGGTGTAATGAAACAAATTCTGAAGATGGCAATCTGATTGATGACAACAACCTGTTCTAAAGTCTGCAGCTAAGCTGATGGCACCTTTCCACCATGTTTGCATTTGACTTGAGGGGAAACACTACAGGTGAACAGGGCTAAGAGATGTTGCTTTTAAACTTTCCCAACTGATTTCTTACATTAAGACAGTTATTTTTTGTATCACAAGGATTCTGAAATGTTATGCTTTATAATTGAATATGTGCTAATTTGCATACATTTCCAGAACACTGGATAAAGCCAGGTTTAAAATTCTTGTTTCACTTTTTTGACATGTTAGAGTCAAAGATTTTCACAGAGGGAATTTAGGATATCTCTTTTTATCACTCCATAAATCCTAAAATACTTTCACCAACCATAAATAAATTTAAAAATAAATCAATTTTAACTGTGTTTTTAGGGATAAAATATACAAAGCTGGCTATGAATGATATTAAGGATTCCTGTTGTAACCTTCAGAATATAGACAGGAATAAAATTGTCAAGTTTGGTGTATGTAAGTGCTGCTAAAGTGGAGATTTCTGACTCAGAGTGTGAGAAAAACCTAATTTTGAGAAAACTGCCTTTAAAGATATGTATTGTAAAACTGTTAGACCAAATAAAAATTTCACCACAGATGAGGTGAGCAAAAATTTTAACTAGACCTAATAGATATCACCATGCAAGTTCCCAAGTGAAATTCTTATATTAAGACAATTATTCTTTGTTTTTTTGAAAATGTGCATTTAAATAGGTAAATGAGGCGTTATCTAATTAAATATGCACTTCCAGAACAGAAATCTTAACTAAACTAGACACCTAAATGTGTGTTTTGGATGTTTTCTTTCTACTAGTTTGAAAGAAAACATGTTATAGGAGCAAAACAGCCCAAAATCTCAACATTGACCTGTCCATGTAAAATCTGTTTACACCTGTAGGGTCTCACATTAAAGGTCCAGTGTATAGGATGTAGGGGCCTTTATAATATTCATATCTATGTTTACATTAGTACATAATCACTTAAAAATAAAAAATTGGCATGTTTTCATTACCTTAGAACAACTACGTACAGAGCAGGTCCTCTTCCACAGAGTCTGCCATGTTGTTCTACAGTAGCCCAGAACAAACAAATCAAATACTTGCTTTAGATTGGGCCATTTGCATTTTCATGTCAACCATCATCGTCCTACATGCTTGGCACACGGTTTCATCTCTGTGACCTCACCACTAGATGCTACTAAGTCCTACACACTGGACCTTTTATGCATCTTGTCCCTCTTTGAGCAAGATCAACTAAAACATCGTTATACCTCACCTCTCTGTCTCTCCTTGGGTCCTCCAGGTTTGTTCGGCTTTGTGTTTGGCTTCTTGGGAATGATGGTGTATGACGGCCAGAGAGTGAGCGAGTCGGGAATGTTTCAGGGCTACAACACCATCACCTGCACAGTCGTCGTCTTACAGGTTTGGTCGTTACGTGTCTCTTCATTCTGACATTTTGTAAATTGCCACTAAAATGCATTTGGTGAACACGCTCATATCCTCGTTGATGTTTTGTGTGTTGGTCTGAAACTCTGTCTGCAGGCTCTGGGCGGGCTGGTCATAGCTGTGGTCATTAAATATGCAGACAACATCCTCAAAGGATTTGCCACCTCTCTGTCCATCATTTTGTCCACAGTCATTTCATATTTCCTGTTGGAGGACTTTAACCCTACAAGGTAAACACATGCATGCTCATTCACACTCTTACAAGGCTTAATTGTGATGTGCAAATAATTACTTATAACTATGTTTTGATATGCTAGCTATGTGGCTCTATGCAATGTCAAGCTTTCGGTCTTTTGTTGGTCCATCCACCACTTTGGTCAAGAATAAAACAACTATTAAACAGATTGCCATTGAATTTTGTGTAGACATTCATGGTTTCCAGGTGATGTATCCTACAGACTTTGACAAAATTTTCATCTAGAGTGACTATGTGGTCGACATCTGTGGTTTTGAATAAAACATCTAGATAGATTGCCATTAAGTTTTGTACAGATGTTCAGGTTCCACAGAAAGAATGTTTCTCAAGCTCTTCGAGAAGGTCAAAATTTCAATTTCGATCAAAATGATAAAATTCCTGCAAAACTAATAACACTCCCACGGTTATGATAGTCATTTTAAATAGTACAACAGACAAAAGGCATGGATATACAAAGAGAACTGGATACAGTGTTGGAGGTGGAGGTGAAAGTGTTATTGGTACTTGTTTTGCTCTGACTGACCCATGGAGCGAGTGCACTAGAGACTTCCTTGAGGGTTTATCACTCTGCTAGCTTGAATGGGGATAAAGGGATTGTGCAGCTCTTTTGAGGGGCTGTTATGCTTAAAAAAATGTATCCACTGATTTACAGATGTCTCATTCGCTATGTGGATCAATGGGGAAAAGTCTATTTGGGCCAAAGGGCATGATATGACTGATGTAATGACACTATTTGGCCACTACAAAAGCATGGCTGTAAAGCCCAGTGCACCTCCTGGTGCCGCCTGGTAAGAGGAAAAATGTGTTTTTGATTTTAGGGTGAACTATCCCTTTGAGCACAACCTCATGGAGCCGCTAGCATGAGCTGTAGACTCTTAATCTTATTCACATGACATGAGCTAAGTACACAATGTGATTGTTTATTTAATTCACTATTAATGCCTTTTTATTTTCTCTCTCTCGTGTCCTGTTCCTGCCTCAGTGTCTTCTTCCTCGGGGCAGTGCTGGTTATTGCTGCCACATTTCTTTACAGCAAGGAGAGCAAACCTGCCAGCAGCGGCGCTGTCAAAGTATAAACAGGTACCTCTGTGAAGTACTCTACCTGACAGTCGTGATGGCTGGTACCTGACAGAGACAAGAGCAGGACTCTGTGAACTGTGTCAGAGAGTCTGGCATGAAGAAATTAAGAATGCAGGAAATGCGATAAAACCTGTTACTGCCAAACAACCACAGCTGGAGATGGTTGGGGCTGAATGTACTCACTCCTCTCCTCACTCTGGAAAAATGCTGCTTTGCACAAACAATGGGGGTCAGTAATACGAAATACATTTTCTTTATGTTTTCTTATGAAATACGAACAGGAGTACAGTGGAGCAAACTTTACATGTCAACAAACATTGTTGCAGTAAAACGAATATACTGTATGACAATTATCTGTCAATTGTACTGTAAGAACAATTTACTGGGACCAGGAGGAGATGATGAAGGCCTCGTGGCTGTTTGGGAAAAGATTTTTATATGGCTAAATATATTTTATTTATGTGTTATGGGATATGGGGTGTTTTTACTAAACAGAAGGGTATTAACGGTGTTGATATTGCCTGTCTCATAGAGAGGAAAATCCTCAACAGAGCTTCCATCTAGTGGTGGAATGAGGCGCAAACTTGCTGCAAAGAGGAGGGGTTACCTTTGGTCAAAGATGCTGAATGTCCTTTTTATATGAGATAAGATAAGATGGCATATGACTGCTTTGACCTTGCTGCTCACAGTCTGAGTATTTTTTATCAAAAACATTCATTCTACCGTTATTTAAATGCAAAGTCGAGGTCTTTTGTGAGAACAAATGAATAAATTAAAGCATTTTGTGTTGAAACAACCAGCTTTGCCTTGATCTTTTTTCTTACTTCAAAGTGAAATGAAGGGACACATCGGAGCTGAATGTGTGTATGTGTGCGCACTCTCTCTCTCACACACACACTAATGCATACACACAGGCACACCCATGAATATTTTGAACTGTCTTTTTTTTCAGTTCCAGTTGCAGTGCACTCGGAAAAAACCAAACCAGTCTCTATAGCAACAGATGGCTGGATGAGCTGCGGTGCAGCGACAAATGTAGACACACTGAATCAATATAACCTATTTTAACCTCTCTGAGTACATTTACAACAGCCATTTTATTCAACCCTGAAAAATAAAAAAAAAGGAGACTGAGGCAAATGAAGAAAAATACAAATCTTTCCTATGTTGCCAGTTTGTCTCCCTCTGTTTTTGTTTACAGTCACAGATAATCTTTGCATAGTTGTGGAATCAGAGTGTATTTGGATGGAGATAGTGTGTGTGATGAGGGCGGACAGACAGGGGAGAAAACAAGCAAGCAGATTGGGAAGGTGAGACGTGAACCTGGAGAGAAGCACAGATGGAGGATGAGTCATGTGACTCCTGTGTGGAGTGGCAGGCAGGGACTTGGACTGAGACCAGGATGAGCCCACTGGACAGACCATAGCCATGACACAGGAAACCTTCATCTGTGATTATCTGCAGAAGCCAACTGCAAAATAATATACGTCAGGGATGCTCAACTTGGTTTGCCCGAGGGCCACTTTTGCAAAATGACAGGAGGCCAGTTAAAGGTCCAGTGTGTAGGCTGTAGGGGGAAATTTTTGACAGAAATGGAATATAATAAGATTGTTTCATTTAGTGTATAATCACCTGAAAATACAAATTGTTGTGTTTTGTGATCTTAGAATGAGATATTTATATCTACATAGGGAGCAGGTCTTCGTCCACGGAGCCTGCAATGTTGTTGCATTGCCATGTTAATACAGTAGCCCACAACAGACAAACCAGACACTGGCTCTAGATAGGGCCATTCATGTTTTTGCGCTGGCTGCAGTAGTTAGCAGCCCCTTCAGCGACGGGCCGAACAGCTTTGTAAAAACAGATATTACTGTAAAACTGCTTTAATCAGTGTCTTTACCAGTTCAAATCACAGAGTCCATTTGTTTTGGAGAGGAAGAGACCTCTACTGATAATTTGGCCCCTGCTAAAAACCTCCTGAGCAATGAACACTGAAGGAATTCTACGCAGGAGTTCATGCTTGCCACATGAGAGAAGGCTCAGCTTGTTGCAATCTGCAATCATCACCACTAGATGACACTAAATCCTACACACTGCTCCTTTAACAAACATTAAAATTTATCAGTCTATAAAATAAATTAATTGCCATTTTACAACCTTTTGACATTTCCAACAGGCAGATTCAGTGGCAGCAGCTCCTGTGCAGGGCTGTGTGCACAAGGGTGTCTCTAGGATTTCAAGGCATTGGGGCCTCAGCCTGGACTTCTGTCTGTCAGGGAAGTCTGGGGGATTGTCCCCGGCACTTTTTTTTTTGAGAAACAAGCTTTCATTTGATGCTTTTTATGCTCTCTGGCACCTTATTTACAAAAAAAAAGATTAATCCCAGTGTGAATCAATTTATTTTCATTGTGAATTATAAAATGGTTAGCTGGCCACTCTGCACTCAATCGTGAGCCTGTAAGTTGAGAACCACTGATATACATTAACGATATAATGGGAAACTGTAACATGACCTCATAAACCAGTGTTAAATAATGGCACTAAATCAAATGAATCATTTTCAAAATGCAGTCTGGTTTAATTCCACACCAAGGAAACCATTAAGAGTACATTTAGATTCCCTGATTGTAGGAAGATTTATGTAACTTGGTAGTGCAACATGGCCTGATTAGTGCCACATCGAATCTACCTTAGGTCTGAGAACAATTCGGCTCTGTTCCAGCTACCACCCTCTTGTTTTAAATTTGCTGTATGGCACTATTCCAAGTCATTTACACCGCACTTATTGAAAGCATAGTTGACATTATTTATTTAATGTGGTAACAGGTCCAGCTCCTTCCTCTGATAGTTTGTCACCCATCTGAATAAAATATCAGCTGCACGACTGAGTTGAAAATACGTTGGTGCATAAGTTTGGTGTGTTAGCAAAACTCCAGTGAAAACTACAGCAGATTTGTTCTTCCTCCAGACTTTTATGCAAGGTGGGTGCTCTTAATACAATCTGATTGATGCATGAGTTAATCTTAACCTAAAAAGATTCATATAATACTTTGTCTCTTTTAAAATTCTCTGAATACATCCTTTAACTCTGGTACTGAGTGTGCTGAAGGCCTTTGTTGGCACTGACGAGGTTTGACCAGCCTGCAGTTTTTTTTTTTGTTTGTTTTTTTTTGGCTGACTTTTCAATCAAAATGTCTTCAGGTATCAAGTTATACAAAACAAATGCTATTCTTAAACTTCTCAAGGACGGTTTTTCTTGTCTCTCTCACGCTCTCATGCAATAAGATCTACATAAGGATGCAGGATGCAGTTCTCGTTGGGGTCTAATACCTCTGTTGTACGTCTAAAAACAGCGTTCCTTGTTTGCTAAAAAGCAGGCAGAACTCTTTAATGCAGTCCAAAACTTGTCGGGGGCCAAAAAAGCCTTGATGCAACCCAGGCTCTTGACACTAGTTTGTTGTAGACTTCCATTCTGACACTGTGTTGTGTCAGATCCAAGATGTAATATCCACTCTGGCTTGTTATAATGGTCCACTTAAATCTTTCAGGGGCAATGAGCCACTGGCATCTTAAGCGCAGGGAAACCATCAGTTCTCTCTTCTCTGATCGGCTTCAGGACTTCATCACCTTCATACCCCCTTTCCTGCAAGAGGGAACAATTAACACTTCAGTTGGTGCAACCGTTTGACCCTCTTATTTTGGCGGGATGACCACTAGTGGCGCTCCTCTCCGTGGCCTCCACATTAGCACTTGGGCATCGTTGGCATTCGGCCTCCCCAGCGCGTTGGGAGGGATGGGCTCCTGGTAGTTAAGGATGTGCGGCTGCTCCTGGTAGGGACGACCCACCAACGAGGCCCGAGAGCCCAGAGGCATGTCAGGGTCCACGGCAATGTCCACCCGCATCCGCCACCGCACCGTCTGCAACACAATGCGCTCCTGGAGGAGGAGAGCAGCGTAATGTTAATGAGACAGATCACCCCTTAGTCAAAAATACATATTTACCTGTAGTGCTGTTTATCAGTCTAGATTGTTTTAGTGTGTGTTGCAGAGTGTTGGAGATATCAGCTGTAGAGATGTCTGTCTTCTCTCCAATATAATGGAACTAGATGGCACTCAGCTTGTGGTGCTAAAAAGGCCAAAAATTTACATTTGAAAAATTCAACAGCAATGTCTCTTTCCAGAAATCATGACCTGGTTACGCAAAACAAACACAGACTTTTTTGTGAGCAGTTTCATGTAGGAACTATTTTCATGTAGGAACTACACTCACCAACTGTATCATAGTGCAGAAGGAAGCGTCTCTACTGCTAGCTCACCTAGCACCACTGAGCTAGCTAATGTTACAGCTCAGCCAAGGAGGATGTCATTAATGTTTACATTTTGCTGTTACAAGTGTGAGACTCTCTTATATTAGTAGATGCACTCTTCCTTCTGCACAGTGATACAGTTGTACAGTACTTAAGTAGAAAGAAAATAGTTTATGAATCTGCTCACAACAAGGTCTGTGGATTATCTTGAGTAACCAGGTCATGATTTCTGGAAAGAGACATTGATGTTGAGTTTTTTAAATGTATTTTTTTGCACTTTGAGCACCACAAGCTGAGTGACATCTAGTTCCATTATACTGGAGAGAAGGCAGACATCTCTACAGCTGATATCTCCAACACTCAGCAACTCACACCAAAACAATCTAGACTGATAAACAGCACCACAGGTAAGAGATAAAATATATATTTTTGATTGGGGGGATGAACTGTTCCTTAAATAAGGTTAGCACTGTACAATTGTGTATGCATAGTGCCACTATTTTAAGCACAGGGACAGCCAAAGCTTTAATTGATTGTGCAATATGACCTCTACTGCTAATCAATGTGTAGTTAATGTGCAGCCTAATAAATGATGTATTACTTTGGTTTTGTTGAATATAATTTTATCTAGAATACAGATTTTTAATGCCAGTTTTCTGTCCCTACAGATGCATGCTCTTCTTCTGCTCTCAACAAAACCAACAATGAGGGAAAAAGCCTACTCTATAAAAGCCTAAAAAGAATATAACTCTTCCACAAAGACAGTACATGAATACTGTCAGCATTTTGACACATTTCAAGCTAGACTGACTGCTGATGGGCCATTGCAGGGGCTTTATTCAGCAGAGCTGAGGGCGATGATGAGGTACTTTGTAACTTTACACCACAAAGGAAAAGTGCAGGGGGGCGATGATTACATCACAGTCAGTCTGTGTGTGTAATGCAAGAGCAGTCTCTGAAGATGTATAGCCGGTGTTCTTCATTTAAAGCAGGCAAAACATATAACTGTGACAACACTGGAAAAATAACACAACATTATTAAGATACGGTGCAAGTGGGAACAAACTGTTTCATCTCCAGTACCAGGCTGTGTTTTCATCCTACCTTGGTGACGGAGTTCATCGCCACCAGCCAGGTGATGAAGCTCTGGTCCCGGGTGATGTGGGTCAGCATGGGTGTGTTGCTGTTGCTGATGGGCACTGCCCAG
Source organism: Cephalopholis sonnerati (assembly GCA_019142605.1). Lineage (NCBI taxonomy): Eukaryota > Metazoa > Chordata > Actinopteri > Perciformes > Serranidae > Cephalopholis > Cephalopholis sonnerati. The sequence goes on from JAGQAX010000010.1 coordinate 9,775,365, forward strand.
GTCACGCTGGGGTAGAAGTTGTCGTTCATGCTGACCGTCAGACGGGACGGTTTGGACGTGGGTCCGGTCAGGGTGACTGTCTCGGTGGTGTTGCCGTACCAGGGGTAGCTGACGCCGTCTGAGTCGCTGATGGCCTTGACCCGACCCTCTCGCAGCTCTGGTAACTCCCAGCTGGACCTGCGGCAGTGGACAGGAGAGGACAGAGTGAGAGGCTTTTTTTGGCAGTGGCAGGTGCAGGGTCTGGATGCTCTGAGTGTGTGTGAGAGAGGTGTGCACTGTACCCAAACACACTGAGCTCAATCAGTTGCAAAAAGTTTAGGGTCTGCTATACACTTACATGCCAATATCCCCATAGGTGTTGTAGAACTCCATCTGGGTACAAGCCTGGATCCAGCCCACCACCCAGGTTTCATTGCGGGGCACTGGTGGCATCACAACCCCCGCTGAGGCCCTGAAGTAAGGCGTCTTGTAACGAAGCACAATCGGCGAGTTCTCCTCAATGATGGTGGGACACTGGTCAATAGAGGCTGACACCTCATACACCACAATGTTCTCCCGCCTGATGCGGGGCTTGCATGCGATGCTCTGAATACAGCCCATAGTGCAGGCAGCAAGCAAAATGAGCAAAACCAGAGAAGAAGGGAGCAAATGATACCTGGCCAGTATGCACATCAGTCCCCTCCGGGGTCCACCCTTGCCTGAAGAGCAGATCTAATCTTTTAATTGCCCATCATCACTGATTGGTTGGGAAGGAGGAAAAAAAAGGAGAGAAAATGATGGGGAGTATCACAGTCACCATTGATGAAACATAAGAGCATCCACCATGATATTTTCAGGATGATACGGAGGTGAGAGCGCAGTGGGGCCTGGGGGGGAAGTATCACAGATCTCCGCAGCCTCCTCCCCCCGGTCTGCCTGCTGACTGCCGCACTGCCCTTGGCGCTCGTCCCCAGAAACTGCAATCCGGCCTCCCCTGGGCTGCTGCTGCTTCTCCGCCGTGCGTCCGGAGGCTCCTCTGTTCCCTGTCGAGTCCACACGTCCGGCTGCACGTCGGTGCCCCTTGATCCTGCTGCTCTGCTCCCGGCTCTGCGCTGTCATGTCAAGTGGCGACAGGGCAGCCAGGTGCGTCAGAGGAGGGGGGCTGGATGCCTTTTGTTTGCTTGGCTTTCCTGTATTAGCCCTACATTCGCGCGGCGCCCTCAAAAGACAAAATCGGGCTCCTCATCACCTTGACCTACATGAAAAGAAGCTTCATCAAATGAGCGAGAATGTGTCTTATAAAGGCGAAACAACAGGGCTATAACAGGCGATTTATATGTTTTCCTCGCAATGTGCTTCCATTCTTGGGGATGCATGAATGGTGCATCATGAATGGAGGCAGCGAGGCAACATAAACGTGCAGAAAACAGTGACTATACCCAGCCGCTCGAGCGCCTCTCGGTCAGTCGTCTCATCGTTATGTGTCTTCGAGCTGGTGAGCATCGCGGACCGGAGAGCATCCTTTATCCAGCCGCCTTGTTCAGTTTGGAGGTGCTGATGCTAGAGAGGCAGGGGAGGGGCGTCACCCGACCTCTGCATTGAAAAAAATAACAAGTGCAAGTGGGCGTATCCATAGGCCTGCATCACCGCTTCCCGCAATCCCATTGGTCGCCGGAGTCAAAAGCGGAAGTGGTGTCGTTTGCCTCGTCGACTTCCTACCCCCGGATAGTGACACGCATTCACCGGTCAACTCCGCTTTTAATTTCAGTCCCCACCCCGCCGGTTCACCTCTGTAGCTGCTGGTGCTGGTTTATGATCTTCCGTTTGTTCGGTAACGTGTCTCAGAGGGTGCCGAGCTTCTTGTACCGGGTGTCTCTGATGATGAAGCCGCAGGTTGTGTTCGTGCTGGGCGGGCCTGGCGCCGGCAAAGGGACCCAGTGCTCCAAAATCGTGGAGGTAGGAGAGATGGCGAGAGAAAGGACAATGAAAACTGTCGACTTTGACAGTCGGGAGTTAGCGTGTCGTGATGATAATGGTGTTTAGTTAATTTTAGTTCCAGTTCTCCTTTTAGTAGCACCTTTTTTATAAGGTAATGTCTAAATTTAATTGACTTCCGGTTGTCCTCTAAAATGAACCTGTGTTAGCCAGCTAGCTAGTTAGCCACACAGGGTATGTGCCTCTTTTCAAGCCTTTTCTGGCACACAGGAGCTAAAAACGTAACTAATTAATATTCTTAATCATTCAGAAACGTCCCAATATTCATTTCTGGGTGCTGAGTCAAAGCAGTAAAATATACGATGTGTTTTAGCCTCACTGTTTATTGCTATGCAGTCAAATGAATGAAAAGGCTATATTAATATCTGCTTATTAGCCTTCACACAGTACAAATAGAGCCAGCAGGAGGAGATAACCTTTTGACATTTGCTCTGTGTTGTAACCTTATCATGGACTCATCTGTTTAGTTGAGGTTATATAACGGTTATTGTAAGTAAGTCTGGAGTGGGTTTGGTTACTCCACCATAAACTTTGAACAGACAGTCACAGATGGTGATGTGGACATTCATTGGGTGGGGTGCTTTTTATGTCAACATCAGGTGAAAGGGTGATGAGCCATACTTCAACAGTGGTTGAATGTAACCAGGTTAATTTGCTCAAGTACTGTACTTATGTACAAGATTGAGGTACTTTGATTATTTACATTTTATGCTTCTTTATACCTCTGCTCCACTAAAGTTCAGAGGCAGTTTTTCTACTCAAACTAGTAGTGCTGCAAGGAATAATTGGTCAACAATAATAATTAATTTTATTTATATAGCACCTTTCATACAAGAAAGACAACACAAAGTGCTTTACATTACAGGAATTAGAAGCACTTAATGCTTCACATGAAAATAGACAATGAACATAAAACAGGCCAACAAGGCAACTCAATATGAAGTGACATTAGAAACAGTTTAAAATAGGGATGCAAGATAATATCAGCACCTCATCAGTATTGGCTGATATTGGCTTTAAAATGAACTATTTGAACTGACCAACACACTGATAATATTGGTACATCATCAGAATCGGCCAACCTGCTTCCTAGTTTAAAACAAACATTAAGTTATTCAACAATTTTCATTCATAAGTTGTGGTGATTTGAGATCCAATTATTCAATTACTTGTGTACACAGTTTATTTCGGTATCTTTTAGGCCTCTGAGTCAGCAACAGTTGGAGTCTATTATTCCCGACAGACACAGATTCACCAACAGATACTGATTAACCAAAATAAGCGTCTTTCAGCATACCCTGGAATGTCTTATCAAGAGTTTACCCCATTGTGCGTATTGTTTGTGCCAGGTACAGCCCTCAGCTGCCCCAGAATCTGCTACTAAGTCATGGTGCTGTGGATGAAGTAGAAGTCACCACAGTCTTCCTTCGTCAAATCCACCACCCACTAATCACAGGAAAACCATAATTCTTCAAATCATAAAATCATGGAATTGTAAAACCATAAATCAGAAAATCCAGCAAGATACAACATTTAAAAAGAACTGCAGCAGCGTGAAGTTCAAAAAGAAGAGTTTTAGCTCTGTATCAGGAAAGTCAGAGCTAGTCAAAGGCTAGAGTGAACACTTTTTACCTTTCTTTTAAAACTATTTAGTGAGCTGGCTCCACTGATATCTGTAGGTAGTGTGTTCCATAGCTTTGGGGCGTAATTAACAAAGGCTGCATCCCTGATTTTCTTTTGGCTGTTGCTGTGAACCTTCAGTAAACCAGCAGCAGATGACTGCAGTGTTCTTGAAAGACATATAGTTAACAAGGGGGTTAGTTAAACAATCAGCTGTCAGGTATTAAATTAATTGACAACCGATTTAATAATCAGTTAATTGGTATGAGTAATTTCTTAAGAAAAAAAAGTAGGAATTCTCTGATTCCAGCCTCTTAAATGTGAATATTGTCTGGTTTCTTTATACCGCTATGATAGTTAATGGATTATCTTTGGGTTTTAGACAAAACATGACATTAGAGGAAGTCGTCTTGAGCTTTGGGAAACACTGATTGACATTGTCCACCATGTTGTGACATTTTATAGACCAAAAAACTGATCAGTTCATTGAGAAAGCAATTGAAAGACTAATCAACAGTTGCAGATTTTGCCAATACTTTTGTACTTTTACTTAAGTAACATCTCAGTGCAGGACTTTTACTCGTAACAAAATGTTTCTACACAGTGGTATTGCTACTTGTACTTCAGTAAAATATCTGAGCCCTTCTTCCACCGCTGTACTTCAGCATATATTATTCACCTCAACTTAAACTGCAAATTTAAGAAATTGTTACTTAAGTTTCTGTCCTTGACACTTAAATTTTCTCTAGCATGTTTTGAAGTTTCTGCAGTCATGCACACAAGGATAATTGAGTGTCCTGTGATTGTCTGCAGCTACTCATCTGTTACGCTGTTAATCATAATAAAACATGAATCAAAATCAGACTAAAACAGGGTAGGCCCAGAGAGCATGACTGATGCTAAGTAGAGTGAAATGGTCCATGGTCTGACAAAAAGTTATTTTTAACATCCCAAAAGTTTGAAAAGCCAGAACTCTACTTAAGGATGCTGCTTTGATGTTTGTCTGAAAGTCATGAAAGCTCATGAAGCTGCAGCTCTACTGGGGGGGTAATGTGGATTCTTTTGATGTGTGTGTTTGACTGAGAGAGAACTGCAAATAAGAGAGACTTTATAACTACTTCTGTTCACGGATGTTACTGGGTGTTGGCTGCCATGCTTCAAGTACAGCGGTTAGGCCTGAATGGCAGCCATACAAAGAGGCTCCTTTCATTCAGTACACAAGTACTGACTTCTTCCTGGTCTGTGAGTCAGACGACTTTAGCCAGGCTGTGAAGGCGGTCTTCTCAAATTTAGATTTTTAGTGTGAGTTGAAATCTTTTTTTAAAAGACCAACCGTCACTTTCTCCACGCCAGAAATGGACTTTTTTTGACTAGTACTGAAGTGATTTACTTTGAGATACCATTTACATCTCACAAGACCAACTTATCATGTTTTTTTAAAAATGTTTTTGTCTCTCAGAACTACAGCTACACCCATTTGTCAGCGGGGGAACTACTGAGGGCAGAGAAAGCAAGAGACGGGTCAGATGTCGGACAGCTCATTGCCAACTACATCAAGGAGGGTAAAATTGTCCCTGTGGAAATCACCATCAACTTACTCAAGAAGGTACGCACCAAGTACAGGCTGTAAGCCTGGTGTGTGTTTGCCTTACAAGAGACAAATCTGACCGGTCTGTCCAGGATCAGACAATTCTATTCACGTCCTGTGTGTAACCCAACACAACTCGACTTTCGTTTTGGTATACAGGACTCAAAAGGAACTTTTCTGTAGAAAGTGAGAATTAAAGTTCAACCTTGATCGCAGATTTTTACCGGCTTTGAATTTGATTCTGCTCTCTTGGCTAATCATTTCAATATCTGGACAGATCTCTGGTTAAGTACTAAAACAAACAAGTTGATTACTCAGTCTACAGGATATTCAAAAGTCACAATCAGCACATTGATTACATTGATACATGAAGTGATTTATTAAGTAAATAAATGTCAAGCTCAAAATGTTTTGGTGTTCAGACTGTTGTTCAGATATAAATAATTCAAAGACATCACCTTAGATTTCAAGGTTATGGAGGCGTAATGCATTCACTTTAGAAGGAAAAATATTTACCCTGTTTTTCTGAATTAAAAAGATAATTATCTTGTTATTTAGAAAATGAGCAGATTTGTTCTGTGGAACTTTTTCTCATAATTTTGAGGTAATCTTTCTAATTTAAAAAAAAAACAGCAGAATTTTTTTTTTCTAAAGTACATGCATTACACTTCAGTGCAAGGTTACAAAGTTCATTTATTTATCATTTTACAAACACGGTTGCACAAGGTAAGCTGTGGCCCCTTCATGCTACACACACATAAAACATGTCTACAAATATTTGAATTAGAAAAGACTAAAATAAGCCATATATACCAGCACTTATACAAAAACCCTTATATATATGTATACCTGGAGAGATTATGGTGTAGAGGAATACTGCAGCTATGAAATGAATTTGTTAGTCATGACGGATTACCTTGAATTCATGGAAAAAAACTTTGTTAGCTCACATGCCTCCACGGAAAACAGTGAACATATTGATTTATTGATTGAAAGGAGACCATGTTTAACATCAGCAAAACTATATCAAAAACAGCGGTTTACAAACTCTCATACAATTTGTGCAATAAAATCCAAGTGTCATTTATCCAGTCATTCGCAAACACATCCATTTTTGCATGCTTTGCTTTTTAAAACTGAAATAAGTTAAACTTATCTATGTTCTCTTCAAAGCCAGACTCCATCATTAAGGTGTTTTTTTTGGCAGAAATGCATGTGTTTAGGAAGAACTGAGCATATGACTGGATAAATGACACTTCGATTTTACTGCACGAGTTGTTTGGGGGTTTGTAAATAGATATTTTATATAATTTTCCTGTTATAAAACATGGTGCCCAGTCAATAAATAAGTTATTATATTCACTGTTTTCCATGGAGGTAACACTGTGTGACTAATTGATTTACAAATAGGATATTTTTTTGATGAAATATTCCTTTAGTGAAAATAAGGGAAGCGCAAAAAGTAGTGGTATAGTAATGTGCAAAAGGTAACTGGCAACCTGTGATTGGCAGTTGTCATTTTTTTTTACATGAAAGACCAAACAATGAATTAAAAATATATCAAGAATTATTAAAGAAAGGATTATCAGTTTTCTGTTTTATTTTTTAGCAGAATTTAAATGTCCAATCAGAGACCATTTAAAAAAATGAATATGGGTTATTGCTAACGTTTGAAGGTCTATAGAGTGCTCTGAAACTGTGTCCATGCAAGAAAAGTCACAGCTGCACTGTGAGACTGTACGGTTTTCTTAACTGAGTTTGTCAGCACCACAGTACAGGTCTCTTGATGTAGACCTCTGCAGAGCACACTGAGAAGAATTTGTAAGTGACTGTCTTTTCAGTCTGTCTGGAGTCAGGTTCTGATTTGTAGTTTGAGTAAACAGTTACTTCAATAATTGACATTCAGAGTAAAATATTTATGTGTTGTTGTTTCTGTTTCGTAAGGCAATGGAGAGACCATGCAGCAAGACGAGAAGAAGTTCCGTTTCCTCATAGACGGTTTCCCCCGCAACGAGGACAACCTTGAGGGGTGGAACAAAGTCATGGACGGCAAAGCAGATGTTAAATTTGTGCTTTTCTTTGACTGCAGCAATGAGGTGCGTCATGGAAACCAGGAAGCTAAAACCCTTCCAGCTGTTTTTAGATGCACACAGAAAGTGGAGCTGATATCCTCAGAGACATTTCACACCGAGCACACAGTCTCTGCCTTCTCTGTCCACAGGTTTGCATCGACAGATGTTTAGAAAGAGGGAAGAACAGTGGACGTACAGATGACAACAGAGAAAGCTTGGAGAAGAGGTACAGTCCTGCAACATAAACAAAATACCTCACTTTAGACTTAAACAATACTGAACACTGGAAGTATGTACTTTTACAGTTAAAAGGGGACCTGTTAAGCTCATTTTCAGGTTCATACTTGTATTTTGGGGTTTAAATGCTTCAATGGTCAGCAAACACTTTTTTCCTCATACTGTGCCCGAACACCTATATTCACCCTCTGTCTGAGGGGTGTTTTAGTGCCTGTCTCTTTGAGCCCCCCTCCTAAAAGAAGCCCAGCCTGCTCTGACTGGTCAGTGTTTCTGGGTCTTTCGCATCTCTGTGTCTCTGCACCATCATTGCAACTGGCAAATGACCGTAGCAGAGAACAGCAGCACTTTCTACCATGAAAAGTCACAATAAAAACAACATCGGCATCCAAGATTACACTTCCCTCATGTTAGCATGTAGCTATATGTAGCGGTGTACATAATGTAAATACTGGCAGTTGCGTTACCAGAGCAGATGACTATATAAAAAAATCTGTCACAAGCTATATCGATATATCGATTATACTCGATGTACTGTGGCTTGTTTTTCATATGGGATGTTTAAATGACGCTATCGCGAACATCAAATGTAAATTGTCACTTTATTATTTTTAAGCCACCAGCACAAATATGGCACATCACACACACTCCCCCGCCCATCTAGACCACTCTCTGTTGGGCGATAGTTCACAGACGAAAACATCAACACTTCCGGCCCGAGACGAGCCGCGTGCTTCACAATAAAAGCACCAGTGGTTCGCTTTGATTTATTTCATTATAGCATTACTTAATTTGACTTTATTATAATGGTGCTTTACTAAACTTTTTTATAATATGACTTTATTTACCTTAATTATATGTAACAGTACTTTATTTAAGTTTATTAGAACAGCACTTTAATTTTATTGTAACAGTACTTTATCTGACTTTATTTATACAGTAGTTTATTTAGTAGGTTAGTATTTTAATAGTCCAATATAGTTTAGAGGAGATTTCAAAATATAGAGATACATATTGTGTATCGTCTATAGCCTAAAAATATGCATTTTTTTTTTTATAGGCCATATCGCCCAGCCCCACTTGAAAGTAGACAAACAGTTGGAAACAGAGAATTCAGAATAATCTGAAGCCTGAGGCTTTTGCTCACAGGGATTACATTTACATACCTTTACCTCAATATTTGAAACTTTGGCCACAATTAATATGAACATCCTGTAACATTATATATGACAGAAGACAAGAAAAAGCACAACAGGTCCCCTTTTACAACAAATTGATTTCATAAACTGACTTCTTTCTGTCTGTAACAAAGTACAAGCTGATCAGTATAGATTTGTCTGACCCATTTAGCTGACTGTTGGATACCTGCATGTATGTTTTTGGCCTATTTTGTGTCTCCTTTGAGTCCCCTGTGTCGTCTGACCCCAATAACCAGGCATATTTTTCTTGCAGAATCCAAACCTACCTGCATTCTACACGACCAATCATTGAACTGTATGCGAAACAAGGCAAGGTGCGCACTATAGACGCCTCTCGCTGTGTGGAAGAGGTGAGTACATGGCATCAACTAAAAGAAAACATCTGCGAGCGCCACCCATAGATTGTTTGTGTGTGTGGTTGGAGCGTGGGAGGAGGTGTGATAAACCTGTTAATCAGGGCAAACAAGCCCACAACGAGGATGCAAGGAGTTTTCCCACATTGTCTAATATTTGTATTTTTGATTCCAGCTCGTAGATGTTTGATCACTGGGCTGTGAGGGATTTCAGTCAGGACAGATCAAGTAATATAAAACAAGAGGGAAGAGAGATTGTCAGATAACAGCGTTAACCAGATTTCCTGTTGTCAAGTAGTTTGTCATTTGTCATCACAGTCTGTCAAACGCTTTAGAGAAGAGGAAACAGAGGACTGACACCAAACTCAGGCTCATGAGCGTCACTGTGTCACATGGCAGAATGTGGAAATCCTCCAGTCAAGCAAGAGGGAAAACTTCCTCAGCAAGCCAAAGTGGAAATCCCTTAATATGTAGTTCATCTGATGGCTTTGAGATGCTCTTTAAAAAAAAAACTTGAACAGGAAAACTAATCTTAGCATTTGTGAAGTCACTAGTCTGACTCCATGTATTCTTAAAAATTCCATAAGCTTCACCAGAAACAAGGGTGACATCACAGACCAAGATGTTCCTCCACCTCGATCAAGCACAGGAAACGGCCTTAACCTTAATGTTACTTTGTGGTTTTCGTCATCACTGCTTTCACTTATTATGTGTTACTTATTTTAACTTGACTTGATGCATCAAAATTTTTTTTGTGGAAAAAACAAACCAAACATGAAGTAATTGTATTATTAAAGGGAAACAGTATCGGTATTGGATTTCCGTTTTTGGTCCTGACCAATCGATGAGCTGGGTTTTCTTCATCCTCATGCTTTTTTTCTTCCTGGTCAGTGGTCGTTTCGGGCAATACTGCCCCCAAACGAGCAGCTGTTGTATCTGCGTGACATTGTCCAGGCAGCTTGGTCCACTTTAAAAAGTGCAGTGTGAAAGTGAACCCACCCAAATGAAGGTGTGAAATTTTTTGGCATGCCCCGCCCAATCGAACCGAGTTCCCCTGACTATCCTGGTGTGAATGCGCCCTAAGTGACTAATAGCTGGTCCAGTACTGAGCGAGATCACTGCTGTCGGGAAACAGACTACAATGTAAGCACTCGGGACATTTGTACACTGTCAATTTACATCCTCTTAAAGTGTTTGTTTTTGCCACTGACAGGCTCAGTTTGTTATTATGTGTGTCAGGCATGATGGGAAGGATCCAGAGGTCAACCTTTTTGTTTTTTAACCAGAAACAGCCCTGAAATTGTTATTGCCAAACCCAATTCAAAGAGTAATTTTAGAGTGTATAAGCATATTTTCACATCTAACTGCCTGGATAAAGAGTTTATTTCAATCAAACTACAGGTGATGATTGTTGGAACAGAAGGAGGACGAACCAAGATGTTTTTTTTTTGTGAGTTTTATTTCAGTCAACCTTGAATGAAGTGTGTTTTACAATAGAAAATTACGGTTTATTTAATTGAGTCTGGTTGGTTTGGTGAGGGACTTGGTTATGTACAATAACAAACCGATTGGATCAAGCACAAGGTAAAGAAGAAGGTTTTCTCTCAGTGGCTGTGTATTGAGGGTGCATAGTTGTCTGTTTTGCGGCTGGACCACTCTCGCTCAATAATGGACCAATTTCAAAAACTCCATTGTTCAGTAAGACTCAAAAACATGGGAAGATAGAGTGGTTTCCTCCAGGCTCCACAGTCGGATGTCATCTCTGGGTAGTAGTTCCAGTTTTAAAGTGACTCACCCGTTTGTGTCCTGACAAGTCAAAGTAAACTCGCCTATTTCTCTCTTTCAGGTGTTTGCCGATGTGAAAACCGTCCTAGACAAAGAGGGTTGAGTTTCTCCAGCTGCCAACAACATTCACTTACATTTTTAGTTTTCTTTTTATCAACTCCGAGCACACTATAATAAGTTTATATGTCCATTCATTTTACTTTTTACTTTTGGTTATTTTTTGTTTTCCATTTCTTTTGTAAAATGCTGCACTGTTTGTTTGTGAGTGTGTGTACAATATGTATTGACCTGAATGAGGAGTAGAGTTGCCTAGCAGCTACTTGTGATTAACTAGTTCATGCTTAGACGAGCTCACAGCTCGTCTGCACTGTCTTTCATCATAGTTTGAGGCCTTTGCATAGGAACAAATGTAAGGTTAGCGTAGACACTTTTTGGTGGTGTATATCACTGATGTCTTCACTGATGAGTATCATGTCACTGGAAGCAGCCATCATGCTTCAGACCAAATAGTTTGACCTGATGACGACACACTGGGACTGATTTAAGACTGACAGGGCAGCCAGTAGCCTCCAAATAAAATGCATCAAACATCTGTGTCATGTTTAACAGACAGCACTTAAGGGACATGACCAGTTCAGTTATCAGGTTTATCTTTCTGTTACCCATTCTTCAATGAATATTTGACTGTACTAGAACGCCTGGATGTGCTTCATCACAGCTACGACAGTTGGGACTAATCAGAGAAAACATGAAGGTAGAAGTCATTTAATTAAATCTGTACTGTATCTGCTTGAAGAAGGGGGGGGGGATAAAACTGAAAAAGTTAAAACAATGACTCTTTTCCTTTGTTGTGTTCAATTAATCCAGAATATTTAGTCATTGCTGTGTGAGAATATCCTATTTATACGGTATGTTTTGTTTTTTTTGTAGTTATTTGTCTTTGTATATTTCACTATACAAGTATAGAGCTGTAGTCCAATAATATGATCAACGTATTAATCACCACACAAGATTTTACAAAGTTAGGAAACCGCTAATCTGCCAACAGGCAGCACTACACATCAGTGTAGAAATTGAGCTGGTCTATCAACTTTTTCTTTCAGTCAGTTAAATAAATAAATGTAATTTCTACAAATCTACATTTTATTCTTGTATTTCTACATTTCTTCTCCAATTATCTCAGTTATTAATTCTATTTTTTGTAAAGTATAGTTAAGCATCTGTATTTCAGCACTCATTCTTAAATTTAGTAGTTAAAAATTTTTAATTCTTTATATATTTCAGTGTTAATGTATGCTTAATTTATTCATTTAATTAATGATAAGTCTATAAGATAATTTTGTCCACTGTAGATTTAGTTATTTTCACTACAAACGAATAGATGCTTCTCCAAATGCTCATTGTAAGCGTACTGCCACATCAGGAAAAAAATAATGGATCAGTATTATGTTATATTGTGGCAGTTGTGCTGTAAATCTGTCATTAATTTATAAACAAAGTTAGCTTACTGATATGTTTGTTTTCTTAGAAATACAGCCAAACAAATTCATTTCCTCCAGGATGCTTGTTTGTCAGTAGGACTGGGAGTCAGCAACAGGTGGCAGTGATAAGACTTTATTAGCTCTATCCTTTGGTGTTGTTGTGTGACAAGACTGTGCGACTGTAACTCAGATATTGTGCAAACCTTTAAACCGACGCACCTGTAACACATTAACTGCATGCTACATTAATTAACCACTTAGCTTAACGCCTCTATCTTTAGCTGTTAGCATATTTAGCATTTAATTTAGCATTTAACTTCCGTCTCAGATCCTTTTGGTAAACACCCAACTGCTCCTCTTCCTCCTCATCTGAGTCTAACGGTTTCATTGATGTAAAACTGAAGTTAGCTAAGGCTAATTGACTGTAGAAACATGCTAGGCTATGTACAACTGCTACAACAACAACCATAATATCTGACACGTAGTAACGGTCATCGAATCGCAATCATGTTGCGTTTGTTTTGTAACACCTGCGTACTCCGATGTGAATGTTCCCGTCTTCTATAATGTAAACTATGATGCCGCCCTGATTTGTGTTCGGTTAATTAAAAACGAGCTATCCTTCTGGTAACGGCTTTCACTTCCGTAAACTTAGCAGTACGCCGGGAGTTGTAGTCCTTAATTGTAGTCGTGGTTCCATGTCTGCGACCCTGTGGTGAATAAGGTGTATTGCAGCCTAATACACTAGATTTGACAAGTGTTGCTGGAGTGTTAGTCTTAAAATTAAAAGTAAAAGTTAATTAAAAAGTTAAAAAGTAAATTAAAAGTATAATACTCTATATAGAAGCGCGTAGCAATGCGCTTCCGTATTTCCGTATATTTCTACATTTCTGCTTTTATTATTTAAGTATTTACATACAGATATATATATCTTTAATTAAGCGTGTCTGTATTTCGGCATTCATTTGTAAATTTAGTTTATTAACTAATAAAAAAAGTAATTCTTTATATATTTAAGTGTTAATACATGTTGAATTTGTTCATGTAATTTGCGATTAATGAAACAATTTTGTACCACTTTTCCCTACACAAAAATGTAGGCTAGTCGATCAACTAACCATTAATTTAATCATCCGTGCTCCTCTCTACATTCACTGCAAATCAGTTTTAATCTCTGTAAAATAAATTACAATTTATAAAAGTGAACACCAGGGAGAGCCAGAGAGAAGCAAGTACTTAAGTAAAGCAAGAACACTTTACATATACCCATAGGTGTATATTTCACGGGCATGCAAGGGACACATCTCCCTCAGTATTTAGAACATGGGCATTTGTCCCCCCAAGAAAGCAGTGGCAGTGGCAGAGGACTTATATTTTGGCTAAATATAAGACGTTTCCACCAGAAACTGAGACAGAAAAGGTACAAATTGGTGCAAAAAAAATCACCAGATTGTGGGAAATGAGGTGTTTGGCACTCAAAATTTTCTGGCAGAGGAACCCCCCCCAAGCCATGTTTCATATGCACCCCACCCAAAGTTGAAACAAAACCTATAGAGCAGGTAGAGCAGGCAACCCATATACAACTGCAATGTCCTTGCCACAGCAGCCACAGGCCCAAAGTCCAGCCTACAACCCTCCACTGCACACCCACCCACCCAGTCTGCTCCATCCAATTAAGGCAAAAAAGACAATAATAATTATAATAACAATGAACTATAGCAATTCTTGAAGGCCAAATTACATCTTTGCTCAATTAACCACCATACTTCAAAATAATGAACACAACTTTTGCACCAAGTGCTACATAATACGTTTTTATTTTCATGTCATATATATATATATATATTTCATATATATATAATCTGCAGTTACAAAGACATTTGCTTACATATTACTAATATTCCTGAGCATTTTTTTTATTTTTGTTTTTTAGCTTGAGGCCTGGTGTATCTGCATTTTAAGAGCTACACTCAACAGATAATTAGCTTCCAAAACAACAGTACCAGACATGCATACACATGACAACAGAGCAACGTACCGAATGTGAAATGCATCACAACAGCAGTTAATAACTACCGAGGCTTAGTCAAAGTTATACCGCGTTAACAGTTAGTCTGAGAAGGTAGCAAATAGAGAGTTGTGAATGTAAGGCACTATTAATACACTGGTTGGTACGAGTGCACTATAATACATGATGGTTGGATAAAATACGTTGATGATCCGGCTGGGGATCACTGCAGCACCAAAATGTAATAGAATACAGCAAGGAAAAATTAGAACATAAATAAGAAAATAGCAAGTGCTGGGCACGCGGTCTAGCAAACAATTCAACATGTCATGAACATTTAAGTAGAAATATCTGAATGAATAGTATGAAAATATATGAATTACAGCATTATGAGTATGTGCAAAATACCAACAGGCTAGAAATGATTGAAAAAAAAAAACAGAAAATATGTACATAGCATTTTTTTTTTAAATGAATGACAATCTGTACATATTACAATACGTACCACAAACTATGTAATGGCAAAATAACAAGCCCTTGTGTTATTGACAAACAAATATATTCATACTCTGCCAGCAGACAGCAATCTGAAAATATATATTATCTTATTTACAAAACATAAGCTAATGAAAAATAACTGCATAAACTGTGACCACATCGCTGGGCAAATTCATGCCAATATCTAAAGCAAAACTATAACAGTGATTCTCACTCAGAGTGAGAACGAGGACTGTCCTTCAATGATAACACTCTGTTAGGTGATTTGCGAAACAGCGAAATGCCTGCTCAAATTCACATTCAAAATGTACATTCTCTTGTTAGACATTCACAACAAAAGCATAAACTTCTACAATCTTTGAAATACCAAAGAGCTTACATAAATGTGCATCATTTACAAATGCATAAAGGGCAAACATATACATAACATTTATGTTTCTGTTTGTTAAAAAATAAAATCTTTTGACAACACGGCAGCCGATGCAAAAGGAAAACAAAAGTGACACGCAGCCGGCTCAGCAGGTGTTCACCAGGCCTGCGGTGATGTTGCTGGGCGTCCTGCGATACTGAGCCTTGGTGTTAGTGACTGCGCCGTGCTTCTGTCGCAGGTGAAGCCTCAGCTGACTCTTGTGTCTGAAGTGGAGGTCACATTTTTCACACTGGGGGAAAAGAATAAAATAGTTTACGATCACTTTTTAAAAAAGGGACGGCCTCATCCTCCAACACCCACAGCTACAGTTCATAGCTCTCCAGGATTATCTCTCAGGACTTATAACTATTGATAGGCACATGGATCATGGGGGGAGAAGGATTACTCTCTATTTAGCCAGCAGACACTGGATAAGAAAGGGGGTCAGACTAGGAGGCTTACATGATAAGGCTTCTCTCCGGTATGAATGCGCATGTGGCTCTTGAGCGTCTGAAGGTGGCGGAAGTGAGTTCCACAGATCTCACATGGGTACGGCTTCTCTCCTGTGTGGATTAAGACGTGGGCGCGGAGATGGGCCACCTGGAGGAAAATTAAAACATATATTACCACATATAAACACACCTACAACTACAGTTGGTAACTTTTATAAAAATAAGTTGTTATAGTTGCTGAAACTGTCACAACATCCACACTGTAGTACATGAGACAGATTATCTGTGAATAAATCAAGTTCTTCCTCCTCCTCATAGTGCTCCTGATGGCATTTGCTAGAATCCACAATGCTTGTGTCTCTAACACAGCTGTCAGTCATGTCAATCACTGCTTGTGAACTGTGGTCAGACTGCCAAACTAGGCAGCGCCGATCAAATATGAATCAGGATTCTGTTACTGTTTCTCACCTAAGATGTTTTCAGAAACATATTTTAGTGTACTGTTTCTGTTAGATTAAAACATTTGCGGGTGGTGCTTGATTTTCAGCTCGACTGTTTCCAATATGGCGGCCCAGTCACAAGCTATTTCATTTTACAACCACACAGTACACTAAAATATGTTTCTGAAAACATTTGAGCCGACAAAAAGGCAGTGCAATAACATAATCTTGATTCATATCGGCGCTGCCTGGTTTGACAGTTTGATCACAATTCACGAGCAGTGATCAACATGACTGACAGCTTCGTTTGAGACTCCTCAGCTCTGATTTGTTGTTTTTGGTTAATTCATGTAGTAAGGCCGTTAAAAACATAACAAGGAGGTGGAGGAACATGTTTTTTTTCTCCACAGATTATCTGTCTCATGTACTTTTGTGTGGATATTGTAACAGTTTCATCAAATGTGAGAAAGGCGGTGGTTTGACATTTGCAAAGCTTTTCTTTTTTCCTCACCTGGACAAATCTGGAACCGCATGTGTCACACTTGTATGGCTTTTCTCCAGAGTGGATGCGGGTGTGGGTCTTGAGGTTGGCTGGCCGGTTGAACTGAGCGCCGCAGATGTTGCAGCGGTAGGGCTTCGCACCTGGAAGTTAAGATCAGCAGGTTTGCAATTAATACGACAGCCACATCCATTACGTTAGCCTGATGGTACTTTAATTATTAATCTTACCAGTGTGAACGGTCTTGTGGCTGGCCAGGTTGCCCTTGTAGCGGAAGGCAGCCTGGCAGCAGTCACACTTGTATGGCTTGTCACTGTGCACCTGGGCCATGTGTTCTTTCAGGGAATCTTCCTCCGTGAACTTGGAGTCACACCCGTTACAGAAGTAGATGTTGTTTTCTGTACAAAGAAGCAACAGAAATTTAATACTTGAATTCATAACTTAACATATGAGCTACATCGGTTACTAAGGCACTTCTTTAGCCCACGTACCACCGCCGGAGGAGGAATACTCTGAGTGTAGTTTGGTGGCATCGTCTCGGCTGTATGAGTCAGGAGAAAGGTGACCCATTTCCATGCACTGAGGGCTGTCACAACCACAGGAGGAGCATCTGCGATAGCTGCACACAGAAAGACGACCACAGTGTTAAAATAAAATAAACTTCCTCTCTTTAACAATTGTATATTTCGTTCCAGTTTACAGTTCTAACAATGAGTTCAAGTCTTACCTGATGCTGCTACAGGTGCTGCTGCTGCAGCTGTCGACACTTTGAGACATTAGGACTTCTTCTCTCTGCTCGCCAGTTCCCTCTTCTACCTGGACCTCACTGTGTCCACCCACTGCACCACTCCTGCAGGGGCTCAGAGCAGGTGACATGGCTGTAGCTTCAGCGCTGCCTCCCTGAGCCTCCTTTTCATTCTCATCAGGAGTTTGGTTCAAGACAATCAACTTGTACTTCTTCCAGTTGCGGGCCTTGGCGTCGTTGGGGCAGTCTGAGGGCTGTCTGAGGCTCAGCGTGGCATTTCTGCTGCTGTTGGACTCAGTGGGCGAGTTGGGCTGGCAGTCGGATCTGAGGGGGCTTTGAGGGCTGCAAATCACACCTTTGCTAAAGCCTGGAGACAATCTTAGGCAGCTGGTTTGTGGATGCTGAATGCTGTCTTCCTCCATGGGGGAGACAGGCCTTTGAAGGCTCCCGTGGGCTCCTGCGGGTCTGATGATAGTGGTGGGGAAACTGGGGTGGGATGGCACAGGGTGGGAGATGATAGTAGTGGACTCACTGTGAGCCATGTTGGCGCTAGGTACCTGCGTGCATCGCTTCTGGGACAAAGTCCCTACTCTGGGAAGGTCGCTGACCTTATGAGAAGCTTCCGGCTTCCCAGCAGGGACGTGGAGGTCACCATAGACATGATAGGAGCCAGATGTGTTGATCCCCCTGAAAACGTTGGGGATGTAGCCCCTGCACTCCTGGAGAGGGGATGAGGTTGATATGTGGTTGTTTCTAAAGTCTGGCTCTTTCTCATCCACAGGCCTCAAAGCAGGGATACCGTCAGCCAGATGTGATGAGTTGGTCTGTACCTCTTCAATCTGATGCCTGCAGAAACATCAACAACAACTCAGATACCTTTCATTTTTACCAAAAAAGTAAAGCCTGTCTTGTCACATTGTCTTTTTCCTTTACCTTGACTTGATGAATCTGTGGCAGGTGTCGGCCACATGTTCCATCTGGAGGTAGATGGCTGTGTTCATGGTGGCCAGGACCAGACTGTCCTTAAGGTCCAAACAGGATGTGTACATGAAGTCCAGCAAGATGGAGAAACCCTTGGGGTCTACTTTGGGGTCTAAGCTGATGGCACTGAGGTTTGCGTTCTTGGGGTCCATGAACACAGAATAAAAGAAGCCACTGTAAGAGAGCAAAAGCGAGAAGGATACAGCATTGAACATGTGCACATGTGCTAATACAGGTCCTAATGCTGGTGTCAGATCTCATGGTGTTGCATACCTGCAGGCCACCAATACGGCCTTGTGAGCATGAAAATGTTGTCCGTCCACCTGAATGGTGACATCAGTCAGGATGTTCCTGCTGCGGAGGCGGTTGAAGTTGAGCAGGACGTCGCCTGCATGGCGTGTGAATTGAATGCAGCCATCTGCAGTCGTGGCCATGCTGTCGCAATCTGAGCAAGGGCAAAAATAATAAATATTTAGATCATTATTGGTTAAAATCTACACTAACAGTGATCCAATACTAAATAAAGACACACGGGAGAGGTGCACATACTGTAGGCTTGATATAAAAAACACAGTCTTGGTGTATTGGCACCAATATGATCACAGCTCAACCAGATTTTAAGAAACATTACAACTAGATAATAATATGCACTATAAAAACAATAACTTCATTGCATCTTGTGCCAACATTAGAGATAGGATTTATCTTGCAGCTTAGATGGGATTTAAATTTTGTACATTCTGGCCTAGGTGTAGATTTCAGGGGTGGGGTTGGGTGCAGGGGTCATGCCCCCCTCAGTATTTAGAACATGTGCATGGGCCGCCCCCCATCAATAAAAACATTGAAGTTACAGAGGACTTTTACTTTGACAAGATGAAATAGATTTACACTGCTGCATGAAAGCAAAAAGTGGTGTATCAGAAATCACCAGAATGTAGAAAATTGAGTGTTCAGTGCTCAAAATTTTCTGGCGGAGGACCCCCAAACCAGTTTCATATGTGTCCTCCCCCCAGTATTGAAACACTACCTATGCTCTTACATTCTGTTACACTTCAGAAATCATGTGAAGCCCACAAAACAACACAATAAGCCAAATTTAAGTTAAATTGTAATGAATTATAATCGGTAAATTACACATAAAATCTAAAATGATAAACACTCTTATTTCCTCACCTCTAACTCCACAGATACATAACATTGTACGTCATTATGTAACATTACATTGGAACTTTACGCTTCAACAGCACCATGGTTAATGTCAACATTTGGTTATATTTCTGAAAAGATCATGTTTTGGCTTAAAATATGTGTTTTTGGCGGCACAATCCTGTCTGGAAACACCGTGATTTGTTGGTAAAAACCTTTCTGTGGCACAATCCCAACAGGAAACAGTGATGTCTCAGTAAAAATCAACTGATTTTTGTGCAAAATTTTCTAGCAGAAGACCCCAACCCCCTGAAACCTACGCCCCTGCATTCAAGTACACGTCTAAAAAATCATCTTAAACCCCAAAAATCACACTATGAACCCAACTTAAGTCGATTAGAATTGTAAGAAATGATAATCACTGTGTTGTGCATAAAATAAAAGATAATAAACCCTTTCATTGCGTCACCTCCGGCTCATACTTGACTAACACAAGCCACCTGCCTTCAGGGTTTATAACCAACAACAAGCTTTGAAGTGTCTTGACAGTGTTTCATCAAAGAGCGGCGCCATTGCAGAGAGAAAAGTAAAAGGGAGTTTCACTGAACCTTTCGAGCCATGCCTTACTTCTCATCGGGCCCTAATGACGGGGTTAATATTACATAATCAACATTTTAACATGTTGTTGTTACTGAAAACAATTATATTTATCAGCAAGTCAACATTTATGTAAGTTAGAAAAAAGCGAATCATTAAGACGATAAAAAAAATCTTAGGAACATGCAGTAAATGCACAAACTGTCTTTTGCAAACACAATCCTAAATTGCTGAGTTGTACGATATAAATGATGAGGGTATAATTCCCTCATGTCTGCTCTCTCCTGCAGTTTCACAGCGTGTTAACAGAGCACACCAAAGTGCTGGCAGCCTGCAGCCTGTAGGTTGTAAACGTGTTTGACGTTGAGCACATTCCGTCCTGGCTGCTCAGATTAGGTTGCCAGTACACAGAGAGGTTTCCTGTTCCCCGATATAAGTACAGCTCATCTCATTTAACCCATTAACACTTACTCTCCTCCAGCTTAACTTATCTCTCGAGTTCATCTCTTAACCTCAAATATTAGACTAAACTCAGACGGCATGATTTCGTAGGGATGTTATTCCAAGGAGTGGTTAGTTAGTTTGCTGCTGCGTAACTTGGGCTGTGAGCCACCGAGCAGGCCAGCACAAGTCCGTTCAAGTTTAGAAACTGTGTTAAGCTGTCATGTCTGGGGACTGTCCTGTACTCTCATTATGTGTTCAAAGACAGTTTGCTCGATTCAAACTAAGCTTATAAAGGCAGCTGCTCTGCGTTGGAGACATTACGTGAAGTGAAAAGATTGTTCCTCGACATAAATGCGCAGAGAAAATTAGATATGACAGAACCAGACCGACTTGTCCTGTTGCGCCACTTTTGTAGCCTCAAACTTGCCAAACACTCAAATACAGCTGGAAAATGTAAAACAAATAACATGAAGTATGACTATAAACTGCTGCTTCAGCTAAAGGTTGAAACTGCTGCTTGTTTTCAGTCTACCAGCAGCCACATAAGTACAAAATTAACCCAGCACACAGCCTAAAAGTCGCACTTCCGTCTAAAACAAAGTTAAACACAGTGCAGCTGTCAACCCAACAAAGTTCAAAATGTGTTTCAGCTAAAAGCAATCACTAAATGTTCAAAATATTGAAAGGTTTCCAGCTCCGGAGCAGCCACACGAGCATCTGCTACTTCACTACACTTCTGACCTAATGCTGAGAAAATAGGAAGGAAAAAAAGTCACCTTGTAAAAGTTTCCTCGAAACTCTGTGCATCACCAGTTCTGAGAATCCAGTTCTAAGAAACACAGCAGCTCAATTCTCGGAATTTCAACAGAGGACCGTACCATTATCAGCAGGGCGGGGGAGCTCCTCACCACCAACCGCCACATTTCAACCACTTACCGTCAATACTATACTATATAACACATCCCCCCTCATTAATATTACCAATCAAGCATATTCATTGCATTAAAACGGAATATAACTGAGATTATATCAATTATTTAGGTTGTTTCGAAGTGGATTAATCTCCCCGTGTTGTGGATGCGTTCAAGTGCAAGGTCAGCTGACCGAGTTATAAATACCGTGGGGAATATGAGAGCATGTTGTCGCTGTAAACTTGCCCGAGGTGCCACGAAGAGTTGAGAAAAGTCAGTCACATTATCTTCTTATAATCTGAAATTTAATGCCCTCGTTTTTGTTTGTTTTTCTTTGACATGTCCCCACCACTCGCTTTGCTTCATCACGTTTTGCTGCCTCTGACGAGCTGCGTTTTGGCAGCCAGTGAATGTTGCATTGCTGTTTTAACTCTGTAGTCTCTCCTTTGGCCTGCAGCCATGCTTCGTTTGTTTATACTGACTGAGATGAGCATTTTAAATTCATTCATTTATGTGACTAGTTCCTGTTAAAGTGTGTTTTATGTAAGTTTACAGTGCTTGGCCACTTAGGGAATTCTGATAATTAATTGCGTGACAGACATGATCTCACATCTGAGAGTACTTGTGGCCTTTCATGCATAAAGAGGCTGCAATGACGTCCTATTTTTATGTCATATATAGGCTATAGAAAGCATTGTGTGTGAGTGTCTGTAAAGTCCTCAACTCTCCAAAAGGCTCACTTGCGCTCGCCTGTGTTCCCACCACTTCCTGTCTCAATATCACAGCTGTATATTCATCTGGGTAACACAAAATCCTGAGGACTTACCGGTACATGAGTCAACAAATCAGGAACTAACTGCTTTTTAATCAACAACTTACGAGAAGTTCCTGAATAACTCTGGACCAAGAACCACTGCATGTAATAAATAATGTCAGTAAAAACTGTATAATAACAAGAAGATTAGGAACAGACTATGTTAATGAACCAGTGTGTTCTACTCAATCATCAGACAAAAATTTGACATTGTTCATTCCTAAAAACCACGGATAAATTACATTTGTATGTTATTATGTAGTGAATACGTTGAAACTTTACATTTCAGCCTTGCTGTAGTTTATGTGTGGTTAGGTTAAGGCACAAAAACCATGATCATGGTTAGGAAAAGATCATGTTTTGACTTAAAATACCGTTTTGTGGGGAGCAAAATCACACCTAGAGAAGCAGCGATGTCAACAACCACTTTCAGTGGCACTATTCTGGCAGGAAATGCAGTAATGTCTCTGTAAAAAACAGCTGCTTTTTTTGCTTGAAACTTCACACTTCGACCAGGCTGTAATTAACGTGTGCTTTGGTTTAGGCACAAAATTAGTGTGGTTATAGTTAGGAAAAGATCATGTTTTAGCTTTAAACCCATTTTTGGGGGAATAATCTCACCTGGAAACACAGTGATGTCTTAGTAAAAAGCTGTCACTTTTTGTGGCACCATCCTGGCAGGAAATGCAGTGATGTCTCTGTAAAAAACAACTGCTTTTTATGGCACTATACCTGGTGGAAATACAGTGATATGTTGGTATAAAAAGCAGTCGCTTTTCATGGCTCTATCCCAGAGGGAAATGCAGCAATGCCTCTGTAAAAAACAACTGCTTTTCTGCTTGAACGCTACACTTTAACCATGCTGTAGTTAATGTGTGCTTTGGTTTAGGCACAAAACTAGTGTAGTTATGGTTTGGAAAAGATCATGTTTTGGCTTCAAGCCCATTTTTGGGGACATAATCTCACCTGGAAACACAGTGATGTCTTGGTAAAAAGCAGTCACCTTTGTGGCACCACCCTGGCAGGAAATGCAGCGATGTTTCTGTAAAAAAAACAACAAAAAAAAATCCCTTTCAGTGGCACTATCCCGACAGGAAACGCAGTAATGTCTCTGTAAAGAACAACTGCTTTTCTGCTTAAAACTCTACACCTCAACCATGCTGTAGTTAGCGTGTGCTTTGGTTTAGGCAAAAATAATGATGTTATGGTTAGAAAAAATTTTTGTTTTGGCTTCGAGCCCTATTTTGAAGACATAATCTCACCTGGAAATGCAGTGATGCCTTGTTAAAAAGCAGTCACCCTGGTGGCACTATCCTGGCAGAAGATGTAGCAATGCCTCTGTAAAAAACAATAGCTTTTTGTGGCACCATCCCGGCAGGAAACACAGCAATGTTTCGGTACAAAACAACTGCTTTTTGTGGCACTAGCCCTGGTGGAAACACAGTAAAGGGGTGCTAAAAAACACCCAGGTTTGGTGGCTAAAAGCTGTTGGAAAAACAGCGAGAGGTCACTAAAAGACACCCATGTATGGTGACTAAAAGCTGCCTGGAAAACAGCAAAAGGTCGCTAGAAAACACCCACATTCAGTGGCTATAAAGCTGCTGGAAAGGTAGTGATGATTTGCCAAAAACGGCCGATTTTGTTATTTGTTGGTCTCAAACAGTGGTCTACAGGCATCATTGGTGACACGCCATCCACCGTGCCCCCCACCCCCTGATGACAAATTCGGCTCATATTTGTCATTTCAGAAAGGTTAATATGATACATATAAAACATGAAAATGTTACGTATTTGTGGTTTGCAGAAACGTCTGATGGCGGCATTTTCCTCTGGTGACAGGCCTGGTAATAACACAGTCCTAAATATCTGACCACTTTCTCAATGACTCATTTCTGATTAAATTGGCACAGAAATGGATTATATTATATATTTGTTTTTTGCTTTTGTGTCCCTTTAAGTGGGTGCTTTTGGCCTATATTTCCTTGGTAACTACACAGTATTTTGTGTGCCTTATGTAAAATGTCACCTTAATCTGTTCAGCAACCTGTTCATATGTACACAACCTCAGCTCCACTGCACAGTATGTTAAACTTTATCTGGGAATACAGAGGTATCAGGCTTTTTCTTGAGCTAGATGCATGTGATTATACTGTTTCTGATAAATCACGAAGAATTACTCGTTATGATATAAACAATTTTCTTTATATTCTGTAAATACTTTTGTGTTAAATTATAGCATGTTATAAGCCAGCACGTACAACATAATGATTTCCCCCTATTTCACTTCCCTGATTCATTCAAATGTGACGGTGAAAAATAAAAGGGTTTTCTGTGTTTTCCGGTTGTTTTTGAAAATATAGAATTACCATCTGTTGGCACCACCTTTCACTCTCACAGTGCAGAGCTGCAGCGAGGCTTTGCTAAACAAACACTCAGGCAGGTTAGATGATTCAGGGGGAGGAAAAAACACAACCACAGTAATTGAGAACTAGAGCTAGTAATTGTGACTTTACCGAGGACCATGTTCGTCACTGAAATAAAACATTTAGACTTCACTCATCCACTTTTGCTTACATTTGCTTAACATAACCATAGGCCCATAATTAACAGTGACCTTGTGCATGCATATTTTCAATTGCTCATATTGGCACTGCAAAAACTTTTGTTTTAACTATTAATAAACTAATTTCCAGTAAGTAAGTAAGTGAATGAAAATTTGAATCCTATAAAGAACATAATCAGGGTCAGACCTGTAGTAACACACTCTAATGTTTAGTGACATTCAACACAAGTAACAATAAAAATAAGATGTGTTTATTGTTCACAGAAGTCTTCCTCAAATATTAAATTTCTGCTAGAACCATCGCCCACACATACAGCAGTGCAAAATAAACATTTAGGTGGAAAACAAGCCAAGTTTCCTGTCATTATGCTTACTCTATATTTTGCAGAAATGAAAAACTCTTAGACTGAATTTTTCCCTGTGAAATAAATGTGCAGTGCAGCTCAACAGGTCTAAATTACAGCTGTTCAGGTGGCTATGGCAACAAAGAGGTCTATTTCTAGTTAATGTTTTCACTCTAGATGTTTTTCCCCTGCGGTTATCTTTAGTGGCCCAAGTTTCTGTGGGTTGTTCATCTTCACATCCTTTGAAAGAAGCGATACTTTCTGGTCTGAATGAGAAGAGACAAAACTTGTTCAGTCGGTGGGAGAGAGCCTCAGCAGAAAAATAAATGTCTGATTTCCTGGTGTAGTTGTTTATTTGCAGGCAAGAAGATGATGCATAGATTCAATCAGTCAGCCCTTTCCTTGCTCATATCGGTGCAGCATCTTTAACGTCACATAAGGGGTTAGCTGCACTGCAACAGCAGATAAGATTGAGCAGATGTGAGACACACAAACTGCAGTGTGTGCCACATTTAAGAGCCAAATCAACATGATCACGCAAACATGGTGCTTCTGGGTGGACTTGCAGAATAAATGTCGTCCAGTTTGTTTTCTTGTTTTCTTTCATCGAAGGTTTGATTCTTTCTGCAGCATAACGAAGGTGGAAAAAATGTGTTTTTAAATGGTCTTAGTCACAGAAAGAGGTTAAAGGGTTAATATCAAAGCAATTAAACAGGCATGCCATTGATTTGTTTCACTATTGGCTCTAAGAGAGAAATTGAGATAGAATGATACAGATTAAAGCAGCAGAGGCTGAGATATCCAGGCTTGTAATCTTTAGTATGGATCAGGTTCCAAAATTATTGGATCCTACACTCCATGATGCAGCATGATAGTGTCTGTCCTTATACTGCGTTCCTTTTGCGCTGGGAAGTCCAAGTTTAAAATTTCATCTGGAACCCCCCCTGAAGTCTGATTTCAGACTTGGAAAGTCAGAGGAAACTCACTAAACTTGACCTCAAAATCCAAGGTGGCATCAACAGGAGTGAAAACTGTTGTGATATTCTCTTTATTAGCACCTCTGTCTTATTTGTGTCTCATTGAATCACTTATACACAGTACTGTCCAACTTCTATCTGTGGACATGTTGCTAAAAATACAGCATAATGCATTGTTTTGAACTCTATTGCTAACATTATTTTTGTTTTCTGACTTATTGTACTGGAACGCCATCAACTCAACTGTATTGTCATTCCCAGCTCCGAATTCTTAGGTAAATGGAATGCAGCATTATGCCCAGGGCACAAATATGGCAGCCTGGTCAGTGGCCCTCAGCTTCTGTAACCAACACACAAGACACCCTACAGCATCTGTATGAGACGCATCAGGCTTTCAATAATCCCGACTGTAACTATAATCCTGTCCACCACAATAACGTAGTAGAAAGAGTGAGAAAATCTGAGTAGGGTGGAAGGTAAGGGTGGTGGACGGGTCAAACACACACCAGACTTTTAGCGAGGAGAGCAGTGTTTGTGTCCCACTTTACAACCCAAAGTGAGGTTTTTAACCACGTGACGTAGTTACTGTCGTACATCACATAACACAGTAGCAAAGTGACGTAGTAGTTATATTAATCTAAACCTTGATTTTTTTTTCTTAAAATAACCAAGTAATGTTCTAAATTCCTTCTGATGCTAAAATTATCTGTGCACCTGTAACAACAACAAAACCCATGTTTCCAGTGAAGAAGGGTGTTTCATTTGAAAGCCACTGTAGCATGTAATGAGCGGAAACTGGCACAGAAATTGACATGGCCTAGACTAACACTAGAGGAGTACCTAGAGTGTCACAGTTTGAAGCATAGAACCAAAGACTGAGCTGCTGTATTTGACAAGCTGGGTGTGAAAATGTGTTGCCTTGCCAGAAAAAGTCCCACTTCTTTCAAAGTCCACACTTAAAGTTTCTTAGAAATCTGCAGTCTCCGAGCCGACCCATATGTAACAGAGCAAAGACCCTGATGAGATAACTATGACATCATTAGGGTAATTTTGTCTAGAAAGCTCCTTAAAGACACAGAAGATATTTTACAACTGTTTTCACTGACTGAGGATGACTAACCATGATGAGTAAACTGATATCAGTTAAATTGGTGACGTGCCCCTTTAAAGAGATTTAAAAAAATAATAATCAAAAGTTGCAAGAGACAAAAAAAATTATTTGTTTCTGATTATGTGTGCCTGTACATCAAACAGCCACCCTTTTCGTTTTCTGCAGGGCCCATCTGAAGAATGCATGTCATGAAAACAACACTGCATGGGATTTTTCCAGCCAACCCTGGAACAAATTTTTTGCCGTTCCCCTCTCCTTCTCGGTCAGTGAAAGAGGCTGTGCTATGTGTTAACAAGCTTTCCCCAACCCCCACTCGTGAACTCCACTGACCCGGGGCCTAGACGCAGACGGATATCAACGTGCCTGTCCCAAAACATGACCCAGGCACCTGGTTGCCTGACAGGGATCAAAGGTCACGTCAGTAAAATATGACTCTGAACTAGCTCAGTCTTTGCCGATGCTCGGCCTGAGATGGAAAGAGGGAAGTATTCATTTCTGTTGAACCAGGTCACGCACTTGAATTTGGAGAGCAGCATGCATGAGAGAAATAAAACTGCAAGACAATAAGACTGTTGTCGTAAACACCACAAAAGTGCCACGGAAGGCAAAAATGTATTAATAATACAAAGCTTGTTTGTGATCAGAATGTATAAGGGTGAAACAAGACGCATGAAAAAAATACCTGACTCATTTATTTATAGCACAAAGGTCAGTGTCATTTTCAGCAGCTGTTGATGAAGTATACACCGCACACAACCCATGAAAACACTGACTATGGAAAGTCCATGTGAGCTAAACTAAACATAGTGAACTTTGAACTACTTTCACGCAGCCTGCGTGGGACTTAGTGAGAAGTATATATTTAAACAGCTGGTGGTATGCAGTTTTTACATAATAACTAGTGAACTTAAGGTGACCCGAATGCATCGAATTTACTGTGGTGTCAAACAGCCACTAAAGTGTTGTCCTGCACAGATAAGGGGGGGGGTTAACTATTTTCAGTGCAGATGATATGCAAGGGATAATGTACAGCGGGTCATTATTGCGAAATAAACCCACGCGGGGTCCAGTGTCAGAGTTCAGCATCAAGCTGTCGGGTTTATTTTGCATTAATTACCCACTCGCTGTAAATTATCCTGCTTATTATACAGCCACTCACAAAAGAAATCAATAATTTGACACAAAATATTGATTTTAAAATGATTTTATTGCTTCTTACAGAGTCGTTCAGAGCTACACTCATAGCAGCGGTCTGCTATTCATAAATAAGAGACCAAATAGCAAATTACAATTATTATAAGACTGCAAATCCTTTAATAGGACGACCTGATCTGCATGTTTATTTTAGAAAATACACTTTTTCAGTAACATGCCACCTCCATGTAACAGGGTCAGTTATACTGCAGTAATATGTGTAACAAAGTCAAACGTACATTTGTAATGTTGACTATTATAATTCCACAAAATTTGGCTCAGTTGTTACCTGACATGCTTTGGCCTCTGTATACAATATGTGAAATATTTGATTCTCTGTACCCCTATGTTCACCTTTGGGTGTACCCTATAAAGGGGTGTCTCCTGCCTTGCCTCTCCCCTTTTGCTGTTGTGCTCTGTGAGACAGGTAAGCGACATTGCTCTTGTGGTAATTTCTGTGTGTTAGCGCTGTTAAGCTGTTTATGAGTTCATTTTATGCTAACATAATCTTGTGTCACTTGATTTGTGTAGGGGCTGGAGTTTGTATGGTTGTGTATGACGGAGGATTTTTGTTTTTGCCACCTGTTGTCAGGTATGTTTTCTGTTAACATGGCGCCCCCCTTTTGCTGTTGTGCTCTGTGGGAGAGGGGCTGGAATTTGTATGGTTGTGTATGACAGAGGATTTTTGGTTTTGCCACCTGTTGTTAGGAAACGAATAAACGGAGATTGCCTCCAAAGATATCCACTGTCTGGGCCTCTCTTTATCTGCACAACACAGACATCACTAGAGTCCACCGGTTACATCCATATACTTCCACATTGGCCTCTGGGAGCTGCAATCATTGACTGACCAATCAGAATGAAGTATTCAACAAAGCCATGTAATATTTTACCATAGTGTAAACAACCTGTTGGCTTTTCAAACTGCACTTAGTCCCAGGCTAAGGGAGCTGTTAGCCTGGGTCTAAGAAAGCATTCGCACTGGCACAATCCTGACACAAGTGGGCTAACCCTGACTTTAGCATAGGCCTTGTTGGCTCTGCTCCACTTTTTATTTATTTGTTTATTTATTTGAACCCCCAATAGTAACCACCAAGGTAGCATTTATTCTTCCTGGGGTCCACAGAAGCAAACATTACATCATGAAGTAAAACAGATATATAATTAAAAATCCAACAAACAAAATACAACAAGAAAACAGGAAAACTACAGATCAATAATAATAAAAATTAAATAAATAAACAAACAAAACCTAGGAGAGGACTGAAGCTAGCTCACGTTGATATTTGCAGTCTCAGGAATAACACTGAAGAAGTAACAGACTCCCACTTCACAAAAATGAAGCCAAAATATCCACAATATGGCCGCTGTTGTCTAGTGCTGGTGATGTCATTTTGAGCCTGAGTCTGCACAGTAGCAACATTCGCAGTCCCGAGTTTCTGCAAGCAGTGTCATTGATCGTGAGCACACTGATTGGCACACACAGCTGTCAGTCATGATGTCATAGCCCTGCTACATAGCATCAAATAACTAATTAAAACACAATTTATAAGAAAAATTAAGACTTGAACATAAATCAACATGATAACAACTACTTAAAATGACAAAAAACAACTTTGATCTTTTAGTTTAGCAATTGTTCCATCCACTGACATGGCGGGGGCGGGGTTCATGACCTTCACCGCAGCCACCTTTCCAGCTGTCGTGTCATTCCTCTCTATTATACAGTCTATGGTTCCAGCTGACATTTCAATCACATGTCGTCGCTGTGGCAGCAAGATTTCACATCCACATATCACGCGCCAGGTATCCTCCTGCGTCTGCTGTGGACATTCCAGGATGCTGCAACCAACGCTGAGACGTCAACAAAAGCATGTGGTTAGGTTTCGAGAAAAAAAAAAAATCGTGGTTTGACTCTACATTCATACAGGAAGTGAACACCAGGCTCTGGGGTGAATGTCTGGGGTTTGTTGGACCCATCCACCGCCCCTTTCAACCACTCTATAGGGACTTTCCAGCTGCTTATATTATGTCGTCACCAGCAGCATTTCAATCTAACACCGTCCGGTGGTGTATTACACCACCACAACAGGTGCTATCTGGCTGCGTTATGATCTGACAGTGTCTGTCCACATATCTTACTGCCACAATAGGGTCAATCTTGCAGACTGGCGGTATATCATGACAAAGCAAAAGGCGGAAGTAGCTCAGGCTACTTGGCTTGGGAACCGGAGGGTTGCTGGTTCAAGTCCCCAAGTGGACCAAAATATGGAGCGTTGACTGGTGGCTGGGCACTGCTGAGGTGCCCTTAAGCAAGGCACCAAACCCTTCCCAACCGGTCGGGGCGTCCATGAGCAGCCCCCTCACTCTGACATCTCTCCAATTGATGCATGTATAGGTCCTGTTTGAGCATGTGGGTGGGTATTTCAGGCCTGTGTGTATATGTACATGACAATAACTGAGGGAAAAAATTCGGAAGTGCCCCTTGCGTTAATAAAGGGGCATCAGTAGCTTAGTGGATAGTGCCGGCGCCCCATGCATAGAGGTGCTGCCTTGCTGCAGCGTTCACAGTTCAATTCCAGTCTGCAGCCCTTTGCTGCATGTCATTCCCTCACTCTCTCTCTCCCCATTTCACTCTATTCTGTACATTAAAGGCCAAAAAAAATGAATAAAGTTAATAAAGTAAAGTATATAAAGTTTGGCCGTGTTACAAACTGATGCTGCATGACAGCGTATTATACTGCCGCAACAGGTACCTTTTAGCGCTGGTGTCTGACGCTGAAATCACTGACAAAGCGATGGTATTTATCGAGTTTGTAATGAGCATGGGCTGGACATTTAATCTAAGGCTGGTAGAAGTGCAGTGTGAGTCATAAAGCCTGGGCTTATTACGTGTGTGTGCATGAAAATAGGTTAAGCTAGCTAGTTCTCCTACATGCTTGGCACACGGGAGAAGTTTCACTTGGTTGCAAGCTGCAGCCTCAGCTGCTAGATGACACTAAATCCTACACAGCAGACCTTTAACTACTCTCTGACATTTTGTAATCCAAAAAAAATTGATATATCATGAAAACAGCATGCAGACAGCATTCTGACATGATTACATTTTTGAACAGTGGCAACATTAAAACATGTTTTAAAAATTGACTCTGATCAGACTGGCAGCTTTTTGTCAAGTGAAACATGCCTCATTCTGTCTGTCAATATTGCAGAAAACATTTCATCTGCACGTCTTCTGATGTGGCGTGTTGGCGTTAAAGACGAGTTTCATGAGAAGTACAGTTTGCTCCTTCAGCATCAAACAGGAACCCTGCTCTTCATTGCTTTCATATCTGTGGTTTCCACAGCCTGGCTCAGCACCAGAGATGGGGACGTGCTTCTGCTAAGTGTCACATTAGGCCATCATGTTTCCTCTCAGAGACTGTTGGGAAATAAATCGTATAAGTCCAGTGTTTCATATTCCTACTTTGTATTGGTATGACTTATTTTTTGAATTGCTGAGAGGGGTCAAACACATTTTATTTCAGTCAAAGCTGGAGCTTTTGTTGTTGTTACAGGTGCATGGATAAATTTAGCATCGGAAGGAATGCAGAGCATTAATGTTCAATTAAAATCATAACAGCAATTAATTAACAAAAGCAAAACAGTTAATTAACAGTGACAGTTCATTAACATTTAAAACATCTATTTAAATTCAACATTTCCACTGTACAATGAGCCTACTGAAGCAAATACTAGGCCAGCTTCCTCAACATCGACCAAAATATAAATCACAATATTTGGATTATCTCGTTGGTTACAGGTCACTCGAGGACATGGACTCATGTCCTCGTGGTCCAACCTCAGATAAAGTGCTCAGAAGGGACACATGAATGGTGGCTTTGTTGCACCTCAAAGAATGCATCCTCAGTTGTAAGTGGCTAAATGGATTGTACATGCAGAGGAAAGGTCAGCTCTGAGGACCACTGATGGTGTCACTGTCTGGAGCGTCTCTGGACAACACACGCTTCTCAGTCGGAGTTTATTGAAACTACATTAATGGACATAAAAACATGAGGCATGTCTGACAGTGCCAGCCTAACAAGGTCACTTTTAAATCTTTGTTTTATTTACTTTAATTTCTACTGTTTTATCTTGAGTTTACCTTGACTGTATGGAATGTGAGGCAATAAATGTGCAAAGTCAATATAAACACATGTTGCAACACTCAGCCTCTCACTACATGTTATCTGTGGAAAAGTACCAGGGGACGCCGTGTCACCATGGCGGATTCCCCTGTTGTTTTACAGCTAAGCCTCAGGGAGGAGGATGAGGAGGGGGCAGGGCTGCACAGAAACAAGAGGTGCGGTGTATGTGTGTGTGAGTGTGAGAGTATGTTTGTGTGTGTATGCACGCATGTGAGAGAATGAGAGAAGTTACTGATGTGATTGTGGGTGCCTCTCTAGCGGTTTAACTTTGGAAATTTACCTTCATAATAGAGCAGCTGGGAAAATTTGGACGAGGAAAATGAACAAGGAATGATCACCTCAACTGTTGGCCCGGACAAGTTGACTTCACTTCAAAGATTTTATGGTGGAACAAATAATTTGAGTGAAATTAACTTGGATTGATAGGAAGTAATCATTTAAGCACCGCACAAAAAGTCAAATTACACTATTGAACTTTATGTCTGCAGTAAAATCAAATTTCTGCCAAACTCTCCAATTCAGCCTCTCAAGTTACAATGAGCAATTTCAGTTCAGGAACTCAAATTGTGTCCTATTCAAAATAACGTGAATGCAGTACATTTATTAAAATAGAATTTTAAGGTATATAACAGCAATAAAACACACATTATTTGTTGCTTAAATATGCACACAGAAAATTGGATCCATTTTCATTCTTAAAAACTGTATGTTTATGCATTTTGTTGGAGCAGGCCAACCCACTTGGAAGCTGATTAATTTGATTTAATTTAATTTAATTTAATTTTGTTTTGTTTTGTTTTGTTTTGTTTTGTTTTGTTTTATTTTATTTTATCTTATTATGGTTATTTTATTATATCTATTTTATGTTGTTATGTCTTTTTTATATTATTAAATTTATTTTATTATTTTAATAACATTTAATAACAATAATTATTATTATTATTATTTATTTTTTCAGGTTCAGGATCACCTGGCAAATAAAGTTAAAGGAGACCTTATATGCTTATCCTCATTTTCTGTCATGTATATATAATGTTACACTGTTGTTACTGGCCAAAGCCTTTAGTAAAACGGTTATCAGAGTCACAAAAGATTTATCACCCAGCGGGTTTTCACTTACATGGAATTTGCTTTGGTTTTTGGTGCACAGATTTAACACACAATAAACATATTAAGAGGAAATAAGAATAAGGCAAAGTACTGCAACAATCAAGAGCATAAATATATATACAAAAATATGACAAATATACTTTAAAAACATAATATAGCAAACAAAATATAAAATTTTTACTGCGTAAACATGTGTAAAAGGAATCCCTGTGAACAGAAACCTCAGACTTCAGACTTTTCTGAACACTCTGTTTCCAACTGTTTTTTCCTACTTTTGTGATTTCTTTATAGTTAGCTGCTCCAGGCATGTTACTCCAAGTGTTTTCATTATATACACTGCTACATGTAGCTACATGCTAATGTCAGGAAAACATGTGATCCTGGTTGCCGATATTGTTAATTTCTCCTTGATTTTGGATCGTATTCCCTCTGGAACATGTCTGGTTGTGAAGATTTTGATTTACTGATGATTTTTCACAGTAAACTCTGCCACAGTAATTCCCAGGGACACTGGGATAAAGGAGACCCTCAATCAGAGCAGACTGGGCATTTTCGGGAGGCACTAAAAGAGACTTTCAGGCAGAGGGTGAATACAGGTGTTCCAGCACAGACAGTATGAAGACAATAGTGTGTTTTTTTTTACCATTAAAGCATGTAAATATGTTCTGGTAGAAACCCAAAGTTGCAAGTATGAACCTGAAGATGAGCATAATAGGTCAGCCTTAAAGTTTCTGACACACTTTGGATACTCCAGGTACAGTTCATAAACTGGGCCAGACAGGAGGCACATCGCCCGAGGTGGTTTCCTCTGTCTTCCAGGGTGATCACTGCTTCTGATGAGTTCAGGTGAGGAGAAACAGGCTTTTGGCCACATCCTCCTGAAGGCAATGGACTCCAACAGGAATGTTTTGATAGTGATGTCATCACCATCAACATCCCAACAGAGCACGAGAGATAAGAAAGAGAGGACATAATATTGGCAGTAAACATTTGTAAATAGTACTCCCACTTCCCCTGTGAACCATGATTTGTTTCCATGATGTGACTGGAATCACTGAGTGTTAATAGCTTAAAATGTAAAATAAAATAAAGTTACTCACAGTAAAAAAAGAAAGAGGAGAAACTGGCAGTCAACAGATCCATATTCTTCCAGTGATGGTGAAAATGGCTTTTTTTTTTATTGTAGATAACTGGTCTTGTCCAGACCACTGCTGAGGGCAAAGGCGCCTTCAGACCAGTGATGTGAGAAATGGCAGGAGAGAACATGGTGGTTGTTTTATTTGTCATTAAACAAACCCTGATCAAGCTGAGTGGGTCAGCCAATTAGAAGCTGGCAGAGTGGTCCAGACAGAGCTGGTCCAGACAATGTAAATGTATGCATTTAAGTTCTGCTATCAAACTCAATATTTTTTAAGTAACTTAAATTGTTTGAGCTGTAAATTCAAGGCTAACAGTGCAGAGTGTCATGAGAGGGCCACAGCAGGTGATTTGTTTCACCGG
The DNA here is from genome assembly GCA_019142605.1 of Cephalopholis sonnerati. Lineage (NCBI taxonomy): Eukaryota > Metazoa > Chordata > Actinopteri > Perciformes > Serranidae > Cephalopholis > Cephalopholis sonnerati. Next base: position 9,810,601 of record JAGQAX010000010.1, read on the forward strand.
AAAGCTTCCACAGTTCAGTGCTGAAGTGTATGGAGATGGCATGTTGCTGAAAAGGTGTATTTTCTAAAATAAAAAACATACAGGCCAGGTTTTCCTGTTGAGGGATTTGCAGTCATGAAATAGTTGTTTGTTATTTGAAGTTTTAATATTCAAGAATTCGTCCAGTCATCGTCCTGTAATAATGTTGGCACCCGGGGCGTTTCTGGGATTTGAGGACATAAAGGGCTTAGCCCAGGTCTCTGTTTGGGGTCTGCGGGATCCTCCTCTGGGAATTTTGTCTATGAACAAGCTCTATTTTGATGTTTTTTTAATGCACTCTGACATCTTATTTGATGAATTGTGATGTTAAATACATTAGTAGTTGATTCATTCATTCTCCGTTGCTGGATATCCTGTTAGGGATTGAAAGGGGGGGTGGAGCCTATCCCAGCTGACACTGGGCGAGAGGCAGGGTACACCCTGGACAGGTCACCAGACTATCACAGGGCTGACACATAGAGACAGACAACCACGCACGCTCACATTCACACCTACGGACAATTTAGAGTCACCAATTAACCTGCATGTCTTTGGTCTGTGGGAGGAAGCTGGAGTACCCGGAGAAAACCCACGCTGACACGGGGAGAACATGCAAACTCTATAATAGACAATAAAGGCTTTTTATTCTATTCTACTCCACTACATTTTTTTGACTGCTTTAGTTTTTTTGAAGACTCAGATTACATAACATATCGTCAACTAATCGAATGATGATGTGTAATTATAGATTTAACTACACAGTATTATATAATTAATTTTCAAATGAGCTCCACTTTTACTGGCTGCAACATTAAAGTGATTACTGGTGTTTTTTTCTCTTGCATGTGATCACACAAAATGAATGAAGAAAATGACACATTATTAGATCTGGGCCTTTTTTCTGATAAGGCATCTCTTGTGTTTTATACATATATATATATATATACAGCCTATTTAGGTCCGGGGCTATTCATAAAACATATGGGGCTGAAGCCACAGATGCCCGCTTCAATTCAACTCAATAGAACTTTATTTATCCCGAAGGAAATTCTTGTGCCAGAGACTGCTTTAAATTACAGTGACACTGCATACAATAACCACAATTTAACATTATCAACAAGTAACAACCAGAACAACCAGTTAGTTCCCCAGGCCAGGGTGACTTACTGGGCTCAGTTTTAGAAACAACAGAGTATTATATATCTGGCAAAAATATACAGATATACAAGATAAGAAGTGTTTTCAAGAAGCAAAAGCAAAAACCAGTGCCTAGTAGGGTAACAATAGGAGTATGATGAGTACAAGGGTTAATAGAAATGAACTAAAATGGTGGAAAAAGCAGACTGCACCTTATGCCTTGAAGGAGTAACAAAACAAGTACCTGCAGTATGTGTTTGTTTATGTGTGTGCATATGTATTTGTTTACACTGCACCCCTATACACTGTTCTTATCTGCTACATATTGTAGCAACAAGGAAGCAGCAGCAGTCAGCCAACCAATCACATGCACAATCAGCGCATACCATCTTGCTCGGTTTGAGACGATAACAGGTTTACAAAGCTGAACTGTACTTTATAATTCATATTTTCTAATTTGAACATGTGTCTTGTCTCATTGGTGTTAACTGGTTTCTCTGTAGTATTTTCAATTACTCTGCAATGTGCTGGCGAAAACCTGTTTGGTTTGTCATTTTCTTCTCAGAGATACTGTCAGTAAAACACAACAAACTGAAGTGGAAAGTCATGTGAATGTCACTGAAATATAAACGGTGGCTGTGGATGATGTTGAAAGGTAGTCTGCTGGTTTTTGTGCATGCTTGCTCAACATTTTGTAAACAATGCAAGAGGAACACTAATGTGGCCTAGATATAACTTAGGGCAGAAGGTCATAAATTAAACATAAATTAATAGTCTAATTTCGACAAGGACGTTGGAAAACAGAATATCAGACCATGTAATTGATGCCATAATGGGTGAAAAAAAGAGCTTAAAACAGGACCTTAAACATGTGCCAGTGTATAGGAGCTGGGAGATAACATGAGGCCATGGTGTGTGGTGCGATATTGGATTTTATCTTATTCTAAGTGCAAACAAGAATGACTTTAATAATATAATATGATCCAGAATGAGCAATAACCCAACAATGGCATCAAAAACTCCCATAGCGTTGAATCACCTCCTCAGTATAAGAGCAAAAGTGGACGATAGAAGCCTCACAAAGGTGGACTGTCTCCCAGCATGATATTGTTGAGGTGTTTTGTTGTCCCCATTCCTTAAACAGTTTGCCATAGTCCAAATGAGCAGGTTCTATTTTGTGTGTAAGTGTAGTCAGGTGTCCTCCTTTGAGACGTACAGTAATTGCTGTGCAGTGACTAATTTATATAAAATATTTACACCCACTGACTTAAAATTTCCCCCAGAGATTTGATATAATTTTCCACTGTATCAACAGTGAGCACACTCAAACCAGCAAAAGGCAGAGGAGTTGCTGATTGTACCTTTGAGGTTGGGAGATAACGCTCATAGAGAGCAGAGAGCTAATATTATTAGCTGTAGTCTGTCCGCCAGCTGCAGCCACTGGGGGAATTGTCATATGACCAACACACTGATTAGCAGATAATCCGGATGTGATGTGTGAATTAGATAACTGGGTGACCTCTGAAGAAGCCAGAGGTTCATCTCGTCCCATGCTGGTGAGTCAGTGAAAAATAAGTGATAATCTAAATGGAGTTGGCAGCAGGAAGATTCGACTGAAGATGCCAAAAGTCTGCAGGGAAAATGAGAACACAGAGCTCTGAGGACAAGAAAACATTGTTTCGAGATTTTCTGAGGTTATACAACAGATATTTATACAGCTATTTTTGCTTTTATTATTAGTCAAAGACTTAAGTTACTGCAGGCAACTTCAGCTAAGGGACTGTATTAAAATGACTGGGGTGAACAAGGGAAACATTGCAACACCCTCGCCACAATATCTTACAGTTATGTAACACAACTAGACTGGAACAATTTATTTTGCAATAATAAACTGTGGAAAGAATTGAAGATGGTGTACTCTAGATTAAACCTTAGCATGTTAACAGTGTGAGAATTTTCAGCACCAAATAAAAAAATATATGTATCCAGGACAATGACTTTTGGCATTTAATATAAAACTTGGCATTCAAAACCTAAACCTGAACTGATGGAGGACTCATTGGCAGTGAAACACGTAATTGAAAAAGTTTTGGCATTGAAAAAAGTTCAACGAACATGAACATTTAAAAAATACAAAGAATAACATTTGCTCGTTTTTTGTCCATGTGCTTACAATCTTAGTATTAATCTTATTCAGGTTATTTCATTTTTTTATGTTTTAAAATCACAATTAGATTTTTTTTATCTTCAAAAAGGCTAAATTATTGCAAATATAACAATATGATGAATCCAACTGGTCAGTGACTTCCACCGTCAGACACCCTCCTTTCACATCTGCATGATACGCAGCTGGCTGCTGTTACTGTTTGATGCCACCTGGCAGCATCAGGGGGCAGGAGTGGTGGAGGATGGGTCCAACAACCACCGACTATCACCTGGGAGGCAGGTGTTCGTTTCCCGTAAGACTGTAAAGCCAAACCCTGTTCTTTTTTCCAAAACCTAACCACGTGCGTTTGTTGGCTAAATGTAACCACTTGTATTTGTAGCGCGTTGATTTTGAAAGAGACTGTATGCACACTGTACATTTCCTGTGAAAACAGAAGTGTATTTTGAAAACAGACAGTGCATGTAACAGGCTAAAGTTGACACAGCATCACAGAACGTCAACAACCAACGCACCCAGGGTGCCTCACACGTCATATCTCGATGTTGAAAGTCTACGACCAAACGTCAATATGTAACAAGGTCAGAGTGAGAATGTGTTGGCTCATCTGAGGGGGCATTTACAGGCCAGATGAAATAAATCCCTCTGGTGTTTTCTGGGTCTACAGGGCCTCCTACCAGTTGGATATGCCTGGGTAACCTCTAACAGGAGGCGCCCAGGAAGCATCCTGATCAGATGCCTGAACCACCTCAACTGACTCCTTTTGATGCAAAGGAGCAGCAGCTCTACTCTGGATGTCTGAGCTCCTCACCCTATCTCAGGCTGAGCCCAGCCACCCAATGGAGGAAGCTCATTTTCACAATTTGTAGCCACAATCTCATTCTTTTGGTCACTGCCCGAAGCTCATGACTGTAGCTTCATCATAATGGTTCAGTGCAATGCCCACATCACTGCTGAAGCCCCGCTGTACTGTCTGTCCTCGTCATGCTTCATTTTACCCTAACTCGAGAACAAGACCTCAAGATACTTAAATTCCTTTGCTCTGGGCAGTGACTCCCAACCCAGAGGGGGCAATCTAACTGTTTTCTGGCGGAGAACCATGGCTTCAGACTTGGAGGGACTGTCTCTCAATGTAAATGCTTCACACTCGGCTGCAAACCACCCCAGTGCGTGCTAGAAGTCACGATCTGACAAAGCCAACAGAACCACATCATCTGCAAAGAGGAGAGATGTAATTCTGAGGTCCTTAAACTGAGCGCTCTCCTCCCACCGGCTGTGCCTTGAGAACCTGTCCATGAAAATCGCAAACACAATCTGTGGCAGCTGCTGTTCAGTAGTGACAAACGACATGCTCTCTGAAGAGACAAGCTCCTCTCTGTCCAAGAAATGTAAACAACCTTCCCTTCAGCAAAAAGAAAAATACATAACCTTCCACCTTTCTGAACCCTAACCCTAATAATTCTGGTTCAGTCCCTGAAGTAAAGTTTTAATAAATCTTGCTTGCTGCAAAAAGCAAATATGTAAAACAACGGTCACACGTGACTGTCTTTAAGCCATGATTTTAGGTTTAATGATAACTGCTATAACTTAAATCACCAAGTACTGATCAGCTTCTTTAATGCTGCTAAGTGGTGAAAAACACGATAAAAGTATATTGTACTCATAGCAGTTGTTACCTGAGTGCATAATGTCTAACATTTCCACGTTTAACCTTTGATCTTGGTGACAACGTCTCTCCTGTTCGTGTTGTCTGTGGAAATGGCTGTCAGGTTCAGCTGTCTGCTGGTAATCTTAAGGAAAGCATTCCATGCATGTTCATGTCACAGATCTGCCCCCGCTCTTAAGCAGGGGTTTGCATCTGAAGCATGAACCGTGCAACATCACTGCACGCTGTTAATATGCAAACTATCAAGTGACTTGTCATTGGATGTCTCCAGGCGATCAGCCTAGCGACAGGCTAATAGTGGACGAGTGCATCATTAAGGGCTGTCTGTTATTTACCCCTGTTGATATTACTGTGTAACGTGAGCGAAGGGTACAGATGTGATTCATTGAGCCCAGCTGGTGTGAAACGACCCATCGCTATTGTGATGGGATGAAATAATTTCCTCAAAACATAAAGACTTTCCTTCACGGATGCTTTAATACAAGTAAAGATGTCCTCAGGTTTTGACTGTGAGTTTCTCCCTCTCAGTTTGCAGTACTGTCCAAAGCTGGATAGTCAACAAACGAGATGGCGCATTATCCTCTCACTAAAGCATGTTTGGAATATGAGTGTTCAATTTTCAACCTTTTTGGTCGCTCCAACAACTTCTGATTTATTACACGTTCTAAAAGGGAAACATCTGCCCTCAAAAAACAGGTGAGGGAACAAACAGAGTGCTACGTTCTGCAGTGGAGGTATTTAAAAACCGGGTTAATGTATAATCTGCGTTAACGTTAGACAGATGGGTTTTTTTAAACTTTTTAACTGCAGCTCAGAAAATATATGAAATCCCCCAGCGGTGGATGTCTGCCCCTCTCTGCAGGGTTGTGTGGGAGATACACGTGGCTTGTTTTTTTGTCTGGCAGTTAAAATATATGTGCTGTTAGTTTCAGGAATGCTGGTGGAACATGGAAAAAAAGGGAGTGTCACAGAGCAGATGGTATGCTTTTAATCATCCATATTGCTCCGAAGCTTTTGATGTTTTAGTACTTGGATTCCTCCTCACACACCAAATGCCATTGTGTTTTCAACGTCCAACTTGTTTTGAAGAAATGGACTGCTGAGGAAACTGAGTGCAGTGGCGATTTATCAATGATATATGAGGTTATGTGGTGAAGGTTAATCCACCCTGGAGTTTTTTTCATATATGTATTTATCTAAGTTGTTTTGGTTTGTTTCATTTTTTTGCAATATGTTCAGCTTTGTTAAATTTGCTGTAATTTCTGTTTCTATCTCACTTTACATCTGTCTTTGCAATTTTCTCTGAACAACATGGGGAAATAGTTTGGCATTTTGAGAAACTAGAAGAGTGCCTACTCGAAATGTATATGTTCAACACAGACTGATTATTTGGCCTCTGGTGTTGCTGCTTGCAGCCTCCCCAAGACAGCAACTTCACTCCTAACACTGCACTTCCCTGGGAGTATATGTGTTGTTTGCTGACAGCCAGTAAATGCAAACTATTTCCAGGAACAAGAGCATTCATAGATCGCTCCAGGGAGGACATTTTTCTGTAGGTCAACATGGAAGTTTGTGCCGCCCTGGTTCCTTCGTCAAAAAGTCTATGGGATGGTTTCATTGGATTGTTGCAGAAAACAAGCTCTGTGTCAAACAAGCGTGTATGATACTTACATGTTTTGTTCAGCAAGATAAGCTTCACAAATGGACACCACTTTTACAACTTTGGAAGCCTAAATGCAATCACCAAAAACAAAAAGCTAATGTTAGGCTATAAACGAACTATACCACAGTTGCAAGACTTCACGTCGGCCCCACAGCACGGCTGTAAATGCGCATTTGGTGTGACGATTTCTTATTTAGCCGCTTATAACAACTGCCTATTTTAAGACACATTAAAGCTTCAAAATTCATGAGTGGGGTATTTACTTACTTATATCATAGAACAAAACATGAAAGTCTCTGAAGCTTATGTTAACTACAGTCCTTATTTCAGGCACCTAACCAAAAACCTATTTAAAAAACGTATTGACTTTGAGACGAGGGAAGCACAATGTTTGTGTTTGCTACATTTCCAGTCTCTCTGGTCTCTCTTACTTCATCGGTTGTTACATGAACTGTAGCGAGAAGCAGAGAGTAACGGAGCTGTACTCAGCGTGGCAGTACACATACAGCAGTGTAACACTTAATAGGGGTCCGCTCTCAATACACTACACAGTGTGTACATAATGAACTCCTCATAAATATGTCTCGTAGATCTCAAGAGCTCACACTTGGCTACACTCCCTCGGGTCCTCAGCGGCACACCCGTCAATTGGTTGTCAAGTAAATCGAAGGACAGACAGAAACATCTTTCTTACCGTGTCTGTCTCATGTCTGTACAGGTAATATGGAGCTACAGCCTGCAGCCGTTAAACTTAGCTTGGCATAAAGAGTTAGACCAAAGTTGACAGATGAATTATTGTTTTTACACATTAGTTCAGGTTAATAAAAAAGGTTGTTAGAGAGCTTTAGAGGTGCGTGTAAGCAGATATTGTTAAATTTGTACAGGTGTTTTCGTGTGGATTTTGTGGATCTGAGAAGAGCTGTGATCAGTGCTCATCACCAGAGAAATGCGCAGGCGCTGTGTGTGTAACTAGCTTTGATGAGTAGGCTGACTTAGGATCAGATTGCAAGAGCGGGTCAAAAATTGTGTCAAAATTATTAACTGGGAATTGCACTAATGTACTAATGATATGCACTAACACAACACAGTATTAAAAGAAGATTACAGGAGCAAAAGTAAGGTGAGAAAACTGTTGAGCAGCAGTGCCAGCAAGGAGGTGGAGATCTTCTGAGGTGAAAAAGAAGCTAAAAGAAAATGAACATGAAGAGGTCAAACTTGCGGCACCTCTTTTGCCTGGGCCTTCTCAATGCAAATTTTAGGCAAAGACAACAAGAAAGTAAGTGCTGTTAAGTGTATTTCTTGTGGCAGACTGTTACAGTTCGATTCATCACAGTAAGATGGAAGGAACAGTTTGTTGCATCTGATATAGTGAACATTTTTAGCAGCAGAACAACATATTTAGCAGCGATTTTAATTAATGGGTTTGTCGGGTCCATGAACTAGACCTGAGACCTGAGACCCAGGACACGGTCCAGCCCGTCTTTCTCCTTTCACACATGCACCAGGTTGGGTATGTAATATCTCTGGCAAAAAAGGGTCAGGTACATACATTTTCAAAACTTGTCAGGTCCAATCAAAACTTTGAACAAATTCTCTGGGTCCATTAAGGTTTAGGGTCGTCATTTTGGACCTATAAAGACCCCTGATCTATTCTTAAAGTAATCTAGCTGCCTCTGCTCATAGCATATGAGCAAACCCCACAAAGAGTAGGCTGTCAGTCTTCTCATCTAAATGTCATCAAGAAAGCAAACAGGCGGATTTTGCAAAATATTGAGCTCCTTTAAACATGCTGTATTTTGGCACATATAATGTTTCAGCAAACTACCATCAGAGTTCCAGGCTGGAGGCTGTTTTGCAGTGATGTCGATGTGATGACTCCGCTGTTTCTGAAAGCCAAAATAACAACTATGTCAGCATGAAGTGAGGTCCATAAGATTCATGGAAATCTGAAAAGAATGAAGCCATGGATAACAACGTAGCACTTTGAGGAATTGGATCCCAGCAACCAGAAACCTCAACGAAGCAAAACTTGACCAAAAAAATTCAACTTGTGCAGCATGCAGGCTGCGGTCCAATGTTGTGGGTTAGGAGGCACGGCCCATTAAGTTATTGTTTAGTCTGACATGAAATTCATTTGCAGCTGAAGTCAAATCTTTAGCAGATTGTGTTGGAAATCAATGATACACAAATATTTATTATTGCATCAATACGGTCTGGCAGCGATGCAGATCGACCTTGTGTCCTCTTAACTTGCTGTTCAGTTCATTCTGTCCCGAGTGGCTCCTGCACACTCTCACATAAACAGTGAGTCAGTCACTGGAAGGTGCTATAATTTTCACATTTCCTTTTCCTGGTGGTAAGAATTTAAAAAATGTTTAATCTGCTGTGTTATCTGCAGCTGCTGTGCTCTCTCTTAATGCAGCAGATGTTTGTGGTGCTGTAAATAAGCTTTTTGTGTAACTAAAGTAACCCTTTGCTCAGAGGCCACCATGTTTTCAAATGATATGCACTCTGTTTGCCTTGTGTGACCTATGGCTCACATTCCCACCATTCAAGGTCGGACTATACGCTGAGATGGTAAATCCAGTTTGAGGAGTATGACCTGAAAGATGATATAGCAGTGTTTTGCCCTGAAGTGTGAACTGGAAGATTTCTCTCGTAATTACAGAGATGTTTATGGTTGTGAATAATGCAGGTTTTATTGTGTTTGCAGTGCTGAATATGCACGTCTTTCTTGCCCATAAATGGTTTGGGGGAGTTTTAGGAAAGAAAGAAAGAACCCAATCATGTGAGTGCAGCCTCGTCACAAGCGTACCTTTCACACAGGGGTCAAAGGATAGAATTCCAGGTCATCGCTTTGGTTTCACAAGACTCGCCAAGGCACAACCACAAGTGTAACCCGAGCTGGAGGTAAACAACTGCTCCACACGGGAGCGACAGGGAGGTGTGAAAGAGGGCAGTACCGTACATGAGACAAATCATCAGGGGTTATTTGGGTACCAGCCATGTCGTAGGAGGACCTGCTGTCTCTGCCCTGCATTCGACACCTGCAGGTGACAGATTTCCAGGACCAGTCCGTGTCCGCTGCCTGGATCAGTTTGCTCCAAAGTGCAGTAACATGGACAAGAGACAAGAGAGAGGAAACATAATAGCATCACACACATCTACAAGTTGGAATGTGGACTTCACGGAAACTGAACTATTAAATTATTTTTAGCTGCAAATATTTTTTAATTTATTCAATATATTTCAAAAAAATTATTTTCCTATGGTAATGTATGGGAGAATGCAATATAATGAAACTTAACTTTATCTTTTCAACAGGTATACATGTAACAAGGACACAAAAACCATTATTTGAGGTTCCAGGCTTGATCCATATCCTGAGAGACCATAAATTGTGCAAACAAAATGGACATAGCCACAGTGACGCCACCCATTGATTTGTCAACTACAGTTATGAACCCTTGAGTTTGGCTTTTTGGCCATTGCCATTATGGATTTTTGGGGACAGTAGTGACCATATTCGGACAAGAGAGTGGAGCTAACCCTAAAGCTAGCTGTCAGCCTGGTGAACATGAAGCATTTACAGCTATAGTCCGGGGTACACTCTGCAGGATTTTCCTTAAAAACAATGTATAGACTCACACAAAAGTATTTCCTCTCAGTCATCACTTATGACCCACTAGAAGTGTGTGGTGGTGTATTTTTCTTGCAGAGACTTTCTTATTTTCTGCTTATTTTCTGTGTCTGGGTTGTTTATGGGTGTGTACCCCCACAGCGCCCAGGTGAAGTTGGGACTTGATAAAAAATGTAGCTACCAGGTGCCAGATAATAAGCAGCAGGCATCCAAGAGGCACAGCGCTGAAAACCGTAAATATAGCAAGGTGGAACGCCAATCACAAAAGAATCTGGGGTTGGCTTTTGCTTTCACTTTTGGTGGTGAGAATGTTCAGAAACAGTAACCTACAATCCTGCATAATATACCATTAAAAGAGATAATGTTCATGCTAATGCCAATTTTCCCTGGCACAAAACAGGCTTAACAGTAAAACAAAAATGTCTTTACAGTAAAAACTGACAATTCAACTCTTAAGAGGGTCTTTTGGTACAACCCGACACTTTTGAGTGACCACAATGTTACAATTAACTTTCATAAACTTAAACACACTGAAACACAACTGAAAAGTTGTCGAATACTGGCGCTTGGGCAGTGACTTCTGGCATCAGACACCAATGAAAAAAGCCGTCCTTTTACGTCTGCATGATACATCGTTATTGTATAACGCTGCCTGGAAGCATCAGGGAAACATGGCCAGGGGGCAAAAAGTCCCAGTAGGGTGGATGGGAGGGGTGGTGGATGGGTCCAACAACCACTGACCTTCACGTGGGAGGCCAGGGTTTGCCTCCCGAAAGACTGTAAAGCTAACCCCTGTTCTTTTTCCCCTAAACCCAACCACATGTTTTTGTTGCCTAAATCCAACCACATGCATTTGTTGTTGAAGGAAAAAAACATCAATTTGCGGTGTTGTACCGACATAGTGCATTTATTTTGAAAGAGATTGTATGCAATCTGTACATTTCCTGCGAAAATGTAAGTGTATTTTGAAAACAGACAATGCATGTAACAGACTGAAGGTGGCATGGCATCCCAGAACGTCAACAACGCATCCAGGGTACCTTGGATATCATATCCCATCATGGAAAGTCCATGACCAAACGTCGAGCTCTGACAAGGTTGGAGTGAGAATGTGTTTCTTCATCTGGGGTTACACCATAATCGTCATTCAAAGTGGCCACGGCCTTAATTATTACTAACTTTACGCCTTAGTAACATTCAAATAGACGGATTAAATAAAAATTCACCCCTGAAAAGTGATCACGAAGAGGAAAATTAGCCATAGAGACCAAAACTGTTTCCTGCGCCAGGCTGTAAAGTTGGCATTTTAATATGAGCGTCTGTGGCGTCCGCTCTTACAGTCAGCATCAAGTGGCCATTCAAGGAACTGTGTGCTTCATTTTTCAGCCTGCTTGTGAGAGAACTGATGATCCTCGTCCAGGTCAAACAGTTCGCACACAGTTCACAGTTTGCCACAGGAGATCCGGGTGGATTGAGAGATCACATTCCTCTGTCAGGACACAGGAGAGGATGGAAACCATCACATATCACCCTGCTTTGTTTGACCGATGGGTTGAAAGCACACTTTAATCATACTGGCATTTATTCTGCCTGTATGTGAAACTATCTCGGGGCTATGTCACTACAAGAAAAATATTTTAATATTGCTTGCTACTTCACAATGTGGAGAGGTAAATAGAGAAATTATGAGGCAAGAAGGAGTAAAAAGAGACATGAGGTGTCTGAGAATCTAGGAAAAATAAACTTTTACAAGACCACCCCAAAGACTGGAGTCAAAATGTACTAAACCTGCAGATTCAAGTTGGCTTTTTTCTGAGAAAGACCTGCTAAATTATTTTCCTCACAACAGAGATGGGTTCACACAGCCATTAGCAGCACGACTTGGGTGTGAGATTTAAGATTTTTTCACTTTCGTTTCCAAACACCAGACACATGACATTTTAAACCCACTTGAACATCACAACCATGAGAGAAAATGCTGTTTACAGTAGTGTGAGCTGACATTAAAATCATTGCTGCAACACTTTTTAAGGTAATACATCCTGCTGGATAGTACGCTCCATTTAATCAACACCCCCCTTTGGCACCTTCCCTGTGGGAAATTATTTCCTGTTTAGATCATTCTCATTACCCAGACCAGTGAGAGGTTTACCTGACTGTAAACTAAAGCTCCTAATCTGTTTTTACAGAGCAAATGAGACACAGTAATCATTACAGCATTATGATATGTGACAACTGGACAACTACTTCCAGATAGGAGCATGTGAAGCAATGTTTATTTTCTCTTCAAAGCTTAAAGTTATTTTAGAAATCAAGTTTTGATGCAGCCATGAACTTCAGATGTTTTTATTTTTTGTATGAGTCAAACTCAGCTGTTTTTTAATGAGACGGCAACTTAACAGCTTTACGGTAGGCACACAGAGCATATAACATCAGTAAATGTAGCACGTTATTTATACACTCATCATATCTGGCAGTTTAACAACAACACAGCATTAAGTCATAGAAATCGATGGTATTTTTGTAGCTGTCAAAACGGTTCTCTCAGTTTGTCTCTATGGAAAATTTAGACCCCTCAGATGTCACACGCACTTAATGACTCATTCATAGACAACAGAGATCACTGTTGCAAGCCCACACTGCAGCATATGACTTTGTTTTTGTTGGTTCTGGTGGTAAGTTGGCTCTGTAGTTGGCTCCTGGCAGCTTTGTCTGTCATCTCATCAAGCATACCTCTTTGTGTTGCATTTTTTTATGTTATCTGTGGGAATTTGACTAAAAGACAGTTTCAGGTGTGAGTAAAAGCCTGCAAAGTCTACAGCCCATTTTACAATGCCTCTTGAAAGCATGAATTTCATGCTGTTATGCTGCAGTGCTATTTTATATTAAAGGTACAATCACAAAATGGAGGTACAGAGTTGTCTTGTCTTAAAGCCACCATCAGAGGTGCTAAAGCGCTAAAATAATGTCTGTATAAAGAGAAAGCCGGCAGGACGACATCACAGGCGGCACAGGTGTGACGTTTTAATGACATATTATGTGTTCAACTCACTGCCGGGAGACTCAAAAAGTAGCTGATAGTAGTTAGCAGCTAACTAAGAACAGCTGCCAAAAATGTCGACAAATCCAAGAGCTCCTTACCCTCCGAGCAGAGTGAAATCAGCCGCCGTATAACAGGGACGGTAAGTTAGTGTTATTGCCATGTTACACCATTGTCATTGTTTATAAAATGCTGCTGAGGCGTACGTTGTATGTCACACTAGAGGCTGACACTGTTGTGTTACAGGTCATGCCTCTTTTGCCTCTGCAATGCCAGCACGCTGTCTAAGATCACACAATGTTGCGGCATGATGCTGCAGTTGTTTGGTTCTAAAGAAGGGACTGCGTAGTGACCCTACAGTGCTATCTCTGTGTAAAAAGGCTTATGACTTTGACAGTGGAGATGCTGTCTCCTACCCATGGGCATGTCTAAAGCCAGCTCGATCTCACTCCTAGGGCACCATCACTTGTTAGTGAGTCATTAGTCATCAGAGCCAGTAGTCAGTTGTTAGTTATGTGAGTCAACTGTTTGTCTAACATCAACCATAATCTTTTCCAAAAGCTAACCAAGTGGTTTAATTGCCTAAAACAAACCCCCTACACCTTGTGTTAAGATACAATGCAACGTGAGGAGTGGATGATGTTTTTCTGTAGGCCGTCATGGAAGTTAGCGCCACCCTGGTTCCTGTTCCTGGCAAACAAAAACTTATGACACAAATTTTGCTCTGTGAGATAGTCTTCCTAAATGAACATGACTTTTATGACGTTTGAAGCATAAATGCAATTCCCCAAAGTAAAAATTTAACATTAGGCTATAAATCGACTACACTGTGGACGCATGATTAAACATCCGTACCACAACGAGGATGTAAAGCCATGTTTGGTGTGATGAAATTCTGTAGTCTGATTTAGCCACTTGTTAGCAACCTATGCTAACAACACAATAGCTTCAAAATTCACGAGTGGGTTATCAACTGATGTATTTTGTGTCGTAGAAGAAAATGTGAAAGTCCCTTAAGCTTGAATTAACCACAGATTTTATATCTGTCATCTAACAAAAAACCCACTGACAGTGAGATAAGGGGAACGGGAAATCCCCTCTGAATTTCAGGACTCATTTATGGTGTAGTCTTTAATCTGCCCAAGCATCAAAATATAAGGGATGCAAAACAGTTATACAATACAAAATGATTTTCTTGCTCTTGTGCAGCACTACAGAGCACAGGGGCCCACACAAGAGCCTGAAAATTGCACCCAATGTTTTCTAAGCCAATTTTTTAACACAATATTTATTTCTGATAGATTTTCCATGCCCCGCAACTCCCACGGTCCTGGAATCCTGGAATCACCCCTGCTCCTACCAACAGTTACTGTTTGTTTCTCACTAACCATAGCCAAATATTTTTAGTGAGCAAACCTTAAACCTGTAGTAATTCATTTTTTGGCAACTTGAGTGCAGCACATAAACACAATACTGATATATTATCACCTTACAAAGTTGATGGCATATATATCAGTAAACTGCTGGCTGTTAACACTTCCAGCGGACACACATGGAGCAATATTAGCATTCATTTGAAGGTGTGTTTCTGGCCTCGTGTCCAATATTCACCTCACTTTTAGCTCTGAAAGATGCTAAAAAACTCCATAGTGTTGAGGGGAACTGCAGAGTTGGGTGATAATTATTTGTCCGTAAGCGACCACCTCATGTTACACATAAACATTTGATCCATCTGTAATATACAGGAGAAATATTAATTATAGCAGCTTTAACCGTAGAGGCATCAGATCAGAAAATACTCATAAATGTTATTTTTGTAACAGTCATGAATTATTTTAGAGGACACTGACGAAGAAGCTATTTTGTGATTTAGGTATGTGGACCTGTTCCTCCTAAGAGACTGTTATTTATGCCTTCCAGACCTGCCAGTTTGGAAGGCATGTTTCCTTTTTTGGGGGGGGCTTTTTGCCTTTATTTGATCGGATAACTTCAGTATGAAGGATGACATGCAGCATTGGACTGCAGATCAGAATTGAACTTGCGGCTGCTGCAGCAAGGACACAGCCTTTGTACACGGGGTACTCAACCAGATGAGGTACTGGGCAACCCAGGCAAGTCATCTTTATAAATCACCAAAATTACACCGCTTATCATAGCCAGAGATTGTAAAAAAACTGATTTTTTTGTCAGATTTTCAAATTACCGACTGTCCTTAGATACATTACGTGCATCAGGAAAAAAACATAACCAAATCTCAAAATGATATTTCTTCTAAATCGCTTTATTCTTGATCTCATTTAAAACTTGGCTTAAAATAAACCATTTAAAAAGAACCAGCATGCACAACAAGAGTGAAAAAAACAGGCTTCTGTCAACTCCAAGATTTTGTCTTCAACTTCAACAACATTGAAGGGAAAGTTTTAAAAATCTAATTTATGGTGGAGGGAGGGTCGTGCATTGTTCACCAGTCACTCAGGGAGGCTCAAGGAAAAATATTTGTAGCTTTGGAAAGGGTGAAAATAAAGAAAAATTTAAAAAGACGTCACACCCCAGCCACCCCCTCCTAAAAAGAACAGTCCCCAACGTGTATCAGATTAAATTAACTGGCAACAGCACAATATCTATATCTATCTATCTCTGTGTCTTCAGCAGAAAATATAAATAAATGTGATACCTTCTTTTTTAAAATGATTCTTTTGCATCTTATCCCTAATTCTGCTCATTAAAAGGTGAGAAATCTCAATATTTTGTGAGTATTTAAGAGTTATTTAACCATACAGGAACTCCCTCATGAGAAGCTGTTGACCTGAAGTAGACTCCACAAACGATGAACACGTGTGTTTCCACAGAGAAATCCAGACAGCATTTGGATGTTAGGGGAACTCTAGTATTTAGAGTGTGGGAGGCGAGCCTCACTGACACCATCACATCTCAACAGGCTCGCAGATTTTCATTAATCTCCCCTCGAAGTGAGCTGCTGGCTTTGTATCCCCAGACGGCTGCGGGTATTGCTTTACACAAGTTCCATCCCCGACCAGTCAGTGTGTCATGCTGCGCGTGTGTGGTCTCTTAATGCGATATCTCCACTGGCTCTGCAGAACCAGCATGACAGGCTGCAAGCACAGCAGCAACCACTTTGATTTTTCCATAGAAGGATGAATCACTCTCCGATGAACACTTAGTGACCCGTGGCTTAAAGGCCAAGATTAGCCCTAGCAACCGACGCTCTCTGGGGTCCGTAATCAATGCTGGGGGCTGAACACCCTGCTGTTTACCTGAGCTCTCTCCCCGGGTCGTCCTATCCAAGTCACAGCATGGAAGAAGCAGCTAGTAACCAACACAAATTTGGAGAGGCAAATGAGCTCACTGAGAAGACAACTGGACATTAAATCATTTGACATTTTGGGAAATATGGTATAAAACTTATTTGCTGTCTTGCTGAGAGTTAGATGAGAAGATCAGTACACACTCTCATGTCTGTATGGTAATTATAAAGCTACCACCAGCTGCTGGTAAGCTTAATTTAGCATAAAGACAAAACGGGAAAAACAAAGGCTCAGAGTAAAAAGCAAAAGTGTGAAAATGACTTTTTTGGCACCTGGCAAAGAAATAGTTCACCGCATAAATCCCCAGTGAAACTTGTGATTTTTACACTTTTATTTTCATATATATTAAACAAACCACATGCAACCCGTTAATTAGCTTTAGAGGTGCTGGTAGGTGTTTTTTTAACCACCGGACAAAGCCAGGGAAGCTGTTTCCCCCTGTTTCCAGTCAGCTCCTGGCTCATAACACATCTGATCAAACAGCATTCATCTCAGGGCAATCAACCCAATTACCAGAAAAATAATGTCAGTATTGTACCCTTCTGCAACGGATATGTCACTTGGACTTTATTATGTTGCAGATATGACCGCACTTGACATTTCAACAACACTGTGGTGGTAATGTGTGGTTAGGTTTTGGCACCAAACGACTTGGTTATGGTTAGAAAAGTATCATGTTTTGGCTTAAAATACTCGGTTTTGATGGCACAATCCTGGAAGAAAATGCACTGATGTCTTGGTGAACAATTGCTTTTCATGGCACTATCCCACCCATGTTTGGAGGCTAGAAAGCCACCGGAAACACAGTCATGGGTTGTTACAAAACACCCATATTTTGTTCTGACTTTGTTGTTTGTTGGTCCCAAACAGTGATCTGTAGCTTTGCAGGTGCCTCACCTCGATGACACACCATCAACCATTCCCTCTACGTCACTTTAGAAATGCTGATGTGATGTAAATTCTCACTAACTGTTTGTATGTTTTCCTATGAAAAGTAACGCACATAACTATCCCACGTTTTTTGAAAGCCTGCCATCATGTGACCCATGTGCTGATAGGAGTAAACAAGGAAGCTATTGCGAGTGGTCTTGTAAAGAGGAAGGTTGTGGTGACTTATGGGTCACAAAAGCCTGGACTTTCCCCTGGAATTATGTGTCTGAAACCTTGTGAACTTTGAGTGAATTTTGAGTCATTTCATGGTAAGTCTTTGCCATGTTTCTTTCCCTAAACCTCACCACAGTAACGCTACTTGCATAATCTAACCTCCATAGCTTAATGTGAATTACATAACTGTACGCTAAGGACGTAACGTTGTTTGTGGGGTGCTAATTCACAGGATATCATGCAAACTGTTCTACGAAAATACACTGAACACACTCATGGTTAGCTGAATAGCACAATGCCAACTTTTTCTTCCAGCGACTGGCAAACACTTGCTGGTAATTGACACAAATTCTACCAACTCACTCCGAAATCCTTGAAATCCAGCGCTTGGGCAGTGACTTGCAGTGCCAGACACTGAGAAAAAAGCCATCGTCTAACGTCGGCATGATATGCAGCCAATCACCATTATAGTTTAACGGCACTTGGTGGCATCAGGGGGAAATGTGGCAAGACAAGAACAAAAGTTAAGGCAGCGAAACTCCAAGTAGGGTGGGCAAGAAGGGTGGTGGATGGATTCAACAAACATCGACTTTCATCCAAGAGAGTGGTATTCATGTCTCACAGTGCATGTACTTTGAAAGAGACTGTATGTAAATGGTAAATTTCCTGTGAAAACAGAAGTGTATCTAGAAAGAAGACAATGCATGTGCAACAGGCAGAACTTGACACGGCATCCCAGAATGTCAACAACCAACGCACCCAGGGTACCTTTCACGTCGTATCTGGACGTGGAAGGTCCATGACTAAACGTCAATATGTGACGAGGTCAGAATGAGAATGTGTTAATTATACATAATTCATATGTCTGATGGATCACTGTCTCCATATGTGTCTCTCTATATGCTTACAAAGACTTCAACTGAAAAGGCTGGCTTTGGCACTATGAGGAGGAAAGCAGACTCAGAAGGAGTCAGGAGTTTCGGTCTATGCATAAGTTACCTTTGTATGCAGATAATTTAATTATTTATCTTTCCCAACCTTATATTTCTATCCATACAGTACTTTACATATAACTAGTTTTGGAAAATATCAGGTTACAAAATCAACCTGCAAAAGAGCTAAATATTTTCATCCAACACTAAGGCACACCCTGTGACTGGCTTCCATTTAAATTAGCTTATGACACTATAAAGATTCATTTAAATACAGTCTGAAAAACTAACAGTGGAGTAGAATAAACCAAATTGGATTTTTTTTATTTTTGTGTCATGCACACAAAGTGCCAAACCCATATGGGTTTATAAGACACAAAAGTACAGTTTCAGTGGTCAAACATTTCATTACCTTCAATTTGAATACAAAATTCCAGGTTATTTTGGTCTTTAACAAAATATTTTGCCTTCTGTCCCAAGCCTGGCAAATAAAATCTGCTACAAAAAAGATTTCCTTCATAAAGCACTACTCCAGTTTTTTCAATAGCCATCCAGCCAAAAGACATAAACATAAATGGATGTCATTTTACTTAGAAACACATACCGTATGTCCTCGTAGACAGGACAGTGAAACAAAAAATTAACTTCATTCTCAATTTCATGTAACTCTCAAATAGTAGATCTGAATTGATGTTCCTCTGTATTTCTTTAGCTGGTAGAATAAACTCATATTTTGTTTATTTTTCAAACAGTATTTGTATTACAAAATCCCTTCATTAAAAAACTGGATAAATATATCTTCAGCTTCAAGGCTATGTGCACCATTACATCGCTTTAAGAAAGTCTGGATGCCTTTTCTTTCCTAATTTGAACAAAACATTGTGTCAAAACCTTCAGCATAGGTTCCATAAAACTCTTTTCCCATTTGCACCCTGAGTGGATTTGGCAGTTTTATTCATTTTTTATTGTATTTTTCTTCTCTATTTTTGTGTGTGTGCTTATCTTTGCACTGGGTCAATAGTATGTGCTGTATATGGAAAATATGTGTTGTCATCTGAGTCATGTTGTGATGTGAGAAACTTCATATGCAGGCAAAGGTCAATGAAAAGATTAATAAATGAGGGTGGTATAATTCTGCTGAACTCTCTGCAAGAAAGCAAATAAGCAAAATGTCAAATGTTTCCTTAAATGATGATCACTCCCATTTCTTTTTTTAAGTTGTCCTCTGTTGTCTTTGTAAGCTTGCCTCAAAGAGACATATATATAATGGATGTCTCCCCGAGGCACACTGGGGGTGGATGGAGTCCAATCAAAGCATCAGGTACATTTTGGCCAATTTCAGACTGAAATAACAGCAGCAGTGCGCTCACGGCTTCCTGTTGTCATCTTCCTGTAATTTTCTGTTTGTCCTCCGACTGACACTCACATGTCCTTCGTAAATTGAATCAGATGGGAACACTGTGTACACACTGTGCCCGGCTTGAATCTAGATGCTATGAGCTTCCCATGACTACTTTAGAACTAATTGCAATTGATGGTTTTGTCCAGCGAGTTCTTTTCATTAGCTGCAGCCTTGTTAGAGCCGGCGACCATCAATTCCCTTTTTTGATGCATGGCTCCATAGGAGGGATTGATTTATCCACTTACTTAAGCCACATTACACATTAACGTAAGCTTTACAATTTAATTTGTTCAATTTTCCATGGAATGTAGGCTGAATCATATTATCTGTTAGGAAACTTCCTTCTGAACATGACAGCTTGACCTATACAGTGCTGATGTGAGTATGTGGAAATTTCACAGTCGTAGTTTTTGTAAATGACAAGATGTAAAAATGTCACACTTAGTGTGCTTGGACAACAGAAATTGCAGTTTGTTTAAAACATGTGCAAGGTCACCAACTATTTTTATTATGATCATCACTCTGGCAGTTTGCCTACAACAGATGATCCCTTGAGAGTGAGCTGATTGAGAGTGACGCTGAGACGTAAAGTTCCTAAGTCATGACCATGGATGCATCATACATTCATACAATTACTGATATTATACATCATGACGTTCAAATACTGCCATGTTGAATAATGTTCTTTCACAACAATACCTGTATTTGAGGTTTCTACCAGAACATGTTTACATGCTTTAATGTTCAAAACATATTTTATTTTAATCATACTGTCTGTGCTGGAAAACCTGGGTTGTGTTTAGCCCCGACAAAACATTTATTTGAACGTTTTTTTTTTGGGGGGGGGGGGGGGGGGGGGGGGGGGGGTCCTTATCCGCTGTGAGGCCCTCTGAGGCAAATTGTGATTTGTGATATTGGGCTTTATAAATGAAATTGAGCTGAATAAAACTGAAACAGTTGTGTGTTGAACACACTGTTGTGTCGGGCAGGCGCATGGCCTTTTAATATGATGGGGTTTATTTCAGTTCATTTCAAAGTGCTCTTTTGGTATGGAAAACATACCTTTACATTGCCAAAGCAAGTGTGAAATAAAAACAAAAACTGTAAGTACAATAAGTAAAGATCTACCAGCATTTGGTTTATATACACGTCACAGCTGATCGGGTAACACCTCTGACATACCCACCAAACAAGAGAAAATGTACCTTGATAATGGTGCGCACCGTTTTGAGACTGAATTTGCCTCTGTATTCAATAATCCTCTGACTGGTCAGTGTTTCTAGGTCTCCCTTTTGCTAAGTGTTCCGCCTAGTCCCACCGTACGGTACTGTGATTGGCCTGTACTAACCATGACCTCTTTAACCACTGCTGACCTCAATGCATCAACGTGAGGAGTACTGGCCAGCAACGGCATATAGTACTAGCCTGTGTCAAAAAAGGAAAATAACTGTGCCACGTGGTTTGACTGTAGCCGAGTCGTCACAAACTGAACATGTTCCAGCAGGAATATGATTCAAAATCAGGGTGAAACTAAAAACATCAGCAACCAAGATTACATGTTTCCCTAAAGCTGGCATGAAGCTGCATGTAGCAGTGTAAGCTATGTACTTTAAATACTTGCAGTAGCGTGCCTGAAGCAGATGACCATATAAAGAAATCTGTTGATATCATCTTGTCTGACAAGTTGAAAATTTAAAAAAGGGTTAACAGCAGAGTATTCAGAACCGCTTGAAGCCTGAGGGTTTTGCTCTGATTACTTTTATATAATTATTTTTACCTCATTATTTGTAACTTTGGCCACATTTAATGAGAACATCTGACTTTGTAACATTATGTAATGACAGAAAAGTAGGACAACGGGTCCTCGTCAAAGTATAAAAATGTCCACTATGCAGGCAAAATGGCCTCTGTGAGAGTTATACTATTATAAATCATACTATTGGATAAATATTACTGGTACATGTAAGCGTGTAAATGCACCAGCTACTGTTGGGTAGTTTAATTTACTCTATAATAATGCGTAAAAAGTACATTCCCAAGTACTAACCTTTCCCCAGAGGCATAGTGTAGTGTTGTATAGCCATTAGGTATAAAATAAAAACACTAAAATAAAGTACAAGTACCTCAAAACTGTATTTAAGTGCAGTAAATGTACTTCCTCTCCAGCACTGATTTTTAAGGAGATTCTCAGGATACGCCACAAACAGCACCACAGCTGTACAGTGAAGGTTTATTGCCTTTTCACAGGTCGCTGGACAACAGAGTGCAAATCTCGTCACAGTAAGCAAACCTGGTCAAGGTACAGTTAGGTAATGGTGCCACTGATGATGAACTATCACCCTCGTCTTTTTCTCTCAAGAGTCCCTTCATGTTTCAAAGCAGAATGACAATGGAAACTGCCAAAAGCAAAACAAAAGCACTTCACACGCTGTTGACAGTATCTTCTAAAATATCAACAAGTGGTGAAAACCCAGTTTTCTGGCCGGACTGAATAGATTTGATTCAGACTCCCGAAACAAAGAAATCTTTTACACGAGGATTATTATGTAACACACTCATGCACTATCTTTTTCAATGTGAGTGCCTCAGAGCGCTTCAGCACTGCCCAGAGGGTTAGAAGGAGGAGGAGGGGAGGGGGGTTATCTGCTCACAGATGTGTGTCAGAGAGAAAAATGCTTTTGGTCAGGCCAAGTCATAACACACACCACACACTCGCTTGTTTGGTAACAAGTTTGGGATGCAAAAGTAGGACTCTTAACCTTCGACAACCTCAGCTGTCATCATTTTTTTTGTTTGTTTGTTTGTTTTGTTTGTGTGTTTTTAATGCTCTTAAAAACCCATCTATTTAATGCTCTTTTCAAAAAAAGTGCAATTATGTCTTTTTATACATTTTAATATGTTCCTTTTCAAGATATTTTCATTATGTGGTTTCGATTAATCCAAGGTGTTGGAATCTGTTATATGCTTTTATTATTATAATTTTATTTGTTTATTTATATTTCTTTCTTTCTTTCTTTATTAATTTATTTTCAAAGTTTTAAGACCAGTATACGGGAGGAACGCTGCCACATTTACAGTGGCAAATAAACATCACTTTAATCCTTATTGACTGACATTAACTAAGCTTAAACATATAAAATTACATGTAAATACCATGCTAATATATTGCCATCATATTTGTCATAGATGTCATAATTGCTGTGCTTAATCTCATTGTAGGCTTTCACAGCTGATAGCACCTTTCTCAAAGGGAAGAATTAGTGCAGTAAATGAGTTGAAAATGTATAGCTATTTTATGTCGGTGAAGGTTCTCAGTCATCCAGGTCATGGTAATGCTAAGTGCTATATCGTAGGCAACTGGACTTGCTTGTGTTTCTTGAAGACGTTTCGCCTCTCATCCAAGAAGCTTCTTCAGTTCTAACTGACTGGTACAGAGTTGCAGGCTTTAAAGCCTGCAACTCTGTACCAGAACTGAAGAAGCTTCTTGGATGAGAGGCGAAACGTCTTCAAGAAACACAAGCAAGTCCAGTTGCCTACGATATAGCACTTAGCATATAGCTATTTTAGTTTAATCATAAATATTTTATGTGAAATGTAAGAAAATAAGAACGGAAAGGAGGAGTATTCTTAATAAAGGGAAGAATGAAAATTAAACTAAACTAAAAGCAGGTCTTCAGTAATTAAAAGAGTCACAGAATTAATTTCCATCCTCACTGGTGCCAAGTACGTCCACCAGACTGAATGAATGAACTTCATATGACAGGACATAAAATAAAGAAATCTAATTATAAGTCTGTTTTGGAAAACTGCAACAGATTTTTTTTTTAAATGTTTTTTTATTTTTCTGTCTGATTTGAAATAGGCCATTCCCCAGTACTACCATCCATGTCACTCCTAACTCCCTCTGTTGGCCTGGTGAGGGTGTAGACTGACACTAATCCTCCAATGCAAACAATTGTGAAGCAGTTTTCACAGAAAGCTTTGAGGCTTTTTACTTAAAACCTCTGTCAGTTCCTCGTGTTTTCAGTGGCCCCTGTCTCTCCCAACCCCCCTCTGGCATTTTAGGAAACATCAATATGCTGAAAACTGCTGCTTGTTGCTGATGGAAACTCGTTTGTTAAGAGTGGCAGGAGTGAAACTTATAGTAAATGTGCCATAACATCAAAACAAAGGGCTAAAATAAATGCTATTTAAAGATTAAAAATACTGATTATTAAACGTTAAATTGTCACACATGAGATACCTTGTCTGTAAATAAAATTGCAATCTGTTGGTGTGTCATCAATCAGTGTCATGCTGGCCAGAGGGAGGCTTAGCCATGACCCCCAGATATGTATATGTGTATTGTGCTATGAATTGCCATATGTTGTGTATGTTTATTATGTTGTCATAAAAAAAAAAAAAACTTCCATGAACTGAAAACACACAATAATGACAGCTAGGCTATGCCTGTACTCTTTGAATCTGGGTTTATGGCATGGTTACGCTACCTGACCAGTGTTGTCACTGTGGTAGCGACTTGCCAACAGACGGCACCACCTGTCACTCACAGCTGCAATGCCCTTAATTATGAGTAACTTTAAGCCTTAATATTAGTTAAGCTGGTGAGTTGTATAAAAATGCACCCCCCTTACAGTTGTCATTAATGTTGAAATTAGTTATAGAGACCAAAAATATCTTTGTACCAGGGTGTAAACATGTTTATTTCTGCTGTAAAGTTGGGCATTTAATATTAGGGTTTATGGGGATTGACTCACTTTTGGAGCCAGCCTCAAGTGGCCATTCAAGAAACTGCAGTTTTGGCACTTTTGCTTGGGCTTCACTTTTCAGCCTCAGAGGTTACTGCCGGGACAGAGCAGAACATATTACTCAACTCCAAGCAAAGTAACTGGAAACATGTGTGCAGGGGCTTTAATTGACAGTTTAAAGTTACATTTACAATATCACCCCCAGAAACCCTCTCCAAATGGGAGTTGCAGAGTAAAGTGCGTGATCCCCTGCTGGCTTCCCACCTGTGAACTCTGATATTTATTGTGACTCTGCTGTGTTTTTCCTGCATGCTACAGCAGCATCCAGAAATTCAGACCAAAAGGCACATTAGGAGCACATAACTTGAATTCAGCTCGAAGGCTCCAAAGCAGTAATTCTAAAAATACAAAGAAATTACATTTTAAATCCACAACCACAAATCCACAGCTCACTATCGTGAGAGCGGTAAAGTCAGCGTGTGTTTGGAACATAGATATAATTTCTGGCTTTCCATGTCTCATGATCAGAACCATGTGTCCGCCACGTGGAGGGTTCGCTGTATTTGTTTAAAGCTCAAAGGGAAACATTTGAATGGCTTTTGGAGGACAAAAGACAGAAGGGTGAGATCATACTGAGCAACACTACATCGTAAAATGTGTGAAAAATAGTGAACACTACACATGGATTTGAATACGCCAATGTCTGTAATGCTTTTACGGTTATATTTATTACACAGTTTGCATTAAAAGCAAAGTAAAATCAAAAGTAAAACCCAAAAAGTCAACAATGAGTTTGATAAATTGATGGCAGGGATTGTTTATTTACCATAGATCACGTATAGAAAAATTTCATTCAGTCCAATCCAGTTCAAAGTATTTTATTCGTCCTTCAAGGGGCAATTTAAGGCAATTGAACATGCAAACACACAATTTATTTACACTCGTAAAAAACAGTATAAAAATACAAATATGACAAATGTGTTTGAAAGATATACAAGGATTAATAGCAACAATATCAATCACTGGTGAAAGTGTAAAGGTCAAAACTGCAAGTGCAAGTAATTTTGGATACATTTTTATTGTTATTTGATATCCTTAAAAAGTTGCAAAGAAAATCCCTGTAAGACAAGATCTAAACTTTCAGTAGAGCAGAAAAAATGATGTAGGTGGTAAACAAATAACATTTAAACCATACTTTTGTCACAATCCCCTAAATCATTCTGAAGGAACATTAATCTTTGGCACAATTTATTTCTATTTTTATTGTGTTTTTGAGAATGTTTTGTTTTGATTGTGTAAGATTTGAGTAAAACTTTGTTTAAAAACCAAAGCAGTGAAAATCAAAACATGTTCAGATATTTTGTGGCCCCCAAGGGACCTCTTACTGATGTGTTTTTGTAAATTTAAGGGCATTGTTCCCTGTATATTTTGACAACACATGACACCAGAGATCCTTATTGGCCTACCTTGAGAATGTTTCTTGAGGAAGGGTGTGGCGGTACTCAGAAAAGCAGAGGTGAAAGGTCTCAAATTCAATTGGCTCCCTCTTCCCTTCAGATGGGAGGAGGCTGGGAGCCAGAGGAGCAGTGATGCCTGGCAGTGTCTCTGCGTTTAAATCACTTATGTCCACGTCTTGGCCGTGCTGTACTGGACTCCTGCCAGGAATCCAAAACCTGCATCTGCCAGAGTGAGAGAGAATTTGGAAATACTCATGATGTGATGTGAGGAGAGGGAAGCTTACAGAATGTTTTATCTTGCAGTAGAAAGTCAAGAAAGTGAAGATTTGTGTGAATGTTGGACTCTGAAAGTGGAGCAGAAGGGCCTTGAGTTTGTTGTTGCTGAGCTGAAGGTCTGATCATTAGAGTTTCATACAGAGAGCAGCAGAGAGCAATGCACTGCTGCTTTTGTTTTCATGTTGACGTTTAGTGAAAGTTCTAAGATTGCATGTGAGTATCTGCTTCAAGGTTTATAATTGTACTGTATTTATCATATTGTCTGTTAAAGGGATAGTTTGGATCTTTTGAAATTGAGTTATATGAGGTACTTATCCATAGTCAGTGAATTACGTACGGTAGATCAGTCAGCATGCCCCCAGTTTGGAGAAGCAGCAGGAGTGCTGATATCGAAGCTACGCAATATACTGCTGTGGACGGGGGCAGCAGCAAAACATATTTTAGCCACTGTAAAAATTTTGCATGTACGCTATGTTGAGAGTATTGTACAAGAAGACCAAGTGCAACAGAGTGGTGCTCGAGATCAAACACCGCCGATTCCGATGGCTTGGGCATGTTCTCAGGATGGACCAGGACCGTATCCCCAAGATCGCCCTAAGATGGACTCCACCTGGGAGAAGAAAGCAAGGCCAGCCCAAGAACACCTGGCGCCGAACGGTGACAGCTGAGCTGAAAGAGATGAAGCTAACCTGGGGCGAGGCACAGCATGCTGCACAAGACAGGCCCAGATGGAGGCAGATCGTAGAAGCCTTATGTCCCACCAGGGATGAAAGAATTAACTAACTAACTATGTTGAGAGTATTTTCATCACTTTATCTTTGTGTCTTTATTTATTTACTTGTTCAGCTGACAAGAACAAATGCATAAGAAACTGTTTCCTATGTAAAGTACAAGGTAGATGCAATGCATACAGGTTTCTTGCCATAGCTAATTTGCAACCCGGTTAGGCTTTTAGAATTGAAAATCCCGCACACTGCTCTTGCTCAGCTTCACAATATATTTGTAATAGTAACGTTTCCGTCCTGCTGGACCTTTGTCAAGAGTGTTCAACACCATTATTTGCAACACTGAGCTTAAAAAAAAAAACTGCCCCACCCATTTCACAGGTGTGCCAATAAACTGTGAAGCTGTGCAAGAGCAGAGGGCAGGATTTTTGTTCAAAGACTCAAGTGATAATTTCCAGCGCACCTACATCTGAGACAGTTGGATGTGCAAATACTTTTCTTTAAACTAAAGGCTTTTAGAATTAAAATGTAAGTGCAAGATTATTTAGCATGGAGTAATTCAAAACAATAATACAACACAACATATACAGTAAAATATGAGCAAAGACTAAGTCAAAGAGGAGACCACAATAAGGACAGAGGCAGAAAACAATTAGCCATGTGTACATGTCCATACATGTACGTCCATGCTTAACACACATGCATGTGCATGTGTTTATATGTGTGATCCAAAATGGAGGCCTGCACAATCAGTGTTCACAGGTTTGCTTCTCTTTCAGCCATAGCTTCGCATGTGTGTTAAAAACCTTAAGCTCTGTCAGTTTTTTAATTTCAGATGGTAATACGTTCTACAGTTGTGTCCCTGTTACTGAAAAGGATGATTGAGCAAATGTTGTTCTGTGTTTTGCTGCTCTACATTTTCCACTTCTTATACCCCTAGTTCTGATTCCACTATGTTGTCTTTTTACCAGTTGACAGAGTATTTCTGGTGCAAAGTTGTTCACACACTAAAAACTTGGTTTTACCGACAAAAAAATGTACAAAACTTAGCAGCACAGTGGTGCAGTGGTTAGCGTTGTCGCCTCACAGCAAGAAGGTTCCTGTTTTGAACCCAGAGGATTCGAACCTTGGGGCGGGAGAGTCCTTCTGTGTCATCACGTTCTCCCTGTGTCAGCGTGGGTCTTCCTCCCACAGTCCAAAGACATGCAGGTTTGGTTAATGGGTGACTCTAAATTGCCCATAGGTGTGAGCGTTAGCCCTGCCATAGTCTGGCGACCTGTCCAGGGTGTGCCCTGCCTCTTGCCCAACGTCAGCTGGAATAGGCTCCAGCGCCCCCCGTGACCCCTAACAGGATAAGCAGTTACAGAAAATGAATGAATGAATGTCAAAATTTAATATATTACATTTCTGTAAAAAACTAAGCAGTGGTGGCATCCAGCAGGTTTCTGATACATTACTTTCAGTGCCAGTTTATGTAATGACCTAATGAGTGGAACTGTTGTTTGGTTGGCCTGGCCCCACACGGTTATACAGTACAATAAATGGAAGATATCATGGTATGTATGAACTGCTGTGCTGCTTGAAGAAGTATATACTGTGTTATTAGGCAAAAGCAGACTCAAGTTGAGAATTCAAAATTACATCTTAAAATCTAAACTCATGTAGCTACCTATCTTTTTCTTGTCAATCTTTATTCTTACAATCTGACCTGATAGCTTCAGTTCCCCATCTGTGTGCTTGTCAAAGCCACCAGACTCCCCTGACAAAAACAGTAACTTTTGCCAGCTGAACACAGGAGCTGCTGGTCTACCACTACCTCACTCAGGTAGTTTGTTTGTGCTATTGTGTAACTTTGCTGAATCCAGACTAACCCCTTTCAAACACCAAAGTCACACAACTAAACAAACAAAACTGACTGAGGCAGTTGTAGACCAGCAGCTCCTGTTTTCAGCCATGTTAAATTATTGTTTTTCTCAATGGAGTCTGGCCTTGAAGAGAGTGGTATAACAGCTTTGTTTCCCAATCAGAAATCACTGTATGACGGCTAGGTAAAGCAATGAAAATATAGTAAATATAGCATACACAATATTGATTATTTTAGGTGGGACTATTTTTCAAGTTGCTTAGAATGCTTTGTTGCTGACCCTTTAACGGCAGGTCATTGCTGAGCTCCCGTGTAGCTCCAGCCTGCCTCTCCAAACTAGGCCAGTGCTGACCACCATCCATTGTATGTACTACACTCATTATGTATAAGTACCCCATTAAAGCCCACTTGAGAAGATCTGAACTATCCCTTTAACAAGCTAATAAGTGTTATTGTATAGTATCATCACAGTGTATGATGCTTAACAGAGCACAGGATTAAAACTGTGGCCTTAAATAATGCCTCTCATCACTTCAAAAGCTGGATTTTAATCACATATGTGCATCACAAGAATGTATCAAACACATATCCGTCTCCCTCTTCTCCATGCGGTGACGTTAAAAGCACTGCTCATGTTTACTCCTGGCAAATATGGAGGAGGAGGAGGCCCTGGTTCCCATGGAGACGCTCATCTGTTTTGTACGGAAAGTGATCCAGGTGTTGGAGGAGGTCAGCGGAGTCTGAATAAGTGTTAATGAACTGCGAGTCGCACTGCTATGAGTTGCAATGAGAGTTGATTAAGTCGATGTGACACACACACATGCATATTAATCATTTCTCACACACACACACACACACACATGGCTACACACAGCCACAGACACACTCTTGAAAGATTTAGACTTCCTGCCATGTTGAATGAAAAATCTCTAAGTCAAGCTGATCTCATTAGTTAAGCTTCAAGGATCATCTGGGCTGGGTGTATATATCCGTGTCCCTGTGTGCACTGTGTGTGTGAATCCTCTCAATCAATTTGTGCTTTTACTCTTATGAAGTACCTAATTTAAATAAAATGCTTAACAGTGTGAACAGGCGGCTGATCGGGACAATAAATGCACAGGCAAAGCTTTCGGCAGGAGGTCACAGTCATATCTAACAAAGTGAAGTAATACTCCTAACAAGTGAGTCAGCAGGCAGGTTGTTTTCTTTCCGTCTACTGAATCCAGCTTTAGGACCCCTGAGGTGAGACCCCATAAATTACATCAGTGGGAGATCGACAGTTAGTACATTTAATATGTTACAGACATGCTGAGGGCTTCAAAGTACTGGGCAGTACAGTTTTAATTACTACCATGATACTGATTATTATTATTAATATATGTCACAACAAAGCAGATGCACACTTTATTACATATGAACTATTCAAACTGATGGCCATCGCCAAAAAAAAACCACTACTCCACATTCAAATCTGTAAAACACATGTGATGGTGATGAAGATTTGAACATCTCAGACTGTTTCTGGGTAACAGGCGGCTCCTGTGTGAGGGTCCCAGCTCCTGAGTGCAGAGTGACTCAATAGATCAGGTTGTTTTGATCAGAGAGATGTTACTGTGGAGCTCATACTGGAGGATCTCTGCCCAGACTGAGGCTCAGGATGTGAGTACTGATGGAGTTTAAAATCAGGTGAGAGGGGACCTCTGCTGGTTGGTTACAGAAGAACAGCTGCTGTAATAAACATCGGTGGAAGACGTGTGGATATGTTGCCTCAGTGAGAGTACTATGAGTAAAATCTGCATTCAGAATCTTACTTGAGTAAAAGTACAGAAGGTTTATCAGCAAAAGTATTTCTCAAGCAGGCAAAAGGCCCCTGAGATAGTTTTATTGTCATAATATTATTGGGCTGATGGTACAAATAGAATGGAAGCAGCATTTTGCTGTTGCTACTGATATTAAATGACATTTGGATATCTTAATTTGTCATATTAATAAGCTCTCTTCATATGTTTTTAATGCAAAAATCTGAATCTGTTTAGTAACTTGTGACTCAAGCTATCAAATAAATGCTATGCAATAAAAAGTCCATCGTTTTCCACTGAGATGTGATAGAGTAGAGGCATAAAGTAAATGTTGAGAATTTTACAGTACTTGAGTGAATGTACTACTAAAGTATATTCCACCACTGCTAACAACAAAGCTAAGCACATGTTTAAAAGGACAGTTCACCCCAAAATCAAAAAATATATATTTTATTACTCTAGATTGTTTTGGTGTGAGTTGCAGAGTGTTGGAGATATCAGCCATAGAGGTGTCTGCCTTCTCTCCAATATAATGGAACTAGATGGCACTCAGCTTGTGGTGCTCAAAGCGCCAAAAAATACATTTAAAAAACTCAACAGCAATGTCTCTTTCTAGAAATCATGACCTGGTTACTCAAGATAATCCACAGACCTTGATGTGAGCAGTTTCGTGTAGGAACTATTTTCTTTTTACCCGACTACACCCACCAACCGTATCGCCCGCAGAAGGAAGCGTGCATGTGCTGCCAGCTCACCTAGCAACACTGAGCTAGCAAACATTACAGCTCAGCTGAGGAGGACACAGTCAGTGTTGACATCTCACACTGTCATGAGCACAAGCCTCTCGTCCATGAGTAGATGCACACTTCCTTCAGTGCAGTGATATAGCTGGTGGGTGCAGTTCAGTAGAAAGAAAATAGATCCTACATGAAACTGCTCACAACAAGGCCTGTGGATTGAGCTATTTTCTAGAAGAAGAGTTGTTTTAAATTAAGTCAGCATCTAGGATTTCTGCAGTGTGAGCTAAAGCTGATCTGCACCTATAGTGTTGACATTAGCTGAGACACTTTCTTAAGATGAGTATGCCACCTTATTAAAGGCCACAGAAATTACTGGACGACAGAAATGATTTTAGCAGAAGCAGTGTAGTTTTCTGTTTGATTTCGTACCCGCTCATTGATTTTTCTGTGATGTCTGGCAGCTGCACTCTGCTGATTGCAGCAGTTTGAGTTAGAGTCTGGTGCACATCCAGATCCAATACTGGCCTGGAGCGGGGGGAAGCCCTCGAGTTAAGTGCTCCTCTGTTGATGCACTTCATCAGTCTAAACGGCCAGTTGTTTTACAAAGACCGTAAAAGTGTCGTTCTAAATGGGTTTTATTGCAGCATATCCTCATATTTCATGGGTCAATTGCTAAAATGCAAATAAAATATAAAATAGCGTTGGTGCTGCGGATTACCATGCAAACATGCCCTCAGTGTATTCTGCATGGAACAGCTGTGCATATGTAACAAATAACTTCCATTCATTTAAAGCTGCTCTTAGAGCTGTCTGGGTATGAAGTGTGCCAGCCCAGTCGCCAGAGGAAAATGTTGACATTGTGCATTTCTGCAGACCATAGATGCATTAATTTGTACATTTCATAAGTTTCATATTGTAGCAGGAGGACACTAGGATGCAGGCACAATTTGATTGGTCAAGGTGAGAGCACCTGGACTGTTAAGAGGCTCATGGAGCACAGGTGTGTGAGCCTCCTTCTTGATCTGCAATCACTCTTTTTGTGACTTTCACTTTGTGTTTTAAATACAATTATTTTATTGTCAAGGTAGTGTAGAGGCACAAACACACCCTGACGTATTGATCTAAATTGTTTTACCTGTTTTCTAAGAAGTCAAACATATTATTGTTTGGTTTTATCCTTAAGTGCTGCAGTTGGTTTGTCCTCCAGTCATGAGAGCAGCTGGTGCAATGGGAGTTCACCTGTTGAGTTGTGGTGATATAATTTGAGGTCTGCTGTGGCACTGGTTGTAGTTTGGGTGTTAATCTGTTGGAAAAAGGGGCTGATTTTGTGTTCAGCTTTGGTTATCTACGTATAATATACTAACAGTGCATCAGCCTATAGATTGGTATACCACAGTCCTGACACTTACTAAGCTGCAGACCACTGTTTGAGACCAATGATCCACAAAAACAGTTATTTTTAAGCAACCTGTTGCTGTGTTTCCAGCTGAGATAGTGTCATAAAAAGTCATTATTTTTTAACTGAGAAATGTCTGTGTTTCCAGCTGAGATAGTGGCACCAAAAGCAGGTACTTTAAGCCAGAACAAGATCTCTTCCTCACCATAACCAAGACATTTTTGTGCCTAAACCTAACCACACATTAACCACAGTGTTGTTGAAATGCAAAGGAATAATAAGTTCCACTACATAATAACATACAAATACAACATATCCATGATTTGCAAAGGCATACAATGCCACCATTTATTTTGGTGATTGCATTGAGTGTGTATAAGTTCAAAGGTCAAATCTGAGTGCAAGTTGTAGGTCACAGTGATTTATTGTCACTTCTGTTACTATTTCTATCAGCAGAAGAATCCCAAACATTTATATCTAAAATGCTTTGACTCTCTTCTTCAGTCTGATCTGTAACAGTGCAGAAACAGAAAAGTTTTTAGACCACT
This sequence comes from Cephalopholis sonnerati, assembly GCA_019142605.1. Classification (NCBI taxonomy): domain Eukaryota; kingdom Metazoa; phylum Chordata; class Actinopteri; order Perciformes; family Serranidae; genus Cephalopholis; species Cephalopholis sonnerati. Next base: position 9,844,246 of record JAGQAX010000010.1, read on the forward strand.
AGTTGATAAGAACATTAAGCAGAGCGAGAGTCAGAGCTATATAGAAGTGAAAATGGTGTCGTGAAAAAAAATGCAAAATGGTTAACAAAGAAAGAAGGTTATAGTTCAAAGAAAAATGATTCGAAGAATAAAAAGTTTGCTGATTCCAATATAAATTAATCACTGTTTGTTCCTCTTTGCTCTGTATGTGTGTTTTAAAAGTGGTGTATTTATGCATTTAACCATTAAATTAAACATCTCAGAATAAACCCAATATTGTCATAATCTCAATATCCATCTGCCAAAGTTGGATAAAAAGAGTTTTTGTACTTATACCTCTCAATGTAGACATTCTATTAAATACATGTATCTTATTGGTATTCTTGCTTTAATTCCTTGTTACAGAATTTCATGTCGTTGGGAAATTGATCCAAAACTTGTCCTCTGTCGTCCTCTAGTGGACAAACATGGGCATATTCACACATTTGTTTCTGCTTCAGAAAAGTCTACAATTCTCTTTTTTATTATCTCTTATATATACTTTATAATCTTTTTTCATCTTGTAATTCTGTGAAATAGATGACAAAAAAAATCATAAACTAGAGGGATACAGTCTGTAAAGGCTGAGGTCACTTTGGCTGATTTTCCTCACCTTCATAACATTATTTGACTTTACACTTTGAGTTACATGTGCATGATATGTTTCAGTGCTTTTCTATTCATCTACATCTTGCTCTTTATGAATAGCTTGTATAAATCTGTCCCATTAGCACATTCACAACTGCACTTTTGGTAAATGTCGTCATAAAGAGAAGGTGTCAGTGACAGTTATATGAGTCGATTAGTTGCGGGGAAATAAGGGGAAGAAAATACATTTCCCATCACCACATCACAACCACAGAACCTGAACTCTGAGTGCACTTTCTCTTCTCGTATTTTGCTCCCCATTTCAGGAAGTTGGACTTGAAAAGGCCTGCTGCGACACTCTCTGTACCTCAGTGTAAGATGAGTCTTAATGATTCATTCATTCATACTTTGTCTCTCTTTGACTTCTCAGAAGCTGGAAAACTGGATGAAACTGGATAACATTCATCCATGTGTGATACAGAAAGAAAGGATTTTACTTACATATATATACAGTGCATCCGGAAAGTATTCACAGCGCTTCACTTTTTCCACATTTTGTTATGTCACAGCCTTATTCCAAAATGGATTAAATTCATTTTTTTCCTCAAAATTCTACACACAACACCCCATAATGACAACGTGAAAAAAGTTTGAGATTTTTGCAAATTTATTAAAAATTTAAAAAAAGAGAAATCACATGTACTTAAGTATTCACAGCCTTTGCTCAATACTTTGTTGATGCACCTTTGACAGCAATTACAGCCTCAAGTCTTTTTGAATATGATGCCACAAGCTTGGCACACCTATCTTTGGGCAGTTTTGCCCATTCCTCTTTGCAGCACCTCTCAAGCTCCATCAGGTTGGATGGGAAGCGTCAGTGCACAGCCATTTTCAGATCTCTCCAGAGATGTTCAATCGGATTCAAGTCTGGGCTCTGGCTGGGCCACTCAAGGACATTCACAGAGTTGTCCTGAAACCACTCCTTTGATATCTTGGCTGTGTGCTTAGGGTCGTTGTCCTGCTGAAAGATGAACCGTCGCCCCAGTCTGAGGTCAAGAGCGCTCTGGAGCAGGTTTTCATCCAGGATGTCTCTGTACATTGCTGCATTCATCTTTCCCTCTATCCTGACTAGTCTCCCAGTTCCTGCCGCTGAAAAACATCCCCATAGCATGATGCTGCCACCACCATGCTTCACTGTAGGGATGGTATTGGCCTGGTGATGAGCGGTGCCTGGTTTCCTCCAAACGTGACGCCTGGCATTCACACCAAAGAGTTCAATCTTTGTCTCATCAGACCAGAGAATTTTGTTTCTCATGGTCTGAGAGTCCTTCAGGTGCCTTTTGGCAAACTCCAGGCGGGCTGCCATGTGCCTTTTACTAAGGAGTGGCTTCCGTCTGGCCACTCTACCATACAGGCCTGATTGGTGGATTGCTGCAGAGATAGTTGTCCTTCTGGAAGGTTCTCCTCTCTCCACAGAGGAACGCTGGAGCTCTGACAGAGTGACCATCGGGTTCTTGGTCACCTCCCTGACTAAGGCCCTTCTCCCCCAATCGCTCAGTTTAGATGGCCGGCCAGCTCTAAGAAGAGTCCTGGTGGTTCCAAACTTCTTCCACTTACGAATAATGGAGGCCACTGTGCTCATTGGGACCTTCAAAGCAGCAGAAATTTTTCTGTAACCTTCCCCAGATTTGTGCCTCGAGACAATCCTGTCTCGGAGGTCTACAGACAGTTAATTTGACTTCATGCTTGGTTTGTGCTCTGACATACACTGTCAACTGTGGGACCTTATATAGACAGGTGTGTGCCTTTCCAAATCATGTCCAATCAACTGAATTTACCACAGGTGGACTCCAATTAAGCTGCAGAAACATCTCAAGGATGATCAGTGGAAACAGGATGCACCTGAGCTCAATTTTGAGCTTCATGGCAAAGGCTGTGAATACTTATGTACATGTGATTTCTTAGTTTTTTATTTTTAATAAATTTGCAAAAATCTCAAAAAAACTTTTTTCACATTGTCATTATGGGGTGTTGTGTGTAGAATTTTGAGGAAAAAAATGAATTGAATCCATTTTGGAATAAGGCTGTAACATAACAAAATGTGGAAAAAGTGAAGCGCTGTGAATACTTTCCGGATGCACTGTATATATATATATGTATATATATAATTAAGCTTGAGTCCGTTCCTGTTGTCTTCAAGTCTAGACTAAAAGCATCTTAAGATATTTTTCATACTTAAATGAAGTCTACTAAATGTAAAACCTCAAATCTTATAAAAATACTTTTGTTTTCCCTCTGAATCTTATTCAACTCCTTTTTGATCCAACATCTGGAGAGGGGACTATGTTTAGTGACCTCTGGGTGCTTGTTGCTTATGAATAAATAACACATTTTGTCCATCAGCTGTTGCACAAAGCAAATCAGCATGAAATCAGCAACAGAACTTACATTTTGAAATGAGGATTTTTTTTTTCTTACTGGTGCACAATATCTGCAAATATGTCAACAAAGTAGGTACATTCTTTCTAGTACAGTTTTTTATATGAATTTTAAACTAAGGTCCAGAGGGTGGTTGCACAAAACACCTTAACTTAAGATTTTCCTAAAAGTTCTAGTTGAGGTTTTCTCAGAATAATACTGGTTGTACAAAACACTTGTAAGTCTTCTCCTCAAGGCTTCCCTTAAATGTCCACTTAAGTATTTATGGTTATCTCCTTGTGTAGGTCTTATACATAGAGAATCCCTAGACCATTGCACAAAAGACCTTAGCAACTAAAGCAAGGTAAAACAAACAAACAAAAACTTTAAGTACCTCTGACTCTATCTTAACTGCAACATGATTGAGTTTATGGTGATGAATGAAAACGACCAAAACACTCCGAGAACAGTGCTCTGCAACCAGAAGAACCCAATGGATATGCTTTGTTTTTATGATATAGAGCTGACTGAATTAATTTTCATTGCAATTTCTTCTCACGGTTGTTTTCCGACATTTGGGGATCAAATTTACTTCGTAGATTGTGCTTTCTGTGATTGTACTCTTCCGGCAGTATAACCTTTTCCTGCTCTGACCAACTGGGTTTTCTTGTCTTCTTTTCCTCAGCCATTTTTTCACTGTCTAAGTATAAGCCAACTTTGTGAGATGGAGACAAGCATCACAAACGTGAGTCCAGGCAAACAAACAAACAATCTCCATGGAAAACTGTTTGAACACAGTAAATGAGTTAACATTTTTTCCTTAACTGAGGAAACCCCTTAAGATATTCTGTGCAACTGTGTAAGTCCCTCAGCTAAGAAGAAATTAAGCCCTAAGTGTCATAAGGGGGAGTGGATACATAAGAAACAAGAGGCTGGAGAGCCTCCTCCTCGTACTTTTGAACATTCACTTTTTCAAATCTTGATGTTTTAGTAAAGATATATTTTAAATACTATCCTTTTAGTGTCTCTGCCTCTATTCTTAAGTTTCAGACACCTTATTAGGGTTTTCTATTCAACATACTGTATGTATCTCCATCATGTCTTGATTGTACTTGTATTTTAGTTGTTTTGTGAGTAAACCGAAACTGAAACTGAAATGAACGGAGCATGTAACTGCAACAAACCCAGCTTTGAGTCCAGGTTGGGACCTTTTGTCCCCTTGTCTTTCTCCTGCTTGTCTTACATGAGTGTATTGTCTTTGTGGTTTTTACTGTTTTTTTGACTTCATTTTAAACTTATTTATTCTCACACATTTAGCACAGTTGCAGCTTCTCGGATGTTTCCCAGTCCAAGTGGTGCACAGCAGCTCAGTGTTTGAGCAGCAGACCTGCCAGATGGTGGTGCACTCTGCTGCAGAATCACTGCACAGTACGTGATTGAAGTGGCACAGTGAAATCAACAGTGTGTTCACACTGTTGATAAAACAGCAGATAAAATCATGTTGTGCTGGTGAAATGGGGCAAAAAGGTGGGGGCTGGGAATCTCAGACTCAGACTCAGACAACTTCATTCATCCCAGAAGGGTGATTCAGTTGCAGCAAGCAGTAGTAGTATGACACAGAGATCAATACACTGGAAGAAGATGCACACTGGCATCTCATAAGGTCCAGTGCTTACAGGCTCATAACAACAATTCTTCCATGTAGAGAATCACACGGTGTGAGGTGATGTGCTAAACATAAATTGTTTGGAGTCTGGTCTCCATGAACTCTGATGAAAACACTGTGAAGAGGCATGTTGGGACAGGAGCTGGTGGTTAAAGGTATGCCTGTCAGGAGCCACTCCCCAGCCTCTTTTCTCCCTGGGTGGATTGGCTTTGTCTTCCCCGAGGCAACACATTTCTGCAGCAGCCACTGCTACATGTTGGACAATGAAAGCTCTCCTCAAGTTAAACTTTCCAAACTTATTTCATACGTATAGTAATTTCTGTGTGTGTGTTTTTGTGTTTCATATGTCATGTATGTTCTAATGAAATTTCTACATAGATTTTATCTACAGATCCCCTCCTTCCAAAGAAGATGCTGTCACACTGTTCTCTTGCAATGGGGGATGTGCTGTAATGAAACACTTTGGGAGAAATACCAGAGGTGGATGGGGAACTTTATCTCCACACACCTATAAACACGCACATGCTTGTACACATTTGCATACACACAGGACAATGTTAAAAGGTCAGTTTACCTCAGAATAAAAGATACACATTCTTCATCTTATCTGTAGTGCTATTTATCAGTCTAGATTGTTTTGGTCCAAGTTGCCAAGTGTTGGAAATATCGACCGTAAAGACCTAACTACACCCGTCAGTCGTGTCCCCTGGCAGGAGGAAGCGTGCATCTACTCCTAGCTCACCTAGCACCACTGAGCTAACTAATGTTACAGCTCAGCAGAGGAGGACGCCATTAAAGTTTACATCTTGTGTTATCTCAAGCACAAGCCACACATCCATGAGTAGATGCACCCTTCCTTTTGTGCAGTGAAACAGTTGGCAGGTGTAGTTCGGCAGAAAGAAAATAGTTCCTACATGAAAGTGCTCACAACAAGGTCTGTGGATTATCTTGAGTAACCTGGTCATGATTTCTGGAAAGAGACATTGCTGTTGAGTTTTTTAATTTATCATATGACACTTTGAGCACCACAAGTCGAGCACCATCTAATTCTATTATACTGGAGAGAAGGCAGACATCTCTACGGCTGATATCTCCAACACTTGGTAATTAACACCAAAACAATCTAGATTTATAAATACCACTACAGGTAAGACGAAAATATGAATTTTTGATTGAACTGTCCCTTTAACTCATGTCTCACATAGGCCATGATTTCTCTTGTTATCACGTACCTAATGTATTAATATGTACTGTATATGTCCTTTTTTCCAACTGTTATGTCTGTCTGTCTAAAGCATAAGGCTGGCCCTTTTTTAGATTTTTCTTGTCAACAAATTCCATAAAAAGACCAAACCAGCCATAATCATTGATTCTAGCAAGTCTGCTTCTGTTGCCAAAGCTTTATACAGCTTATTCTCAACATTATTACTCCTGTTTGGTATATTTGCTGAAAGCTACAGTGCCCTACCGAATTTTTTTTTAAATAAGTCTTTATATTTTTGACCTGTTTTAAAGATAGAACTGAGAAGGAAAGAGCGGGCTGGTGGTTAAGTGACTCAGACAAGATCAAGACAGTGCCAAGAGGCAGAAAAATATAGAATAACATCAGCTTTATGTAACACATTAAACAAAACCACACCTGAATACTGCAAAAACATACAATGCTAGGAAAGTAATGAGGATTTTATTTTACATGATATGAAAGAATAATGACAAGATTCCAGATAAAGCAAATAAAAATAAAAGTGTCACACCCTCAGCAGATTTGTACTAAACTGGTAAAAGCTGTGCTCATCTTTAATATTAATGCCCATTTTAATCTGTTGAAGTTCCCCTGCTTAATATTTAGGCAATGAAAACATTTTTATCCTTGCTGTCTGAGGACTCTATTGACTACCAACAAATGGAGTGTATTTCCAAACAAATACAAATATACACCAAATGTAACACCAGCAAATATTCTTGTTGCAAGAATAACAAAATAATAAAAAATTCAAATGACATACAGAAGATACATCCCTACAAAGACAGTGCTCTTCCATCCTGCGTGGAGTGATTGTCCTAGACGTAGTCCTTGCCCGGCTGGCCTGCAGAGCGGGACGGTGGGTAGCGTGGAGATTTGCTTGAGCTCGTGCCGGAGCAGTTGCAGCAGAGGAAGCCTCCTCCAATTATGATGAGACAGGCAGCTCCCCATCCAACATACAGGGCGCTTCCAAATTCATACCTGTGAATAAAACACATTACACTGATACTTATGAATCCCCAGCATTATAAGTCCTCAAGTCTCAGTACAAGCTGATTATGTTCTCTTCAGTTAGGTCTGATTCACAGCAGCTAATTAAAGGAGAGTAGGCTTGAAAATTAAAGGAATAGTTCAACATTTCACACACAAGAGCGAGACGCACTGGCTATAATATAGTTAGTTGAGTTAGTTAGTTTATTTTTGCACAATTTAAACACAAAAAAGGCAAGGGAAAAAAAATGCAATACAGTGCAGGAAGAGGCAAAGACCCAGAGGGCTCATTTGAAGCCTCCACATAATAAAATTTTAACAAGGTTATTAAAAACTCAAAAGTACATAAAGATAAAGAACAATACATAAAAGTGGTAACAAACTACATGTACATACATATGGTGGTTTTGCTGCTTTTTTCCCCGTTGTTTTGCATGGCTTTGTATCTCTTTGTAGTTGTTATGCATGTCTTTATTATATTGTTTCTCTGTGTGGTGATTTTTGTGGCTTTTTTGGTTGTTTTGTGCCTCTTTGTAGTTGTTTGTAGTTGTTGTGTCTCTTTGTAGTCGTCTTATGTTGAGTTTTTTTGGTAGTTTGTTGTCATTTTGTGTGTCTTTAGGGTCATTATGTGTCTCTTTGTAGTCATTTTGTGTCTCATTAGAGTCCTTTTGTGTCTCTCTGTGATCATTTTGTGCCTCTTTCTAGTCATTTTGTGTCTTTTTTGGTAGTTTGTAGTCATTTTGTGTGTCTTTAGGGTCATTATGTGTCACTTTGTAGTCATTTTGTGTCTCTTTCAAGTCATTTTGTGTCTTTTTTTGGTAGTTTTGTGTCTCTTTGTAGTCATTTTGTGTCTCTTTAGAGTCCTTTTGTGTTGCTTTGCAGTCATTTTGTGTCTCTTTGTAGTCATTTTGTGTCTCTGTGGTCATATTATGTTTCTTTGTTGTCATTTTGTGTCTTTTTTGGTAGTTTTGTAGTCATTTTCTGTGTCTTTAGGGTCATTATGTGTCTCTTTGTAGTCATTTTGTGTCTCTTTAGAATCCTTTTGTGTCTCTTTGTGATCATTTTGTGCCTCTTTCTAGTCATTTTGTGTCTTTTTTGGTAGTTTGTAGTCATTTTGTGTCTCTATAGAGTCCTTTTGTGTCTCTTTAGGGTCATTATGTATCTCTTTGCAGTCACATTATGTCTCTTTGTTGTCATTTTGTGTCTTTTTTGGGAAGTTTTGTATCTCTTTGGGGTCATTTTGTGTCACTTTGTGGTTGTTTTGCTACTTTGTTTAGTTATTTGTGTCTCTTTGCGGTGCCTTTGCATTGTGTGTGGTCATTTTGAGTCTTTTCCTCCTATGTACCTGTTAATTTGAGTGACATTTGCAGGTAAAGGCCGGGGGGGCCCTGACACTTTGGCCCTTAGGCCTGAGCCTTGTAAATAAAATCTTGAGGGAGGGAATTTTACTTGTATAAGAGTATTTTTACAGAGTGGTATTGGATGAGTACTTCCTCCACTGAAAACATCAAATTGTTCTTTTATGTGAGTAAAACTAAATCATAACTTGGACTGGCAGGAGAACAACAGCATAATAAAAGGCAGGTTGTTTGGCAAGTGCCCCTCCTCTGTGTCATGACACACAGCCACAGTGGAAACTGATAGTTAGTGTGAATTCCAGAGTAAAGGGACAGAGAAGGACAACCTCACCTGGCATTAGTCGGAGTGAACGGGTCATAGAAGTCCCTCGCTATTCTGTTGCCATACCAAGATGTTCCCACCAAAGCAAGCAGACCTGCAAAAAAAAACATGGACAGAAATAATTTTATATCATTGCATTATGCAGGTTAAAACATGCAGGACTGTATTATCTGTCCTGTATCATTTTTATGAACCTACAAATTTACTACAAGCCAAATCATGTTGAAGAACTGTTGCAATTAGTGGTCAAAGCAAAGCATACAGTGGTGTGTGGCAAAATTATCTCCACAGGCCAGATGATGTTAAAACAGTGCTGCATGTGTGTGTGTGTGTGTGTGTGTGTGTGTGTGTGTGTGTGTGTGTGTGTGTGTGTGTGTGTGTGTCTGTGTGTGTGTGTGTGTGTGTGTGTGTGTGTGTGTGTGTGTGTGTGTGTGAACTGAATGGACTCTGACCAGCGATAATGAAGATAATCCCTCCAGCTAGAGCCACTTTGTCCTTCTGCTGCGGTACATCTGCCATACAGGTGGTGCATCTCATGCCCACCGTCGCCACCAACATAGCAATAAAGCACAGGAAGCTGGCAGTCAGCATCAGCCCTCGTGTGCCCAGAACAATCCCTGGAGACAAAGACACAGGATCACTTGAACAGTTTTCATTCAGTTTCACAGCTTTCTAAAGTTTTTATTTATTTATTTATTTATCTATTTCTGCTTTGACCTTTGACCTTATAAGTAAATAATTGAGTGCCCTTTCTTTCTGGTCCTGTGTTGAGTTTGAAAACTCTCTTTATTGAATCTCAGTGTTGCTCTCCTTGTTTACAACAGGCAAAAAAACAGGCGGGAGTGCTGACGACAGGCGTCACATCCAGCTGAGGTGTGTTCTAAACATTCCTGTCTGATGAAGCAAACAGGTATCAGCCTTTTATAATATAGAAATTAAAAATCCTTTTACACAGATACATTTGCATTTGAAATCCATAACCATCCATGACGTCTGTGTTGTTTGAATTGATTTCAAACAAGTTTCTTGTTGAATCAGCCAGCTGCTGGTATTTGACTAACATGTCTATACACGCAAGAAGTCCTACACCTCTCAGTAGGTTTGAATGACCACAGAGAATTACACATTCCTGATTAACAGTTTACAGGCCCATGAATGTTAAACTTTTAAAACTGAGATTCCTTATACTCATAAATTAAATTTCATAGAGTCACTCTGGGGAAAAACATGTAACATTGTTGGGGAAGTGCACCATTCATTATCCCATGACCCATTTACTTCCCATTCATGAGAAGAAATTGATTTAGCATACTTTATTATTTATTCACTATGCTGTGTCTGACGTGCTTTAATAAATAATGTGATCACTTGTTAGTATTTCTATAATGAAAACATGATCTGTGCAACAACATTACCTGGTAGTTGGAGAAGTGAATCATACACTTTACACTGAACCTGCCCGGTGCTCTGTGATGCACAGCTCTTCCACAGCCCTTCATACAGCGCCTGAGCTGTGATGATGTTGTCTCCTGCGTAGGACGAAGCTTTCCATTCCACCATGGCTGTGGATGCTATTGTGCCGATGAAGCCCAAAAAGGCCAACGTGAAGCCGAGAAGTTGAATACCTGCGTTGGCCATTGTTTGATTTCAAAAACTAAAAATGGGAAATTGATGAAAATGGAAAAAGTTCCCCAAAAAAGTTCCAAAAAAGTTTCTGGATGTAGTTCCTGGAGGTTTGGGGTGGTGGATCTGATCCTAAACAATGTTGTCTACCTGTGCATCCTCAGGGAATACCCTGAAGTGGAGGGAGGATCCAGGAATGCCATCACCTTTGACTGAGGTTAGGAGGAACAGGATGACATCTAGTGGAGGTCAGGTCTCCTACAACTACTGAAATTCCTCCTAAACCTGCAGCCTTACAGTGAAACCTCCACTGAAAATGAAGAGCTGTGCACGTAATGTGGTTATATTCAAACACAGTAAGAAAACACTGTTGTCACATCAGATGTGCTGTACTTTAAGAGCCAAACATATCACTTTATATAAATGGAAACTAAAGATAAGTTTATCTATACATTATAAAGTATAAGATGTACCTTGGGCTTGGAATAACTCATAAAACAAACTTAATTTTAAAATACACTAGGCATCGAAATGCCACATAAAAGCATATTTTATGAATAATTTCAAATGGTCAAGCTCTCCGACCTGTCTCTCTACTTGCAATCTTGATTTTTTTATATAGTGATATTTTACATTTTATTTCATATTTTTATTTTCATTATTTTCATTTATTTCAATTTTATCCCATGTACTATCCTATCTATTTATCTATTTTTATCTCATTTAAGATTATTTTATTTTATTCTATATTTTATTTATTTATTTTATTCATCTTTATTTATGTAATTTTAATCTATATTATCTTAATGTTTATCTGATTCTATCTTTATTTGTCTTATTTTGTCTATTTTCATCTGATTTTATCTTTGTTATTTAGTTATATCTTTATTTATCTAATTTTAGTCTTTTATCTTAATTTATCTTTATTTTATTGCATTCTCTATTTATTTATATCATATTACCTTTATTTTTATTTTTATTCTAGCTTTATTTATGTGATTTTAATCTATCTTATATTATTTTATCTTTATCTTATCTTGCCTATTTTTTGTATTTTATATTTATAATTATTTTATTCTGTCTTTGTTGATCTAATTTAAGTCTTTTTTAATCTTATTTTTATCATAATCTATCTTTATTTATATTATTTTATCTTAATTTTTTATTCTGTAATTATTTATCTTTTTTATCCTTACTGCAACTTGTGCTGTCATTGCTGAGCTGACCCACTCTCTCATTTATTACATTTCATTGTATCATTGACCCCGTGTTGACCTTTGTATGCTGTTTTAGCCAATTCTCTCTAGTAAAGACTTCCAGGTTAATAAACAAAGTGAATAGGATTATTAGTATTTGTAGTAGTAGCAGTAGTAGTATTTGTTATTTCCGACCAATGCAAGAAAAAAAAACGAGTGACTGGAAAAAGTGGTGAAAGCACATATTCTCTGGGCTCTGTTTGTCTTGGTAAATAGTGACTCATCTCTGACAGAGTTCTGCTGAAACTAACATCAAAAAAAAAGATTTTTTTAAAAAACCTTCTGCTTTTTCCGGACATGTTGTGTAATGTAGCAACAAATTAAAGTCAACTTTTTTGCACTCTTTGAGCAAATATGTTGAATTACAGGATTGTCCACTTTTTTTGTCGTGAGCAAATGAAACCATGGCAGGATCCGGCCGCTGACCAAAGGTTTTGTCTTGCCTAATTCAGAGTTGTTGTCATTTGCACTTTGTGTCAGTTGGCTTGTAGATCCAAGAGGAAATTTGTTTCAATGCTACGGGATCACTGTAACACAGAGGTATGTTGTATTTCATTTATTTAAACAGAAAATACACATTCTTCTCACTGTGAACAAAGATGAATGAATTCCTGTTCTCTTATCAAAGCAGCATTTTCTGGTATTTCATAGAAGCTCTCTTCATGTTTTGACAGTGAAAATGGACAAAGACTTGGGCCTGATTCTGTTCCTGGTGCTGCTTTTTTGTCACAAAGGCAACACACTGCCACACACCTCTTGTCCGTACAGTTGCCAGTGTTTCACGTCAGTCCAGATACTGTGTGCTGATGAACGGATGTCATCTTTACCCAGGAACATGTCCAGGCAGGTCAAGGACCTTATTGTAATAAAAACAGCCGTGGCGTACCTGTATCCCAACACTTTAGAGGAGAGCCCCCAACTGACCAAGCTTGTCTTCCTCAGTAATGCACTGCGAAGTATTCACTCCCAGGCTTTTGATCATCTGACTGAGCTGCAGGAGCTGGATATCAGTGGGAACCCCTGGCTGGAGCATTTATATCTGGGGACTTTTTCAAAGCAGGAAAATTTGACCAAACTGCTGCTTAACTTCAACAGGTTCAAGACAGTTCTTCTTGGCATGTTTGACTCTCTTAAAAAGCTTGAAACTCTGCAGATGAGGGGAAACCTCATATCAGAGCTGCCTTCATTTCTTTTCCTGAACCTCCACAATCTGCGTGTCCTGGATTTGTCCATAAATAAGCTTCAACATGTAAACAGGGAAACTTTTTCTGGGCTTGCAAGACTGGAAATCCTAAAAATTAACAACAACCTTATCAGCAATCTTACTTCTGACTTGTTTTACAACATGTCTCAGCTGACAGAGCTTCACTTAGAGGGGAATAAGATATCAGACCTCGCTGACAATATCTTCTTTGAGTTAACCAAACTACAAGTGCTGAACCTCCGTGGAAACCTTCTTACAACCTTCAGTGACAAAGTGTTTGGATTTGAGGCCTCAGATTTAAAGGAGCTGAATCTTAAAGGCAACAAATTGACTCAGCTGTCCTCTTTAAGCAGTCTGACGTCTCTTACTGACCTCATCTTGTCCTCTAACCAGCTCTCTGAACTTCCTGGGGATGTTTTTAGAAATGTAACAGCCCTGGAGAATCTGGACCTGTCTGAAAACCAGCTCACCGTGCTGCCTGAGAATATCTTTAATGAACTACTTGGCATCAAGTCAATCCACCTACACAAGAATAACCTGAGCAAGGTGGATGCCAAGCTGTTTGAGGACCAGGTGCTCATTCAGCAGCTCTACCTGTCTGACAACCAGCTGGAAAGTCTCCCACCGGGCCTTTTCGAACCTTTTGCCATCCAGCACACAGTGAGACTGCACGGGAACCCCTGGAAATGTGACTGCCACATGTGGTATCTGCACGACTGGGTGCAGAGAAACAGCCGAGACATAGAGTTTCTCGACAGGATGCTCTGCAGGAGCCCCGGCTTTTTGAGAAGACGGGCAGTTGTCTCCATTGACAAAGACCAGCTGGTGTGTGAGGGGTCTAAATTTGACATGCCTGATGTCAGTGGCTGTAGCCTACAGTCTTCCGGTGACACTGTGATCGTCAATTGTAGGGTGGATAAATGCGCTCCACTGACAGTGAAGGTACAGGTTCAGGAGGATGACGGCACTATAATGGAGCGTATTTTGAAAAAGGAGCCTCAATGTAGCAATGAGACATCGATCGAAATCCCCGCTGAGTAGTTCCTCCTCTTAATCAGACTTTGTTCTCTGTGCAAATACGTCTTTCTTCTTTCTTCATACAAAAAGTCACATTACATGTTCAGACTGTCACAGTCAATACTGTAAACACCACAGCAGCTGATAACCAGCATACATGCATGCTGCTGAATGATAAGAGGGGTGGATGAACCCTTTTCTTGCAAATTTCAAAGTTCAACCCACTTTATTTTAAGATCACTGCTAAAAAAGAACTGCAAGTGACATGTTAGTTATCTGCTTACATGGTCAATCTCCAGTAAATGTTTCTGGCACACTTGGCTATGTGCACTAGCATTTTCAATGTAGGAATGATGCAACATGTGTTTTTATGGGTATATCATGTACTTTGCCATTTTCAGAAGTTTTGGAACGGCTGCTAATTTAAAACGTCAATAAAATGTATTTTGTGCTTCTTCAAGTGATTTGTTTAAATTCAGCTCATTGAAAAGGCAGGAGACAGTTTGTCCTGATAAGGCAGTGGTGGAGGAAGTATTCAGCATTTTAGATCCATCACTTAAAGTTGTTCTATGTAACTCTGGAGGAAGACAGTTAATAGTTGAGTCTCATTCCTAGGTTCCTGAACCACCTGGGAATGGGACTCATGGGAGTTACATACAGTGCTTTAAAGTGAAGGTTTCCATCCCAGAATGTAAAAATGCTCACACTGAATTCATCATGTTTTTTTGAGTAACAGTACTCAGCACTATGAACCTAAAGTAGAAGTAGAATAGCTCTTCTCCTTACATTTCATAGCCTATATTATGCTACATTGTTACTTGTGCATTCATGTGTATGCAGCCAGCCCGGTCACCATAATAAAATGTTGGCATTGTACAATTCTGCAAACAAACCATGGATTTGTTACATTTATACGTTTCATACTGTCATATCCACATTTCTAAAGTGACATAGTTCAAATTACATGTATATGAGGACCTCTGTTTGAGACCAACAAACAACAAAACCAAGTGCTTTTAACGAGATGTCGGGACATTTTCAGCTGTGTTTGTGGCGACTAAACTGGATATTTTCAATGAGACATCAGGACATGACCAAACAAGGTATTTTTTAACAAAACATCGGGATATTTCCTGCTGTGTTTGTCGCAACCAAACTGGGTATTTTAATCATCACGACATGACCAAACCATGTATTTTTCTAACAGGACTTCATGACATTTTGGGCCTTGTTTGTTGCGATAAAACCAGGTATTTTTATCAAGGCGTTAGGACATGACCAAACTAGATATTTTTTAACAAGACTTTGTGAGATTTTGGGCGATGTTTGTTGCAACAGGGTATTTTTAACAACATGTTGGAATATTTCTAGCCATGTTTGTGACAGGTAAACAAGGTATTTTTAAGGAGGCGTCGTGACATGAACAAACTGGATATTTTTTAATGAGATGTCATGACATTTCGGGCTGTGTTTGATGCGACCAAACCAGGTATTTTTTGACAAGACCATTTCCAATGGTGTTTGTAGTCACAAAACGGGGTATTTTTCACAGGATACTGATAGCTATGTTTGCAGCAACCAAACCTGGTATTTTTAAGGAGGCATCAGGACATGACCAAATAGGGTGTTTTTCAATAAGGCATCATGACATTTTGGTCTGTCTTTGTTGTGACAAAACCAGGTATTTTTTGACAAGACGTTGGGACATTTCCAGCCATGTTTGCAGCGACCAAACCAGGTATTTTTAATGAGACGTCAGGACAAACATTATCTTTTCCTAACATTAAGTTTCAGTCTGTTGTATATGAAACATACTCATTTAACATTGTTTGCAGAAAAATACAATGCTAGCATTTATTCTGGAGATTGGGTTAAAACAGCATTTTATTGTTATAGGTGGCTGAGGTGAAGCTAATTTGAACTATTTCAAATTCTATAGAAGAGTTTAACCAATAAGAAAATACATCATATGGGCTCAACATTACATTATGAAGTACCATGTTGATGTAAAATGTACAATATCTCCCTCTGGAGTAAGCAGTATAAATGGTAACTTGCTTCACAATTATACTTGAAGAGTTTTTCTAGTAAACATTTTTAGGTGCATTTCAGCACTCCCTTGGCACACAACTATATTTCTATTTTCAAACAAGCTTGTAAAAGTGAACCATCCTGTCATCTCAGGGTTTTCAAAAGTTGATCGAGAGCAACCGGTCCTCCTCTGATCACTCCACTGCTCCCAAACACTGGCAGGGATGATAAAGAGTGAAGGAGGAGGGCAGCCTGGACACAACAAGGCACACAGATGGCTACACCTTCTATACAGCACTCTAACCCAGGGTTAATAAGGGTCAAAGGCCAGGAGGTCGATTGGGTCCTCGGTCCGAGTTGAATGACATCCCAATTCACATGACAAAAAAGTGGTGGCCATCTTATTTCCAAAGTTTGGAGGGATGGCGTTAAGTTGGAGGTAATCCTCACTTGAGCAAAACTATGGTATAAACAGGACATTTAACATTTTCAAGCACAGGGTCGTTAACTGATGAGCAACAGCACATGTGGAAGTCGTTAAATGTATATCTCTTTACTCAGCGAGGGTGCTGGGATACATACAGATCATTTAGAACAGCTAATAGAAGAAAATAATAGTGTCACAGTCTAAAAAAAAACATGTTCTCCTGGGCAAAATATTGGTGAAATTATTTAGAAACAGATGTCAGGTTGTTGTTTGTTCCTGTAAAATACTGATTTATAGTTATTTTTAACCATCGTTATGTACCAATTATATTGTGATGTGACTTTTAAATTGCAGCTTTAATTCATGTAAGTACGTATAAAGATATAAACAGCTTTTTTTCCCATTGTAATTTTTCTTTCAGATCAAACTATCTCAGTCCTGAGTTAGTTTTACTACATCATGTTTAAGCGCTTCAGATAATTACATTATGAATTGATTAAATAAGAATTATGTGAACCACAAAGAATTATCACCTCACTCTACTTGGCTTTATGGCTTCTATTAACTCTTTGTTTGGTTTTTATAGCCCACAACTTTACTATTTCCGTTAACTCTCATCGCTCTTTTCAATTTTGCTCCCACCCACAGCAGGCAGCTGTTTTTCATTAGAAATGATAATAATAAAGAATAGAAATAAAATTCTCTGATTACTGTACACTACCCACAACTGGCAGACAGACAAGGTTAGCAGCTTGTTAATGAACAAAGTGGAGCATTTAGTAGCCACAGGGATATGAAGAGTGACAACTGGATTTACAATTTGACTCTAAATGAATGCTAATGTTGCTCTGTGACTGGCTTTATGGCTAATGTGCAGTGGTGTAGTGGTAGTTGATGAGGTGGGTGTACTAGATGGGCTGGTTTCCAGGGAGGAAGTTGGTATATTCTCCTAAATATTCCAATGGGTACAGTGGATATATTGTAAACAGCCAGAAAAAGAGGTGGGTGTACCCTATATACCTGTGTGTACCCTCTACCACAGCCCTGCCACATCAGCTTTAGGTGATGTCAGTGGTGTGTTTATACCTTGCTGTGCTGCCCCCAAGTGGCCCGAAGTCAACTACTGCAGGCTTCTGTTTCTTAAAGTGGGAATAGGCAAGTTTTGCTTTAACTTATCATTATGAGATGAATGTTGATTACACAAAGTAATCGCTATAGAATAATGACACCGCTGGCTTTTAAATCGATTCTCTGTAAGTCTATAAGACAATTCTGTCTACCATTGGGTACGATCTCTCAGGTAAATATAGGCTCAATTTTCAGCACAGAGGAAGTGCATCAACAATTGCGCAACCAAAATAAGGAGAGGACAGAACTTTTCTGAACTGAAATTAAACTAAAGTTTTATTGGGTTTGAGCAACGACAGCATAGTTTCAGAGGTTAATAGAGTTATCTTCAACTCAAAACACCTGTCAGCATCCATCACTGCCAATTACTTTCATTGCCTGGCAAACTTACAGCAGCAGGGTCTCAGTGAAACGATGAAAAGCAACTCTGAACCCCCACAGTCAGATCCCATCTCTCTGTCCTGCTTAGCACCGGACACCACGCTCCACACAGCAGCTCTTCAGATGGGAGAGGAAAGAACCAGAGGGGTGGAGACATTATCTGGTGAGACACACAATGTCCAAAACAACACAAAGCACTGGGGGGTTTCCCACAGAGTTTAGACCGGCCTGTGAGGAGGGAGGTGGTGAGGGCAGGGCAGCGTCCTCAGGACAAAGAGTAGAGGTCATCTCAGCCTCTGTGCCTGGGGCGAGAATTCAAGAGGAGAGGTTTTGATCTGAAAATGTAAACTAATTTCAGATCAGGTTGCTGTGTGTATGTGTGTATCATCAATTTTATCATTAATAATATACTGTATTGATGCCACAGAGGATATGTTTCAGTCTTAAGGATAAAAATCATAGAAATGACTAAAACATTTATCTTAACTTTGATTATTATTCTCATTGTTTTGGATTTTTTTCAGCTTCACTTGAATGAGCTCAGTCAGTTGTGAAATGATAACCAACACCAGATGCTATTATGAGGGCAGGTGTCTATTAGATCCTCTCTCTCGGCCTATGAGATTGTGATACACATCCTCCATGACACGATGACCTAAACATCTCAAGGACACAAATAGGCCATTTTGCACACTCAAAATGTGAGCCTTGCTTACAAACAAGGGTCAATATTTACCCCTCAGTGCACCCAGACCCCCGGGTGGAAGCTAAATTGGTGTTGGTGACCAAATTAAGAACAGCTGACCTGATGTGGGTGTTAAGTGGACGCAGATATGTCACCAGAATGGTAATCTTTCAGCATACTGGTACACTCGCTTTTGTCTTGTACGTCCCTATTGGAGGATAACAAGAGGCTATAAGCTCCTTATCATCACATTACAATTATGGAGCATGAATCAGGAACCATGGCCCTGTGGACCCTGCTCTTATACGTCTATACTTGTTTTGTTTCCAGCTTCTCAGATAGAGAGGTTTTATTATGCATGCATGCAGCCTGTCATTGTATATTGAAGAGTCACTGCAAAACCCAGCAGCTTGTTGCTGCAAAACAATTGGAAAAATACCCCCCAACACTCCAATATCCAGCAGCAGAAGTAACCTCTGAAGTGGCCATTGTTTCACAGTGGAACAACACACTTAAATATTGCTTGAGTGCACTCCACAAATCATTGTTTAGTAAAAGCACTACCAAGCAGCATTATTCATGTAGCATTTTATGAATATAATACCATCAGGTCCAAAGTTGTCCTGGTTCTAGGTTTGAAGAGAATAGCCTCAGCTTAAATTTTAAAGTCAAGTGTCGACACTGAGAGGGCATCCTCTCCGGTGCTGCACAAACTCATCACCTGAATCACCGCAGTTGTTTTCCAAAGGTAAGTGGCTGAGGGGTTGAAATTTTTCACAAGGAAAATAAAAGCCAGCTAAAGAGATTCTTTTAATCTGGCAACCTAAAAGTTGTCTTACAGGTCCTGTGTGCAGGATCTAGGGGCGTCTATTGGCAGAAAAGTAATATAATATTCATAAAGTCTGTTTTCATTAGTGTTTAATCTTTTGAAACTAAGAATAATTGTGTTTTGTCAGCTTAGATTGAGCTCCTCATATCTACATAGGGAGCAGGTCCTCTTCCATGGAGTCAGCCATGCTCCACCATCACTGGTCCTTTAAAGTCATTTGCTAATTGCGTAGTACTGATCTGTAATGCACTGCTAAAAGATTTATTGCACATTTAAAGTATGTGTTATCACAAATTGGATCAACTCAACATTCTTTTAAGTTTAAGGATAGTTCAAGTTTATTACAAAAGGAAAAAATGGTAATACAGGCAGAGCACTAAAGTTTCAGTTGCATTAGCATCAGCTGCTTCATTCATACTTCACAATTACTGGCTCTCTCAGCTGTTTTGCTCTTGACTGACCAGTCAACTCAAGTCAAGTCATGTCCAGTCAACTTACTGTAGGTGCACAGTGCAGCCAATATAAGCTGACACTAATCAAGTCTTACTATGACTTCCTCCAAACTCTCCCAGTTTGGCTCATGCCTCATGGGTGCCTCATGGTTTGTCAGCCTTGCCAGGCCAAAAAGTTCAGGCTGTATTTGGAGCATCTGTATTCAAACCAGATGAAAATTTTGGCATTGCACATTTCTGCGAAACACAAATGCATTACATTTGCATGTAATATCAATGTTTCTAAGGTGAAGTAATGTATGAGCTGACTTTTTCCAATAGGGGGTGGAGGGAATGATGGATGGCGAATCACCCAGGTGCAACACCTACCAGGTGCAGACTGCTGTTCAAGACCAACAAACAACAAACTGGTTGGTTTCTAGCAGGACATTGCTGTGTTTACAGGAGCTTTTCAGCCCCCAAAGATGGGTGTTTTTTAGCAACTAGTGTCTGTTCCCAGTGGGGATAGTACCACGAAAAGCGATCATTTTTTTACAGAGACATCTCTGTGTTTCCTGCTGGGATAGGTTTTTTTTTTTTCTTGGGAGGCATTTACACCTTTATTTGACAGATTAGACACAGAGTGGGAGCAGGGGAAGAGAAGGTCCTGGGCTGGAATCAAATCTAGTTATGTGGCATGTGCCGTAACCACTCGGCTTCCAAGGTGCACCAAATGGTTGTTTTTTCTGAGACATTACTGCCTTTCCAGCAGGGATTGTGCCCCCAAAACCAAGTATTTTAAGCTAATACATGATCATTTACTGAGCATAACCAAAAGGGGTTTTGTATCTAAACATAACCACAGCATTGCTGAACATAAAGTTTCAACATATCCACTGCATAATGACAAGCAGATGTCACATACTCCTGGTTTGCAGGAACATAATGGCAACATTTTTTCTAGGAATTATATTGCAGTATCATGGGCATGGATGGATTATTGAATGGGCCTACTGGGTACAGGCCCAGGGGCCCAAAATGTCAGGGGCCCCAGGCCTTAACCTGCAAAATGTCACAAGTTTTCAACTAGAATCTAAAAAGGGACACAGAGAGGCCACAAAGAGATGTAATAGAACTGCAAAGAGACACAAAATATCTACAAAAACAAGCAAAACATCTCAAAGGAGACATATTGACCAAAGAAGACACAAGATCATAAGAAGATGCACAACAACCACAGAAAGATGCAAAACAAAAAACAAAAAAGAAGCAAAACCACCATGAAATCGAGCTCCTGTGCAGGAGAGATGGTGGGACCTTTTGCATATCTGTGCCCAGGGGTCCATTGTTTCATAATCCGCCCATGATTATGGGATGCATAGTTTTGAATGGACACCTGCAGTGAAAGTGTATCTTTATGGTCTTCTTCATAGGCCTTCATGGGCAGGGAAAACAAGACCTCCACCCCCCCTCTCCAACATTCAACACAACATCTCCTTTGAAGATGCGACGCCTTGTGATGCAGAACTTGTTACTTGGTTTTAATGGTCACACCGTCATCACTCTGTGTGGGTCCACAATAATAAATTTTCCACTTCCAGTGTTACTGTGTCACGCTGGTGCTAAATCCCCCCTCCGGAAGTTTCACTTCCACCAGTATGTTGTTGAGTTTTTCAAAAACAAGCAGCTAAATCAAAAAGGGATGAATTGGAGTGAAGGGACAAGGAGCATTGTTCATTCACCATTGATATTGAGTGCATAATCTATTCATTAGCCTTGATGTGAACCGCCGCTGACTACTTCGACCCCCATCAAGCACCATAACAACCTTAAGAACAATACTATGCCGATTCAGCCACAGAGGCGGAGGCAGTGAGGGTTTCCGGTGAGTGTCAGGGGGAGACAGTCCCTACAAGCAGGGAACCTGTCAGTGTGTTTGTGAGGGGAGGCTATCAATCATGGAGCACAGCGTAGGGGCAGGCCTTACCCTGCTTCATGTTTACTACTCTCTGAGAAATACTGCATCAAACTGGGGTTTTAATCAGAGACAGAGAGGGGATGAGAAGCAGTTAAACAAAAGATGGAGGGACGGCACCAACACTGGTAAACAGTCCACATTTCCTCAAGAGTGGCGACCATTATTGAAGCTCCTCCATGAAAACCACTCCAAGTTCTCCATCACATATAGGTACAGATACGAGTGACCTCTCAGCACTTCACTGCTCCTTATCTGAAGAGAACAGCCTGGCCTGAGGAGTTCTCAAAAAGCCTTTAAGACCAGGACCTTTGGGAGCGGGCAACAATAAGCCTTCTTTAGCACAGTGAAAGTGACAGCATGGTCCTCTCCCCCCTCTCAGCCATTAAACCTCTTCCTGGATAAACAAGGGGAAGGCCCTTTATGAAGATGGAGAGGGTCACAAAGAGAGGAGCCTTTGAGCTACTGAGGGGCCCGTCTTTGTTTTTGTGTTCAGGGTCTTCTCAAAGGATACTCTGATAGGAGGGGGAGCTCTTATTTTTGTCTTTTAGTCCTCCTTACTGCCAGTCTTCCCTCAGTCGTGCCAAAACAGAGATGTAAACTTAATTGACTGTATCACTTGCACAAAGTGAGGAGTTTAATAAGTTTTAGACGGACAGAGAGATGATTTGATGCACATTTACATGGACTCCTATGTTGCAATGCAGAATTAAAAACTATTCTTAGTATTTGCTCCATGTAAACAATATATATTTATGAGTGTAGAATATTGTGCACCTGTTCTCAGGTCTTTGAGCAGCAAGAACAACTTAAAAACAAATTGGCTACTGCTGCATATATTTCTGCTATGACCTAATCCCTTAAATTCCATGAATATCAAATTGGGAGCAGCCAAATGGTCATGGATTGTTAGAGCGTGCTTGCTTCTGGAGGTGCCACCGTTTGATGCTGTCAAAGGGAGGCCCTGTTCTGTGGTGATGGGCTGCCAGGTCTGTTGATGGGTTGCCAGATTTAGGGCAACATGCTGTTGGAGCTGCGTTGTCTTCGGAGTGTGAATGAGGGGCACCTGTGACCTCTGGCCACGCTCTGCTTGTGGCCTGCTGTGTGAGCACCACGCTTGGGACACACGCTGGGACTGTCAGCTCTTCAACTGTCCTCTAAATGGACAACGATTGGATGGGCACTGCAGGGCTGCTGCTGATAAGCTATTGTGCAAACACACACTGTCATAATCAAGTCAGATTGATAGTCTGCTTATGATTATTGCTCTTCTGCTGGCAGATCATGCAAAGAACACATTTAATCCTTGAGCAACACCAGTATCTTATTTACCCTGGTCTTCATTTAGCCTGTCTATCCTCTCTGTCTCTAGCTTCATGCCCTGATCTATTTCAGCACGATCTCCCATCCTGCAGGAGCACATTCAGGCCTGCATGTATCAACAGACCCTGCCCCACCCTCCTCTCAGCGCTGACAGCACACCTCTTGGGCTCAACATGACCTCTCAGGTTCCTTACCTCATTAAAGAGGTATTTAATTGCAGCCAGAAAGCAGGTTTCCCTGTTCATGCAAAGGGCATGATCGCGTATGGACTAGGTACACAGGAAGGGAGCTGTATTTAGACCATACAAGGAGAGTTAATTGAAAAGACTTTCCAGAGGTCTAAGATCGTGTCAAAGTTTAACCTATATAGCATTTTTCAAACATGACTACCTGATGAGCTTGTGGGGAAGAGAAATGACAACGCCATTGTAGCAAATATTGTAGTAAACATCATAAAAACATTTTATTAATCTCAAAAAATACAGTGCTGTTCAAGAGCTTTTCAAGGATTTTCTTGCTGCATCAAAAACAGAAAATCACAGCAAGCAAAGAGGCCCAGAATATCTCCTAATGTCCATAAAAAACACAAATGTGTGTAAACATCCCTGTCAGTCAGGTTTAGAAAACATTTACAAAATGTACAAAAATATGTTTCATTGTGTGATAGTCCTTCCCCTCCCCAAAGCTGATTCCCTACCACGGTCTCCACACAGAGTCTGAGGTGACCGCAGGCACAGCAGGTGACATGTGATGGCTATGTTGTGCACCCAGAGGCATCAAAGCTGCGCTGGGAACAAGAAAAGCAAATTGTCCATCCGGTGTCGGCACGACCTGGAAGCCACCGTACAGCTTCATCGCCTCTGGAGAGGCGTGCATCGCTGAGCTGCTTTTGCAAGGCACCTGCGGAGCAGAGCCAGCTGGATTCTGTGTGCCGGTTTGTCCGAGTCCCAGTGCGCCTGGGTGAGGTGTGTAGAAGTTGACAGCGTTGATTTGGGTCACGCAAGCTGCCAGGTGGCTGAGGAGACGAGTCCTCACCTCTGTGTTCACCCCTTCACAGGTGGACAGGAAACGGGTGACCTCTCCTACACACTCACTGAAGCCAGCTCGGTATTTACCCAGGACGGACGGGTCTGTGTTCACAGCAGCTGGAGAAGAGAATACAAATATGATTTAATATGGATTAATATGAATATGCAGATAGACGGATAGATAGATTACTCTACAGGCCTATCAAACACAGGCCCAAGTACCAAAAGTCTTGGGGGGCCTGGCGTTCACCTGCAAAATGTCCCTCAAATTAACACGGACCTGACCAGGAAGAGACTCAAAATGACCACAAAGAGACGCAATAAGACCACAAAGAGATGCAAAGACTCGACAAATAGACAGAAAATAACTACAAAGGGAAAAAAAATAACCACAAAGAGATACAAAACTACCCCACACAAAGTTTCCAGAGACACAAAACCACAAAAAGATGCAACTACAAAGACATGCAAAACAACCAAGGAAAAAAGAGGCAAAACCACCATGAGAGGTGGTGGGGCCTTTTTGCATATCTGTGCCCGGGGCCCATTCTCTCATCGTCCTACCATGGATAATAGACAGACAGACATATTGACATATAGACATATAGATAGATAGATAGATAGACAGATAGAACATGGACTTAAGAAAGAGAATATTAAGAGTTTACGAACATAAAAAAATGTTGTTCAAAACTTGACAAATTGGCTATTTTAAATACTAAAAATATATATTTAAGGCCTTCTGAAAAGGTTGGGAAGTGAGGGTGGTTTGGGGGACCTCCGCCAGAAATTTTTAAGTATTAATCACTTAATTTTCTGCATTCTGTGAATTTTTATGCACCTATCTGTGCCTTTTCTGCAACAATTTATGGTATAAATGTCATTATTTTTGTCAAAATAAAAGTTCTCTGCCATATTTACATGTTTTTATTGGGTGGGGACAAATGCTCATGTTCTAAATATTAAGGGGGGAACTTGTCGCCTGCGTCCCCCTCTGAAATCTACACCCATGAGTGGGCAATAAATCTTAGTGACCGTGGGAACATGTTTACCATCTAAAGTTAGACATCCAAGAATCAACAGCGCGCACATCAACATGGTCAATCCAGAAATGGTAGTTACATACCAGTCATCTGAAGTCGCTGCAGGTTCCTGAGGTGCTTCACGGTCATCTCAAGGATGTCCGCCTTCTCCAGCTTGGAGTGTCTGGAGCTCTAAATGGTCAAAAGTGTTTTAATTTTAGCTGTTACTTTACTTGTTTTGTAATTTGACTTTATCGTAGAATAAAGCTTTTAGTGTTCTTACATCTTTCTTGAGTGCGTCCAGGATGAGGGTCTTCAGCTGACCCAGGCTCTCATTGATGCGCGCACGTCTCCGCTTCTCCATGATTGGTTTGGAGGACTTCAAAAAAGAAAACAACTATTAAGATGACAGCTTCAAAATAAAATAACACTAGATTAATATTAGGGAAACAAATAGATGAGATACCTTTCTGTTCTCTGTCAGAGTCCGGGGTTTTTCGGGTGTGGACTCGCCACTTGCCGGTGTGGCAGCAACCGCGGATGGAGATGTTCTCTCTAAAGTACCGGCTGGCATCTTCAGGGTTATAATTAAAAATACGTCCAAATAAAAAAAAAAAAGACTTTATCAAGAACAGAATGATGGGCAGCAATAAAGAAAAAAGTCAGTCCAGTGCAGTGAGTCCCGCCTTCTCTTCTCCTGGCACACCACGGAGCAGTTTACCGATGACAAATGTCACAAGTGACTTCTGTCTCCTCGCCAAGCTGACGTCCACTCCGCTCCTGTTTCCAGCGCCTCGGGGTTTATTTATAGAGCCCGAGCTTGCACGCGAGCGGCTCGTGTGCGAGTTCCCCGGTTTTCATCACACCGTCCAATGGGCGCGCGGGACACGGTGCCCGGGGAGGCGGCGGGCTCGTGCGACAGGGCGCTCCCATTGGCTACCTGTCAGGATGCTGAGAGACTGATTTACACAGAGGAGTTAGTCTGCAGATAAAGAGTGAGGAGAGCTGGTGCTCCTGCTGCAGGTCAGGTGTTCAAAGAGATGCTCATTACAGAGTGATGCTGATGTAGATTCATTTCATCTGCAGATACAAATTTGCTGTTTTGTTCACCTGTTTTACTTGAAAAGGAACATTATTTTTTCATGCAAAAATACCAGTTGGAAGTTGAAGCTTCATATAAGTTGTTCCTCCTTCTCATTACTCAGTATTATTTCAGATTGTATTGTTTTAATGGAGACAATGAAGCGCTGCTGGGTCTTTGTAGTCTGGGACATGGTGGTGGGGGACCAAGTGAGACTGATTACATGGGGCCCCAATGGGAGGAGGGACTCTAAAAGCGTGGAATGAAAAGTTTGGTTTTGTTTGTTTATTTCTAAGTAATTAGTGCCATAACTGAATTAAAATTGTCTGAATGAATTGGTTGAAAGGCTGAACTTTGTATAAAAAATAGAGGAGGCTCTCTGAGGCCCCTATCACCCCATAAGGGTGCAAAATTGTTTGTCTGCCATTGCATTTGTCTCTAAATGCAGCTGAGTGAGTGACTGCTGACGCTGCTGGAGCGCTGACATATGCTGTCATGTCTTCATGTCTTTCCTCGTGTAAGAGAAGTCAGGGTTCCAAAAAGAAAAGAAAAAAGGAAGTGGAAAGAAAGTAAACTGACTTTGGTAACAAAACAAAAAAAAATCAAAATGTAAGAGAGGCATGGATCACAAGAGGAAGGGAGGGTGGCCCACAGAGACTGCATATGCATGGGGCCCATAATTTGGGGCTACGCCTCTGTTTGTGGTGATCACATACTGTACAAGTGCTCTAGATACTTCAGGTGCACTTTGCTTATCCATTTTTGCATGGGTGGAATATGGTCTTGGTAAATATATACATATGCTGGTCTCCTTCAAAAACGATCCAAAGCATACTGTAGAATTTGTGCAAAATAAAAATGTATTTATTTTACATGGCAGTATAATAATGGCCTTAAAAAAATCCAAAATCCTACAGCGTGCCTTGGATTATTTTTTAAGGAGATTTGCATTTTGTATTTTTTACTGAGCCCTTCAGAAGATAGAATAAGCATTGTTTCAGTGTTTGGCCTTCAGACTAATTTAAGACATTACTTTGGGCTGTTGTACTGTGTAATGGACATGATCATTATTTTATGGAGTATATTATTATTAACTTATTGACTTGAAAAGTTAAACGACTGATTTGGACATTGTAGCTATCGCTGTATAATTAACTGACAAATTAAATTATATAAAAAATAATGTTACTTTTTTTCTCACAAACTACTCATCACAAAATCACTTTCATATTTGCATGTCATCAGTTTTTCAAATAAACCTAAAGTGTCTTTGCTGTCAGATTAACACACATGTATTTTCTGACTCCATTAGCAAGAGTTAATGACCACCAACACTGATAAGATTATCCAAAATGTCAAACTAATTCTCATGTATGTAGAGGTTAATTAACAATCATATAATATGTTTTAACAGCCTGATAGTTCAGTTAAAGTGACAACTGTGCTGCCTCTGCAACAGAATATCTGCATTCTTTCCCATTATGTTGAAATTAAATATATTAAAAGCTCTGTAGAGAGCTTATTTCACTCATTCTTGTATATCTAGTTGTACGGGTTCTTCATCTGCACTCACACAGTTTTTTGGGGGTCACTGAGTGCGTCAGACTTTGAGGTAAAGACCTCATCCTGTGACACACTCCAGGCCTGATGTCCAGTGAAGAAGAAAATCTCTGACACACTCAGCTATCCTCTCGCTGCCATGAACTCTGACACCTCCTGTCTGTTATCACAGGCAGGCGGCAGGAATAAAGCTAAAGAGTTACTTCAAACTGTCTGAGGGCCAGCAATAACTCAGTTAATTTAGTGATATATTTATGGATATGGGAAATGTTTATCTCCAAAATATTTTCCAGGTGACTGCGTTTGTTTTGTGAAAACTTAGACTATAAACTGCAGTTTGTAGGTAAAGTTGTTTTTTTCTTTTGTTCATAAATGACTGAATTGATTTACTGACTTTAAAAAACACATTTGTATTTTTATAACGTAAGTGTTTTATTGTTTATGATACAAAGACAAATTTACAGTGCATATTCTCTGGGACAGAGTTCAGCATTAGGGCCTGTTGTTGTTATCTTTTGTCTTAAGGTGACCGTGGCACCATTTCCACTCTGATTTCATGCTTTAATGAATATTTTTTATTTTTTATTTTTTTGTCATTACACTAACAGCCACCAGATTCACCAAACAGACATTTATATGCTGTTTTATTGTATGGCATGGAAAGGGTTATGTGTACAAAATTCCATGCAAATATTATAAAAACTTCTTGCACATAACACTCAGCAAAAAAATATTTTCCATTCTCATGTAGATTTCTCTTTTGCCAGACTAAAGTCACAAATGAACCTGTTTTTAATGGTTTGTAAATATATGTATAGAAAAAGCTTTTTATGGTTGTTATAGTCAAGGATTTGTTTTCATCAACACTAAAATATACAACTGTTTTTTCAAGGGTAATGGATTTGTTGAGATAGAAGGAATAAAAATAAAATGAGGCTGCTTTTTGTTCATTTGCAATACTGTGGAATTTCTCAAAACAAATACAGATTTTTGTCCCTGATTTCATAGATATCAGAGTTCATGGTACATGCTTGTTTTTGTATCTTTTATCTTCCTGTTTGCTGATTTTAAAGCTGTTTAAAGTTTAAAATGCACTATAAAATAATCATTAGCTGTATTTGTGTAACAACTGAATGTTAAAAAAAAAAGCAGGACATGTGCTGCTTGTTGCATTTTCACTGATACATTTATTGACTGACATCTCCGTCTGGTCCAGGTTTGTCTCTGGATGCCTCTATCCTCCCTGATAGACTTCAAACGCTCTCTTTAAAGCTGCTAAATCCTCAGAGGTGAAATGACCCCAAAAGCCAGGTCAGTGTTTGCATCCATGGCTTCCTCTCTGTGTGTGAGTGAGACAGCGTCAAGCACCACCAGCCTCTTGAGTCAATAGCAAATTAAGTAAAATAGAATCAAGTCAACCCTCCTGCTAAATGGGTTTGAGCTGTTACATAACTAATTGTAATATTAGTGAAAGTTAACATAAGTGACCATGTGTGTAGATATTTTATTTAATAAAATAAATCATAATTGATCCTTAAAGGATAACTGGACTCCTTTTTGTTATGTTTCTGTGTGTACATGACTTATGAAATTTTCTAATGAGGTTTTGAAACTGGTCCAGTATTGAGTGAGACCGAAACAAGCTGTGATGTAACCACTCGGGGCATTTGTGCACCATCAGTTTAAGTCCACTAAAAGTGTTTGTTTTGTGCCACTGACAGGCTCAGATTGTTATTTTAAGTGTCTGGCAACATCATGGAAAAGATCCCTACGGAGATAAACCTTTTTGTTAATGAGCACGATTCTTTTCATTTAACCAGAATAAGCCTTTATATTTGCTATCACCAAACCCACCAGACTCCTTTTTAAAAAAACAGTAATTTTAGTGTGCATAGAGGCAGCATATTTTCACATTTAACTGGGTGAATTAAGGGGTTTATTTCAACCAAACCAGAGTTGGTGATTGTTAGAACAGTAGAAAGACAAACCAAAATAGCTTTTATGAGTTTTATTTTGTACATGTTGACTTTGAAGTAAGTGTGTTTTACAATGATAAAACTACTGTTTATTTAAATGAAGTCTGGTGGGTTTGGCGATGCCAATTTTGTGGCTGTTTCTGGCTAGACAAAAATAATTCTACTCTTTCACAAAAAGGTCTATTATTTCTGTAGGGATCCTTTCCATAATGTTGTTAGACACTTATAATAACAATCTGAGCCTGACAGCGGCAAAAAACAAGCACTTTTAGTGGATGTAAATTGACGGTGCATAATTGCCCCGAGTGGTTAGCGATACATTGCAGCCTGTTTTGCCACTGCCTGCAGCCCTCTCGCTCAGCACTAAACCAATTTCAAAAATTAGTGTTCCCATTAGTCACCTAGACACATAACATGGGAGTATAGGGTCTGAGGTTTTGAGGATAAACTCACAAGACACAAAACAAAACAGCTTGTTAGATTTTAGCAGGAAACAAGGATGTAACATGGTGGGAAAGTGATGCTGTTGTATCTACGGCTAACCGTTCTCCTGGGATCACACAAAGTTAATCTTCTAACTGGATGTTTTTACAAGATGCTTCTTTGAAATAGGCCGAGGTTCTGCTCACAGCAGATGAGAGGAGAAGAGGCCACGCAACAATAAATTACATCCCATCAGTGCTGTTTTCAGTGAGCCTTCTGCTCTGCCACAAACAACCCTTTATTGTGCGGATGTTGATGTGGACATGAGGTTTATAGCGCAGCTCTGATGTGTATCAGTGTGGGAACCCTGGGATGGGAGGCTCCAGAGAGCGAAGGAAGGGTGAGAAAGCTATCAAGGTCCAGCATGTGACTGATAACCACAAGAAGATGTGCAGTCGGTGCACTTGCTATGCACATGGGACATCCGCATAGGGGTCTTCAGGCTAGATCATCAGGCGGATGACAATATTTACGTCACTTGAACCAAAGTGGACCATGGAAGATGCTGAAACAATGAATTTGCCTTTAGGTTTGCCTCTGTGTGTTAACAGTATTGCAATCATTTCATATAATTTATTGTAATATTGCTCTATGCCTTGCCACAGCATTAGCCAAACCTACTGTCGTAGACCTTGAAATTAGCATCCCTGAATCAAGAATCGATTTTAAAAATAAGAATCCTTTTTAATCAGGTCGTGACCCAGAGAATCGAAATAAAATCGAATTGTGAGATACTAACATATTCACATCCCTACTAAAATGAGTGGGTAACATTTAATAAATTTCTTTGCAGTGGGAAGAGTCTCTGCACAGTTGCCACACTCCTCTCCATCTTTACCTGGTCCGACAACCATGGTCCCAATTTTCTCCTCCACACAGCCACCACCACCATGTGGGCAGCGAAATGACCATCCTCATCATCAAATACTGCGAAGGTTTCCCTTTCAACTGTTGGTATGAAAACATCTCAGGGCAGGAGGGGAGGGCACAGACAGAGGGGATCACTTAAACATCTCATCCAGCGCTCCGCTCGCTCTCCGTCCCTCCTTCTCCCTTTGAATTCCCCCTTAAAGAGGGAAGGGGGGCCCTCCCATAGCAACTCCCAGCCCCTGGCTCTGCCCGCCTTTTGTCCCCCTCCCCAACAGCAGTTTCTGCTCCAGAAGCCTTAGACAAGGCCTCCATTAATTGCGGGCCTGTGTGGAATACACGTGGGACAATGGGCCCAACAGAGTGTCCGGCCCCCAGACAAGGCTGGAAACAAGTGGTACAGGAATCCGGCAGAATAGACTCGTCCTGGCTGATGTCACTGAATACATTTACCTACCTCAGAGCGCATTCACTCTGCGCTTTGTTTTATTTGGACAAAAAAAAAGAAGGGGAAGGGGGAGGCAGCAGTATCAATGGAGAAGAGGAGCTGGAGGTGGGGGGGCTCAAGGATGGGAAATAACTGGTTGTCATGGTGACGCGCTGAATCAAAAATATGGTCGAATTTAGCGGAGGCAGAGATGTAAAAAGGGTAGAGGGCATTAGATTAAACCCTGCGTGAGATAAGAGGAGGCTGAAAACAGAGGTTTAGTTTTTTTAGCGTATTCAGGCCTGTTTATACGGCAATAAAGAGCGGATAAAGGAGTGGGAGATTAGGAGACTCATCTGGGCTCATGTTTGTCAACAACAACCTGAGTAGTTTCAAGTCAGCTTATTCCAAGTCAGTACACCAGCAGAGAGGATGCTTAGCTATGGCAAGTGAAGCTGCGGAGGAAAAGGGGACCATAGCAACTGGTATTTCAGCATAACAACCTGCCATCTGTCACCTAACGTGGTGGGTTCTTTCTTAAAAAAAAAAAAAAAAAAAGCCAGCATTTAGATCTTCAACTTGGAGGCAAAGGCAATGAGACTGAAGTCTTATTGAACTCTGGGTCTCCCCCTTTGAAAAGGGAACCCAGTCATCGCCTTATCCCTCATCAAATTGAAAAACGCTTTTAGAGATTCTAAGAGAGGCCTCACATTTAATTTTTAAAACCCAGACATGAAAGTGTTCCCAAACCACATTCAGCAGTGGAAAGTCTTTAAAGGACTAGTTAGCATGTAGATTATATGCATTTCAGTGCATTGTCAAAGTATCTAAGTGTATTTACATGTTAATATGTTCAGGGATACTATCGTCTTGAAAAGGTGTTGGGGGGGAGGTTGGTTAACTGTGTGTTTTCTCTCTGTGCACCATGGGAATGTGATTTCTTTGTGCCATCAAGGTTCAAACACATTCCTGTAAGGCCATGGATATTATGAGCATTGATTCCCTGCAGCAAAACAACCTATGAACCTGGTGATCCTGACTAGAAAATGAGGCTCTTGCACATAAATATACTGTAAAGTTAACTTAGCTGGAGCTTAAAGATCCAGTGTGTAAGATTTAGGGGGATATATTGGCAAAAATATAAATATAATAAGTATATTTTCTTTGGTGTATAATCACCTGAAAATAAGAACTGTGTTTTTGTTACCGTGGAATGGGCCATTTATATCTTGGGAGCAGGCCCTCATCCATGGAGTCTGCCATGTTTCTACAGTAGCCCAGAATGGACAAACTGAACACTGACTCTAAATAGGGCCATTTGTGCTTTCCCATTGGCCACCATAAATAGCAACCCGAGAGCCTTGAAAAACACAGATTTTTTTTAAACATTTAACTGCTTTATTCAGTGTTTTCATCTGATTAAATCACTGTGTCCGTTTGATTTGGAGAGGAAGAGACCTCTGTGGATAATTTGGCTCCCAATAAAAACCTCCTAAATGTCTGGATCTTAAAGGTCCAGTGTGTAAGATTTAGGAGGATTTAGTGGCATCTAGCTGGGAAGACTGTAGATTGCAACGAGCTGAAACTTCTCCAGGTTAGAATTCCTTCAGTGTTCATCATTCAGGAGTTTTTTTTACAGGGAGCCGAATTATTTGCAGACATCTCTTCCTTTCCAAACAAACAGACCAGGTGATTAAAACCACCGAAAACACTGAATGAAGCAGTTTTACATTACAAATCAATGTTTCTCTGGCGCTGCTATATAGCTCACCTTTATCCTCTAATAATCCAGACATTCAGGGGTTTTAAATTTTTTTTTTTTTTCATATACTTTATTAATCCCACAAGGGGAAATTCAATGTTTACACTCCGTTGTCATATACACACAGGTCTGAATACACACACGCACAAATGGGACCTATACATGCATTAAATGGAGTGATGTCAGAGTGAGGGGGCTGCCCATGAACAGGCGCCCCGAGTGGTTGGGGGGGGTCGGTGCCTTGCTCAGGGGCACCTCGGCAGCTACCAGTTAAAGCTCCATATTTTGGTCCAGGCAGGGACTTGAACTGGCGACCCTCCGGTTCCCAAGCCAAGTCCCTATTGCCTGAGCTACTGCCGCCCCAAGAGCCTTTTACCAAGAACAGAATTATCCACAGAGGTCTCTTCCTCTCCAAAACAAATGGACTAGGTGATTAAAACAGGTAAAAACACTGAATAAAGCAGTTTCATGTTAAAATACACTACAGTGGCAACACAAAAACATGAAAACGCCAATGGCCCTATCTAGAGCTAGTTTTAGTTTTTCCGTTCTTGGCTACTGTAGAAGCATGCCATCTCAGGAGATGAGGACCTGCTCCTTATGTAGATATAAATGGCTAATTTTAAGGCAACAAAAACACAATTCTTATTATCAGGGGATTATACACTCAAGAAAACATAGTTATTATATTCCATTTTTGCTAATATATCCCCCTAAATCCTACACACTGGACCTTAACATTGTCGAAGGAAAAAGGTGAGCACACATTAGCAGGTGCTGGGCTAGCAACCTGTCGTGAAGAGCCGAACAGCATTGGAGAAACACTGATTTATAACGTGACACTGCTTTATTCAGTGTTTTTACTGGTTTTAATCAACTGGTCCATTTGATTTTGAGAGGAAGAGATCTCCGTGGATAATTCGGATCCTTGTACAAACCTCCTTAACAATGAACACTGACAGAATTCTAACCAGGAAAAGTTTCAGCTGTTGCAATCTGCAATCCTCGCTGCTAGATTCCACCAAATTATACACACTGTTCCTTTAAATTAGAATTTTTTTCTTTCCGATGGATAAAAGATCGTAGAATTGGTCGTTTTATTTCGGCGCCGAGAGGTAAAGCTCCAACGAGTGCCCTGCTGATGCACTGCCATGTGGTGCTTATCCTTATCCAAGCTTAGTCCATATCCATGAGTGTGTTTGCATTGGGATTTATGAATGTGAAGATGGCCCATTCTTGCCACTCAAGATGACTCACAAGACCACCATTTTGGCCACTTACGCTGTGAAAGCAGCCTGGGGGATGCCCTTTCAGCACTCGAGGACCTCTGGCTGAGTCCCCTTCACACGGGAGATCAGCCTCACTTGGGAAAAAAAAAAAGTCCCTGCTCCTTACAGGGGGAGCTGTCCTGAGGGATGGCGCGCTCCTTGTCCCAGGGCCTCCCTTCTTCACCTGCCGGCTTAGTGCTCATCACTTATGCACATAATCCCTGGTTAGTGCATGTGATCCACCAGCCCGGGCCCAGGCCCCTGGCCCCCGAGCCTCCCCTGCTCACATGCTTGCTGGGTGGCTCCTGGGTGGCCATGGCAACTCTCATCTTCTCATGACAGTTAGGCTTCAGTCATGGCTCTAAGTCCCTCTTCAGTCTCTGTGCGTCTTTTTCTGTCCGCTGCTTTCTGTCTCCTAAAGCCCTCCTCTGTTTGTGTGTTGTTCTATCTATGGCTCTCTGTGTCTCTTTTCTCCCAGTGCGGCTGTTCCCATGCTTTGGCCCAGCTGAGCCTGAGAAACCGGCTATAACTCAGCAACAGTGTGGCACCTTCAGGGGACACAAAAGTGCATTTCTAGTATATATTTAAAGACTGGATTCTTCATTACTACAGATTGTGCACCAAATGAAGCCCTGACCTCATTTTTATTGTGCGTCTGATCTGTAAACTGAGATTGTAAGATACACTTGTGCGTTTCTTTTCAGTGTGGCCACTCCAGGCCTCTGAGTGCAGATCATCTTACCCCAACACAACCCCGCAGCCTCAACCATTAGTTTGTTTAAAGTGCTGAATATCACGAAGGCCCTTGGGGGAGAGCGAGAACCCGGCAATGTTGTGTGGCCCCACGCTAACAAGTGTCACAGTGATCCGGGCCGGTCCTCCCCCTGTGTGAACGCCATGTGAGAGGCGGCTCCATCCATGCCCCTGCCACCTCCGCACAAGGCCCTCCATTGACTTCTAACCTGTTGAGGGACCACAGGAGACAAAGAGCGGCGGGGCGGGGCCCGTCCCTCCGACAAGCCTGTGAACAAACGTTAACACGGCTGCAACTGTCCACCCCCTGAATCACTGAATTTATTGACCAACCACAGAGCCCATTCAGGCCTGGAAGGACTGATAAAGGAAGGGGGACAGGGACGCCATGAAGGCCCAGGGAAGGAGCCCATGCTTAGGGGACAGGAGGGAGGAGAAGGGCTTTGTGACCGTCTGGTGGGTCACAGACCTTTTACCAGACGTGGGTGCCTTTGTGTCATCTGTAAAATGAGGCCAACCGTAAGTGAGCATCAGGTTGGCCTTGTGTCCCGACTATAAATCAAGACGAGGACCTTATGAGTGTCCCACAGCCTTCAGAGAAGCTGCGTCAGACTGATGTCCGCTTGTGGACTTCACGAAGAATAAAGAGAGCATGTGTGTGCTAACAGACACATTTTGAGAAAGCAACTGAAATTATAACTTTTGGTTCTCAAAAGTGTGCAACAGTGGCCGTTACTCTATTGTAAGCAGGTCTGATCACTCTGCGGGGACTGTTGTGTGCAAAGACACAGTAAACAAAGACTGTGTGCATAGGCCCAAATCTTGAAAGTACACGACTCAGACAAAAAAACGTATGGGTAAAAGAGAAAGGAGATGAAGTCCAAAATGTTTGAAATAGCACACGTCTGAGCGCAAGCTTGAGAAAATCTTTTTGGGCGAGTAGCTGGCTGTGAGGAAGAAAGGCTGTGTGTTTTAGCTTCTTTATGTCTCTCCACCACTCTCCATCTGTTGCTCTACCGATACAAAAGGAATACAGCGGAGAGTACACAAAAACCCATATTGCTTTGTGGAGAGGCAACACTATCCACCAAACTACATCGCAAACACGGATCGAAAAGCAAGACATCTCCCAGGCTCTGTACACACATCGGTGTTTACTGAAAAGATGATCCGTGCAAGTCAGAGAGACACACATGAATTCATGATGCCTCCTCATCCTCATCATGAATATTCCCAAAAAGGCTCTTCCCTGATCTGTGGGAGATTCTTTTCTTTTTGGTACAAGCGAGGACCCCCTTCCCTTATTCACAGTCCCCCCTAAATCCACCCATTCACTGCCTATAGGCCCTGATCTCCACATGAAATGATACCCCTCTTTCTCCTCCACTCTCGCGCCTTTAAGCGCCCATATGCCAGGCAGCGAGGAGGCTGGGAAAGCCCATAATTGATCAGTAAGTCTTGGCTGAAAAAGTGTGACCAGGGTCAGCCCCCCACGAAGCACGCAAGAGTGACTTAATACACAGATTTATTGGGAAATGTAATGGGAGTTCTGCAGAGCAAACACAGGGATACACAGAAACATTTTATTGAAGTAAGAAAATAAGTACAAATATTACAATTTTACAAAACATATTCCCTTAAAAAATGCTATTTTTAATAGTAATAAAGAGGAAAATTAGGCGACTAATTCTTATAGGTTTTCATATTCATTTCATTTTTAACCTTAACTAAAAAAATATGTATACAACAGCTGTAAACAATTTAAAATATATAAAAATCAAAAGTTAAAATCAACTGGTCTACAATTTTCACAGCAGCAAGTGTTTCATTGATTTGTTTTAATTCAATTGCTTTTAAATAATTAATTAATTAAAACATAATCAGTCAACAGTACCTTAGTAATGTTAAATGTTATTTTTCCTTGAACATTTAATTTATTAAAAAAGTCCTATTTTAAGAAAGTGAGCATAAAGATTTAACGGTGCATTTAAGGGACACAGAATTCTGATTCTCTTGATAACTAACACTCTCTTGCTCACTCTTTCACGCAACCACACACACACACACACACACACACACCAACAGTAAAATATTTTTAAAAAGGGACACTGCAGGAAATTTCAGCTTCTCTCTTCCACAGGAAGAATTTCAACTGAAGCGACTCTCGGACAGAAATGCAGCAGTGTAGTGTTTCCTGTCTTAGAAATACAACAGTACCAGTTATGTTCAATAAATTGCAAAAAGACACAAGTCTCTCATGTTTCTTTGAATCCATATGATCTAACACTGTTGAAACTTTAAGATTTTAGCAGCAGCTAATGTTAGTGTAATTGTATTTTATTCACAGTGAAAAAGAAAGATTCGTCCAGTGCTTTTGGGCCTTATGTGGACCTGACTGAGCAAAACAGCAGCTTAAAGGGATAGTCAGGGTTTCTGAAGTGGGGCTGCATGAGGTACTTATCAGCAGTCAGTGTATTACATACAGTAAAAGGTCGGCACGCTCCCAATTTGGAGAAACAAACAGAAGAAGCACCACAGAAGTTAAGTGATGTACTGCTGTGGATGGGGGTTTACAGCAAAACATATTTTAGCCACTTTAAAAAAGGCCTACCCAAAAAATCAGTATCAGTCTGAGTGGATGCTATATTAATATTTTTACCACTTTACCTTGCTGTCAGACAGCCTCTTTCCTGCGGCACTACGTTTTCAAAACTGTGTGCAACTGTGCCATGTACTGTATTAGGCAACAGATTAGCTCTTCAGATCAGACCTTCAGCAGTTTATGAAAGCTGTCTGCATTACTTTGTTTCAGCAGCTGTGGCTCAGAGGTAGAGTGGGTCGTCCACTAATCGGAAGAGCAGCGGTTCGATCCCCGGCTCCTCCACTCCACATGTCGAAGTATCCTTGGGCAAGATATTGAACTCCAAATCCTGACGGCTGTTCCATCAGTGTATGAGTGAGTGTGAATGGTTACTGAGCAGCAGGTGGCACCGTGTATGGTAGCCTCAGCCACCAGCGTGTGACTGTGTGTGTGTGTGTGTGTGAATGTGATATGTAGTGTAAAATAAGCCCTTTGAGTGGTCGGACGACTTGAGAAGCACACACAATTTTTAAAATTCGGAGAGAAGGTTAAGTTTCTGTCTGACTGCGCAGTTTCTGACCTGAACAGCTGACCTACAGCATAATACAGTACGCGGCACAGTTGTACCTTTGCGTAGGAATACAGAACTTCTACGGTTGAGAAAAAGTAGTGCCCAAGGAAAGGGGCTGTCTGACAGCAGGGTAAAGCAGGGAAAATTTCTAAATACAGTGTACACTTATATTGATATTAATTTTTTTAGGTGGCTAAAATACTTTTTGCTGCTGCCCCCCGTCCACAGCAGTACATTGATTAGCTATTGTGTCGGTACTCATGCCTGCTTCTCCAAACTGTGGCCGTGACTGACATCTACATTGGTAATACAACGATTATGGATAAGTACCTCATGCGACCCCACTTTAAAAGATCTAAACTGTCACTTTAATATTGGATCTGTATGATGAATCTGATCTGTCAGACTGAGAAAAACAAATCAAAGAATGGGTCAGATAATAAAAACTGTTTCAAACAATTCAAAGACTCATCTGATATTCATATACCATTCTCAGTGTCCAGTGTTGTAGTTTGATTTTGTATGCCATTGACAGCAAAGTACAACGTAGTTAGTAAGACATCCAGTCATCTTAAAGGAATAGTTTAACATTTTGGGAAACATGCAAACTGGTTTTAAACTCTGAAAGTTAGATGAGAAGATCAAACCACTCTCATGTTTGTACAGGAGATATGAAGGTATAGATGGCAGCTGGTTAGCTTAGCTTAGCACAAAAACTAGAGACAGAGGGAAACAGCTAACCTGGAGTCTGGTCATCACCGTGAGGTTGCCAGGCAACCAGCAGAGACGTAACCACCTGTAAAACCTCAACATGTTGTTTTTACACTTTGGTTTAAGTATGAGATAAACCAAATAAAAACAAATGTGCTTCAGAAAATGTTCATCTTCAGACAAGAGCCATGCTCACTGTTTCCTTGTTTTCCTCATCTTTGTGCTAAGCTAGATGTGGCCTTGTTAACATCTGGTATTAACATGCATCTTGGGTGATCCAATCACAAGTGGACAGCTCTATGTCTGTTTATGCCTGGAATTAGAATGCTCTCCACATGCATCTCAAGTAACCACTTGTGATTAGACCTCACTTCCCTACTCTATAAGCAAACATCTAAATCATTTCTATTTGCAAAGACCAGATGCTGATGTTGTTTGCAACTGCCAGGAAGTTTATTATGTTTATTATGCTGGTGTGAAGTTATTTCCTCTCAAAGCACAGAACGTACATGCTGGTTGGCCATCAGCTGAGGTCTTTGCGGTGTGTTCATGTGCAACTTTCTGGCTGAGAAACAGGCGATGTGAGGCGACGCAGCAGAGGGGGGCTTTTGTCGCTGCTAGTTCTCTGAAGTCTGTTTAGTGTATCTTAGCCTTTACACACATTTCAGCAGCAACACATTAGTTTGCCTTGAGGAGACAGACTGCGGAAGATTGTGGATGGCTTCAAGGAGAGATGAGGCATCCCCCAGTGTGGAGGATCGATAGATGGCTCTCATATCCCCATCACTGCCCCCTCCAGCAACGCAAAGGATTACTTCAATCGCAAAGTCATTCCGTCATCTTACTAGCTACTGTGGATGACCTCTCTCGGTGAGTAACACAAAAACACACACACACACAAACACAGACACACCGAATAGGTGTGTGTAGAACAGATGGTCCTTCAGTGTGGATAAGGACACATTAGCGTCCTGAAAGCACTCAAAGAAAGTGGCCAGAGCAACTCTAAATGTGGTCTGAGCAATCACATTTCATGACGCATTAAGGACGCAATTCACACCTGTACTTATTATTGGCCGCTTATGATCTGATCATCCAAGATGCATTTTAATACCAGGTGTAAGAAGGGCCTGTGTCCGCTGTCTCTGCTCTCATATTTACAATAAAAATGTAAGTGGTATCAATCCAGCAAATTAGCGTACCATAATTCCCAAAATGTCCTTAACAGAGGCCTCTGGCTCAAGTTTCAGCAGCGTGACAGCACATTAGGGCTAAAAAAAGGTGCAAAGTGTCTGTCCATTCTGATGAGGTGAATCTAAATGGAACTTTATGTAAGAGCCGTTCACAGTGTCAGTCAGACATTGCAGCAGGAGGCCTCACCTTAACGAGGCTCCTGGAATGGTCACTGGCATCCAGCAGATTCTCTGTCACATCTCTGAGCTCAACTCAAGCTACGTCAACATGAAGGCTCAACCAGGGTTTTAGGTTTTAGTCTGTGCAGTAGTTTGCTCATTGGTCATGGTGGTGTCAGAGGGGGGCAGAGATGTGAGATTGTGTATCACTGGCATAGGTGACAGTGGAAGGTCTGGGAGGCCAGTCGCCGTCGTCCTGCAGCTTCAGGGCCAGGTGCATGTAGCGCACCCTTGGGGGCTTGTTTCGCCGACAGAACAGCCAGGAGAGGCAGGGTGAGCCCCAGCGGTCATTGGCCTCCTGCGAACACGTAAAGTACGAACATCAGAAACTAGTCAGTGAGGCAGCATTATGGATGTTTTTACATTACCTCTGCTGAAATCATGAATGAGCTTCTTCCGGTAATGTACCTAGAGTTTATTCACATGCAAGATGATGCAAAGAACTTTCGTTTTATTTGCAGGAGGGAACGGGATTGGTTGACAGTTTCAAAGGAATACGTCACCCCCCAAATGACCATTTGTCTATCATTTAGTCACCCTGTGTTGCATTGAATTTGTGAAGAAAGCTTTCCATGGTGAACTAAGAATCCAAAAATGGAGAAAATTCTTGATGAATTGAGGTCACAGGGGGCCGCTTTTAACAACAGCAAAAGTCTGAAATGCTAATGATGTGGACATTCAAAAAAATACATTGCTTACTGCGTCAATATCAAGAGCTTTGCTTTGTTGTTTTTTTTTTTTTGTCAAAAGAATTCTCAACACAAAGACCTTAATGAAATGTAGTGGAATAAGACATGACATATAGAATAACATCAGTTTTAATATTTAGTTCTATCAGATTTAGCCTATATTGATTATTCATACAGCAGTCACAACATGTACCAGGCCATCAGAGGAAAAAAGAAGCAAGAAAACAACAGAGCTGAGAGTTAAGAGTGTGTGTAAACCTTTATATAAAGTGCAACCACTTAAAAAGTCAAAAGCATCCCAACCTGAGGCGTGTCAGCAGAAGGCGGTTCTGAGGGGCGATTTACCCCCTGATTGCATCTGAAAACTAGCCGCTGCAAGATGATGTCAAGGATCAAAATCTACGGGAGATTTCAGTGTGAAGAGGAAGATGAAGCTGGTCATGAAGATTGGGTAAAAGCCACAGAAATGCACAGAGAAATAACTCAAAATGAAACTTAAAAAAAAAAACGTTATCTACTGATTTCATTCATTAGGCTGTAGTGATGCAGGGATGCACTACTGAGCACAGATTCAGCAGAACAAAAATCACCACATGCAAATCCCAGTTTTCTAATTGAAAAAAAGGGAGCGAGATCAGTCACAGAGAGCTTGATGTCTCTAAAGCGTACCTCCAGCATGAAAG
This sequence comes from Cephalopholis sonnerati, assembly GCA_019142605.1. Classification (NCBI taxonomy): domain Eukaryota; kingdom Metazoa; phylum Chordata; class Actinopteri; order Perciformes; family Serranidae; genus Cephalopholis; species Cephalopholis sonnerati. Next base: position 9,886,033 of record JAGQAX010000010.1, read on the forward strand.
ACACAGCCGCATTCACTATGACAATGATGACCAGTGTAACGCGCCAGTCATGGGGAACACACACGATCTGGGTGGAGGCAGAGCAGCAGGATGAGAGCAGTCAATGCAACACACACACACACACACACACACACACAAACACACTCTCCATCAACTTCATAGCCAGTGTTATGCCTTTACTCTGTTTTCAAATGTGCCATTTTTTTCCTGCTTTCATGTTTCTACTGTTAAAATCTGCAGCCAAGGCATTCATTTTTTTTCTTTAGAGCAGTCAGTGCGACAACAACATACCAAAAAAAAAAAGGTAAGAGTTTAAGTTTACCTCCAGGAAGCTGTCGATGGCAGGAACAGGATACAGCATGATGAGGAGGAGGAAAGTATACAGACCGATGCAGGACAGCATGAACGGCCCTGATAAAATTAAACAACAGAATTCAGTGACACCAGATTAAACAGTTATTTATAACTATTGGAATGTAACGAAGTATATTTACTCTAGTACTACTGAAGTATAATTTTGATGTACAAAACTTGAGTTTTTCCATTTTATGCTACTTTATACTTCTAATCAGTGACATCTCAGAGCCAAATATTGCACTTTTCACACCACTACATGTATTCTAAAGCTTTAGTTACTTAAATTATTTACATTTTGTAGCAAAATAAAAACTTTGCGAATACGGTTATATTAATATATCATTATAGATTAATCCTACCAGCAGTTTATAAAGTAATTTAAGTTAGCCCTACCTTTATCTGCTGCAACATTAAAGTCATGAACACATGAATGCATCAATTATTATAATTAATAAAATAATATATATAATTCTAAAATGGGCCATTCTGCAAAATTAGAATGTCTACAGGCATCAGACATTTTAATTTAATGCTTTTAAGACATTTCCAAGATAATTTTTAACCAAATTTAATACTGATTTTTGAACAAATCATCTTTTTCTTATTCAAGCATTGCAGGTAAGTTTACAGGTGAGTAGTATATATGTGGTTGCAGGTAAGTGTAAGTATAAAGTAACAAGGCAGTATTAGGGTCAGTGGTAGGATTAAAGATTTGTATCATCACAAATGTGGATAAATGAAATTAGCTAAAATGTTTGTGGCAATTAAAACCTCACAAATTCAAATTTAAGACTATGTAATGACTTTTAAGTCCTAAAAATTAAAATATTTAAGACATTTTAAGACTTTTGAAGGACGTGCAGACACCCTGATAAGATGCATTTGTAGTTTTGGTGCTTTAAGCATATTCTGGTACTTATATTTTTACTTACCTGAGATTTTGAATGCCCTTCACAAGTATTTTTACACTGCAGTATCACTACTTTTACTCCACTGAAATATCTGAAGACTACTTACAACACTGTATTTGGGAGGTGATTCATGCCAGAAGAGATTGTAAATATATACACTGTATGTCACACTTATATTGAAGTGATGAAAAAAAAACGTATTTAAAAAATGAATGGATTCATTAAGTAAATGAATTAGAATTTGAAAAACTGAATTCAAAATTACAGTTTAAGTCTAAATGAATAACAGTTACTTTTCTATTAACTTTCTGTCAGATATTCTGTTTTTATAATCTTTATTAATTAAGAAAGAAAAGACACATACATTAAAAGGTCTAATTTTAGAGGCCATTTTTAGCATTGTATGTAATACAGGCAAATAATGTCTCTGGCAAATTTAACTCATTCTGTGTTGATAATAATCTCTTTCCATACACGTCACTCTGACAATCAATCATCACTTTATCAGAACTAAATGAGTCTTACAGTTCTTGTAGCTCGGCTGTCTGAAGGGCTTTCCCTTGGAGAACACGATGGCCACAGCCAAATACTGGAAGGAGGAGACGTAGAAGAGGGTGGTGTTCTCATAGTTCCTAATGTTTTTGTGGTCGTGGGGGGTGGTTACATTCACGCTGTGAGCGAGACTGGATCTGGACACATTACAGGCACTACAGGAGAAGAGAGGAGAGAAGCAAACAGTCACACAAATCTCTAAAAAGTCCTGCATTCATAAACCAGAAAAAAACAAGACAAAAGATAAAAAATATGCCACTTTTGTTTGCACAGTGTACTGCTTTTTTTCTCTTGAAAATGAAATGTGTTACTGAATACAGCTACAAATTTCCCAGTAGATACTACATCAAAAAAACAAGGCAGGTAGAAAACTCAGAGTTGCAATTTTAAACTAATTGGAGGGACAAACAATGGATTTTTTGACTTAATCCAGTTTTCTTCATTAGCCATGATAATAACCAGACAGAACTAACCACTATATGAACAAGGTGCCAATCAGACTGTACTGTAAGTTTGTTAATTTGGTGGGTGAGGTGTACGGTGAGCATTAAGTGTGACAATCAGATTTTCTCACAGTTGTAAAAAGCATGCAGAGGTCAGCAGGGACAAAGCTGGAGAGCAGCCTCAGACAAAAGACTGTATACAGTGTCATTTACATATTCTTACCAACCAGTGATTTACTGATTTGTCATTTGACAGGAGCTCATTTCAGACGTGTTACTCACTCTGACTGAGGCGTCCATATCTCATACCAGCTCTGCTGTTGTACTAAGAGGAAAGCCAGGACCTGGAAGACCAGGCAGGTGAGGATCTGGGTCAGAACTGAGCAGAGCAGCGGGCCAGAGATCAGACTGGACGGAGGGCGGCGCCACACCAGCTCGTTCCACGCAGGGTTCAGACTCACTGAAGACAGAAGGTACTGTGAGTTAAAGGAAATTTTTTCCCCAAAAAAAAGATAATTTGAATATCAATTGCTCTCTCTGTGTTATGCTGAATTTGTGAAGAAAACTTTTTCCTGCATGTTTCAGTGGTGAACCAAGAATCCAAAAACTGAGAAGGTTCTTGATTAATTGGAGTCAAAGGCAACCACGCTAAACATCAGCAAAAGTAGATGTTAGAGCCATTTCTAGCAAGTCCTAGTGTCCTAGTATTTTTGAGTCACTCTAATATGCCACCTGGCCTGGCATTTCAGGAACTTTAATGAAAGGCAAGTGTGGAGCGTGGAAGACGCCATAGGGTTACAGTCTAGGCATTTTTATTTAGGGAATGTTTGTTTGGGGATTTTTGGCTCCATTTTTTTTTTAATGCGACAATCAAGACAATCAGTTCATAGCATCATCTTGCAACTCTCCATACATCCTGCAAATCAGTCACCTCTTAAACCAACCGAGACACCCTGGATCATCAAACAGTGAGTAAAACTAAACCTACAAAGGACAGTGAGTTCATTATATCTCCTGTTATGGTGTCTGTGGGCAGCTTTTTCTTAACTTACTTGGAAGCCGCAATACTACACATCAAAAAAAAAAAAAAAGTTTACAAGCTCTTGCACAAGTTGTGCAGTGTAATCCAGGTCACATTGATCCAGTCGTATGCTCAGACACATGCATTTATACTGATAGTTTGCTGTTTAAAACTCTTCTAGATAAACAGTATCATGCACAGACAAGTAGCGCACCTGGCTAAAAGCATGCATTTGAACTCCACTCAGTGTAATGCATGTGCAGAGATCAAACCCATGCAATGTTTTGATATAGTTTTTTTTTTTGCCTCACTTTTTTCTCAGATTCATCGAGAATTTTCTCTGTGTTTGGATTCTTCACTCACCGTGGAGCTGTGCAAGAAAAGCAATGTTTTCTTCACGAATGTAACACAACATGGGTGATAATCGAAATACAAAGATCATTTTGTGGGTGAAGTATTCCTTTAATACTCTAAATTTTCATATTTGATTGCTTTTGTCCAACCCCTAAACTCACACATTGTTTAAAAAGCATTTTTACTCTACGTGCTGCTCACTTGTGAAGGCGATGATGAGAATGATGGCGATGTCAATAAAGAGGAACTGGAAGTCTCCCAAATTGCTGAGAATCTACAATATCAGAGAAGTTGAAAATTAAAAATCACACAGGAACAGAGGAATGGATCAACAATGTCTCAGTCTATAAGACTCACCGACTTCAGCTCACATGTAAAACAATATGGTCACATCATGTCACAGGTAATGTATTTTACTGCACTCTCTTTATCCTGCCCATGAGCTCTTTGTATGTCATGTGGGCACTGTACCAGTGTTTGTAACTCAGTGGTGAGCTAACAAATGCAAGACCTTAAACAACATGTCAAAAACATATTGCTTTGCTTCATAAAGTTTAAAACACCAAGGACATGAATAAAACACCATGAATTATGTCCATTGTGTTTATTACGAAGCTCAAATAAAACAATTCTCAAAGTGGAAAAATAAACTCTTACACTAAAATATTTTGCTTTTCCCTTTTAAAGAAAAGTTTTATTCAAGGTAAATCAAATAATACAATATTGTTTCTCTTAAAAGAGAAATACTGTGGAGCTGCAGTGGGACTGAGCTGTAAAGTGTAAGACTGAGAGGCAGCAGCGTGTTTACCGAGTACAGCAGGGTGACACTGAGGTACTGGATGATGCTGTAGAGAGCCATGAACTTGAACACACAGAATGATGTTATGAGGGCAGCTCGACCCTCCCTATGGAAGACAAGAAAATCAGAGATAATGAGAATTAAAAAGCTCAACAGAAAACCTGTATAAGGATCAGTATCATATTATCATTGCGCCCCTGGTGGTTACCGAAGGAACTGATGTTAAGTTAACAATTTGTAACAAATCTACATCAGCAGTGAGGTGCTACCTGATGAGGTTAGGGACGCAGGAGATGTTGGACGTGGAGGAGGTGAAGGGTGAAGCGACAGAGGCCTCCAGTTCAGACAGCGAGATCCCACTGTGAGCTCTCTTCAAAGCCTGAGACAGAGAGAGAACTTAATTAATATAAATCACTTTGCATTAAAATAATATCAATGAGAAAAGGTTAAGTTTTAATATGCTATCCATTTATTTGAGTAATTTTTTTCCTCCTCTATATTTCAGGTGGAAATATTTCACCATTTTTGTAGGGCTGTACCAAATATTAAGCTTTATTCCATGTCTTAATTTAAAATTCAAATGCTTTGCTGCTATTTTTTGTTCTGCATGTCTGTTCATTGTTTTTAAATCCAGTATGTCAACACAGTTGCACATAAAGATTAGACTATACTAATGGTATTAGTATTATATTATTAGTATTATACTATTTGTAGACTTGGATCCCCGTGCTGGCTGCGTAGGATTGTTTCCAGCTCATGTGATCCAAACATTTCCAACAACTTTCAGAGCGTTGTAAAGTTCAGAAGTCAAAATTTATTTAAAAAAACGATAGATGTAATCATTTTAAAAATTCACTACATGTTTTAATCTGAAGAAATACACACAAAGAGAGGCATGCACCTGTAGTAACAGGGCGGTCTAGCAGTCATCTAACAGCATCATAAATTAAATGTATTCATTACAGAAAACTGATTTACAGAATCACCTAAAGTGACCAAGACATTTACTCAAAATAGGTAAGGTAATGTTTTTGTTTTTTTTTTACACCCTCTCGCACTGATCTAAAACTACCTTTTACAACGGTTTCAATTACTTGTTCTTTCTCTTAAAAAGTATATTCATGACATACAAAGCCTACTACATGGATATTATTGGAGCCGAACTTGTAGAGAATAAAAAAGTCCTGTGACTTTGAGAATACGTTTATTAAAACTGACACCAACATCAAGGCATGCCAAAATCATTACTGTCTGGAAATGCCCTCAGACCCAAGAGGGTTAATAAGAAAAGACTAACTCTTTAAATCCAATAAATCTCTTTGTTCGAATTAAGGATTTTTTTTATAAGGTGACGACATCATAAAATATGACGACAAATAAATAAAATGATATTCAGTACAGCCCTACATTTTGGATACTAAAAACTTTGAGCAATAAAGCTTTACATGCAACACATTATGCATAATGAGCTCAAAAAAATTTGATTTTCTTAGCATTTTTATTACACAGCAGTGTATGAGTAGGCTCAGATTCACCAGCTTTTAAATTCTATGCGTCCAAAATTTCAACACCAACACAAATGTTACTTGATTGTTAAACAGTTGACTGTTTTTCAAACATGATAACAGAATTTTTCAGTAGGGATTTGAGCACTTCCTTTACAATGTTACATGTATTTTATTTTGTAAGTATTCCTGAGGACCAATCAGACACTGACATGTAAGAATAGTTCACAAAGGTGACATCAGTCTGGAATGAGATGGGACAAAGTATAATGTTATGTTAGGATTTGTGCACATTACATACAAATAACCCAATACTTACTCCACAGTCATTTGCACCGTCACCACACATCCCAACAGTGTAGCTGGAAGGAAAACAAAGTGAGGAAAAGTATTTGCTGATGAATAATCTTTATAATTTAGATGATCCCCAACGGATTTTAACAAATGAGAGACTCACTCTATGCTCTGCAAGACCTCCACCAGCTGAGTCTTCTGATCTGGAGCCATACGGGCAAAGACTGTGGCTCTCAGCACGAGCTGCAGCACCCCCATGTGGACAGACAAGGAATTACAGAAAAATCCAAACAACATGATGCCAGCATAGTATTACAGGAACCTAAACTGCACCTATTCATCTGTAAAATAGCTTTGAAGTTGAGGCAAACTTAATATTAGTCTGAATATGTATATGATTATGAGTGTGAGGATGAGGCTGTACCTTTTGGACGAGTTGAGGGAAGTGCTCAGTGATAACAGCGAAGGCTCTGCCACTCACAGCAAAGTGATAGGTCTGCTCCTGCTGACTAACGTGCTTGTCGTATAACCCGTCCTCCATGTTTATCTCCACAGTCTGAGGGAAAAAGGATGAATCAATATCATAGAACACCAGGAAACTACCAACTAATCCTGCACAACTTCTTGAAGATTTAATCTGACTCCTTTCTGTGCTCTTATCTGACTGCCACATGCAGTAATTGTGCCATTCATAAGTGCGTAAAAGAATATGAATATGAATGCTTTAGGAGATTTTCACACAAGCATGTTTTTCTGCAGTGTTTACCCCTCTACTTTAGCTTGTTCAGAATTCTATTATAACTTAAGGCACTGACAACTGCAGAGTGATGCCTCAACATGCAGGCCCAAACTTGTGGTTAAGCAGGATTGGGAGCATTTTATTTATTAGTCACAGGAACACCAGTGAAAGTAACCTGTAAGAAAAACATCCTGGCATCAATAAAAGGAATCAATAAGCTCAGAGGAATGCAATTCCAATAGTTTGTACAATTTGAAACCGTTTCTTGATGCACATCCCTTTTGCCCCTTTTCCACCAACATATAACCCGTTCCGTTCTTCTTCCCACACCTAATTTTGAACCATTAGGAGCATTTTGACCAAAAGAAAAATGGATTCAGAACCCAAAAAGTTGGTTCTCAACTGGAACCAAAAAATAGCAGGTTTTCCTTGACCTGAAGTGTGAACTGTGACGACATCAGTGGTCATATTCTGCAGGTTGGAAAGAGAGGATGGAGAAGGCAACAATGGAGAAGTCAAGTCAGAAATTGTTGGAAAAAAAAGAGTGTGCAGTGGTCTCATTGTTAGTCGATCCATGCTTGTTTTTGGGGTAAAAACAAATATCTAATAACAAGAAAATTTCGCAGTATAATCCACTATTTTGCTACTACTGTTTACATCTGTTTCTGTTCACTGTTTCTGTTAATAACACATCCTTGACTATAATTGTTCCGTGCAAAACTGGTGGAAATGCAGGTTGGTTCGCTAGGTGGCACCACGGTTCTACAAATCCTGAGTGGAACCAGTTCAACAACCAGAGCTAATTTGGCAGAGAAAGGGTATATGAGTTATGGCATTGAATAATGGCCAGGAAAAGTGTTCTTTGAAGACCATTTTGAAAGCACAGTGAAGTTGATCTTTGGATATAAAATGTCATGACTTCATCATTTAATCATATTTGACATTTGTGTGAAATTTTATCCTAATTAGCATATGAATTCTTAAGTTATGGCCAAAAACAGTGACCTTTATATTTGACCTTTAACCACCAAAATCTGATCAGAACATTCTTGAGTCAAAGAAGACATTTATGCTGAATTTGAAGAAATACCCTTAAGGTGCTCTTGAGATATCCAGTTCATGAGAATGGGACGGAAGGATGAACAACCCAAAAACACAATGCCCCTGACCACAGCTATCGCCGATGCAGAGGCATAAAAACCCCACAGTCGATCATGATATGCTCAAATTTGTTTTTGGAGCCGTTTTTAGCAGCTTTCCCAGGTTGACAAAGTCTCTACCCCGATAGATAAAACAAACAGACCACCTATTGTGTTTTTATATTGATTTATTCATCACTCAGTGGCTTTCTGTCTCACCTGACTGTCCTTGTCGGTCAGAGCGGGGTTTTCAGTGTAATGCCATGTGATACTCGCAGGGTGGGAATCCTTAGGAGGCGCCGCATCTGCAATAATGACCCTCTCATGTGAACGGATCATCCCACAATCTCGAGCCACCGATATCGCGGTCAACATGTTGTCACCTAACAGAAGATAAAAAAGAGAGAAAAGGAGGGAAAACAGGGAGGTGATGTTGAAATCCATGATTTTATTCTTTACGAGGAGACACTGCAATGATGACATGGCATTCAAACAAGTGGATTTACCCGTGACCATCAAAGTGCGGATATTAGCTTGACGTAATTCCTGTAATACCCCGGCTGTCTCCTCTTTTATTTTGTTCTGCATGATGATCAAACCGAGGAACTCCATGTTGGTTTCTATCAGGTCCCTAAACACAACAAATCAAACATTTTACTATCAGACACACCGTTTATTTGTTACAACTATCAAATAAAAATCATGTTTCAAGTCACATTATTGAATGAATGGAATTCACTCCCTTGACACATCACACAGGAAAACAATAAAGCTAGATTTAAAATTCAATTGAAGCAGCACCTTCTGACAAAGACTTAGATTATCCATAAAACAGACAAAAGTATAGTTGTCAAAGCCTAATTCATTACAATCAAAGGTCAGTTTGACTGTGTCATGTGTCTCATGATGTGAAGGGTGTGTCTTTGTTTGTGGTGCAGGCACATTTAATTGCGGATTATTTCTGCTAATATTACAATAGTGGAGCTTCATAATCAGAGCAAAATTTAGCCCCAAACTGGTGGTTACTTACCAAATGAAATCATGAAAAAGCATTTATTTTTTTGTTGTATTACCAGGGTCTGTCTTGTTTGTCTGTGTCAATGTTTTCGTCCAGTCCTGTTATTTTGTTCAGTGTTATATGTGAGTTGTTTTTGTGCACTGTCACAAATGTAAAGTTGTTGTGGACCTCAGGAAGAAAAGCTAATGGGGACCCTAATAAACTAAATTACACCTAATTTAATCAAAGAATAATTCTTTTTTATACATCCTGTCTTTTAGCTAACCTTTCTTGACCGCTTCTACATAAGTTAATTATTCCCTACATTTATAACAAAGGCTGTAAAAACATCCACAAACAATCAAAAGGTCATGATGGCTTTTTAAAGGGACGGCTTGGATTTTTTTCAAGTGGGGTTATATGAGGGTTGTCCACATCAAGATAAAGCAGTAAAAGTTAATTAGTGTACATTTAAACTGATATTGATTTTTTTTTTAAGTGGCTTAAACGCATATTGCTGCTGACCCACACACATCAGTACAGTGTTGAGCATTGTGAAACGCTTGTCTGCTTTCCAAACTGACCACCATTTACTGTAGATAACACACTGACTGTGGAGAAGTACATATGAAAACCCTCTTCAAAAGATCTAACCTGTCTTATTAATGTAACAAGATAAGCAGATAGTTTATTAATATAGAGGCAGTTTCTTGATTGCAGTTACACCCTTTAACTCAGATTGCACCATATCTTGTGGTTGTGCTGCATTCTGATAGGTTGAGGCTGCTGTTGGTGGAAAAACTGTTTTTAATGCGTTTTAAATTATATAGATTCCTCCATGCAAGTTGTTGCGCATGCAAAACTATGAGTACCACAAACAGCTTGCAGTTTGATTATGAGATAACTGACGCCACGGCTCGTGTTTTAGAGAACTGGAACATTTTCTGCTCTGCTGTAGCAGCACTGTAAATATTTGGACATGATGTCATTTGATCCATGTTTGTCCAGTTAGCAGGGGAGTGAAGTCCTCCAGACATCTAATTTGGAAGTACAGGCTGATTTTTAACAGAGTTACAGTATTTGAGAGTCTCTGTCAGTAGCTGTGTGTACAGTGTTATCTGTGCAGGGAGGGAGTACCTGCTGAGGGTCTGGACTTTGTGCCAGGAGAGTTTGGACTCCAGCTGTCGATGTGCCAGGGCAATAACCCTGAAGCCCTGCCTGGTGTAGGTCTCCAGAGTCTCTTTGAAGCTCTCAGGGACTGAAGAAAAAGGACAGAGCTGTGTCAGTCTGGCCCTTTTTAGACGAGTGGGCTATTTGTTTAACGAGCAGGAAAGAGATATAGAAGCCGTACATAAAGATTTATTGTCCATTACTATGTTTATCATCATAGAGATGCAAAATTAAAGGATGAAACCTCCACCCAAACCTTTAACCTACAGGAGAAGAGTCAGACCTGTATGCTGTTTGCAGAGGCTGGCCACAACCTCCGGTGCTCCTTTCAAGAAAGCGTTCATGTGTTTTTCCCCAAGCCTCCTGACCACCACACTCATCCTCTGCAGGGCCGAGGAGAAGGGGAACTGACGAAAGATACCAATCTCACAGGACTGAGGAGCAAAAGACACACGTCGCATACATGTTCAGCGTCAAAAAGCTTCCAATCAGTTGTTATTTCACTTCAGGTTTAAAAAGCATAGTTCAACATTTTGGAAAATACACTCGTTCGCTTTCTTGTCGAGTCTTAGATGAGAGGATAGTTTTTAGAGATGGTTACCTTATCTAAAGGCTGGAGAGAGGGTGAAACAACTAACCTGGCTTTGTAAAACAATAACAAAATCTGGCATCCAGCACCTGGAGTCTTCTTATCACTTTAAGGTTGCCTGGCAACCAGCAGAGACTCCAGGAAGTCGCTGCTCCCTGACTAAGGAAAAATAGAGTGCATTCCGATGGCCTGGTAGTTCCCTGCAAAGTGGACTGCACAGGGTATTCAAACCTTAGGCAGAACACAACACTCAGTTCAAAGGGGAATGTAAAGGGAAAAAATGAACAACAGTTCATCAGTTCACAGGAGGCTGCAAGTAATATTACCCATCAGTCATTGCGCCTCGCTGGAACAGCTGATGTGATGCTGTTTAACTATGCGTTTAACACCACTGAACTCCAGGAAAAATGTTTGTTGTCCATTATTAATTGTCAAAATGCACAACATTAACAGCAGCCAGGTGAGCTGTTTCCCTCTGTTTCCTGTCTTTATGCCAAGCTAAGCTAATTGTCAGCCGACTGTAGCTTCATTTTTAGCATACAAACATGAGTGTGGTATCAATCTTCTCATTTAAATGTCAGCAAGGAAGTCAATAAAAAACAAAATAAAAATAAAACGAAATAAAAATGGAGATCAAGAGGGATCTAATGATATAATAAAAACTTACAAATAGATTTCTTTACAGCCAAAAATAAATATACTGATCACACAATAATGATATAGAGAGTTACTGCACCATGTTCTCAGTAAGTGGATTGTTCTGATTGGATTCAGGGATGAAGTGATTTGGAGGTCGTACAACTGTGGGCATTATGGGATTGTGGAGTGCAGTCTCTTCCTCCGTGGGCTCCTCTAGGATCTAAACAAAAATGAGATCAGATAAAGTTTTACTAAGCCTGGTGTGACAAAAAAGAAATCAATCAATCTTCCTCCTGAAAGGAAGAGGCATTTGCTGAAGTATCCATGGCACCAGACTTTAACCATTTTAGCCAAGAAGTATTTGCTCTGCCAAGGCAATGAGTGTGTTGCTGCATAATTCATTTACACACCAGTATCCAAGCTAGCTGTGGTGCCAGTGACTAAGCACGTCAGGTGTAAACATTAAAAGTCTTTGCTTACCCAGCGTGTCGCGTTGAACATTTTGAGGTCTAAAGGGTCTCCGGAGAGCTCGCCCTCTATCTTGGTGAGTGAGTGGCAGGTAGCCATGCAGGCCACAAATACAGTGTTCACCAGACTTTCCTTAGCTGCATCTGACTCAGGGGGAGAAAAGCTGTAAGAAAAGAAGGAAATCATACACAGTTATGGTGCTGTATTAAGGGGCTGATGCTGAATCAGATACATGGTTGTTTACGTACTCTCTATTGAAGCCTTGAAAAGCAAGTGAGCGAAAAGAAATTCTCTTGATCTATTTTCTAAGTCTGATCTAAATTGTTTTCCAGGTAATGTTATGCCAGGACAATTTGTCTTAGTTACTTTTTTTTATCAGGGAAAACTGGTGAAATAACTTTTCTTTTAGTCCTACTTAGAAACTAGGACATGGGGTAGTGGCGCACTACAGCCTCCTGTGGACAAAATGTGTATTGCAACAACAACAAAACAGGTCCTAACTGAAAAAAATGATCTGCCAAGATCTGCCAAAACTTCCTTTAGTTTTGCAGATGAAAAAAACAACTTGGAAAAAATGATCCAGGCAAAACTTTAACACTTGTTATAAAAACAGCAGAAAAAATAATTAAAGAGCCGACTTGGAAAATGGATCACCAGATTTCTTTACTCACTTGCGTCTCAGGGCTTCCATACAGTAATTGTCCCGTTTTTCACAGAGAGATAAGAATCAAAACATTCATTTATTTTCCATAACCCCTTATCCTGTTAGGGGTTAGCGGTGTGCTGGAGCCTATCCCAGCTGACACTGGGTGAGAGGCAGGGTACACCCTGGACAGGTCACCAGACTATCACAGGGCTGACACATAGAGACAGACAACCATTCACACTCACATTCACACCTACAGGCAATTTAGAGTCACCAATTAACCTGCATGTCTTTGGACTGTGGGAGGAAGCTGGAGTACCCGGAGAAAACCCACGCTGACACTTAGGGAACATGCAAACTCCGCACAGAAGGGCTCCCCCACCCCGGGGTTCAGAACAAGAATCCTCTTGCTGTGAGGCAACAATACTAACCACTGCCGTGCCGCCCACTCACTTGCTTCTCAGGGCTTCCATAGTAACATATTGTTTTTTTACTCATTGAGGTAAACAAAGTCCTTGGATTTAGTTTCAGGCCTCTGCAAATGTGTTTTTGCTCCAGAGCTCTTAAAAGTGTCTTATGGCCAAAGTAGGCACATTTCCTTCTTTTAGATCCCTCATGTGTTTAAACTTTTTTTCTGAAAAATCAACTGAGAAGCGGTTTATAGACAAAATATCCAGACAGGAATATCTGTTTTTGGCGGCTCTAGCAAGGTAAATATTTGACAAATGATCACATTCACACAAAAATCACATAAAAATCCAACACTGCCATGAAGCAGGTCTGCTCACTGATTAACTTCCCACAATGACTAAACTAAACCTGAGTTGTAAAAAATATTGTTACAACAGCATAAACATCATGCCAAAGTCTCTGATAACTGACACATTTATATTGTCTCACTGATATATTGTCACATTGCCCAACCTCAGGTCTTGACTTGTACATGTAACTAGCTCTAATTATAACTTTCACTACACTCTACAGCGTTCACAAAGTGTCTTGACAGGCAAAGCAAAAGCAGGAAACTCAGAGGGCAATATAACAGAAAGTCAAACAGGAGCAATACAAAATTAATTATTAAAAAAATACAAATAAAAAAATAAAAGTAATAAAAAGACAATAAAAGCAATAAAAGGACGACAGTAAAAAGAGATGACATCACATTAAAGTGAGTCTATAAAAATGAGTCTGACTTTTAGATTTATGCCTCGACTTTGAACGGCCAGCAAAGCCCCACACGGGGATCTGAGGTTATGTCTCAGAATGCTGAAGAGAAAAAAATCCAGCTGTTTTGCAGTTTCTATCAGGAAACTGACGCAAAAGACAACTAATCCAAAATAATTACCTGCCATCTTCAGCTCTCTGAACACCCCACAGGTCCAAACCATCTTCAGTCAGAGTACCAGTCTGAAGAAAAGCAAAACACATACAGTTAACAATGCACCAAACCAGACCGTACAATCATCATCATCATTGTCATCATCACACCTACAAGCAGGAAATAAATTCTAATTCTCCAAAATTTGGTAAACCAAAAGACATTTATATTAATCTATAGAAGAGCAAGAGACTGATGAAATATTCATGTTTCACATAAAGTGACTTATATTATTAATCTGTTTCCAAAATTGTTCCCAGTTAATTTTCCCTCAATCAGCTAATCAATAAACCGCTCTAGCTCTACTCCGATTGTTCCTTTTGCACTAACAGTACCTTATCTCACTGCTCACTAGATGTGATGTAATGAAAGGAATACATCAAGCTATAGGAAGCTTTTTTTCCAAGATATTTCAAAGTCACAATAACTTGTACAGAATTAATGCTCCAACTATGGATTAAGTTTTCTAAGTAAATCAATACCATAGCATAAATGTATTTTAAAAGCATGATGCTTTGTGTTTCGGCCAAATGTGCTCACTGTGCAAAGTTACAGCACTGCCTCAAGACATCATTGGTCATTTTAATTTGTGGCTGTAAAGGTCATATAACTATAAAGTCATTCTCGTTGTGCATGAACTGGAAGTGGGTTTGGATGCTTCATGCATTCTCAGTCAGGCTCCTAGAAATGATAGCTGATACACACTGAGCTGAAATTCAGTGTTGTGCATGGACCCACTAAAACAGTATTTATTGAACGTGCTCAGACTTTTTATGAGCCGTGAGCTGAACGCATCAGTTTGCAGCTTATAAACTTGAACATGAGAATTGTTTTATAGCATCTGGCATGCAAAGACAACACTTTTACTGCTAAGGCCAATTCATGTGGATAATTTAAGGACTTTTGTGGACAAATCAGTGAGTTACAGATTCCAACTGTTTCCAAAAACCTCTCAGTTTTGTGCTAATTGTGCCCGCTGAAGTCAAAACGTCAGCCACATTGACGTTTACTTTGGAAACCACACATCAAGTTGGAGCATCTGATCAGTCTTGGAATGAGTGGGAAATGATCACAAGACTTCATTTTATTTAAAAAAAAAAAAGGGAGGACATGAATGTAAGGTAGTTATTTTCTGGGACTGGGAACTGGGAACTTTTAAAATTCAAACTGCGAACTATGAACATGAACTAGTTCATTTTAATTTGTGCGAACTGAACACTGAGTTAGTTCATGTGAGAGTTCACTGCTAGATTCCACTTTATAAAGTGCAAGAAATGACAACTGCAGTTTAGACTACCTTGTCAAAGCAAACCACGTTCAGTTGACCACACATGTTGATCCTCTGAGGGCTGATGCAAAAGATGCCGACACGCTTCAGACGACGCTGCGCGTACACAATCCCAGCTGTCATGGCTGCTGGTAAGGCTGGAGGTACAGTGATGGTGATGATGTCCAGAGATTCAATGACAATGGTTTTAGCTGGAACCTTGATGAGATTGAAAAGGAAACATCAGTGACAGTGATAAAAAAAAAAAAAAGGATTATTATAGGACGACAGAATCCTAATCTGAACATCTTCTTTCATGACCCAGAAAAAAAGTCACCTTGTTCATGATACTGAGGACGATAGTGTAGATAAAGCCAATCCCTGCCACCCCCACCAGACACAACAAGAACAGGTAAGCATCGCGGTACAGCTTGAAGTCTGTGGGTTTAGGGTGGAGGATGGAGCGCACAAGTTGGCCTTTCTCTGTACTGAAGCCTGTGGGAACACATGGCATTTGATTATTTTCTTGTCATCACTTGTAGGGGGGTCAGTCTGTATCCTACAGCTAAATCTTCACAGCTATTTTCAACACCAAGGCTGCAAGCTGATATTCCCAAGCTGTTCTTTTCTCTGTCACCTGTTCGGACCACAACAGCCTTCACCAGCTCTCCAGCGTAGAAGCGGGTCTGGATGACACGGGTTCCACAGAACAGGGTGTGTCTCTTGTGCTCCTCCAAATTGTAGCTCCCAGCTGCCTCCTCACCTGAACTGGGCAGACTTGTCTTCGTAACTGGCACACTCTCTCCTGAAGACGGGTG
The DNA here is from genome assembly GCA_019142605.1 of Cephalopholis sonnerati. Lineage (NCBI taxonomy): Eukaryota > Metazoa > Chordata > Actinopteri > Perciformes > Serranidae > Cephalopholis > Cephalopholis sonnerati. The sequence continues at coordinate 9,902,119 of JAGQAX010000010.1, forward strand.
GAGACCAAAATCCCATTAAAAACATCACACCTCAAACAGAACAACAGTAGCAGAGTTGTGCACTATCATAAATAAAATTACTCAACCAAAATGATGCACCAAACCCAGAGTGTTCTCATGAAACATATCAAAATGCTTTTTTATTCACTTTGATGAGTTTTTACAGTTTTGTTTAATTCTGTGTGAAGGACTGATGGTCTATTTATATTACCAGTATGTATTACCAGTATGTCTTATGATGGTTTACATTTGTGTTGCACATAGAGATCATACACCAACACAGGCTATGAGCAGTCTGCATCATCAGATTTATTTCTCAGATTCGATGTTTTTGTTTTTCTCTTCGAAGTATTTTTTAACCGTGGCCAGCATCAGATTCCAGCGCGAACTGGTCAAAGTCCACAAAAGAACAATAACAAAGACGTCACATGCAGCACACTATGGTATGGAAGTAAACATTCAGGCCACTAAAGTCTGAGTTTATGGCCTCATTTATAACTTTATATAAGGTGGAAGACAGAGAATTCCTGAGCAGTTGATAATGAGGACAAGTTTTTGTGGAGCGACTTTTGTACAGAGGTGTGTGTAGATGCGGAGTAGGAGCCAGGAGTGGCAGGACTGTGACGTGAACAGCTTTGCTAAAGCAGAGTTCACCCACAAATTCAGGACTTCAGAGCCTACTTTTTATTGCATCTGTCAGGGGTTCTCCACAAGACTCTCCAAAGTCACATTCATTCCTAGGTGACTGTTCAGACCTGAGGTCGCGTTGCAAAAAATCAGAACTATATCTGATTTTGGATCACATATGAAAGTGTCCCGAAAGATGGGATTCCATGTCATTTGTGTTGTTCACACAGATATAAAAAAATAAGTGCTCTGAGTCAAATATGAGCCAAAAAAATATCAGGTTTGGGACACTTGTGCTTGCAGTCTGAACATAGCCGTAGTCACCTCTGTTGGATCATAATTTGTGACAGATTTTCATCCAGTAATTATTAATAGCAGCCGTGGCAGTACTGAGACACATCAGTGGGTTATACCAGTGATGGGTATTAGTCAATATTACAATCTGGGCAGGGTATAATTTTTTAGGAATAGTCTTTTGTCATTATGTGCACAAGGCAATAAAAATTAAGGTCAATTCTCTTGTGTGTCTTATAAATAAATAAAAATATGACAGTTAAGATGAACATTGGAAATAGTACAGTACACTGACAAAAAAAATCCTAATTCAAAGTCCATTTACCAGTACTTCCCAGGACGTTGGACTGGAATACTACATCAAAACGTCTTGCCAAAAAACTGCAGTTAAAAATTAGCCAGTTGGCTAACACTGGAACATTTACAGAAATGTCAATTAATGTGCGTTGTCCTTATGAATAAATAAATCTAAATCTAAAACTGAGAAAACTCCATTCACCGAGGAAGACCTTAAAATACACATTAGGTTAAAGGAATACTTCACCCATACAATGATCATCTGTATATCAATTACTCCCAGTGTTACACTAAATTTGTGAAGAAAACTTTTCTCACAAGCCTCCATGGTGAATGGAGAATTCAAAATGGAGAAATTTCTTGATTAATTTAAGTCAGAGGCGGCCATGTTTACCCACAGCAAAAGTAGCAGTAGTTTAAAAACTCTCTTACAACTCATGCAGTTCAGTCCAATTCTCATTCAGCCAGTCATATACTCAGTACATTTTAAACAGACAGCCCTCTCCAGTTTGTTAAAGATGTTTTAATAGTTTTGCTGTTTAACGCGAATTTCACTCCAATTCATTGAGAATTTTCACTGTTTTGGTTTCTTCTTTCACCGTGGAGGCATGCGAGAAAAACAAATGGGGCGAGTAATTGATACACAAATGGTCATTTGGAGGGTGAAGAATTCCTTTTAAAAGATTTTTGCATCAAAGAAACAAAGCTGTTAAGTACAGTCTAAGGGAATACAACCTGTCAGCATGCTCTCATTAACAATGCAGGTCCCGTGGATGAGCGCAGCATCACAGGGCATGATCATCCCATTAGCTGGAATAATGATGACATCACCAGGCACAAGATCTGTTGACATGGCCTGCTCAATATCTGGGAACAACATTAAGAGAAAGAGAGTAAGACAGGATGCTATGACACATCAACAATGTGATTAATGTATTACAGCAAAATTGAAAAATAATACCACTTAGACACAACATTAAAAAAGTTACAACACTATTACACCATCAACATCAGTCATTCCTGAATGGTAACTGACACTGTTGTTTTCACTAATAGCCAAAAAGTAAAACATGCCTTTATCTCCTCTGCACACTGACACACGGACGACGCTGTGTGCTGCCACCATGTCGTGCAGCATCACATATTGCTGGAATAAGAGAGACAGTGCATCAAAAAAGTGGGAAACACACGGACAAGATTCTGAGAACAGACTTCTCTGGAAAGATCACTTTAAAATAAGATCAATAAATGGTGCTATAACTGCATGACTCACCTTCTTAATGGTATAAAGTGAGGTAGCTATTGAAATCACAGACATGAACACTATGGCTGTAGCGTAATAGTAGTAGTCCTCAGCGCTCCACAGAATAACACTGAAGAGCTGGAAGATGTAGAAAGGATTCAAGACCTGATGGAGGAAGAGACATGTAAATGATAAACATGATGACTCTGATTTGCTCAAAGAAGTGCCAGATGTGATATTACTCAAAGAGCGATGAACTCACTTCCTTAATGAGGAGCTTGAATAGAGACGGCACTCTTACAGAGATCTCATTCTCCCCGAAAAACAACCTCCTGATGAAAGAAGGAATATGAAGCAGTTTGTAAGTTTAATATGTGGAGGAAGAGCATGTTCTGATGAATTGTTTTTATATTAGTAAATGAGCAGGAGAACAATCTGTAGGAAACATGAAGTGTGTGTACCTGTAGTCCTGCAGTGTTTTAGAAACTCCAGAGCTGTGTTCAGAGTGGATGCTTGCACAGGTCACCTTCACATCCTCCAAGCCTCTAGAAAAGTCACACACATTAGTTTCTACTGTGCAGAGCCACAGATATACTTTCAAATGATGCATACTGACCAAACTATTCAGTGACAGACAGTTTATTTTAGGGATGCATGATAATATCAGCACGTCATTGGCGTCTGCTGATAAAGGCTTTGAAATTTAACACAGTCATCCACCCAAAAATGAACACGTGACTGATACTTTAATTATGCAACTTTAATGAGCTGGGACAAGTCGAATTTGCCCTGGTTGTGACATTTGTCAGGACTGTCTCAAGTAGAGCATCAATTAAGCCTGTTAAAGTGGGATACATTTTACAGTTCTGTTTGAAAATGTTCATCTTAACATCTGTCCGGACTCATAAAATATATGTAGTGAAAACTTTAAAGTAATTTAATAAAAAGGTATTAAATGTATTTTTTTGGCTAGACATGGATGCTTTACACATAGCAACACAGACAATCTATTCAATCAGCATAGTTTGAAGATGGACACCCAAGAGTTATGATGTTGAGTAATGGCCAGAAAAGTGTTTTTGTACGAACATTATGATGTCGCAATGAAGATGACCTTTGACCTTTTGGATATAAAATGTCATCCCCTCATCATTTTTATCCTATTAGACATTTATGTGAAATTTTGTCATAATTAGTGCATGAATTCTTGAGTTATGGCCAAAAACATGTTTTTTCTTAATGGAAAGACTCTTCATCTCCAACATGTGGACATTGGATCAAGGATGTTATGCATCATTAAGACCTAGAGAAAATCCATTGGTTTATTAAAGGATCAACTGCACGCTTCTTTGCCACGTGGCAACCATTTTTAACTTTTGTGGCAAATATGGAAGCTGGAAAATTGTCATTGTCATACAAGTCAATTTGTCGTAATCTTTTTCATATATATATATATATATATATTTTTTTTTTTTTTTTTTTTTTTTTTTAAACTCAACAATATATATATATATATATATATATATATATATATAATATATATTATTTTTTTTTTTTTAATTATCATTTTATTTTATTTTATTTATTATCTATTTTTCTTTCTTGTCTATTAGATTTCCTCTGACTGGTCTGGCTTTCTCTGTTTGTTTTTGGGTTGGTGGGAGGGTGGGGTCTTTTTTTTTCTCCTTTCTGGTTCTGTGTTTGTTTATTAATACTCTGTACATCTATATTGAATTACCAAAAAAAAACCTTCTTTGATAAAAAAAACAAAACATGTTTTTGAGGTCACAGTGACCTTTGACCACAAAAGTCTCATCAGTTCATCGTTGAGTCCAAGTGGACATTTGTGCCAGATGTTATGAAATACCCTCCAGGTGTTCCCGAGATATCTCATTTATGAGAATGAGACGAATGGACGGACATATGGACAGACAGACAGACATAATTCCTCCAGCCAGAGCAAAATAAGATATGTTTTACATATAATCTAAGTGTTAAATTAGTTTTCTGGTTTGCTCAGTTAAATGTATACAGTTTTGAGACGCATTGTATTTTATGTCTGCATCTGCCGGGGGGGCATCACAAGAAGAGTAGGCATAACAATACTGTAAATTCCACTATCAGAGACTTGGACTAAGTGGAAAAAAAAATGTGCATATGTAGGTATCCGCATCAGCAATCAGCCAAAATGAGTCTGAAAATGTCGACAGTGCAGCAAGAATCCAATATCATGCATCCCTATTTTTTTTTTTTAGCAAAGAGATAATAAACAATTTCTAAATACAAACACATTGTTTTTTTTAGTGGGACTCTTACTTGTAAAATTCAAAGTTCTGTATCACATCGTTCCAGTAGTATTTGGTGCTGTGGTGGGTGAAGTAGTGGATCTAGGAGAGGGGAAAGAGGAGGTCAGATATCAACTGTTTGCATCAACATTAGGTGCTGAAAGTCATCTAGAGGGCCAGATTGGACCCTTTGGTGGGCCGGTTCTGGCCCCTGGACCATACGTTTGACACCTTCGGTGTACGCTTAAATGTCTTAAATGACTAAAAAAGTGATTTATAATAGAATGTGAATCTGGAATACAGATGAGCAACAAATGGTGAAAAAATACAGAAACAATTTCCCACTGATGCACCTGAGCAGGCTGGACAAATTTCCCATGATGCTCCTTGTGCACGGCACTGATGCCCTGGTCTCCATTCGGCAGCTGATCCGTGGACTGCAGATCCAAGCTGTCAAAGGGTTTCTTCCCCGGCGCCGACATCACATGTACTTTGGCTCGAAACCACTGCCTGAACTCATCCTGTTTATTGAGATAAAGAACTGCATTTTCCCTTGGCTGTGAGATGACACTGAATTCATCATGTGCATTGAAACTCGGTACGTGTGCCAAAGAATGAAACATGTGTCAGGATGATTTATGATCAGCAGCAGAGGGAGCTCAAACGTCTATGATGACATATATAAAGGTACAGTAAATCTAATTTTTGTGTGTTTTAGCAGGGGGATACAGCGATTTCCTACTAAATGATGAATTTACAAGTGTCTACTACGTCATATATTTCTCATATGTAAACTAGAAAAAAATGTAATTTCAAATAAAGCAAGACAAAGCAACTGGATAAAAAAAAGACAGCAAGTTCTGCTGTTCTCCTACCCTGGTCCTGAGCAGCAGTGTGTGTGCGTCCCTCAGCGAGCTGTGTGTGCAGGTGCCCTTGACGCCCCACTCAGGCAGCCAGTAGAGCAGGAGCAGCAGGAGACCCCCGGAGCACACGGCACCTACACCCACCAGGATCATCTTCCACAGACAGGGCTGGTATCCCCACACCTCCTGCATGGGCAGACGGTCATGTTAGAGAAATATTTCACTGCTGGAAAGATGTTTTCATAACAGCGGGCTGTCTATGCAGCAGAAAGACAAAAATACTTAAATTAAATTTTAAATAGGTGCTACATGACCACAGAAATCAGAGATACAGGGTTGTGGCTTTTGCTTTTGTACAAGAAATAGAAAACCCTCTGACATAGGCTACATCCAAATGTCCACCCTCGTGGACTTCAGTAGTGCGTACTGTGGCCTGTTCACCATCACCACCCCACGCCGCTAATAGGCAGCCATTGATACTGTTTTACTTGCTGCCATGGAAATGTTCGAGCGACATTTACAATCATGTACACGGTAATCGCTGCTTTCATATTCTGTCTGCTCATCTGTCCCTGCAGATAACAAGATATAACTCTCATGTATAGGGTTGTTTTGTGAGTGAACAAAATAATTATCTGTAAAACATACAGACTGCAGACATTCAAATAAAGAGATGTTTGTAAATTAGGACCGAGCTATGACTAAATAAATCTGCTAGGCCTATTAGTAACAACAGAGAATTTTCTTTTGTCGTTTTTCATCCAGTTTTCTAGCCTATATATTTGGCATTACATTGCGCAACCTATAGGGTCTGCTGCAATAATACAATGCATATTGATCACCTTCTATAGCCTATATTTCTACATATTTCTGTATCATGATGTTGTTGAATATTATTTCTGGCCTACACGATTTAAGTATTGTTTTAATAGGCGATAGTAACTGTTTTACATACACTTACATTTTGGGTTTTTTTAGGCAGCTATTGAAAAAAAACTACAATGTCACATCCATATTGCATTGAATTGTGAGTAGGGTGACCAGATGTCCCGCTTTGTGCAGGATAGTCTCGCATTTCCATTGCTTTTCACATGTCCCGCAAATTGAGATGGTGTCCCGCATTGTTGTTGACAGTCAGGCTTCAGTTTTGAAATGCGTGTTTTATAATCTGACAAGTGGCTGTGTGGGTAGCAGTGAGTGCTTTCATCAGGGGGCGGGGCAGGGCGGGCTGTGTGATCATGTCAAACAAACTGGGACATGGAATACCTCAGTTTAAGGGCGCGCCCACCAACAATAAACTGGAGGGAAGGGAGGAAACAACGACCCATACTAAGGCTAAGAAAAGGAAATGCAGCTACAGCAAAGACTGGGAAACTATCTATCCGTGGGTGAAACCAGTGCAAGGCAAGTCTGAGAAAGTTTTTTGTGAAGACTGTTATGTGCTACTGAATCAACCAGACAGCAAAGCATAGTAATGTTATAAGCTGAGGGGCAGAACAGAAATGTTTTTTTTAAGTTATTTTATACTATTTCGATGTATTGGTATCCTGCATTGTCCCACACAAACGTAATCTCTGTCCCACACTTGGTGAGTTGGGATCTGGTCACCCTAGTTGTGGGCAATTAAATCAGTAAGGTCTGCCGACATCTGCACTCCAAGCGCACTCTCTGGAAGTCTCCAGAAAGTCTGCTTTAGGCCCCTTGTGTACAGGATAGATTGTGGATTTGGACAGCCCTCAGCACTGCCAGACTTCCTGGGAACGCGGCCGCAAAGTCTGCAGGTCTGCAAGAGCGGTGAAGTCCGGGCATTTGGATTCAGCCAAAATGGGACGTTGGCTGTTGTTCCATAGGAAACAAAATGGCAGCCAGCTGGTAACATGTATTCATTCATTACCTGTAAGCATTTATCCTGGCACTGGTGACAAACAATCTCGTACTACAGTTAAACGCTAAGCTAAAATATGTTTCTGAAAACATTCTAGGTGAGAAATAGGCAACACAGTAACAAAATCTTGGTTTGTATTTGATCGGCACTGCTTAGTTTTACAGTTTGGTCTGAGTTTGAGAGAGAAAGAGGGGAGGCTTCCTCTCGATCTGCTCCTACACTCTTTGTGTTTGTGGTGGTGGCAGGCAGACAAAAATCAAGTTGTCCAGTCAATCTAACTCAAAAATGGGCCCTAACTAAAAGAAATTGCAAAAGTAATGTTTCAGTTTTTATTGGTCCACATACGCTCCTGCATCATACAATAAAAGTATACCTTCATTAATTCAGTGGAAGATTATTTTTTCAAGGTCAAAAGCAAAGTTTCAACATTTTGCAGTCACATGATCTGACTGAAATGGAGTTAATATTAGAGCATCTATGTTAAATCACAAGTCACTCCTGACTAGATTATACAACTCCTCCCTTCAGACCTGTGACTCTCTTTTTCCCTGCAAACATGCCATGCAGGACAAAGAGAGGAATGATGTGAGTGACGTATGGACTTTTGACCTTTATAATGTAATTGGAATGTATTACATCAAGATAACAGATCGCTTTGTGTTTATTGTTCAAAGATTCCTGAGTTAGAGCAGTTAATAAGAAAAAGAGTAATGACACAGTGGATGCATTAATGACGTGAGTTAAATGATAACCTAATTTAGCAGTACTGTTTTTATCATTATTGTTTACCACTACAGAGGGATGTAACATTTTCCTTTTACATTCCTTTTTATAGGAAAAAAAAAATCAGACAACCACCTTAGATTTGATTTGATTTGATGTAGACCTGTAGACCTACCATGTCTACAACATTTGAGACAGCTCCCTGGATCCTGTGTTTGAATGTGCACCCTAACATGACATGTTCTGTGAGCCAATGGCAGCATAACTATACATTTTTTTCAGTCTATCTGCACCTATTCAACATATCTGATGTCTTTTCCTAAGTTTCTAAGCACTTCTTAAGAGGATATTCTAACGTATTATACCTGAATTTGGGGTACGACTCCCCAACACCCAATTTTTTTGCCAAATTTTCCACTTACAGGAAAACTTAAAGGAAACAATAAAAGAAAAACTTTTATAGTTTCTCTTCATGAAAATTAGGAAGTACAATCTGTTCAAGCATCCAGAGGATCTGAGATAAGAGATGAGCAGGCAGATGTGGCTGCTGGTAAGACGGAGGGAAGTTAAACACATTTTTATGATACAAAGCTGGTCGAGAATCTGCAAAGTCTCCCTTTAACAGACATTTTGATGTCTCCTTGTAAAAAGAGCACAGGTGTCTATTCAAGTGTTCCAGTAAGCCATGACAGTGTGAGAGTGAGCCGGGATGAACAACACCAGGACCCTGAAACTGAAGCAGCTAAATGGAATTCAGCCATCTTTCATTTTGTAATTTACACCTGTGCTTTTTATTTTAACCCACACTGGTACAAATGACTTATGTCCTTAAGTCACATACTACAATTCTGTAGTTATCTCTTTTGATAAACACTCTCCATTTCCCTTCAAACACATCATAACTCTTGTATCCAGAAAAAAAAATGAAAATCACACATCACACACTGTTCATTGTTCAAAAGAAAAGACAGTCATATGGAGAAAGCAGATTCAAAATTGAATATGATACTTACCATCTCATCCTCCAGACCCTGGTTTATAATCTTCACCTCTCTCGTCTTCATTCTGTCAGAAGTCAAACAACTGCAAAGAAAAAGAGGCCGACTTTATGAACTTTATTTCCAACAGGCGCTTTACTGGCTGAGGCTTTCTTATCATAGACGTCTTTAACTCTGTCTGGTCAGCAAAGGTGTTGCAACTTCAATCTCGGTCAATCCAGTTTTATGACTTCTGAAGCAAAATAAGCCCAAAGAGGAAGAGGGAGTCAGTAATTCATTTACCTTCTACTGAACAAGTCATTATTTCTCACTGAAGATGAACAGACGAGGTTGAACAGGTTTTTCTCATGGCAGTCACATAAACAGGTAAAAGCAGATGCCTTCATTTTGGCTTTCTGTCATCATTAATGATGTTGTTGACTCGTGTTTTCCTGCCAAAATGGAATCCAAAGAATTTTGGCTTGATTGCATAGGCTGTATTCACATGTTCGATCTGTAGGATTTTAACTGAGCATCACAACACACGAACCTACCAACTCACTAACAACTCTATTAACAACTTTATCTGCACAGAGGGAAAAAATGTAATTATCCTGATATAGTGTGGTGATGTTGGGCAACAATTCAGCACAGGATAAAGGCTGTAATAGATGAAAACCTTTGCACTATGCTCACATGTTTTTGTTCAATAACTGTCACACCTTCAGTAATGTTTGACTCGCAGTCAGTTCGACCTGACCTAATAAGCACCATTATGCATGAGGTCATTTTGTAGCAAACACTTCTTAGGCTTAGTAATATTTTGACACTTCAACCACAGAAAATATGTCCTCTTAGTTGTGGTGCTGTTTATCAGTCTAGATAGTTTTGATGTAAGTTGCTGGTTATTGGAGGTATCAGCCATAGAGATGTCTGCTTTCACTCCAATTTACTGGAACTAGATGGCACTCAGCTTGTGGTTCACAAAGCACCAAAAAAAATCAATTAAAAAAATACAACAGTAATGTGTCTTTCCAGAAATCATGACCCAGTTACCCAAGATAATCCACAGACCTTGTTGTGAGCAGTTTCATGTAGGAACTATTTTCTTACTACTAAACTACACTTGCCAGTCCTGGAGAAGGAAGCGTGCATTTACTGCAAGGTCACCTAGCTCAGCCAAGGAGGACGCCATTAATGTTAACATATTGCATTGTCACAAACCTCTTGTCCATGAGTAGATGCACCATTGGCAAGTGTAGTTTGGTAAAAAGAAAATAGTTCCTACATGAATCTGCTCACAACAAGGTCTGTGGATTATCTTGAGTAACCAGGTCATGATTTCTGGAAAGAGACATTGATGTTGAGTTTTTCAAATATATTTTTTTGGCACTTTGAGCACCACAAGCTGAGTACCATCTAGTTACATTATATTGGAGAGAAGGCAGACATCTCTACGGCTGATATCTCCAACACTTGGCAGCTCACACCGAAACAATCTAGATTGCCAATAACACTGCAGGTGAGAGGGAAAATATGTATTTTTCTCTTTTAAGAGAAAACCTGACGAGACAAAGACTTTCCTCCCATCATACTAAAACTATGAGCACCATCTCCACCATGACGGCTGGTGAAAGTGATGCTTCCCAACAGCAGGTCCTAACAGGCTCAAGGAAATAAGACAGTAAAACAAATGCAGCAGAAATAAAGAGAAACCCTGTTTGAAAACTTGCTGCATTCTGCAAGCCAACCGGGACTTTGGATAAGATTTATTTTCCAGGCAGACAAAGACCCCAAACATAAACCCAAAGCTACGCAGGGCTGGCTTCAAAACAACTATGTTAGAGTCCTACAGCGGCCAAAGAAGAGTCCACATTTCAATACAATCCTAAAATTGCAGCAGGGTCCCCGCTGCAAACCAGGCACATTTACAGCTGTGGTGGAGAGGAAAACTGTTTAACATTAGGGATAATCCTGACCACCCTCTCCACCACCTAATGAAGAAACAGCAGAGGTCTGTCTCTAACAGACGTCTCCAACTGCTTCGTTGTCTTAAGGACTGATAATGGAAATCTTTCTAGCCCAAAGCAAGGACTCTGATCAACACCTTACTTCTGTCTAAATGTGAACTGTCACCTTTCTGTCCCAACCAAACTCCAAACTGACTGCTCTTAAAGAACTCTGCACACAACAAATTTGAGACTAGACTAGAAGTCTGTACATTTGTTTAATGCAGACACAGCTATTATTTTATCCTATGGGTATATTTCATATTTGAGTATTTGGATTTAAGCATATTTATAGCACATTACAGTATATTCTATTCTTATATTGTAGATTCCATAGATCTCACACTTATAGAGTACACTAAGGCGATGGTTCCCAACCTTTTTCTGTAAGAGACCCTTTTTCTTTCATTGAGTAAACTGACAAACCCTGAATAAGTGACATATTTTATGAATATTTCATATTATATTCAATGCCTAACTATAACAGTACAGAACAATTGATTAATTTTTACAATTATCCAAATAGCGAACAGCAGGAAGTTTGTGAGCAGATTTCCTGTGATTATTATATCAGAGAAGAGTTTTCCTGTTATTTTTACTAACTTTTAATACAACTTTCTGTCTGTATTATGTTTTGTTGACAAACTCAGCGTGTGCTTCTCTCTGTTCTATTAGCTCTTTGGTTGTTGTTGTAACTACGTTCTTTTCTAATGCAGGACAGAGCTGTTTAGCAGAGAGTGAAGGCTGTGTAATTACACCTTGTATTCTGGTCTTCGGTGTGCCTTTATGCTGTGAGATTTTTTTTACAGTTCAAAGTAATGCCGGCACGGTGATGCAGTGGTTATCACTGTCACCTCACAGCAAGACAGTTCCTGGTTCCCTCCCACAGTCCAAAGACATGCAGGTTAATTGGTGACTCTAAATTGTCCGTAGGTGTGAATGTGAGTGTGAATGTAAATGTAAAAAACAACAACAGAGTGTAAACATTGAATTTCCCCTTGAGGGATTAATAAAGTATATAAAAAAATTTAAAAAAAAAAAGAATGGTTGTCTGTCTCTATGTGTCAGCCCTGTGATAGTCTGGTGACCTGTCCAGGGTGTACCCCGCCTCTCGCCCAATGTCAGCTGGGATAGGCTCCAGCACCCCATACAACCCCCAACTGGATAAGCAGTTGCGGAAAATGAATGAACGAATGAACTTAAATAATAATTCAAGAATTTCATTTAGTTTTCTCGACAGAAATGAATGAAAATGCTGAGATATCACTTAAAATCAAGATGGCTTCGCCCCTGTGATGCTTTGCGACGTCAGCACCCCCAGGTTGGGAACTACTATGCTGAGGGCTTCTTTTCTATTGACACTGATATATACATATATATTTCTCTTCTTGTGTGATATGTGTACTACTGTTATTTTACTGCTTTTGCACAATGCCTAAATAATCTGCTGCTGTAACATAAGACGTATAAGAAGTATGCCTACATCTGTCTATCCATCTATCTGTCTATCTATCTATTTCAACAGGACAGAACGTTATATCTTAGTTTACACATTACAGATTTCAGATGAGCAACCTTCTCTGCACAGACTCAACTGTAACTACATACTGACTTCAGGGATCCAGTGCTTCTGTAATCAATGCTTTATGTGCTTATGGTTCAAGGTTCATTATTTTTTACTGTTATATAACAGCACAGGATGTCACGGCAACCTGGTGTTGAAGTCACTTTATGACTTCATAAATTTAAGACGTTTAAAAACGTTTTTAATACCATCTTACATTAAATTTAAGACCAAACCTGCAATGGAAATACACATTACATATATATGCATGTGTGACACAGGTGTAAGTACTTTCCAAATAAGCACACTGATATTAGATCAAAATGATCTAATGACAATAATTGGGTGCTTTTTAAGTACAGTGTGTTTATAAAAATGATATTTATTATTGCAATTCTTTGGTCTGTCCAATGATTGTAAAGTTATTGGGCCTGTCAGGCTGGAAGGGAAATTTTCACGGTAATGTGACCAAAATATTTAAGACCCATCAAATCTGAATCTAACAATTTAAGACTTTTTAAGGACTTATGTTAAAGAAAAGTTAATTTAAGACTTTTAAAGACTTTTAAGGAGCTGTAGACACCCTGATAATTAAAAGTTGTGCAACAGAAAAACAGAAGGTGCACACATTTATGAGACACGGATCAACTCCTGCGCTGTTGGTGTAATGTCAGTAAGGACATGTTTTAAACACGAAAACAGATTAAAGTTAGATGTGTCCCAGCAGAGGGGAAAACAAACATTTGCACACAGTTACAACACTGGACCTGATCGCACCAAAGAGTCAATGAGGAGCCATTTTCAGTCGAAGTTTGCACCATTTGTTCCAAAGTCATGTAACGGTTTCACGTGTTGCTGCAGATTTCCTCTGACTTCACATATATTTACATTTTATAGAAAAACAGTGTCAATAATCCATGCGCATTAACTTACCGATGCCTCTTTGCTTCTCTATCAATGCATGACACGGTACATAGTCAGGTGAAAGCGTTGCGTTACTAGTTTGCTCGCATGCCCTCTGCAGCCGTGCAACTCCGTGGATCTTAACATGTGTCCGGAGACACGCGCCGACACAACACAGATCCACGCTGCGCTGGCACCGGACCGTCCCAAACCGGTCCATTCTGAAGGAAGTGGGGAAAACAGGATGTGAGGTCACTGGAGGACACCGTGTTTGGGCCCAATTTCTGCACAAAAACTCAGAGAGCTGCGGCGACATGTGTGAGGAGCTGTGGAGAGCTGAGCGTATCCTCCATTCTCCTTTTTACTGCCTCTCTGTGCAACAATGCAACTGTTAGTAATGAGCGCCAACTGCTTGGAGAATATGGGATGTTTAGCTGTGGGACTGGTGTTATTTCAGGTCAGTGGCAGAGAAGAAATAGTCAGTGAGTTGGCTGAGATTTCATCAAGTCCTGGGATAACCTTTTGGGTCTTTATCACAGATGTTACAACAAAACTCAAAAGACACAGCTGGAGTGGTTTTAAAGTATTTTTATTTTCACATTAGGAATAAATCTTAATCAACAAGTCAGGGTTCTTTTGTGTGTTTTCATAACAGTTGTGAAGTACAAAATATGACAGGTTAAATTACAACATGTCTCTTGTCCTACAATCATGCAGGACTAACAGCACTGTACACATTTTCACACACTTGCACACACCATGTGAGGCTTCACTGGGCCCTGGGAAGTATGCAGGGCTTTGAAGCCTTTTTTCTTTTTTAAAGATTATTTTCTGGGGCTTTTGTTTTTTGCCTGTAATAACAGAACAGTTTGAAGCTTGAGGGGAGGAGAGAGGGGATAACATGCAGCAAAGGGCTGCAAGCTGGAATCAAACCCACAGCCTCACTGCATTTGTACATGGGGGTACCCGCTCTACCCACTGAGCTACTGGGCGCCCAAAAGCCAATGTTTGTAGAGGCCAAACAATGGAATTACAATGTTTTGGTCCATCACATGTTCCCATGTGGCCCAAAAATATTTTTTCCCATTGACTTACATTGCAAAAGAGACATCTGAAAATTAGTGGACACATTTTTTGAATGTCACAACTTCTGCAAAATAACTGTCACTATTAAGATTTGATATAATCAGCCCAGTAACATTTTGAAAGTCTAGCAGAGCCACACAATTTAATTATTTTATCCCCATTCATGTTTACAGAGCACTCAACTGAAGGTAGCTAGCTCAGCCAGCAGGAGTCTCTCATGTGCCAGCTCCAAGAGGACACAATGCAGAGGCAGGAATGAATGGGGCCCTGCCGCCAATGTATCCAGTTCTCTTTATACATCTATGGTTTTACAAGCAGAAATTAGAACTACGTTTAGTTTTTTTGTTAGGTGGCTACCTCTAGTGGCCAAAGCAATTAATACAGGAGCAAAGGAGGTGCTCAGCAGACACAGTACTGACCATAATGTTGGAGGAGGAGCTACGTTTATTCCTATGAAAGTTTCTCCAAAAGCCAAAAAGTTCAACTTTCCCGGTGAAGACTTGGACACTTGGTAAATGAAATATAGAGAATGGATCAAATCCTGACACTCCTGTGACACTCAAAAAAAAAAACTTTTGGGGCAGCAGGGGAGCAGGCCCTCAGAAAGCACGCCAGACTATGAAGGTAATTTGACAGTGTCCAGATCTGTCAGGTAATGCCACTGGGCCTAAGAAGACTTTGTCCCATAGAGTAACATTGGGAAAGAGACATCTGCAAATAAGTGGATTCAGTTTTTTTAACATCACAAACCCACCATAATGACTCGCTTCACAATCAGGATTTGATCCATCTGGTCCAATGAGGTCCAGAGGAGCCGTACAGTTAAATCATTTTAATTCCCATTCAAATTAGCTAACATATAAACCGGAAGGAGCCGGCTTGACTGGCGAAGTCTCCTGTGTGCTTGCTTTACAAGCCCAATAATGAGAAAGATCCTGGTAATTTTACACCCTGGAATTTCAACATTTGGGCTTCATGTGCCACTAAGCATCTTTCATAACAATAAATTGGGACCCCGTCTCCAATGTGGAATCCAATTCTCTTTATACATCCATCATAAAAAGCATCAAAGTCTGCTTAGGGAGGGAGGGAAAGGGAGGTGATGAGTCAAACAAGCACTGAACTTTAATCCAGGAGACTGTCTTCATGTCCCACGTGAACCAAAAGTCACAGAGTTATTTTAACAACAAATGCAGTATGTCATGAGACATATGTCACAAACTTATTTTAAGGCAAACCATCATGTTTCTTCTAAACCTAACCACGCAGCTTTGGTGCAACTGTGACTGTTTCATAATGTCACCCACATGTTTTGAACTGCAACCATTAACAGTCATATGAGCTATGTGATAATTTAGGAAACACTCCTGTGGTTCATTTACAGGGGTATGAAGGGAGGACATTCGGGGGTGGAGGACTTGTTATTTCCCACCATTTTAGTAGCTTTCTTTGGCATGCGAGCTGCAAGTCCTTGACCTGGAACCAAAAAAAGGATTGTTTTTACTCAGAAACCATCAAACCAAACCAGTCAAGAACCAACGTCAGTTCAAAAGCATTGAGTTACAATCTGTAGCTATTTATGGAGCTAATAGAAAATAACAGTAAAAGAAAAACACCCAGATAAAACCAGCCCTCTGATAAGAGCAAATTTTTCCCTGCACTTAACACTAGAAGGGTTTGGGTAAAATATTAACAGCTCAAAATCATAAACCATCCTATACAAGTAGGATAAAAATCAATTCCTAACACAAGCTGCCATAGAAGAACAAGGTGCACTGCGTTTATTAAAGCTAAATTAACTGATTTTATGGGCCACTTATGGGCAGTGCAACACAGCAGGAACACAGCGCAGTGGTGGTTCCCTTTTAGAGGTACTTAGTTGAAGGATGAAAACTGGGGCAGCCAGGCCTTCGCTATCAGGACCCGTCAATATGGAGGGATTTACATTTTATTTTAAAAACACACTTTTTAAAATGCACTTTTTCTTAATTCCTTACTTTGCGTGCCTAATAATAAATTATATTGTTTATTATTTTTATATCTTATCATACACTTTTATTTTATTCTTTTTTTTCTTATAATGCTTTTATTTTTTGTAATTTTAATGGACTCTATTTTTTTATGTTGCTGTTGTGAAGCACTTTGCAATTATGTTTTGAAAGGAGCTATACAAATAAAATGTATTATTATTTTGAGACCTGTCTGTGTCCACCTAAACCAGGGGTAGGCAACCTGCAGCTCAGGAGCCACATGCGGCTCTTTAGCCCTTCTCCAGTGGCTCCCTGTGGCTTTGACAAAAAAAATTATACGGAAATTAATAACAGTTATTTTTTTAACATTTGAATTTTCATTTATCATTGTTGTAATCCTAAAGCAATTCTAACATTTTCCAATTGTATAAATGTGAAGCTTATACACTGAGTAAAAGAAATGTTTTACCATCTCGTCAACTATGTGCGGCATATGTCTATGGCCAGGTGCCTAATCTCAATAGTGATGGCTAAGCCTGACTCTCCTTAGTTAGACTAGCTATAAATTAAAAAAAAAGCAAACGTCTCAGAGGAAAATAGAGAATTTCATAGTGAGTGGACAAAGTTGTTTGCTCTCACCACTAACACTGCAAAGTCTGAGTACTAAATAATCATAAATAACTGTACTGCTGTAAAACATATAAATGAATGCTCATTTAGACATATTAGGAGTGTTTATAGGCTAATGTAGATTGAATAGGTTGTGTTGCCATCTTTATAAGGCACAAATATGTTTTGCGGCTCCAAACAGATTTTTTTTAAACATTTTTTTGATAGTAAAGGTTGCTGGCCCCTGACCTAAACAATGCAAGTTCAATATTCCCTCTCCTTTTCAGGTCGGTTTGACTGCAACTTTGAGTTGAGAGCTTAGTTGAAAACAAGCTTTAAAATGCTAAAACTCTCTGTACAAATGAGAGGAACTGCAGAGTTGATCATTCTCTGTGTTCATCAATATAAGCAGCCCCTTCACATTACCAGTAGTCATTTAATCCACTGTTGATATGAAAAACCCAATTATTAGTGCTGCTTGAAATTTATGTTTAAATTAGATTTTACTCCTTGTCAAACTATTTGAAAAATACTACAATGGGACTTTGATACACAAGTTAAACTCAAGTTACCTCCTCTGCCGTGTCCACCTTTGCCTTTGCCTTTGCCTTTGCCTTTGCCTTTGCGTCCCTCTCTGTCAGCCCCCTGGCCTAAAGGCGGTCCACCAAGTGGCGCTCTGGGACGTTTTGGAGGTTTTGCACCGGGCATTTTTGCAAAAGTCACAGTCACTTTTCTGCCATCTATTTCACAGTCCTGCATGGCTTCTTTGACAGCTTTGCAAGTGTCTTCACTCTTGAAGTCGACAAAACCGTACCTGGGAAGCATGTAATGTAACACAAGTCAGTGTAAAGCAGACTTCCAGAATAACTGAAAAAAAAACATTAAAGTCCCCCTCCAGACGTGTTAAGTACGAGAAAATACTCTGCTATAATTATTGTTTTGTTTAACATGGTTTTCCCCACATAGAAAAAAACAACTCTGAGAAGGGGCTGGAAGCAGATCTACGCTATCTCCCTCATAGAGCGCCCCAGTAATGAGTCTTAAAATTTGTAACAGATTTTTGGTTATATGCCTGAAATAAGGTCTGTTGTAAGTTTAAGAGACTTCAGGTTTTGTTCTACAACATAAAATACATCAGTAAATACCCTACTGATGAATTTTGAAGCTTTTGTGCATCTTAAAAAAGGCAGTTTCTAGCAAGTGGCTAAATGAGACTACACAACGTCATCACTATGAATGGTGAAAAATTAAAATACGCTGGCTTTTTGACGAGGGACACAGGGCAACTTGTGCATCAGCCCACAGAAAATCATCATCCCTGGGACACTCTATTGAAAAATTTCTGATAAGGAGTAAATTGTTCACCAAAATCAGCGACTAGCAGACACACTAGCAGAATGGAAAGTGTAGTTAGCATCTTTTATTTATGTTGCTTGTTAGCTTGTAGGCTAACTGACAGTGGCTGACACAGTGTTAACGGTTGTGAAACATACAATAATGGGACCTTCAGCTCTTTATAATAAAGACAAGTAAAGGTTACCTTTAGGCTACCCACCTTTTTGAGACTCCTGTCTCCTTGTCTACAGTGATTCTTGCACTCAGAGCGCCTTCAAAAACACTTTCAAGAGTCTCTGCAGTTGTCTTCTCAGAGAGGCCCCTCACAATCAGTGTTTTTTTTAGGACTAAAGAGGGAAAAAACAAAATCAAAACACCATTTTTGTCATTCATTATGACTCAGACTGACTTTAGAAACACTTGAGACTGTTTTGCTATCACATATTAGACGACAGGGAACACCTACATGAACAATAAGACATGAACAATCCCACATACCTTTGTCTTTCGCTGGCACTGCGTTGAACTGTACTCTGATCAACTTTTTGCCGATCTTAACGTTTTGGGCTGACTCCAAGGCCTTTTTAGCCTCTGACAAAGTTGCAAACTCAACAAACGCAAACCTGCGAAGGGTTACAGATGTGTCGTGAGAACAGTCAAATACTTTCTTCATTGGGGAAAAAAAAAGTAGGCCAGTGTACATGTACGTACCCCCTTGGTTTGCCCCCGCGCTTAGGTACAACGATATTACCGGCTTTCTCAAAGACTTTTTTGAGGTTTCTTCTTGTCACATCAGAAGGCAAATTATACACAAATAAGGATTTATTTGGAGGAGTTGCAGCTGTGAGAAAGAAGACAAATCTTTTGTTAATAAATGTAATATATAAATCTAGATTTTCACAGAAATACTTCACCTGCAAAATGACATTTTGTATATCTGTTACCCATCACTTGTTAGCTTGACTTCTTGATGAAAACTGTTAGGATGTAAAAAAGGTGAACATCACCATGAATTGGAGTAAAAGGGGTCTGTGTTTAACAACAGCAAAACTGTATCAAAACATCATTTTACAAACTCTCGCACAACTTGTTTAGCTTAATCAAAGTCTCATTTATCCAGTTGTATCCTCAGTACTTCCCAAACACATGCATTTTCTCTAAAACAACACAATATAAAACACTTCTGTCTACTAGTAGCGCGCCCTGAATGCCCACATGCCCAGACAAAGTACCGTCCATGCACAAGATTGTTTGTACTGACGTGTTTTAAATCGTAATATTTGAGGGAAAATGCATTTGTTTCAGAGGTACTGAGCATACGACTAGATAACTGAGACTTGGATTATATACTTTTGCTGTTGTTAAACGTGGTCTGTTTACTACAACTCGTGAAGAATGTTTGTCTTTTTTAGGATTCTCCATTCACCGTGGAAGCATGTGAGAAAAACACAGTTTTCTTAATGACTTCAAGGTAACACTGGGTGAGTAACTGATAAACAAAAGGTCATTTTGCCGATGGAGTACTCCTTCAATTGACTGATGTTAACATATAAAAGAGAACAGTTTAATAGCTATAGTATCATGTCAGCTATGGACAGTAAATTAGTAAATATCCAGTGATTTACCTTTAGTGGCTATGTTTCCAACACGGTCCACAGTCAAAATCCTGCCTTGGAACTGGACTCCTTGTTTTCGCTTCCATAGTTTGTTGGTGATAGTTTTATTTTTAAACTCCACAAAGGCAATGCTGTTGAAAAATAAGGATATTTCAGTCAGTGTGGATTACAAATATCCAATAAATACAAAATGCTATCTTTTAATATGATCATACCCATTTCATTACTAAATACAATTTAAAATGCTTGTTTTGCACATCAGTGAAGCTTAAAGGGACAGTTCACCCCAAAATCAAAAATACATATTTTTCTTCTTACCTGTAGTGCTATCTATCGATCTAAACATTTTTGTGTGGATGTAAAATTGTGTCAGCCAAGCACATTAATACAGTTAGCAGGTGTAGTCTGGTTGAAAGAAAATAGCTCCTACATGAAACTGCTCACAACAAGGTCTGTGGATTCTCTTGAGTAACTGGGTCATAATTTCTGGAAAGAGACATTGCTGTTTTTTTAAATGTTTTAAATAATTTTTGGCGCTTTGAGCACCACAAGCTGAGTGTTCCTTTGTATTGGACAGATGGCAGACATCACTACAGCTGATATCTCCAACACTGAGCAACTCACACCAAAACAATCTAGATGGATATGTAGCACTATAGGTAAGAGGAAAACAGTGAACTGTCCCTTTGATGCAGCTTTTTAAAATTCTCACCCTTTCTCCGGGCCTTCAGTTCCACCAGGAAACCTCACGTTGACGGCCTTGCTGAAGATACTGAGAATGTCTTCTTTTGTTGCCGTGTACGGGATGTTCTTCAGAAACAAACATCTTCCATCTCTGGCCTCTAGAATCAGGACAGTCCTCAAGTCAGATATTTAATCTTCATCAATCTCCTTGGACTTTGTGATGTTTTAAAATCTCAGATTGTCACATCATTAATCCATTGTTTCAGCAGTTAATAAAGAAAAACTAACTAAAATGCATATTAGGTTAAAAACTCAACAATGAATGCCTTCTTGTGGTTTAAACACACAAACACTAACGCTGCACTGGTATCTAAATTGGCAATGTAGAATAAAATTTAAATAAATGTGCAATTTGGTTAGCATTGTCACCTCACAGCAAGAGGGTTCCTGGTTCGAAACCAGGGTGGGGCAGCCCCTCTGTGCAGAGTTTGCATGATAGTCTCCAGCCCCCCCGTGACCCCCAGCAGGATAAGATGTTACAGAAACAGAATAAATGAGTGTTGTATTTAGTTGAGTTACCTTTTTGGTCCTCAGGTGAAGCTTTCGTACTTTCCTTAGTTACAACCCTTGCTCTGGCGATCTCCATTGGCTTGTCATCCAACATTTCTCCATTAAACGTCAAGGCTTTGGTCACGTCCATCTCGGAGGCCAAATCTAAATATGCATATTTCCTACAGCAGCAAAACATTACCTCTGAGTTAATTTAGTATTTTAAGTAGCAGCAACATTCATTCTAAGTAAATGAGACAATGTCAATGTCGAATGCACCTACTACAGGATTCCCACACATTTTTATGGAGTTTCCCTGGCTTTTCAAGGACCCAAAATGAAATTTCCATGACCATTTATCTTGCCCCACACCTTACATTCAAACGCTATTGAAACATAATTCAAGCTAGCTGGTAGACATGGAGGGAGAGACAGACCACTGGAAAAAATAAGGAAATGTACATGACAACAGGGGTGGGACCAAGTCACTGTCTTGCAAGTCACAAGTAAAGTCCAGTTCAGGCCAAATATTTGTGACGAGACAGCTTAAAACAGGCAACTCAAGTCCCAAATCAAGTCCCCACTCAATACTGACAAGTCCCAAGTCCTAAACTTTGAGTTTTTGGTCCTGAACAAGTCCTAATGTGCTCTTTGCCAAAGCTTTAAGTTGACTGAGTTACTTAGTTGTTAACCTAACGTTAGCAATGTATTAAAGTGCTAACTGTGTTAACATTAGCCTCCACTGACTGTTCTTTGTGCAACTGCAAATGTCAAATAAAGTAAGAAGTTGTTGTGTCTCTGTAATTTATGATCTGCAAGTTTAGAATAATGTTATTAGTTTTTTGATGACTCCTGGTGGTTTTTGTTTGTGTGAACAAAATTATCTTTGGTAAGAATATCATTTTTTCTAACTAGTGCAAAATAAAATTAAGTGAGTTCTTGATGGTTTTTTCCTGCAACTTGATTGGTTCAAACAAAATGGATCCAGGAAATTAAGTGTCGACTTGTTGGGAATAAATAGTGTTAATGGTGGTTGATTCAGGAAATGTGGATAAATGAGCTGATGTGTGGCACACTTTTACACTAACATATTTCGCCTTTATGTTACATTACATGGAAGGCTTTCCACTGAAGACTGCTTTAACAGTTTCACTACACACAAGAAAAAAATCCATGACTTTTCCAAAACGTTCAAGGGTTTTACTAATTCCATGTCTTTTCCGGGCTTTCCAGGACCGTGAGACCCGCACTACAAAAGGATTTCCTGCCCAAAGCACCCTCACAATGAAAACTAAGTTAAAGAACATACTCACTTGGACGAATCTACTCTGATGTCATTGACCAGGACACTTTTTGTCATGAGGAACTTTGCTAATGAATCTCTGATTTCTGCATGTCTTTTGGAGTCATCCAAGTTGCCAACAAAAAGACAAAAACCTGCAACAAGTAAAACAGTTTAATGTGTGAGGGCACAATATCAGGAACCTTACAGAACAAAGCATTTATCTTTCTGTATTATTTTAAGTTCATACCTGTATTGATAAATTTCTTTTTCTGTGGTCGGGGGGTCTCAGCAGCAGAGTGTTGCTTCTGTTTCCCTTTTACTGCAACTGATATACAATGTTTTAGTTACCTCATAGATACAAAAAAGGGGAGTACAAATAGCAGACAGTGTGCAGGAAATCCTGTCTCTCCTACTTTTTTGGTCCTGCACACCCATCATTAGGACTTAATGCTGTATTTCAAGACTTTATATGTAACCTGCCACACTGATCTTTGTCTTTGATGAACACTGCCTCACACCTTACAGAAAATGTTTAGGTACCATTTACAGTGAGGAAATTCTGTGTGCTTTTTGATCAATTTTTAAGCGCAACTAAACAAAATTACCTGTCTAAGTCCTAAGATTGTCTACAAGCAATTTAGATAAAAAATTATTGAAGGGGTAAAAGCTTTTTTTAGTTTAGATTTGTTTGGTAAAAGTCGGAGTGAGAGACTTTGTGGAGTTCAAAAGCTGCAGTGTATGAAAGACTTATTTTCTAAGTGCAACATAAAAAGCATCATACCTTCAGTGATGAGCTTAGTTTTTTTCAACTGGGAGGTCTCAGCAGTAGAGCGAGCCTTCAGTTTCCTTTTTGCTGCAACCAACAGAAAATGAGTTAGAACTGAATACATTAAGCACAATGGTAGACAGAGAGTAGCAAACCTCGTCTCTCCTTACTCGTTTGGTCCTTACTCTTTGGTTCTACACATCATTAAGACTTAGCAGTTTTATCACTGACTACTCATTATTAACTCTTTGAAACATCCTTACCCGCTTTCTTTTTAATAATCATCTCGTCATCTCCATTGGTTTCCTCTTGAACATCATCCATCTCTCCCTCCTCATTCTTCTTTTCTGGGATTTCAGTTACTGTGGCCGTACTTTCAGTGACAATGTCCATCTGAGATTCTAAAGAGAAAGCACTATCACTGACACCGCTCAGATTGTCACTAAGACACTTTTGCGTTGTGTCGTATTTGCAGTACCTCCAGATTCCTGCATGTCTTGCTTCATCTCTGTCTCTGCACTCTCACTGGGAGCGTCCTCTGTGGAGCCAACTGCACCAGCTGAGGAGATGATGTGTTCTTCTGAAAAGAACAGTCATGATTCAATTTAAAGACTAAAAACCAGTAACAACATTTCTTGCAGCCTCAATTCAAGCTTAAAGGTTAACTTAAGTTGTTTTTTTTTTTACCTGTATCCTGTGTTTCCATGTTTTTGTGTTTTAAGTGACTAACAGGAGCAGCAGTTTTTGAAATTGGCCTAGCAGTGAGCAAGCCGGCAGTGGCAAAACAGGCTGCAATTTAAGCCCTCAGGACATTTGGCACTATCAGTTTACGTCCACTGAGAGTGCTTGTTTTTGCCACTGACGGGCCAAGATTGTTATTTTAAGTGTCTCACAAGTAATGGAAAAGATCCCTACAGAATAAGACATTTTAGTTAAAGAGCACAATCTCTTTTGTTTAACCAGAAACAACCCTGAAATCGCCATCTTCAAACCCACCTGACTCCATTCAAATAAACTGTCATTTTAGCATTCATAGAGCCAGCATATTTTCACCTCTAACTGGGTGAGTTAATGGTTTGTTTCAATAAAACCAGAGTAAATCATTGCTTGAACAGTGGACAGACAAACAAAGACAGTTTCTCCAAGTTTTATTTCATTTTTGTCAACGATGAACAAGTGTGTTTTACGATGATAAAATTACTGCAATTTAAATGGAGTCTGGTGGTTTTGACGACAGTGATGTCAAGCCGTTTCTGGTTAAACAAAGAGGATCTTATTCTTTGACAAAAACATTTATCTCTGTAGGAATCCTACCATAATGTTATCAGACACTTAGAACAACAATCTGAGCTTGGCAGTGGCAAAAACAAGCACTTTAAGTGGATGTAAATTGACAGTGCCAACTTCCCCATGTGGTTACATTGCAGCCTGTTATGTTGCTGCTGACTGCAGCAGTCTGTCTCAATACACAAAAACATGAGAAAATTGTGTCCTGACTGAAAAATACCAAAGTCACCCTTTAATGAAGTGGAGTATCACTTTAAAACTGAACAATGCGTGGCCACTTTTGGTCTCAACACACATATTTCAACACAGTCTAACATTACACCTTAAACTTAAATGACAAGAGACACATTTGATTAAGAGCAAATGACAGCAGGTGTAATTCATTCCATGATTAAAGACATGTTGTAATTTTGAAAAGAAGAAGAAGAAAAAGAAGAAGAAGAATGTGATGCAATAGTGGGTTTTGATTCTTGTAAACATCCTTACCACTATCCATCATCTGATCACTTCCGTTGGTTTTCTTTTCTGTATTATCAACTTCTTCAGTCTTCTGGTCCCAGGATACAGTCACAGTGGACACATTTCCTTTTACTTCTATAACAGTGTCCATCTGAGAATCTAAAGATGCAGCTTTGTTACTGACACAGTTCAGAATCTCAATCGGACATCATGTGTGATGTGTTTGCAGTACCTTCTTCATCTTGGTCCTCCTTGGGAGAATCCCCCTCTGCTCCGACATGTTCTTCGCTTGAAGAGACACTCTGTCCTTCTGAAACAACCATGAATGATTTAATGTTGTCATTATTAAGTCCGAACAGTCACGCTTAGTGTAGATGCCAAGTTGTTTAAAGAAAAGACTTACCAGTTTTAGCACTATCCTCTTCTTCTACAACTCCATCAGTGACAACTTTGCTTCGTCTTTTACGTGCTTTCGCCTGAAAAAGACAAAAACATATTTGTCAAATTATGACCCTGTGTGATTGAGTGCTCTTGTGAGCGAGGCTGCAACCAAACATTATTAACAATATTGATTAAATTGTCTCTTTTTAAGATTTCTCATTAACATTATCACTTAAAACACTGTAAAAATGAAGTTAAGCATTTCCCAGAGCCAAAGGTTATGTCTTCCAAATGTCTTGTGTTGTCTGACAAACCCCAGAATTTTTAAATTATACTAATGTAGTAAATACAAGATAAGATAAGATAATCCTTAAAGTCCCACAGTGGGGAAATCTGCAACAATGCAGCAGCAGAGGGATAGAGCAAACAAGAAGCATGAGTCATGTCAGTGAAATTTACATTATTCCAAGTATATCGCAGTTTGTATATACAGATACAGATGTTGCACATTAGTGATGATTGAATGTCAATGGTTTTAGTATGTGTGGTCTACTGGGAGCAGTGTTAGCTGTAGTGTCTGACAGCAGCAGGAAGGAGGGTATCTTTCCCTCAAACACTTAAGGTGAAGCAGCCCGTCACTGAGGGAGCTGCCCAGTGCTGTCAGAGTGTCCTGCGTGGGGTGAGACATGCTGTCCATGAGAGATGATAGCTTGGCTATCATTCTCCAATCTCCCACCACCTCCACTGGGTCGAGGGAGCATCCCAGGACAGAGCTGGCCTTGTTTATCAGTCTAATGAGTCCCTTCCTGTAAGCCATAGAGATACTGCTGCCCCAGATACCACTCCATAGATGGCTGATGCCACCACAGAGTCTGAAAGGTCCACATGAGTGCCCCCTCTACTCCAAAGGACCTGAGTCACCTTAGAGGATAGTCTGCTCTGCCCTCTCTTAAACTCCTTAGATTAGTTAAAGTCTGGTATTATGCCTTGCTGACTGACTGAAACTTTTAATTACTTATCAAAATTGATTTAAAGGTAACTTCTGCAAATCAACTAATCAATAAATTAGCCCTACTTAAGAGTGTACATATTTTACCTGTATTTAACCAGGTAGATCAACTGAGAACCAATTTACAATGACGAATTACATGTAATAGCGTTAGTATGAATGACTGCTTACTTAGGTGCTACGCAGTTGTTATTTAATCGCTTGATACAGTGCTTTTAATTGGAACTCATGCTGTAATATCATCACAAGCTAAGCAAGTTAGCTTGTTAGTTTGCAGCTAATACAACCAAACAACAGTTAGCGTGAAACAATCTACTCAGTGCACGTTGGAGCCTGGTTAATATGAATGTAAAATAACATAGTCCTTACGTCTGTCTTTGCCATGATTCGTGTTGCAGCACCCCAAGATTACAAGCTGATGTAGCTTCTTGTAGCCGGTGAATGCAAGCACACGTTTTTTCAGCTAAAAACATCCACATGCGGCTATTTTACACTGCGCATGCGTATACTGTACTGTACTACGGGTGCCGACAGGGACACTAGTTTTGTGCGACTAAGCAACAACAACTTTCGGAATCACCCCGCTGACACTCAGGTGCGTGGACTTCGCTGCTGTGAGCACAAATTTGGTAAATATTGGGTCGCAGTGATTAATTTTAAGACAGTGGGGGGATTCTTGGAAGGTTTTTCAAAGCAAATAACGGCTCAAATGTAATGTAGTGACAGCTGGTTAGCTAAGTAGCCAATTAGCTAAACTAAACGGTTGAGTTGGTCAACTCCCACACTCAGCTGTGGATTTCAGCTCTCCACCAGACCCAACTTAAATCTCTATAAATCAGACCAGAAGAATAACCGAGCCTCGTTACATTGTGTTTTTCCATATAGCACTGTGTTAACTCTTAGAGTTCCCCCTTTACATGCGTTATTTACTTATTTTATACACATGAAGTCGCGTTGTTAAAGTGAACCTGAGATCATCTCAGTGCCAACTGCTGTTTCATTCTAAGTATCATTTTACAGGTGACATTAAAGAAGCTGAAACTTGATTCAAACAGGTAGAACTGGATCTGGGCTTTGAGAAAGAGGCGGTACAAAGGTTGAGGCACAGAATCAACACGCCATTTCACCTGGTGCAGATAAGGTATTATCGGGTCAGGTCATCATTTTAGGCTGTAAACAACACCAATATGAGCTGACGATGGAGGATGTGGGACTGATTTGAGGAGCAGTAGGATACACGTTTCCACAATGGGGAGTCAGAGGAACGGCTTCAAGAAGGAAAGCTTCATTTTGTCGGTGGATGTCGGGACTACATCAATGAGATGTCACGTTTATGATAAGGAGGCAACAATCCGAGGATCATGCACCACCAAGGTACCCATCTTCCTCTTGGTGTCCTTTTGGTTTTACATTTCTCAAGCGCACCACCCACTTGCATCACTCTCTATGTGCGACATAAACACTGAGGCTGATTTTGTGTTTCTCGTTTTGGTAAAACTTTCTCCAGATTGTTCCCTTGTATCCAGAGGTAGGACATGTGGAGATGGACCCAGATGCACTGTGGAAAGGGTTTATTACTGTGGTCAAGGGAGCTGTGCAAGGTACAATTGCGTAATTTCCTGTTGCAACAGCTATTCCACGGAATTTGACTTGATGTGAGTCATTTTTCATGAGAATACAGCACATCCTTTGACAAATGCAGATTTGAGAAAATACTGTTCCTACTTCAGTTCATGTTAAAATGCCCATTTTGTTTTTTCAAAGAGAGCAAATACAACTTTAGACTGGCAAACATATACAAAGATGCCAGGTATTTATTTACACCTGGCTACTGTCCAGTGAAATCCAGATAGCAGCACTGCAATCAATAACACCCTTAATAGGCACGTCATACTTGTATTCTGTTAAGATTCTGTCAGAAAGGTGTTGATTTAAGTCATTGTTTATTTCTAGGCTGTATCCAGTTTTGTTGTTAAAATGCAGGGGTGTAAAACTCATTTTAGTTCATGGGCCCATACAGCTCAATTTGATCTCAAGTGGGCCAGCCCAGTAAAATCACTGCATAATAGCCTATAAATAAAAACCTTTTCAAATTTTTTCTCTTTTTTAGTCTAAAGAAAACCAGTCCAAAAACATTCATCCATTTACAAAACAAATGATGAACAGCCCATGATTTCCTCACAAAATTATGTGCAAATCTCAGATTTTCCACATTTAGTCACTCTACTACTCACTTTCATCACATGTGGCGTTTTTTTTATAATTCTCCACTAAGACGGAAGCTGTTGAAGAAGCAGGTTAAGTCATCTGCTGCCTTACAAACCATTTATAATCTGATGTTTTGTCAGTGCCTCAGCAGCAGGGTTCCACCCATTGTTTTAAGATAGAAGTCTGATTCACATTCTTGTGTACTGAAGCTGCTGGTTTACAACATTTTGCACAATGTTTAATATCTTTAAATATGGCCACAGAAAGTATTCATTGTTATTTACATCTCTCCTGAAACCTCTCAGCGTTCACATGTGCGTAAACATTAGGTGTGCAAAGATATCTAGAGGGCCAGATTGGACCCTTTGGCAGGCCGGTTTTGGCCCCCAGGTCACATGTTTGAAACCCCTGTTTTAATGGATTACGTTATATTGACATATGAAAGGCAGTTTTGTCCACAATACATTAGAATCCCTTTAGTTTCCTGGTATAGAAAAAATATTCCTTGCATGGAATTTTCAATAGTTGACAACGCTCAAGTGATTATATCGCCACTGAATGTGTGTGTTAACTTGGGAAATTTGTGTTTGTCTTTAAAAACCATACAGTAAGCCCTATGTTAGGGCTGCAACTAACTTTTAGTTTCATTGTTGATTCATTTGTTGATTATTTTTCAGTTAATCGATTAGTTTGGTCTATAAAATGTCAGAAAATGGTGAAAAATGAAACACAAGATGGCGTTCTCAGTGTCCTCTTTTGTCCACAGCCCAAAGATATTCAGTTTACTGTCATAGAGAAGTAAAGACAGCAGAAAATATTCACATTTAAGAAGCTGGAATCAGAGAACTTTGACTTTTTTTCCTTAAAAAATACCTAAACAGATCAGTCAGTTATCAAATTAATTCGTGATTAATTTAATAGTTGACACCTTATCAATTAATCATTGCAGTCCTACCCTATGTGTGATTCTCTGTTTCAAAAATCTCCTTCTGTTTCTCACCAAAACCATTTTAATGTGTGTGCCTGTGCTGCTGTGCTTGTGATATAGATGCAGGGGCACAAATGCATCAGATGGAAGCCCTGGGCATTTCCACCCAACGAGCCACCTTCACAACATGGGACAGGTAAAATTAATGAATGAAATTAATCAAATTACCTCCAAAGAAGTCCACGTGACTTGAAGGCAAACTTGAAAAGAACTGCTGTAGTACACCTGTTTAACCTGCTTCCCATCCTGTTCCTCTCAGGTTCATTTTACTTCCTCTCTTTTATTTTGACAGGAACACTGGGGAGCCTTTCCATAACTTCATCAGCTGGCAGGATCAGAGATCTGCAGAATTGGTGAAGTCCTGGAACAGATCCTGCACAATGAAAGTGAGTCTCTGCCTGTCATGTAGTTTTTAGTGGATACATTTGGAAGTTAAAGGATTACTTCACCAACAAAATTATCATTTGTAAATCAATTACTCACCCTGCGTTGTGTTAAAGTTGTGAATGCCACCTTGGGAAGAGTCTTGATGAATTGAAATCATTGGCAACCACGTTTAACAACAGCAAAACTGTATTAAAACATCAGTTTACAAACTCTCACACAACTCATTCAGTATAATCCCTGCCTCATTTATTCAGTCGTATGCTCAGTACTTCCCAAACACATTCCTTTTTTTCTAAAACAACAAACAGCCCTTTCAGACCGTGCATTAAACTAAAAGTAAAACTTAGGCATTCTCTCTTTAAAGCCAGACTCCTTTTCAAAAACCGTGATTTTACCTCAGTGAACATGGGAGATGCCAGTCTACTGCTGCCTCTATTAGTAGACTGTTTGTGTTATTGTCTGACTTTGGTGAGTCTGAACTCAGCCTGTAAAACCCCAAAGTGACATAATAACACAAACAAACGAACTGACCAAGGCTGCGGTAGACCAGCAGCGTCTGTGTTCAGCCAGGTAAAATCACTGTTTCTGCCAATGGAGTCTGGCTTTGAAGAGAGACCAAATAAATTTCACTTTCAGTTCAGTTTTAAATGGAAAGGTTTCAGCCAAAATGCATGTGTTGGGGAAGTACTGAGCATACAACAGGATAAATGAGACTAGGATTATGTGGCACGAGTTTGTAAACCCATATTTTCATACAGTTTAGGTGGTGTTTAACACAGACCCATTTTACTTTCTGTGTGCGAGAAAAGGTTTTCTCCACACAGTCAAAGTAACACAGGGCAAGTAACTGATTTACAAAAGGTCAGCTTGTGGGTGACATATTCCTTTAAGAGAAGCACTAGAACTTCTTAATTACTTGAATGCAGTCTTGGTAAAAATGTAGTTCATCAACAAGCAACTGTATCATCTCCCTGCATACAGACTGTTTTACTGTTTTTACAACAACTGTAGACAATCCAAGGCACAATGAAGTTGGTCTACTTCGTGACCAGAGAGAAGCGATCACTTGCAGCAAGTCTAATTGTCTTCTCCACTCAGCATGTCACCTTCCGCCTCGTCTGGGTCCTAACACACTACAAGAAGGTGTGTGTTTCTGTGTGTGTGTGTGTGTGTGTGTGTGTGTGTGTGGCTGACATTTAAACCATCTAAACTCAAATCTAGATCAGGCCTGCCAGGCTGAAAAACCACAGCATACCACTGTAGCTAGATGGCAGAGTCTGTGTTAGATTATCACCACATCCTCTCACCTTCACTCCTCTTTTCAGACTTATCGTCTTCATTCTTTCAGGTTCGTCAAGCAGCAGCTGAGGGTAACTGCTGTTTTGGAACGATAGACACTTGGCTCCTGTTCAAACTCACAAAAGGTGTGTGGTATTTGTTGTGTGAAGCTCAGGAATGTATAATTTGTCCAGTCGATAGCATTTTGCACAGCCAGACAGTCTAACAGGATTATAAGACCTGGACAAAATGTTCTTTGTGTTCGCAATCCTGTTACATCACTGATTGGCTGAAATGTTTTAGCTAACTCCTGCGGGAGAGGAGGAGTGGGGGGGGGGGGACCGGGGGCTAATATAAAGGCTTTTTTTGTGGTTTTACATTTTTCTGATTATTTTTATTTGTGTATCTGAACCTGTTTTAGGGCAGGTCCATGCCACAGACTACTCTAATGCCAGTGCAACAGGACTTTTCGACACCTATCAGGTATGGTGTGTGTGGCGTTCATTTACTTTTTATTCCTGTTTTTGGTGTGAGGTTTTTGTTTCGTTTTGTTTTTTCATATCAGTGTAATGTGACCTTTTTTCACAGATGTGCTGGAGTGGGTTTCTCTTCTCTCTTGTTTCGCTGCCTCACTCTATTTTCCCCAAAGTAGAAGATACAGGGTGAGTAAACATTTCCCTCTAATTCTATCTAACACTTGAATCATGTCTTAGCTAATAAAAATCTTTTAAAAGAATACTTCACCCCCAAAGGATCATTTGTGTATCAGATACTCACCCCTTGTTACGTTGAATTCACATGCCTCCACAGTAAACAAAGAATCCAGAAACAGCAACATTCTCGATGAATTGAAGTCATAGAGAATCATGTTTAACCACAGCAAAAGTAAATCAAAATCTTCCTCACATCCATTTACAAAGTCTCACACAACTCATACAGTGCAATACAAAGCCCCTTTTAATCAGAGATCACGCTATAGGGCTGCTATGAAGTCCTTTCTTTCTGCCACCTTTCCATTTTTACACAGAAAGAAAAAACAGCGACATCATGCCGCCCTAGTGTGATTTTAGAAAGCATGCCAGCATCGCGGAAGCAAAAGAGGTGTGACGGGCGTGACATTTAAAACAACAGCGTAGGCCTCTAGTGTGACATATAACATACACATCGACAGTGCTTCACAAACAACAATGATGGCATAACATGGCAATAACAATCATTCTCCGTCGCTCTTATATGGTGGCTGATCTCGTCCTCTGCTTCGAGGGTAAGGAACTCCCAGGCCTCATTGTTTTCCTCGTTTGCAGACATTTCAGCTGCTGTTCTTCTTTGAGTTGGCTGCTAACTTCTATTAGTCACTCTTTAAGTTGTGCGGTGGGTCGTACGAATAACACGTCATTTACACATCACACCCGTGCCTTCCATGGTCCCGTCCTGCCAGCTGTCCCTTTCATATATACATAGTTTCAACACTGTTTCTACCTCCAATGCTGGCTTTAAGGCGAGACAACTCTGTCCCCCCATTCTGTGATTGTACCTTTTATACAGAATGGCACGGTGGCATAATGACTTGAAATGCCCGCCTTAAACAGGCAGTGTTAAAGGTTCCTAAAGTCTCATTTATCCAGTTGTATGCTCAGTACTTCCCAAACACATGCATTTTCACTGAAACCTTACTATGTAAAACACTTCCAGGTAAACAGAGAAGCTGCACTACTCATCTGTGTGTGAGAATATTCATACAGAAGTGTTTTAAGTATTATTGTTTAGGAAGTACTGAGCATATGACTGGATAAATAAGATTTAGATTATACTGCACAAAACAGCTGTGTTGATGTGGTTTTGCTGTTGTTAACTTTGGTTGCCTAAGACCTCAGTTCATGAAGAATGTTTGCATTTCTGGATTCTTTGTTCGCTTCGGAGGCATGCAAGAAAAACACATTTTTCCTCACAAAGTCAACATAAGACAGGATAAGTAATCAAAATACAAATGATCTTTTGCAGGAGGAGTATTGCCACAAGAGTACTTTTCACAGTACTCCACGATTGTTGACCTGTTACCCAGATGTCAGAAGTGATATAACACTTTAAGTCAGTGGGTCTTATTTTGGGAGTCACCCATATGACTGTGAGATTTATCTAAGGGGCTGCAAGATGATTACGAGTCAGAAATAAGAAAAAAAAAAAGTAAATTCTGCAACACACAGTCATCTTTGTGTTTTTGACTTTTCTCTAGTCATCCCTTTTTTATCTTTGACTTCTCCAAATACTGTAAACTTGTACTTCCTCAACCCTCTTAAACTGAATACATTTTCAGGTCAAAAGTGCTTTGTATTAAATGGTCATGAGCAAAAAAGTCATGTGTCAGTCACATTATATGAAACACTGGTCTTAAGAGTTGCATTTTAAGCTGCTTTGAAAATGTATGACTGGATACATCCGATTTATTTGTCATTGAAAAAAACATAAAAATAGCACATTTCTGTTTGCATGAGAGTAAAAAGTATACTATGTAGGGTTTTCCTATAGAACAATGTATAGACTCATTGAAAGGTAATCCCTCTCAACCATCACTTATGACCCACTAAAGGTGTGTGTGACTCTGCCCTTTGTTTGTTTGTGTTGGGGATGTGTCTGGGCACAGAGCGCAGGTCAGGTTGGGACTTCATAACACTCATCCAAAAGGACGCTGCACAGACATGCACAGAAAAGAAATGCAAACATTACTAAGGCAAAATGCCAAGTAGGGTGAATCTTGGGTTTGCTTTCACTTTCTCTGGCGATACTGTTATATATAGCATACCTTTAACATAATGTAAAAATTAATACAGTTGCCGAAGACTTCCACTCACGATTGTTATCAGCAGTGATGTGATATTTATAATCATTGCAATTATGTGGTCATTGTGGATGAAGAGTGAGATGATGCCTTGTCTCTGGTTTCTCCCTCATGATGCATCAGCCATGACTTTGGTTCCACAGACCCGTCCATCTTCGGAGTGCCCATTCCCATCAAGTCAGTGGTAAGTAGTCAACACGCTCTGTTATCTGTGTGATTATGATTTAAAAACATTGATTGCAACCTTTATGCTAGCGTGTCGGAGTCATTCTGACTCACATTGTGTGAGTGTGTGACAGAAGGTTAACATGACAGAAAGTAGAATTCCAGGTGGAAAGATGCTCTGCTTTGAGTAGTGAGACGTTGAAGTTTTTTAGTCAGAGGGTCTTCCTCTTAGTGAAACTTGGATTATTACACACCGTAGGAGTTTTAAGTATTTCCAGCGTTGCTCAGATGAGACTAATTCTGTTCTACCATTTTGTTTTCACAACACATGCCCTCTGTTCCGCTGCCATAGATGGCGGACCAGCAGGCAGCCATGTTTGGAGAGTGCTGCTTTGACGTTGGTGATGTCAAGATCACCATGGGAACGGGTACCTTCATGGACATCAACACTGGGGGCCAACCGCATACATCTGTAGCAGGTAAAGCAAAATGGACAAGAATTTTAAGATTATTCTATTCAGATGTGTCCATACAGGCACTTTACAAGTTTCCTCCCTACAGGTCTGTATCCTGTGGTGGGTTGGAAGATCGGCTCAGAGGTGGTGTATCTGGCAGAGGGCAATGCAGCAGACACAGGCACTGCCATCAAATGGGCACAGGAGCTGGGTGAGCGATAAGTAGTGTACAGTAGCTCTGATCATAGCAGCATTTTTATCTTATTCGCAAGAAATTGTGGCTGGTAGTTGAAAGGTTTTATGAGGCTGCAATGCATCAAAATCAAAATGCAGCTTTTCTGTGCTTACAGGAAAACTTCACCCACAAAATGATCATTTGTATATCAATTCAAACCACGTGTTTACATTGAATTCATGAAGAAAACTGTGTTTTTCTTGATAAATTGTAGTTAAAGGGGACCATTGTGTAAGATCAGCAAAATATATGAAAACATTAAAGCCATCCAAACTCTTACACAACTTGTGCAGTATAATCCAAGTCTCATTTATCCACTCGTATGCTACATACATCCCAAACAGACAGCTCTTTCCTATAGGGAACTGAAGTAAAAGCAGAACTTACCTATGCTCTCTTCAAAGCCAGACTCCATTGACATTAACTCGCTGAACACGGGAGCTGCTGGTCTACCGCTGCCTTGTGTGACTTTGCTGTTTTAAAGTTTTAAAGTAACTAACTGTTAGAGGGTAAGGAGCTCCTGGACCTCATTGTTTTCCAAGTTTGCGGACATTTTTGGCTCCTGTTCTTCTTCTTTGAGTTGGTTGCTAACTTCTACTAGCCACTCTTTAAGTTGTGCAGTGGGTTGCACAAATAACAGTCATTAAAACGTCACACCCGTGCCTCCCGTGATCCCATCCTGCCAGCTGTCCCTTTCATACATACGTAGTTTAAGGCGAGACAACTCTGTCCCCCCACTCTGTTATTGTACCTTTTATACAGAACAGCATGGTGGCATAGTGATGTGAAATTCCCGCCTTGAGCAGGAGTGTAAAAGGTTCCTAAAGTGTCATTTATCCAGCTGTATGCTCAGTACTTCACAAACACATGCATTTTTACTGAAACCTTACTATTTGAAACACTTCCACTTAAACAGAGAAGGTGCACTACTCATCTGTGTGTGAGAATATTCTGTTATTAAAGAATATAGCTCCATGATGCAATTCAATGTTGGATGAGTAACTGTTACACAACTGGTCATTTGGGGGGTGAAATATTCCTTGAAAGTTACCCGTGTGTAAGAAATAATCCTCTTTTCTCTAAATAGCGACTGACAGATTCAGAGGGAGTGTGTTAAACCCATGTGTGTGTCGTTGCAGAGCTCTTCTCTGACGTCCAGGAGACTAGCGCTATGGCTTATAGTGTCAGAGACTCAGACGGAGTGTGTTTCGTTCCTTCCTTCAGCGGCCTGCAGGTAGACGTGTACAGTGTGCATGTCAGTGTGTCTGTGTAAAAGAAAAACATATTTACTTTTTCTCTACAGACACGTACACAACCATATTCACTCAGAAAATGTAGTCTTTAATGAATGCGGGCATGGATTTACTTTTTTATTTTCTCTATGTAACATGGTTCTGTGTCTCTTTTTTTTCTCTGCCCTCCATTGTGATCTGGCCTTTGTAAGTGTGTCCTGAATGTTTAAGTTTATATGCATGAGATTACAAAGTCTAGTGTTTTCTAATGGTTGCACAATCAGGAGCTATATACAGTAACCACATAAAACACTATAGCTGCACTCTTGCTGACCAGAGGCTGTTGAGTTTCACTAGAGGACCATTTTACTAATTTTTTTTAACCAGGTCTGATTTTCACTTACAGACACTTGACACGTTTGTGTATTTATTTATGATCCAAAGGCTCCTCTGAATGATCCCAAAGCTTGCGCCTCACTCATGGGCCTCAAACCTTCAACCAATAAAAGTCATCTGGTGCGTGCCATTCTGGAGTCTGTCGCCTTCAGGTGAGTCATTTTGAAGAGTTGTCTGTTGTTCTTACATGCACATATTGTAATGTGATAAATAACATGTAAGGTCACGTTAATCGGAGTTTGCACAGCTGCATATAAACAGGCATATTAGTGGAATATTTATTTTTATGACGCACATAAACAGCTTTGTAGGAATATTGTCTTTTTCAGAATAAAGGCAAAAACCAGAATATTTTGTGCATGTAAACGTAGTCAGTGATATTGTCTCTTGTACTCTTCTTCTTCTTTGCAGGAACAAGCAGCTCTATGAGACGATGCTGAGAGAAACTGACATTCCCATCACCAAGATCAGGTGCAGTTTTCCTCATCCACTAAAGAGTATCTCATCATAGTAATGTAAACTCGCTGCACACATGAAAAAGAGTCAAGTAAGCATTTCACTCACGTCTTCGTCTCCCAACTCTTTGATATCCCAGCTTACAGTGCAGTATCTGATTAGTAGGATTTGGGATTTCAGCCAGTAAACTGGGCGTAACAGAGTGGACTCCTGTGTACCCTGCCTCCACTAATGCAGTTCAGCTTTTATTGGCAATGCATTACAGCTCTATATTTCTCTGATACTGTTACAGTAAAGTGAGTTGCCATGTAATTGAGTGTGCTATCTTTCTTTCCCTCTGTCTCAGGGTGGATGGCGGTGTTTCCGCCAACAACTTCGTCATGCAGCTGACTGCAGACCTGTTTGGCAGGAAGGTAGCCAGACCCCAACACTTTGAAATGTCGTGTTTAGGGGCTGCTTTTGTCGCAGGGCTTGGAACGGGTACGCAGACACACGCTCGCACATGACATTGTGCTTCAGTTCTTCTAGTTTGTAACAGCCAGTCGTTTGAAGCTGTGTCTTAGAGATGTTGCTCAGCACAAAGAAGAAGAGAAGCAGCTCTGTCAAGCAGTTAGACACAGACGCTTAAATGTTACTCTTTACTTTCAATATGATTCTTTCTTTCTCTAAAAATATCCCAAATCTCTGTCCTGACAATGAGTTGCATTTGAAAAGTTATGATCAAAAGTCCTATTTTTATTCCTGGCACTGGCAGAAGAAGCAAACTGAAATGCTGCTCTTTGTTATGTAACCTGTTTTCCATTTAATTATTCACATTATGTAATTAGATTATTATACATTAGTCAGTGTTTAATCAAATCAAACACAGACGATGAATTTGTTCGTGTTGTTTTATAACAGGACAGAAGCAGGTGGTGCTGATGACTTAATAATAATGTGAATCATGTGTTTGAGAACCATTAGTTCTTATTGGATCAGTGGCCGATAGTGTTGGGTGATGTGTAAAAAAATTCTGCAGCACTTTCAGCCATTGATTAGCAGAGTGTTTGGGGGCATAGACTCATTTGTATCACTCACAGTGCCATATTATGAATTTTTAGGACTTCTTATGTCACACAGGCATAATTTTTTAAGGGTTTGTGTTTATGTTGCTAACCTTCTCTCCTCCACTGTCACTACAGGCTTCTGGAGGACCAAGGAAGAGCTGAAGAAGCTGCAGAACACAGACGAGGCATTCTTGCCCAAAGGAGTACCCCAGGGCGGTGTTTGCAGCACGAGTCGGGAATACATCCCTGTCGTTCAGAGCTGGGAAAAAGCTCTCCGACGCTCCATGAACTGGTACAAGCCTTGACACCGGATGCACACACAAGGAGATCCAGGGTTTGACCGAATGGGAAGATGGAGACATGAGTTTTGAGTCTCATATGACAGCAGATGGTCCTTTTAAAACAAAATAATTGTTTTAAGATATGACAACCATCAGCTGTGTCTCTGAACTGTTTTAAGGGCACATTTAAATAATAGAAAGAAATTATACATACATGATTTGGTGATGGTGGCTTGGTGTGCTGCATAACTTTTAAAGTTAACTTTGGTATCTTAAAACCTTTTGTGTCCAAGTGTCTAATGGGAACAACAATTTTATCCAGTATTGAGAAACAGGGCTGCAATGTAACCACTTGGGGCATGTTTGCACGGTCAGTGTACGTTCACTAAAAGTGTTTTTGCCACTGACAGGCTCAGGTTGTTTTTTATAAAGCTGTGTTTCCACCAAACACTTTAGGTATAGTAAGCTTAAAACCAGTAAACCCCGTACAGACTAACCTCCACAGCTGATTATACTTATTTTCACAGCAATCAGTACAAGTTTGTTGTTACTCACTGCTCTGTCCAGCTCTCGCTGTATGTCCAGTTCAGGAGTAATGGAGAGGAACATCCGCGCCTCACTGATCGTCCATGCAACGGGGTTGTACGCCAACATTGTCAGAACAAAGAACAGGCTGGAGTATTTATAGTCTCTGTCGCAAATGATGGGGTATTGAAAAATAGTGGATATCTGCATTGAGGGGAGAGAGGCATAAGAAAAAATGGCACAGAATGAAAATGTATTTTTGGTACCATCCACAACTGTTGACACTGGAAATTCAAAAATAACCTTTCTAATGAACTGAATTGAACAGGACTTTTGAAGGAAACAAGGCTTAAGTGTCTGACAACATTATGGAAAGGCTCCCTACAGTGATAGACCTTTTTGTTAAAGAATAAACTCCTTTTTGTTTTGAGAGAATCAGCCCTGAAATCACTATTGTCAAACCCACCAGACTCCATTTAAATAAACAGTCATTTTAACCTGTTTAGAGTCAGCATATTTTCACATCTAACTTTATGATTTAAAGGCTTATTTTAACCAAACCAGAGTGGATTATCGTTTGAAGATTTAAAAAACAAACCAAGACTGTTTTGTGAGTTTTATTTTGTTTCTGTCGACTTTGAATGGCGTGTGTTTTATGATGATAAAATTACTGTTTATTTAAATGGAGTCTGCTGGGTTTGGCGATATTGATTGCGAGGCTGTTTCTGTTTAAACAAAAAGGATCTTATTCTTTAATAGTAAGCCTATCTCTGTAGGGTGTTTCAATAATGTTGTCAGACAACTTGAAGTAACAATCTGAGCCTGTCAGTGGCAAAAACAAACACTTTTAGTGGATGTAAATTGACAATGTGAACATTACAGCCTGATCTGCTGCTGCTAACTGTAGCCCTCACGCTCAATACAAGACCAGTTTCAAACATGTTGTCACCATTAGTCACTGAGACATAAAAACATGGGTAAACACGGTCCAGCTTAAAAAAACTAAGTTACCCTTTACAGCACTGAGTCTTTTGAAGGGAAATAACCCAATTTTCCTCTACTGAAAAGGAACACAGCTGAAGGTCATACTCTTTGACATTATGGTACACCACTGATAACTATGGTTAAAAGCAGGGTTGTGTATATGGTCCAGTACAGGTCTGATCCAGGCCAAAGTGCCATCAGCCTCCTTCACAGCCTTGAGTTGGTGTCAACATACAGAAGTTACTGCACCTTTTACTTGATTTCCTCACACCATGCATACCTTATTTTGTATTCTTTCCACATCTCAAGCCACTGGTGCCTCTTGATGTTACAGTCTTTCATCCAGCTGGGATAATATTGGTGCATTTTCCCACATGGGGGCGCTAATGACTGGCTTTACAGCTCTTTAATTTATGAACCGCCATAGCAACCACATGTCACATGGTAATAAGGATTGAAATCACTGATACCAGATTCACACATGATCCTCTGTGAGGAAGAAGAACAGCACTTGGCCCTTCTGTTTGTGACACCTCAAGATTTCAAGAGCTCTAAATAAGGAAGCAGAATTTCAAGATGTTGTAAAATTGTGCCAGACTCTGAACAAATGCAATTTAGTATTTGCCTTTTTGACGACCTGTTTCTTCTTGATTTGACAGTATTTTCTTGTTTTCTTTTCAAGGAAAAGTTCGTCCTCTTAGATTAAAAATATCCAGTCACACATGTCGCCATTTGGAAATCTGAAGCATCTTTAATTTTCTAATGACAAGTTCTGGCTGCTTCACAAAGTACTTAAAGTCACCTTCAATCTAAATACAATAATTATATGTGATGATGATGATATTGTTTAAATGTGACTGGAACAAAAAGTAATTATATGTGTTTTGCTCTGTGTCAGGGAATCCTACTGGATTTTAGTATTTTAGCACCTTGTCAAAAAATGCTTCTTGCCTTTTTGATGCAACCCACAACTCTGCTGGAAATGAATTTAAAAAATTTGTTTACCATGACCGTTTTTACACATGGTGTTAACATGTGCTTTGGGTGATCAGATTACAAGCAGACATTGACTGCACATGTGTGAATGCACCCATTGAGATCAGATTGCTCAGACCACATTCAGACTCAGACAACTTAGCTCATTCAGAGGTGGTCTGGTCCACATACGGCCATCTTCCTTCAGCAGGGTGTATGCTAATGTGTTCAAGGCCACATGGAGGGATGCCTGCTCAGCTGACGCCCTTGATTATTGTGTCTCCGCCAGTACACACAGGGCTAAGGGACCGTCCGCTGTCTTAGCAAACAGTCAGTTCAACATCTGCCCAGTTAGAAGCAGCTTTAAATAGTGCCAACAAACTCAAACCAACCCCGAAATGGCTCCACTCTATCTCAGTTGGATAACAGCCGTGTGATGCTAACAGTTAACCTTGTCACTGTGCGTTCATGGGCAGACTCTCTCCAGTGAGTGTACAGCACAGTAAACCTCCCGCCCGTTAAAAACAACAGTGCATTTGCTTTTGCAAACAATGTACATGTTTATTTGCATGTAGAGCAGGAAACTAAGATCCAGTTACAAGTGGTCAGCTGAGATGCACATGGAGAGGCATCCTAATGCCAGGTTAACAGTCAGACTTTGAGCTGACCGCTTGTGGTCCGATTATCTAAGAGGCATGTTAATACCAGGTGTAAACAACCTCTATGACAGGGATTTTTATAGGTATATGTAGGGACTCGAACATTTAGCTTTGCTGCAACAGCTTTTGTAAATCTCAAATTCTGCTCTCAAACAAGTTGATCAGGGATCAGGGGTTCATTTAAAGATTAGCTGAACTGACCTAAAAATGAATTAGGATACATAAAAATATGTATTTGAGTGTTATTTCTTGTCCATGTTTTGTATCCATCATTTTAGTTATTATTAGTTAGTGTTATTGTTGAATCGTTCCATGGTGGACAGCCGTGTTGATGTCACATGATAATGTTTTGACTCAAGTCGTTTACTTGACTTGATGAACTCTGATGGCGTAGTGTGATCATGTAATGATAAAAAAATGCTAACAAGTTACAAAGAAATGTAAACTGTGAATGTAATTCTGAATGTATTCTACTCGCTGGCTATTGCTAAATGTTTTTTCCGTTTCCAATACTGCAGTGTCTTTTTTTTTTCTGTTAAAGGTCTGTTATGCTGCTATGCACAAAATGAACTCCTCAGAGTGAAATGACATTCCATTTCCAACACTTCATTCAGTTCTTGAATGGCAGATGTCATCCCAAGCTGCTGGGACATAACTGATTGTGTGATTATAAATTCTGCTACCAAACTGCATGAAAAATATCAGGAGCAA
The DNA here is from genome assembly GCA_019142605.1 of Cephalopholis sonnerati. Classification (NCBI taxonomy): domain Eukaryota; kingdom Metazoa; phylum Chordata; class Actinopteri; order Perciformes; family Serranidae; genus Cephalopholis; species Cephalopholis sonnerati. The sequence continues at coordinate 9,944,642 of JAGQAX010000010.1, forward strand.
GTATTAAAAGTGTAAATAATCAGCAGTTGTTTGTGGTGATTTGAGTGTCTCGTGCTTCAGTGGGTGTCACCGACACACTGAGTGAACAGATGCTGCCTTAAAGGGTTTTACCTCAACATGGACTCAGGGGAAATGCCGCTGTCTCGTCCCCGGGGAATGATCAGAAACACAGGCTGTTGGATGAGTGTCGGGATTGTTTCCCATTGATGTGACCAACCTCGCTGTGAGGGTTGCTATGGTAGCTTGCGGATGGAGTGACTGAGAACAAACGGGGTGTGTTTTCCTGCTCATGTTGCTGGTATGGTGAAGGGGGGCTAATTGAGTGCACGGAAAGGGGGTTTTCCCAAACAATGGGAGGATTGTGTGTCTGTCCCCCCTCAGAGGAAGAGCAGAAGTTTAGTGGACATCACACAGATCCATACCAACCATATCTCCGATGCACCAACTCCCTTCCTGAAGTCGAACTCTCAATCTTTGCGTTCTCACTCCAACATGGGTAGTTTTTTTTTTTGCCGGTGGGCTTGGCTTGCAGTGGGATGCCTTCACAGAGAAAAATGTGCTAGAGTGAGTGAGACAGACAGGACTAGCCCATGAATCAGTGCTGCGGGCTCTCACACTAATCAGTAAAATGGGTGTGTGTGTGTGTGTTGTGGTATTGTGCCGCATTGTATGAGTTGTGGTGGACCCTGCCTTGCAACAAATTCAATCTGACAGCAGGAACTGGATGAAATGCGACCACTACTCCGGTCCCCCTCCCCCATACGAGCTGAACCCTGCATCAAGGGTCATTATATAACTCCCTCCTCTCTTTCCTCACTCTCAGTGACACACTGGGATTGTTCGTTGGAGTGTCAGGGGGTTGGAAGTTAATCTCTTGTCCTTTTTTTTCTGTCAGTGTCTCAGCCTCTCCCCCTGCTGCCTCAACTCCTCTCTCACTTCAGTTAATTTCGGCACGACATGCATGTGTACAGACAGGCAGAGCGGAGACTCGACAGCACACTAGCTGTGCTGGTGAAGCTCATTTTATTGATGATATTGACTGTAGAACAAAGCTGAGACAAGATGGCATCCTCGCTGTACTCGCCAGAAAAGAAAGAATGTTCTGTTAACAGTGACACATCTGTTTACAGTCATGCACTCTATGTACTCTCTCACTCTCACAGGCACGCACACAAATTCTAGTTTCAGTGGTGCTCAATTGCCATAGCAACAAGGATTGGCAAATGCTCCAAATATCTATGCTCAACCAGTCAGTCACAAATAGCATCCTCATGGGCTTCAAATATGCTGATCGCCGCCATCTATGCACTTCTATAGAATGTATATGACTGAGAGTGTATGTTATCTTTCTGTAGAGCGATTAGCAGTGCATGCATTACTGTTGAAATACACACGAGCCCATAGGATTGGTAATTGGTTTGATGACTCAACGTACACGACTGGTACGCAGATGAGCTGTAGTGAACCCATGATAAACCTTGATGATGTGATACCATTAAACAAGAGCGTAGGTTTTGTTTTGACATTGGTACGGGGGACAAATATGTAACAGGGAGGCTGGGGGTCCTCCATCAGGAAATTTGGAGCATTAGACACTTAAAGGAACAGTGTGTGAGATTCAGGGGGATTTAGTGACATCTAGCAGTGACGAATGCAACCAGCTGAAACTGCTCCTTGTTAGATTTCCTGTTCAGGAGGTTTCTACTAGGAGCTAAATTATCCTCAGAGGTCTCCTTCTCTTCAAAACAAACGTACCTGGTGAAACCAGTAAGAACACTAAATAAAGCAAATTCACGTTACAGATCAGTGTTTCTCTAACGCTGCTTGACACACCATACTTGGTCCGCTTGTCCAGCACTTGCATTGGTGCTCACCTGTATTTCCGATCCAGACGTTCAGGAGGTTTTTACCATGAGCCGAATTTCTGCTCTCCAAAAGAAACAGAGCCAGTGATTTCAACTGGTTAAAAACACTGAATAAAGCAGTGTCAGTTTCCACAATCAGGCTTCTACCTCACCATCTGCGTCGCCAGTTTCCTGCCTCCAAAATGTTCGTAAGCATGGGTCAAAGTTTCTCCCACCAAGTCTGTTTTTATAGATCACAACTTCTGCGTGGGAGGTGGCGTACGCCCCTTTCAGGCCTTGTTTTGCGCATGCACAATATTTATAAATGAGACCCCAGAAATGCAAACATCAAATAAAACAGTTTCACGTTACCTAATTTTCTTTTTGGTGCTCTGTTGGTGGATGGGCTCCTAACTACGGTGGTCGACGCAAAAATGTAAACGGCCCTATCTAGAACCAGTGTTTGGTTTGTCCAGTCTTGGCTACTGTACAAACATGGTGATGCAACATGGCGATCTCCGTAGACGAAGACCCGCTCCCTATGTAGCTGTAAATGGCTCAACGTAACGATTCTTATTTTCAGCTGATTATACACTAAATGAAATATACTTATTATATTATATTCCATTTCTGTCAACATACTCCCCAAAACCTTTTTACTGGACCTTTAATTTCCTGCATTCTGGTGAGTTTTAATGCACCAATTTGTGTCTTTCCTGCATCAGTTTATGGTGTACATGTCTTTAATTCTGTCAATATAAGAGTCTTCTGCTGCTTTCATGTTTTATGGAGGGGGGTGAGCATGTCTTAATTTTAAGGGCGGCGTGTCCCCCTAAAATCTACACCCATACATACCATTGAAGGCGAAAAATACCTTGAAGCAGATGCATATTTTCACTATTGAGCGCTCTGAGTTTGGTTTCACACTGAAAATGGCACGTTTTTGTGTTTTTCTTGTGTTTTCTGAAGGATCCCACAGCCTTTTATAAAATGGATATCCATCCTTCTCCCAAAGGCATGCGGCCATTATAATACAAATGATGATAAAAAGGATAAATGTGCGCTCTATTTATAATTTCTGCGCGTAACGGTGCGTCTCCGTGCGTCTCTCCGTCATTAGCCAATGTACATCCATCTGGTCGCACTGCATCAGCTGCCACAACGGGGCTCGTGTGGACGTCACTGATTTTTTTCTTCTTCTCTTTCCTCACCTTCCCCTTCTCGGCTTTTTTTTTTTTTTTTTTTTGTTCCACCAGAGCATCTCTCTCCTTCGGCTCTCCCTCTCTCTCTACACCGCCCACTCCACTCACCGCCGCCTCGCCGGCTTCTTCGCCTCATTACATCGCCCGCTGCCCTTTTCTGCATTTTTTTTTCAAAGGTAGAAGAAACCGCGCATTTTAGGAGCACACACGAAATTAAAATATCACCATGGCGAGCACCGAGGATAAGCCGGCCAACAAGGAGAACACCTCAAGCTGGAAGGACTCCTTCTACAACCCGAGGACCGGGGAGCTGCTGGGTCGCACGGCCAGCAGCTGGGGTAAGGATCCCCGTTATACAGCAGTCAATTAGGAGATGTGCGGTGACATTCACGGGGCTTTCACCTAATCTGATGTCTCTCTCTTGTCATTTTCAAAGCATTTAAAGATGTGAATGTATAGCCTTTATATATGTCTGTGCATGAATGATTTAAAATGACTGCCATATAGATTTTGGATTAGCGGAGGAGCCATCATAGGCCTACATGAAGGTGTAAAGGAGAAGCCTGTACCAAGACGAATGATGCTATCAAAGGTGTGCTCCACTCTCTGTTTGCTGCATAGGCAGAAATGACCAATCAGCTGATAATCAATCATAACACCAGAGATTTTCTTGTATAATCTGCATTTATCAGGATCCACAGTGCAGACTCCAGCTGTTAAAACCCCTCATTACCTAATCAGATCTGAGGAGTGAGCCACAGCATTCCTGAGCTGTATCCATAGCTGATCAGGCCATACATTTTATGTAATGATTCCCCAGTTATTTCCAGAGTGAGGTAGTAACACAGCACCCTCCCTCCAGCAGCCAGCTCCTATAGGCTAGCGCGGGCTGTCAGGCTGCCTGGGCCCCTGTGCTGCTGTGCAGTGGGATGCTCCATTGCAGTTGCATGGCCGCCCACATTAGCATGCCTGTCAAGGTCAAATGGGATTCCCTCTCTCCTCTTTCTCTCCCTTTCACGCACTAGGCAGGTGCATTGTGGGATACTGTTGGAGAGGAATGGGAGGAAGGGGGGATGCACGGCAGGAAGCTGAGGGGTCCATCCCTTTTTTTTTCTTGTCAACTTAGAGGGCATCTGTGCTGTGCAGGCTGGATGGTGGTGAACCATTTTGAGTCAGATGTTTCCATAAGCGTGCCTCCTTTTCTTCCCTCTGCATTGTGCATAAATGAGATGCTGTCAGCACTGCAGCATCATGCCTAAATCCTGTGTGATTTGACACTGAGAGGTCTCCTGTGAAAAAAATGGCCTCAGATTTGTTAGCAGCACATTTCCCCCCTTAATCCAAAATGGTTTCTCTCAAAGGGATCGCACACTCCAAATGACAATTTCCTCCAGCATGCAGACGAGGAAACTCAGAAGGCATTTGTCCGTGTGTGCTTTAAACTCCTAGTTAATTATGCATGACCTCTCTCTGTCTCTTTCTCTCATTATGTCTTCTTTCTTCTCTATTTCTGTTCCTCTAACTTCCTCCAGCCCTCATCCTGTTGTTCTACCTGGTTTTCTACTGTTTCTTGGCCGGTATGTTCGCCCTGACCATGTGGGTGATGCTGCTCACTCTGGACGACTATGTGCCGAAGTACCGAGACCGCGTTCCTTACCCAGGTTGGTGTCTCTCAGCAGCACAGTGCAGGAACGGGTCTTTCAGCTACTGTAACTGGCAGCATTTCTCTTTGGGGCATTCATTATTCATACTCGCGCCAATGAGATGCTGTCACAATAATGTGCTACATTACAGCTGCTTTTTGTATCGATCTATTTTGAAGTCTCTTCCTGTGTGATATCAGCAGTGGAGCTTGTTTTAGAGAATGCTTTCTGTCAGGCTGTAACTCGAGACAAACCTCGATGATGGTTGTGCATTAGATTCTCCAGCTGGAGATCATTTACTCTGTTTACTTTATGCCTTTGTTGCAGGGTTGGTGATTCGTCCGAATTCACTGGATATATCATTCAACAAATCTGACCACAGCAAGTACGACAACTACGTCAAACACCTGGAGAAGTTCCTGCAAAGTGAGTGCACCTCTCTCAAGAAATTAATAATAAAACATATTGAACACTGGCTGTAATCAAACAAATTCCACTTTCCCTCTCCCAGAGCTTTTTTCAATCATTCTTTCCATTAGCCTGAATCTATCTCCGGTCACTTCTCTCTCTCAGGATATAATGACACGGAGCAGGAGAAGAACGAGGACTGCCCCAAAGGAGAGTACTTCCTGCAGGACGACACCGAGGTCATGACGAAGAAAGCTTGCAGCTTCAAGAGGGGCATCCTGAGTCTGTGCTCCGGCCTCTCTGACACCACCTTTGGATATCCTGAGGGAAAACCCTGCGTGCTGCTGAAAATGAACAGGGTAACACCCGCTTTCACTGACCTGAAAATCGCTGAAAAAATTGTTGCTTTACTCCTTTTCAGATCTTTGAACCTGTCTGTCTTTCAAACTTTTCTTCCTTCCCACGACGTCTGATCTCCATTCGTTTACTCGCTTGCTGACAGTTCCCAAAATAAACGATTAATGTGATTAATTTCTAATTTTGGTTCCACACATGCAGCAGTCTAAACCTCTCCTGCTTCCCTCACCTCCTAGATCATTGGCCTGAAGCCTCGTGGGGATCCCTACATCAACTGCACAGTAAAAGTAAACATCTTTCTCCACACTATACGATACATGTTCTACTTACTTGTACTGTATGTCTATTTTTTTCATTTCTTTCATAAAAAAAGTCCTGATAACCATAACAGTGTCAATGTTTTCTTTCTGTTGATCTGTCATTTTTTTCCTTCTTTTTGTTTGTTTTTTGTGTCCGATTTCTTTCTGCATGCTGTCACTGACGGCTTTAGGGTAAGATAATATGTAAATTCTCAGGATAAGGCCAGTAACACATTTATATTATGTAACGAGTCATTACGCAGGTGCCTCTAAACCCATCTTAGTGCCATTTTCAAGTCATTTTAATCTAATGGGCGCAATTTTCAGCCACAAATGTCCTCGCAGATTAACGCAGAGCACATCGTTCCATTTAAATCTCTTCACTAACAAACAGAGGGCCATTGCTTTTCCTTTTTTTCAAGTCCTGTCTCATGTGATCTTGGAAAAATGTCTCACTTGCTATTAATTTAACATAATAAGAAGCATTTCATTCAATGTAAAATTCACACTGACTAACACATGTTCTTCCGTGCAGAGAGAAAGCACAGTTCAAATGCAGTATTTCCCCAGTGAGGGGCGCATTGATAAGATGTATTTCCCCTACTACGGCAAGAAAGCCCATGTAAGTATTCATCATGGTCAGATGGCAGCCCAGTTGCCAGAGGGAAATGTTGGCTCTGTACGTCTCTGCAAACCACAAATACATTACACCTCTGTTTGAGACCAACAAACAGCAAGACTGGTTGTTTTGTAGCGATTCATCACAGTGTTTCCAGCAGCTTTTTTGTCACAATCATGGGTGTTTTGTAGTGACCGTCTTTGTTTTTCCAGTGGCTTTATTAGCATCCTGTCACATTCTTTGCAGCAGTTTTTAAAGCATGACATGCCTGCCAAGCTGCAGAGCACTGCAGACCACCATTTGAGACCACCAAGCAAGACCTTTTTTGTTAATGAGTCATGGCAGCATTTCCAGTCACTTTCACAGGTGTCTTGTAGCGACCCACTGCTGTTTTCCAGCTGCCCTTTAAGCGACCCATTGCAGTTATTCCAGTGTTTTTCTAGCCATGAGATCCCTGCCAAGCCGCAGACCACTGGAGACCATGATTTGAGACCAACAAACAAGACCGTTAGTTTTTTTTAGTAAGTCATGGCAGCATTTCTAGTGGCTTTTTAGGCACCAGATGTGGGTTGTTTTATAGCAGCTCTACAGCGGCTTCTTTAGTGACATTTCATAGTTTTTCCAGTGGCTTTTTAGGCATGAGATGCCTGCCAAGCTGTAGACCACTATTTGAGACGAACAAACAAGAAAACCACTTATTTAGGGAGTCGTGACAGCATTTCTCGTCGCTTTTTAGGCACCAAACATGGGTGTTTTGTAGCAACCCATTTTTTATTCCAGTGTTTTTTTTGCTGCCAAGCATCAGACTAGCGCAGACCAATATTTGAGACCAACAAATAGTTTTTTAGTGAGTCATGGAAGCATTTCTAGCAGCTTTTTAGGCACCAGATGTGGGTGATTTGTAGTGACACTGACCCTGTCACTGTTTCTACAGCGGCTTTTTTAGCGATCTGTAGCAGTTTTTCCAGGAGCTTTTCAGGCATTAAATGCCTGCCAAGCTGCAGACCACTATTGGAGACCAACAAACAAGACTGGTTGTTTTTTAGCAAGTCATCGCAGCGTTTTTCAGCGGCTCATTAGGCACCAATGTGGGTGTTTTGTGGCAAATGCTGCTGTTTATCCAACGGCTTTTAGTAAACTGGCACGTTTTTTCCAGCAGTTTTTTGGGGCACAAGATGCCTGCCAAGCTGCCAACCACTCTTCAGACCAACAAAGAACAAGAACGACTGCTTTTTAGCAACCTTTTTCTTTATTTCCGGTGGCTTTTTTTTAGCAACCTGTGTTGTTTTTAACTGAGACATTGCTGCTTTTCCTGTTTTTGTCCCCCTCAGATGAGTATTTTAAGCCAAAACATGATCTTTTCTAACTATAACCAAATTATTTTGTGCCCAAACCTGATTACACGTTAACCATAGCCTTGTTGAAACGCAAAGTTTCAACATATCCGCCACATAATGGCATGCAAATGTAATATATCCGTGCTTTGCAGAGACGTACAATGGCAACATTGATTCTGGAGCTTGAGTTGCAGATTGTGTCGGCTTACATCCTCACCTTGATGGATTATTGACAGCCGGTTGTGTCTTTATTGATGCAGGAGACTTACGTGCAGCCCCTTGTGGCTGTGAAGCTGCTGCTCACCAAGGATGACTACAACAAGGAGCTCCAGGTGGAGTGCAGAGTAGACGGCTCCGACCTCCGCAACAACGACGAAAGGGACAAGTTCCTAGGCCGTGTCACCTTCAGGGTCAAGGTGGTCGAGTAAAGGAGAAGACGGCCGGTAAAAAGGAAACCAGATGCAGAGGCTGCCCACGTTTGCTAAGGATTTATGTTTAACTTTTTTGTTTTGTTTTGTTTTGTTCAAAAAAGGAAGGAAGTGTCAAATTCGTCACAAAGACAGGATTTTGGGGATGTTGCCAAACAGTTTGATGCAGATATGAAAGCCAGTTACAGATACTGAATGTTGCTTTGCTGACATTATTGACCCTTCTTTCCTTCATGATCTCCTCAAAGATCAAAGACGCAGGCTCTGCTCCTGACCCCGTCCATCCTTTCATTCACCTGTTGCACTGCTCATTCTTCACTCAGTTTATTATTGTTTTTATTTGTTTAGTTTCGATGTGATTAGATAACTTATAGCCATTGCAACCAAGCCATGTGGAGCTGTTGTGTAATTGCAGACTTTTTTTTTTAAAGATGTTTTTTAGATCTTTCTGCTGTCAGGAAGAGAGTGTTGTTCTCATCTCTCCAAACTGTATGAACGACTGTATTATCGCTGGTATCGAGAGAATTTTTATCTTGCTGTGTAGTATATCTGAGAAAGTAGAACATTTCCAGACACATCTCCAGAGTATTTCACATTATCACATCACAAAGACTTCATAGGAACGTACCTTGATAATCAAGTATAGCCACTGTATCCCTGTATATGAAATGCCAATTCCCTTTCTACATATAAATACATTGTGAACCTTACCATATTTAGGGAATTATAGATAGATCTTTGTGTTGTGGTCCGCGTAGCCACAACCCAGTCTTGTGCTGTCTGTCTGTCTGTCTGCATGTCTGTCTGTCTGTCTGTCCGTCTTCCTGTTTACTCACCTCTCCACTGCAATAGCCAACAAGTGGGTGAGCTGTCCAGGACTTAGATAAGTTGTCTCGCTCCACCTCGTGGGGGTGCTGCGTAGTGATGGTGGCTGAGGCAACACACACACAAGAAGGTACAGTGTAAAAAAAAAAAAAATTAGATTTTAAGGCGGAGAGGCGCTGGGAAAGCGTCTTAAAAATAAAAAGTCCACTGTAACTATGTACTGTATATCTCTACGTGATCTGTATATCTATCTGGGTCTCAAAGATTGTTTGTTAGTTTTCTCTCTTCTTCAGCCTGTCTGATCTGATTGTCTGCCAATCTATTACTCTTCAATGTATATATATATACACTATCTACCATATTTACTTAATTCACACTGTATTTTTGTCACACAACACAATGTCTGTGCACTGTAAAGAAATAATTTAAGCAAAGATTTACAGGAAATTATCTTATTCAAAGCTATGTTTACACAGTCTTAAAAGGAACCCACATTTGAAAGACCAACTTGTAACATCTCTTCAGGGTGCCTTAAGACCTGATGAAATAAATTGTGGAATAAAAGTGATTTTGAAGAAAAAAAAAAAACACTTTCTCCTGTGTATTCATTTTAATCAGTATGATTGAGTTCCTTTTACTTTAAGGAACAGTTCATCCAAATGCCACAAGAGGGCATTTATCATTGAGTTTATAAAGCTTTATTAACTGCTTGTGTAATGAATTTATGATGTAATGATCTGGGAATTTAAACATTACAAAGTCCGAGGAGAGTTGCCCTGTTTTTAGCAGCCAAAGATGGCAGATGTTTGTTTTTTGAAGAACATCCTGCACAACACAACAAAAAAACTTCATATTTTCCTTTTTTTCCCTCCAAGTATTTTTATTAAGCAATAGATGAAATCACATATATCATGTTATAGTGTCAGCACTCATTTCATTTTACAGAAAAGAAAAAAAACAAGTTTCAACCATAAAGTGTGATCAGGTTTTGGACCTTGTCCACTTTTGCGTCGGGATTGGCTGCAAACTGACTTGGCAGAGATGGCTGCATCTTGTTTTTACATGGAATAGTGTATTGTGCTCTTACTACAACTAGATGGCACAAATAAGTGTCCGCGAATGAGGACAACAGGTCTAAGTTAAGTAGAATAAGGTCATACATGTCCACATATGACGACACAGGGAGGATATATTGTGGGTGTCTGCCCTTTAGGACGTATCTTATCCTTTCCAAGTGTAGCGTGCTGGTTAGGTCACACAGCCACTATTGTAGGATGGAATCGTTCTTCCTTGCCATAACATTGGTAGTAGCTTTTTTGCCCTGATGACACAGTAGTAGAGGAGTTTTTGTTGGGCTTAATGTTTCAGATACACCCTGAATGATTAAAATGGGTTCTGGTTCTAGTGAAATATTAATAAAATCTGAGATGCTGTTGAAGACATCGGACCAAAACGATGCAGCTTTGGGGCACAACACAAAGCCACGAGAAAGGGTTGCTTCTGAGGTTTGACATTCATCACAAGTTGGTGACACATTTGGATATGTTATGTATTTTGGCTGTGGAGTAGTGGAATCTGTGTAGTGTTTTAGATTGTATAAGACAGTGTCTGGTGTTGTTTGAGTGTCATCTGATATTTGAATACCTGTTTCTTTTTCCATTTGGCTTTGTAACTTTCAGAAGATGGAGAGACTTATGATAGTATGGTGTCATGTTTTTCCTTTTACCTGTAGTGCTGTTTATCAGTCTAGATTTTTTTGATGTGAGCTGCAGATTGTTGGAGATATCGACCGTAGAGATGTCTGCCTTCTCTCCAGTATAATGGAACTAGATGGCACTCAGCTTGTGGTGATCAAAGTGATAAAAACTACATTTGATGAACTCAACAGCAATGTCTCTTTCCAGAAATCATGATCCAGTTACTCAAGATAATCTATGGTTTCATCTGTCTGTCGATTGAATTACACCCATCTGTCATGTATCAGTGCAGAAAAGGACCCAAATGCAGAGCAGTGCGCAGATGGATTTGACACAGAAGGCGAGCTTTGATGAAGAATGGATAAAGAACTAAAAGTTGAAGGTGTTTTAAAAACCTAAAAGATTTGGGGCTTTTGAAAAACATTCAGGGCTGGAGCCCCAGAGGCCTCCTCCATGCGCTCATTGATGACATTCTCATCATCATTGTGGCACAAATCTGCAGCCACAGGAGGGAGCCAGAAACAAGACAGGCAGAACAAGCTGTGAGTGGAAGTGTGGCTCCAACATGGTGCTGCCAGGGGGAGACACACTGAGGGGGTCAGTGAGGCTTTTATTTCCCTCGTCTGCAGTTTGTGGTTTTTCTGACCACACCAATCGATGCTGACAAATCCACATAATTAAACGTGCCACTGGTTTCTGCAATATCAGGTGACAGCCACTGAGAAATGAGCTTCGAGGTAGATGCTGAGATTTGTTTCGTCCTTTCCACCTGGCTCAAGTACACTGACTCACCTGTGAGTCCAGTGGTTATTATGTTGGTGCTTACTGAAACACAGACTATATCCTCATCATTGTGTGATGCTTGTGCCTGTAACTGTACTCCCAAAAACAACACAGGCTGTAGAGGTCAAAATATATCAGGTCAGTGTGATAAAAAAAATCTGACCACACCTGTCTGCTGATTTCACAGCACCTCCATCCATCCAGCTCCCACAGTGCCTGGAGCAGCAGCAGCCGCTGTGTCCTTCACTGTCGACAGCAGTCTGTACCCGAGTCCTGCTACATGTGAGATAATCTCTCGGGGTTTAGCTGCAGCAGGAATCCACCTTGGTGTCTCCTAAACTCGTAGTGTCCTTGAGTTAGACGGCTGTAAACACATAGTGACAAACAGATATTTTCATCTGTCTGTTTGTCTGACTTAGGGCAAAAGAAAATAAACTGGGAGGTGTTGGAAATGTTGGAACTACTTAGAAGTGAAAGTCTGAAAAGATCTCTCATAGTCTGTGTTTTATGTGTTTGTGTTTCCACTATTATTTTTGCAAAGATTTGCTAAAAAAAGAAACATCAGTAGGCTCACTTTTCCCTTTTCAGCACTCGCATCAATCGGCTGTGTTTTAGATTATACTTTAATTCATACTAATTAATTAATTCTCCCCCAAAAAATGTCAAAATGTGGTAAAATAACATTTCCCAGGTCAGCACTGCAGCTCTTCTCTCTGCTCATATCCGTCACTTGGCAGCAACACTGAGATGCTTCAGTACCTGAGGGGATTTGAAGCTGATTTAAGCAAAGAAGGCGCAAGGATAACACTGGTTATCGCCTTATCAGCTAAGAGTTGAACTTGCCAATTTGCGGCCGCCTGGAGCACAGCCTGGCTGTAGTCAGCATCCTGAAAGGGATTAATGCAGCTGATATTTTTAGGTTTTACTCCAGAGCCCTCAGCAGCACTTTCTCTGTGGTTATATATAGCACAGAGAACAGGCAGTAACATGGCACCGTTTGGTACATGTGTTCATGAGCTTCAAGACTACAACAAACATACTGAGACAAACACGATTTAAAAGACATATATTTTTAATTCATTCAAATGATTCAAGATTCAAAGAAATCTCTGCTTTACATCTGACATTTCTATTGTAGCAATTCCTTTCATCTTATATTTACAAGTACATGTATCATATATATATATATTTATATCTTATTAACATTAACGTAAAAACTCAACTCTGTCCAAGATCTGAAAATTTAAAAACTTAAGCATTAATTACCCTGAGACAAGTAAACAAGAATAACAAGGATTCTCTTTTGAACTAACCCAAGTCTCTATACTCAGCTTTACGACCACAACAGTGGAGTGTGTGTCAGGATCTGTCTAGTTTGAGTGATTCACACTCATCTCAAACTAAGAGAACAGCCCTGAAGTGTCACAGTGTTTCAGGGCCGTGGACGGGGCAACCTGCACATTCCTGGTGCAGGAATTTATTGTCCAGCTCCTCTAAATTTGTCCTCCTTCATATGCAGCAGTTAACTTCTTGCACTCATCTTTCTCCCAGCATCCCAGGACTAAACAGTCTCCATTTCTCACTAAGTTGAGCCTCTTAGCACCAACAGTAGAGGGACTCAGTGAACAGTATCATTTTCGTTAGAATAAATACTACATTTTAGATGACTTACATCTTAGCCTTTCTCTCTTTGTGCATAGATACAGATATATTTCGTTATTTACAATAAATACAATCGCTTTTTATAGTTTTTATAAAACTAAAATGTCGTGACGGAAGGAAAACCACCTGGATGTAAATGCAGTGATCATCCTTCATGATGAGGTTTAGGATCACAACATGTAATATTAAACACTACATCTATCTCTGCCACATTGTCACTGTAGAAACACTGTGACTGAACAATGGCATCATTAAAGGACATGGGAGGGCAGGAAGTGCTATGAAATGCTGTAACTTTTACACAATCTACTAAAAGATATTTCTTTGTGTGTTTGCTCCAATTTGTTTAAAGCTTAATGTTGAATCAGTAGCGTTGCTCCAGCAGGTAATTCTACTGCAGACACTGTTAGAAACAGTGTCTTCATTAAGTAATACAGTATTCATGGCACCAAGGCCTTCAACTTACTAATCTAACAGTCATATCCTTATTAAGGTTGTATAAATTACTCCTATCTGTGGTTGCGAGTCTACATTGTTACATATTTGCAAGAGAAGCTGCGAACCAGAGAGATGATGCTCCAAATTCATCATCACATCCTCCATATTTTACCAAACCTTGCCTCGAAAGCTGTGCATCTCTAAATCTCGGGCGTCCTTAAAAGAGAAGGGATGATACATGTTTCTCAACAAAGACGCTCGTGCTCGCCGTCTTTCCTGATCCATCTTTTACATCAATGATCAATCTGACTGAAACAAATCATGGAGTGTTAATATTGGTATGTCAAACATGTGGCTTCTCAGAGCAATATGCACGTGCCGGATTTCTTCTCGTCGTCGGGATCTCCGCCGCCCTCTTTCCTGTTGGGATCATTGAGCTCGGCGAACAGTCCAGTGTCAATCATCTCGTGCTGCCACTGAATGGGCACGGCGCCTGTGCTAAACTCCTTGAAGAATTTATTGTCATTGGCGTCAAACTCGATGCCCTTGATCTCTGAAAACTCAGGCGATGTCGTCGGTGTCCTTGGCGTAGACAACGTTGGGCTTGGGCACCCATGGAGGATCCACCAGCCCGGCCTCCAGACGGGGGAAGTTGATGCTCTTGAACCACTCGTGCTTCCTGGGATCCTCCATGTTGTTTCTAAAGAGAAGGCAAAAATAGGCCACTTTTAAAACAACATTAACTTCTTGTTAAAACAAGAAGTGGCTGACCAGGTTTGTGCAACATTTTTGTTACAGTCAAGGTCTTCTAAGCTTTTCTAAACCAGGTCTTTTTTAGCAAGCTTGTACTCCAATTTCATTTTACTGACATCCTTTACACCAGCGTGCCAGTAAATATCTACTAAACTAAAGTATTTAAATCCCAAATTATACATGGAACTGATTTCAGATGTCATTTTGAAAAATATACTACTACAAAAAAAACTTCTTGACACAGAATGATGCCAAAAAAAATCAGATTCACTGAGCCAGTGTGTGTATGTGTAACCTCTTACTTCATGCCCAGGCGCTCTTCAATTTTCTTCTTGAGGAACTGCTGGATGATGTCCTTGGTGGCAGCATCAAAGCACCTGTGCTCCCACTTAGGTTCCTCGTTGAGAATGCGGCGCTGCACCTCCTCCTTCTCTACTTTCTCCTTCTTGCTCTCAGGGGCCTTTGAAAGGCGTGTAACCGGCCACCATCTCGTAGATACTGCAGCCCAGGGCCCACCAGTCCACTGATGTCCTGTATGGAGTTTTGCTTAGGAGCTCAGGGGCCATGTACGCTCCGGTACCAGCCTGGAGGAGACAGAGAAGGGTGGATTTTCATTTTTTCATTTCTTGTTAGAGAGCATGTTTTATTTGAGATCTCTACTCTGTAAGAATTGAGTTCTGCAGATGGAAAAGGACAGGACACAGAGAACAGAGAGAGAGGTCTTGTGGAAGGAAAGACTGGTAAAGAACCACTTAGTAATTGGAAGACCTTCCCCATAACCGTCACCACTGACAAAGTCTGGGTTACTTAAAGTTGTCTCTTTCTGGCGTTTACGCTATATAACTTTCACCTTTCCCTCTGTTACTTTTCCCGTGTTCCCCTGCTCCCCTCCCTCCCTCTCCTTGTATGACCTCACCTACAGCCCTAATCCTAATGCTAAGCCTACTACCTGTCAAGAGTCATGTGTGTCTACACACTGACAGAGTTGTCCAGCCTCTTATATAAAGGCTGGCCATTTCTGGATGCTACAGCCACCAGCGGAAGTACGTAAGATCCAGACAGCACATTGCCCATGCCTCTAATGTATAATTAATGCACAGACACAGCAAAATGGCACCGAGCCGAGAGCTCGCCCTTTACTAGTGTAAGCAAATCCTTGAGGAACCCTGCTGCAGAAATCTTTCTCAGGAAATCCACGGCTTACATGTGAAGTGTTGTGTTGGTAGTATGAGGACAGTAAATATTATTTAACAAGCTCTTACAACTTTGTTTTCTTATTGCGTGACACATGGTACTTCAATACCTGAACTTAAACATGTGTGACAAGTCTTATTAGTGAGGGCATGTTACTACAACTGCATTGACTAAACCTGAGCAGGTATGCATGCAAAACATCTATGTCCTCATACTGTGATGTCCCTTAGCATGCAAATCTTTAGATCTTTATTATTTTCAACTTTTCCTGGTGGCTTTTTGTAACTATGTTCTGTTCATCTGAGATGTGTTGATAAATAAAGAAGCTGCACAATCTGATCAGTCAAAAGGGGTAAAACTCCCCCAAGTATGATCATACATGTTAAAGAAACATCACCAAAGTTAATCAGATCTTAGTTTCAAGGATCAGATACCCTCTGTTTTCTAAGCCTGGTTAAAGTCAACCTGTTGCAAACTGACATGTCTAAACATATTCAGCATAGGTTTTTACCTGGATCTGTCAATCTAATCAGGGACAGACTTGTGTAATGCCCGCTAAGAAGATTAGGGGACCAAGCCAGCCCAGTCACTTTGGCTGGCTGAGGAGCATCAGAGTACTGGATAATGAGCTTACTGGACTTTCATGGAGCTGAGGGCTTACTCTTTGCTACCGCAAGTAAGTCCTGTAGAAAACCCTCTTGCTAAATTCTTCATCTTTTTTTCAGGTCATCCGTAGGTAAGTGCAGGTGAGGTGTAAAATACTGGAGGTATTATGAAACAAAAATGGAAGAAAAAAATTTAATATAATGTTGTGTACATCGGGTTGTTCTTAGATTCTCTGGTAACTTAATTATCTTGTAGTCATGCCCCATCTGTATAATACGTGTATATAATCTATATAATAAGTTTCTATATAATAAGTGTCTGTCGGCAGCTGACTCATTTTAAAGCTTGGTGATTTATCTGACAGGCCATCGTGATCTTCTGTCACTGAACAGCTTCTTTGCATATCATCAAGTGACTCTCAGTCAAATGCTGGAACACCTGCAAGAACTCATCGATGATATGTTATCTGTGTTACTTTTCCACAAGGCAAGAGGAAGACCTATAGACTTTGTAAAGTGTCATAGGAGGATACTGTAGCTCAGTCTAGGCAGCCCTCTCAAGGTATCACCTTCACTGGAATAACTAAATCTCTGCGACCAAGTGGCTGAGGGGAAACCCTCTTATATTTACTGACTGCTACTTTAACAAGTGCTGGACCTCCAAGGTCTCTGACACAGCCCCTAAACATAATGGTGGCCTATAAATGGCCAGGCTATAATCTGACCGCTAAAGGATCAAATGAGTTATATAATGGATTCAGAGACTCATTGCACAGATCTTTAAGCAATCCAGTAATCCCTGTCCGGATTTAAAGTGAAAACCCCACCAAGATGGACAGACTGTCCAAGGCTAGGTTCAGTTTTTAGCTCCGACCTCATCCTCACACAAGTGAACACAGACAGGGTGGAGATGAGGTGGTCTCTCTTTCTTTGTATTGTCTTTCTGTCGTAGTTTGTGTGACAGTCAATGTAGTCAAACCATGTAGATGATGACTTGACTAAACGTTTGTTTATATAAGAATGATCAGAATCAGGGGAGAGTCCTTGTCCGCACTTTGTTGTGTGCAACTAAAAGACTTTGAATAATAGATGAACTGGCCCTTTAAGGTAGACATCTTTCACCATGATGTAAAATCTTAATATTATTCTCATTATCACTGCTGACATCATCTAGCTAAGTCTTTTCATGTTAACACCATCCTAATGGCTTTGAGAGTGCAACTTTGGATGCCCTTCTTCACAGTGTTTTCCTAACTAGCCTTCTCAACCAGGATATCACTGTTGTTTGTACATCTACTCACCATCTGGGTGACGGTTTTCCCCGCAGGAAGCTCTATGGCCAGACCCAAATCTGAAAGTCGGCACTGGCCCTGGCTATCCAGCAACACGTTCTCCGGCTTCATGTCACGGTATACGATATCCATCTCGTGCAGATGCAGAATGCCAGTGGTGATCTGCGCCGTGTAGTGGATGATGCGCTTCATCTCGATACCCTTGTCCGCGCCCTTGCCGTCGTAGCCCATATTGTAAATGTGGTACCTGAGGTCTCCTCCGTTCATCAGGGTCATGACAAGGCACAGGTGGGTCTTGGTGTCGTAAGCGTAGCCCAAGTTGACCAGAAACAAGCTGTTAACCTTCTCCAAGATCTTCTTCTCCAGCAGGGCCATCTTCTCACCGCCCTTCTTCTTCAGTCGCTTTTTACACAACTTCTTGCAGGCGTACATCTGCCCTGTGTTCTTCACCTGAACAGCGCACACCTGGAGGAAGACGGATTTGTTAAAAAACAGGACTTCTTTATAACTGATGTCCAACCAGTTCTCTTTCGATTAATTAGAATCCATTTTACATGGAAACAAAGACTGGTCTACGGGCATATGAATGATGCTTGTCCTCTGTGTGATAGTGTCATGGGAAAGAAAGCTCCTATTGGGAAAAATGGTATCTGTTTTTGTATAAAAAAACAGATTTGACTGATACTTTGAATCATCAGTCTTTGTCATTATGTATTTCATGATTTCACTGTTGACATTATCACAAATAATGCCCCATAACATCGATATAGAATCACTGTTGGGACTGAAGGCAAGAAAATTGGTTTAAGAAGTCAACCAAGCTCGACCCTTTCAGCTGTGTCTTGGCACCCTATTTGCCACCACATCTTCAACAGAACATTTACTTGTTAAACTTTTTCCACTTCTTCGTTAAAAAAAAAAAAAAAAAGTATCTTAAATTTTAATTCTACCCCCTTCTATTTCCTATATTATCTTTTCCATGTCTCGCACTGCCATATTTTTATTGTACTGTTGTATTTTTGATGTATCGTTCAGCCCCTTGTACAGTATTGCAATTTTGCACAAAAGGTGCTGTATAAATAAATAAAGTTTAAGTTCTGGTATCATTCATTCCCTGTGGACAGATGATCAGGTTCATCCACTGCATGGCACTACTTGGTAGATAACATTAGCAGTTGATTACCCAGTATCAAAGCTGTTTTGTCGAGTGAAGTTTTTTATTTCATTCACCGCTGTTTGGCTGGTTTAATAGAAAACAGTATTTCAAAGTTACAGCAGATTTACACTGGTAGTAGTAGCAGCCTTTACTGTCGTTTTAATTAGCAATACACTGTTACCAACATTACTGTAATCTTTTTTTAGAGCTACACTGCTTTCTACACTTCTATCATAGCACTCATCTTAGTAAGTTGCCTTGTTGTAGGTTGTATTCTTAAACTTGATGCTACACTAAGAGCTCGACTCAGAAAAGAGGTTCCTCAGGGCTCAGTGTTGGGTCCACTGCATGTGCCATGATGAGATAACAACTTGCTTCTGATGTTCGTCAGATATCTCATTTCAGTCTCAAATCTTTGAAATGACTATTAGCAAAAACACATACTATTTTACATCCCTGTCTGTTAAACAATTACTGCTCGTTGATATATTCACACTGCAGTCTTTCAAAACAGACAACACTGAAACAGTTCTGTTACAGATTTTATATAATTAGTTGCTGACTTGTTATTTTTTGTTTTAAACTAGTGTCATTCTCATATCTGAATTGAAAAAGACATCTTGATCTCAATAAGACAGGAAGATCTTCTACAGTATTAGTCAGTATTTGAGCGATTGTAGCACATTGCTAGTTCTATAAACACAAGCCCACTACTTCCTGCACTGTGAATTTGTATTTGTTACTTTATGAAACAGAAGCCTTGACTTTCTAAGATTCAAGAGGCAGGCCTTCATGTCACGTATCCTCATGGTCACTTTAAGACAAGGTAAATCCTCATGATTATGTAAGGTATGATCTCTTGCCCTACAATATCCTTTCTTATGCTTCCAAGCAAATAAACCTCTATATCCTAGGGTTCATAAGAATGAAATGACACTGCGCCACAATGCTCTACTGTAGCACCATCATTACCATACCAAAAGATGTTTAATGCATTTTTTTTCATGTATCTTTTTGGTTAATTTTTTGCACATATTAAACAAAATCTAATGAAAATACAACTAAAAGAAGTGTTAGGAGATAAACATATTTCACCAGACTTTTATATGATTTTATGTAGATGTGTGTGTCTGCGTGCTTACCTCTCCGAAGCCTCCTTTGCCAAGAGTTCTGAACTCATAGAAGTATTTGTCACTGATGGGCTGTTTCTCATACTCTTTCCACTGGAGGAATTTGTCAAAGAATGGGCTGGCCTGGTAATCTGTGAAGGGTTTGCCTTGAAGAAATTCTCTCACACCTTCCTGGACTTTGCCTTTCATCACCTCCTCAAAGTTGGCATCTGTCACAGACTTGCATTTTTCAGCCGGCTCTCCAGAAAGAAAGGACAGGAAGCTCTTGGAGTCGGCCTTGCAATATGTTGTCATGATGTTTTTGCGTGCCTTCTCTTTTGCTGCATTTTCAGCCAGATCCCAGTCCAACAGGTCATCCAGGAAATCAGCAGCGAGCTTAAACTCAGGGTTATTTGCCAGGAAGTCACGGAAAAACTTTTTGCCAATAGGCTGCTTTTCACAAAGCGATGTAAAGTCCTTGTCAATGGATGCTCGGACTGAAGCACATTGCTCCGGCTTGGGGAGAGACAAGCTTCGACGGCGCTTTTTCATCTCCTTGTCATCTCCGCCCTGGGCTTTTAGGTAGGCCGTGTTGGCCACCAGGTTATCCAGTCCCCCCATGTCACACATCTTGGCGCCTGTATGTGGTCTGTCCCCCCTAAGTGACTGGGTTCTTCAGTGGCTCCCCACGGATACCCTCAGCGTCTTTCAGAATGAGTGTGTCTGTGTGAGAGTGCAATTCGCTCCAAAGCCAGTGCACAAATGAGCTCCTTCACCCAACCTACCTGCAAACCTAAGACACACTGACACACCCAGTAATTACTAATTTAGAATTAAATACCAGGGAGGGATTTTGGCTTAAGGATCTTTGTGTGGACTATTCAAGGATGCTGTGCACGGAAAGGGAATCGTAAGCGGGCTCTGTCCTAAGAGGCTTTGTAGACCTCTATATTTGTTCATGGTGTTCTGTCATCTCTAACAGTGGACCAATGGGTTCTTCGACTGTGCATGTAATGGTGAGACACAGTAAACGACTCAAAAGGAAGCAGAAAATGTTCTACAAAGAGCAAGACACCTTCAACAAACTGTCATAGTAGTTATTGGAGGTTTCTCTAATGAACGTTGTGAGAAAATGGAGAACACAGAACTGTTTGGTTTGGCATTTACATATGTTACTGTAGCATATGAATACATAATAAGATTGAATTTGAAGACTTGAGCAGAATACTAATGAATATTTTCACTGAGGCAGTCCATATAGTGAACCATGGGTCTACAATCTAACATCCTCATCTTCTCTTTTTCCTCCCAGTCTCAACAGAGCAGGTAGTTCAGAGAGCTTACACCTAATCTGTCTGCTCTTTCATTCTCATCTTTTACCCTCATTCATCACTGACCACCAACTTACTGTAACTACTCTGAACATTTCAGATATTCTAACATTATTACTATGTCCCATTAAAATGTGCATACAATGTAAAGGTCATCACTACAGAGTAAGCTCCGAGTAGATACTAATTTGGATGCAGATGTCTGATTTGGCTAATTTACACAGAACAGTACAATACAATTTCTTTAAAAAACATGGCGAAAAAAAAGGCAATGAGCAACTTCGAAAGAAATGTCCCACAAATTACAAAAAAATAATACATTTAGAAAATTATTTTTTTTTAAATACAGAAAAAAAGCTAAGGAAAAACTATATTTTGTAATTATTATTATTATTATTACATATTTAACATTATGGTACAGAATTTTAAAATAATTTTTAAGCACTTTTTCCTACAACATTTCCTTGTTTATTTGTTTGTTTTTAATTCTCTCTTTTTACTTGTTTCTAGCAAAGTTTTTGGGTCATTTCTTTTTTCATTGCCCACTGCCCTCTTCCCGTGTTTTTTAATCAAGCCAATTTGCTCAGGTTTTAAAGGGTTAAGGAGTACACCTTTATAGGTATTTGCAAAATTGATTTAATTAGTAAATGGACTTGCACTTGCACAGTGCCCTTTTAGTCTTCCTACTACTCAAAGCGCTTTTACACATCGTGTTACTTTCACCCATTTACACACTAATCGCTGAGGCTACTCAGTTAAACATTCACACACTTGGAGGTTCAGTATTTTGCCCAGGGAGACTTCGACATGCAAACTGGAGGAGCCGAGGCTCAATCCCCTCTACGTCCTGGGCCACAGCCACCCCTATGTAATCAGAAGTCATGTCATATTCGTAATGTAATACAAAATGCAATTTTACACATCATTGAACTGAGTGCTTTCACAATAAGCCACTGTGTAATAGACATGTGTATTAGAGCTATTTAAATTTATATGTGTTTTGTGAAGATCTCTTCTGTATGTTTCTGATATTGAAAAGTAATGCATTTATCTCTTTAAGTATTTTTCAAAAACATCTCTGCTACATGAGAGCTATATATACAAAAGGACATTAAAAGTATTGGCAAACCATATGTGGTAGATCATTATGTTAATTCTTTTGAGAACTGGGCAGGCAATAAAAGATATTTTTCTTCTCACTGCTTCTTTTTGGTCATGTGATATGTGTTCTATTGTTTCAGATTATAGCATATATTAAGCATTATATTTATTTTTTTATTTACTAGCATTATATTTAACAATAAAATGTTGCGTTGGAATTGTACATGTGAAAAGTGTACAAAATAATTAAATAAATAATGATATAACATTAGGTAACATTAGGTGCTCAGTGGGATGCAGTAGTAGGTGACATTACAAGTAACTGATGCAGTGCTCAGTGAGTGCATGACACACTAACTGGTTTCTCCACCATTAAGCACACGTAATCTGCTTCTTTCAGTAATTGAACAGCATAAAATTAACTTTAGCATACCCTAAAAACTGCAAGTTGATAATGTTCTGCATCAGTGGTGATGTTGAAGTCAACAGAGGGTCAGGTCAATGGTGGCACCAGAGCTTCTTCCTACTAGTCAGTTTATAAAAAGCCTGAAGAGTAAACCTCAATCATGTGACAGAACTGAGGTTAAACCGAGGACCAGTGATACACCTGATACCTAACAGTGATACTACACTACACACAGGAGAGGAAAGCCAAAAGATTTCAGGCCAACAGGTATGTTTCTGATAGAGCTTAAACATACAATAGCTTTCTACATCAGTCTGTAGTCCCATCTTATCACAAGTCTGATATCAGACTGTAAAAATATATACATACCCTGTATTGTACTGTATATACTATATACATTAAGTTAACATTTGCATTTCACTGTTGCAGCTCTGCACTCATCACACACATGGTCTTCATGTTTACACATGTAAAAAGATGAAACAAAACCCTTTCTTTGCTTTGTTTGTGTTGGTAGTAACCCTACACTACAGCTACAGTGATGTAGGCTAATTCAGTACGATAAACCTCAGATAATATTAGCTCATCCTTTCTCAAATGGTCTCAAGCTGTCAGTGCCCCGCATAAGATCAAGGGCTTTGCTTGCCGTCAGTGAGCTCCAAGCTCAAGACCTTTTGACTTCAATACCAGGAAGACACCAACACAGAGTGACCAGTGTGGAAGTGGGTAAATATTTTTAGAAAAAAAAAACCACGGCAATCAATGAGATTAGATCACTATTCCCTCAGCATAATGTTGATTCTGGTTGGATGTGCCCCAAAAGGAAAAATAATACTGACAGGTTACATTTAGGAAGGACAAACCAGATTGTAACTTCCCTTATGTCACTAATATTTCACCAAACTACAATTCAAGATGTAATACTTTTCCAAGAAAGAGGCACCTTGCCATTTAGAGACGTGCCATATTAAATATGTCAAATGTCAGTCATGTTGTAAATGGATCATAGTGCTGGTAAAGCACTTAAGCCTCCTGAGTGGATGAAAAGAGGTCATAGGTTCCATCTTTTACCAGGTCAGGGAAAGCCGAGAGTGCTACGGTGAGAGCTCACACGTCACTCCGTGGGTTTTCCTGTTTTCTCAAAGGAGGATCGCAGCTGAGCCGTGTAACTGTCATTGAAGGCCCATCAAAAATTAATGAAGTCATTCAAGAAATGTGTTTGGCACCAGCCTTACACTAACAGCTGTAAAATTAAATATTGGATTAAGTGATACAGTGGCGACAAGGGAGGTTGAGATAGTTATTTAGAAATTGACCAGAGGCACATACTGTACATACATGAGAGGAATTTCAGTGGCTATTCTTTTCTACTCTTGACCCTTTCTGATTTGGATGCTTGCTTTTTAAAGCAGCCTGCTCCTCTAACCTTGGGAGGATTAGCCTGGCCTGAGGAGGGAGTAAAGGTTAAGATGGGCAGAGCATACTCATCCTATCTTCCACATGGTTCACTGCATGGTCTTTACGTGGTCTGGCTCCATCCTCTTATGGCCTCTCTCAAGCTTTCCAGAAAAAGAGGCGTTGGATGGAAAGTATTCCTAGCAGAGCAGGAAGAATTAAATAGAAGAAGGTGAGAATATAATAAACAGGGATTTTTCTAGGAGTGTTTACCAATCAAGTGAAAAGAACCAACCAAAACACGGCACAACTGCAGTGTGTCTCAAGGTGTCTGTTCTCTCTTAGTCAGCATTAAAGGAGGTGTGTGGTTATGTCACTTTAAACAAGGTTAAGGGGGGAATTAAATAAACAGTAATGTAAATACGAGACAACAGCATAAAAAGACACAGTAGTTGGATGCTAACACTACAAGCAAGAACACTGATATCCTACTGTGCAGTGGCAATGCATTTTCTTCAAGCAGCAAAGTCCGGGGCAGAAAAATGAAGCCGCTTGAGGCTGGCTCCAAAAGCGAGTCTATCCCTATAACCCTCCTGCTGAAATGTCCAACTTCACAATAGAAATAAACATGTTTACAGCCTGGTACACAAGACCGTTTTGGTCTCTATAGCTTATTTCTTCTTTCATGACAACTGTTGTTGCAACTGTGTGAATAAGGGTTGGGCCACTGTAGGTGACAGGTTGTCTGTGAGGCGTCACCACAGTCTGTATGTCAGATCCACCCCCCTCCTTCACAACTTCAGCCTCTCATCCAAATATAGTCACTTCTGGCTCCAAAACACCAAGACAGTGACGACCAAAATGCCAAACTCAAGGCTTCAAAACAGGACTCCACAAACCAGTGGGTGACATCACAGAGGCTATGTCCATTATTTTTATACAGTCTATGATTTTCCTACAGATATGAAAATGAAACTGAAGCCATTTAAATATATAAATGATTAATGCTGCACCTCAGAGTGAAGCTGATAGCTCTGTGACCAAGGTTACTCACAACTGAGTGGGACACAGGCCAAAAATAGAATATGGGACCTCCACTTTGTTGTCTCATTCATGTAAGGTGAAGGGTACTGATTGGGTGTGAAGCTCCAGGACTGCTGCAGGTGTATAAACAGAAATTCAATTTAGGTATAGCCTCTCTGCAGTTGTACAGGGCGAGAGACAGCAGCCAAATGTGGAGCTACTTGCCAAATAAAAAGGTCTCCTTGATGTGCCATCTTCTGATAGAGTGGGAGACTGACTGACTGTAGTTCAGTCATTAAAGAGAAGCAGGTCAGGTGTTAAGGATGGTTCAACCTGGTGGCTCCACAGTGACACTGGAATACTTCAACCCTCATTCAACAAAGGACTGGAATAGCTAGAGGGGTGTGATTTGAGCAATTTGCCTCCCTGATCTGACCCTCAGTAGTGAGTGAGTCAAAGGTCAATGAATGGCTTTGTAGCTCTGTTATCAGATCTAAGGTTGTATGCTCTGGACCCTCTAGGAAATGAGCTCACCTACGGATTACCATCTGGCAGTGAGCTGGATCAGATAGCAGGTGAGGCTCCCAGGACATGTAGAGAGAGATATCTCATTAAGAGGGCATTGTCACAAACATATGGCAAAGACTTGTGGACTTTGAGTCTGGTGGGATCTTGTTCAAAACTTTCAATGTGTGAAGTCTCTCCAGACTCAGTAGGAAGGTACAGACAGGCCAGAAAAGACAGTGACTGAAGTCATTTCAGATATGAAAGCTTGTGTGGGGAAAGAGGAAGTTGACTTCTAGGTGGCCTTATCAAAGATTCATCCTGCTGGCAGAACCTAGCTATTTTAAAAAGAGTGGTGAACTGTGTCCCGTAGCGGGGGATATTATTCAGAGGTTGTAAAAGTACTTGGAGGACATGAGACTTTGAGACATCCTCTCTGGACACAAGGCAGAGCTGAAAGAATCCTGAGAGTTGCCAACACAGACTACATTCAATCACAATTAGTTTAAAGAGATACAGTGGAGGCCAGTAGCACAGGTGGCCGCCACTCACATCTATCTAATCCCTGCTCACACTGTCTCAGGCTCACAGTTTTCTAGGTATCAACAATTAAGCTTTAGTTACAAGTACAGTAAAAACTCCCAGACTGTCAGAGTCCAGTGCTGGTTATGTCTTTAATCAATGCTTTTCTAGCATTTCAGAAAATGCCCTCTACTTTAACACTTTGATTTTGTTTTCAATCTAACAGAAAGAGCAGAAAAAATATTTTCCATGCAACATATTTGCCAACACTTAGAGCATATATCAACACAAAGCAAAGCAAGACAGGAAGTCAGAGGGGAGGACACTGATGATGTCAGTATGAGCTGATCTCAGGATGGACCATGAACATAAGCAGCTTGTGCCCCCTAGGGGACACAGACATTATGTGTGTTTTGTCTGAATCCTGATCATTATGTAACTGTAACAGACCCAACGGTATGCAAAATGATAGATATTGTGGTTCTGTGTTTTAATTTTTTCCAGCATATTTTCTTTTTTCTGCCTTGGAGAAACCTTTTTGCACCAGTTCTGAAAATTGTGTTTATCTGAACTTCACATTGTTCCAGTTTAAACAATCAAAAACCAAAGAATAACTTTTTCTGTCTCAAAGTCCTACTCCTCTACTAAAAGACGAAGGAGTTTGGGTACCTGGTAAGGATGATGGGGACCTCCCCTCTGCAGTGTTGTGGGCACTGGTTGATGGGAAAACAGGGGGCAACATCTCCTGACTCGACTGATGACATGTTGCAATCTTGCAGGAGCTGGAGCAGCTCCTCCTTTTTGAGACTACAACACTGACCTGGTTAAAAAATGGAAAGATGTATAAGTAAAAGGGTCAAACTATAACAAAACAAAATCATGACTGGTAGCAAAGGAATGAATGAAGAACAAATATAACCCAGTATTTAGCCACCCAATTAAAGTAAAGTATCACTGGTTTGTTACTAAGCATGCATTATCACATAAATACTTTACCATTACTTACCATGTTTGTGTCCCTTAAGTAAAGCTGAGTCTCATCTTAAAGTGGCCAGTAGTTACTGACTGAGCATTAGTTCATAAATGACGCCACGGACAGCAGAACTGCATATTGTTTATTAAATGTATATTAAATCTGCAACTTACAATATTGAAAAATATGTCTGAACGATTAGTATAATCTACACTGTCCTGTTTGTATTTTTGTGTTATTAATATGTGCGAAGTCAGAAAAGTCATGGCACAATCAACATACAAATGAAAACACCCCCAAATATTCTTAGATATTTTAGGATTATCAACAAAGGTAAAAAAATAAATAAATTTGACAAATAAAAGATAACATTCTTCAAATGATTAATATATAAATCCTAGCAGGCTGAGGAGTGTGTATAAATGGCAAATCAATACAACATTAAGCCTGAAACAC
Organism: Cephalopholis sonnerati; assembly: GCA_019142605.1. Classification (NCBI taxonomy): domain Eukaryota; kingdom Metazoa; phylum Chordata; class Actinopteri; order Perciformes; family Serranidae; genus Cephalopholis; species Cephalopholis sonnerati. The sequence continues at coordinate 9,972,004 of JAGQAX010000010.1, forward strand.
AGACAAAGGATTAACTCAGTGTCTTGTCTGGCTCTGCACAGTAGTCTCCTCTACTGTTGCCCACTGCATCGTCCTGCACTGGTGTTGCCAAAGCACACTTCTTCATAACCTCAAACAGTTGGCAAGGTACAGGCACTCTGGAATCAGAGCCAGCCTCTGGTTCAGGGTTAGGGTCAGGGTCAACATCACGGCAAGAGCTAGTGTCAAAGCCAGCACCAGGATCAGTGCCAAGGCTTAGATGGGGGATAATGCCATGGTGAGATTCCTCCTCAGAACCGGATGTCTAGTCTGTCTCTGAGCTTTCATCAGGAGATTCTTCAACCTTTGCACAAGGCTCAGAGACCTGTCCTTGTTGCTCCTTGGTCTTCAGCCTCCTGCGGCTGATCAGCTTCTGCAGCTGCAGCTTTGTGGTGAAGAAGACGCTGCGCCAGCCCATCTCAAGCGCCAGTGCAGCCTCCTCAGCTGACACTGTGCAGCAGCGCTGCCGCACTGCCTGCTCCCAAAATTCCTGTGACCCACACAGCTGAGGAGCAGAGGTGGTAAGTATAACAAATTTAACAATATATGAGAGGCGGACAAAAGATAAAATGTACAATAGTGAAATCTTTAAATAATAAAGTTAATGTTTCTAATCTCTGGATACAATTTATTTTTTGCAGCATCTCTCCTGTGTCTCTGGAACTCACCTTCCTGAACCTGCGTGACGTTCGTCCAAGCTGACCCACATCCTCTAATTCCAGATAACTCATTATCCGCAGAAGTATGGAGTCAGGCAGGCGCTCCAGATAGTCATACTGGCCTTTGCACAAAGCCTTGGTGTACTGCAAGATTCCACGACCAAAAACCATACTGATCTCACCTGGGAAGAAGCCCATTATTTTACCTGTCATCCATATTGAAACATTCAATTTGCTCTCACATACAATATTCACAAGACTCGATCTGAAAATAAAGTGACAAACACCTACAGTACTGTATAATGCAGTACTCACTGTGAGTGAGTACAAACATGATGACCAGCAGCATGCATTATGTGTTCACAGTCCTAAATATGAAGTCCTTACTCTGCAGCCAAGTGTCATCCAATAAGTCCTGGTGAGACTCCTTCACCTCCCCAGGCCTGGAGTACCTGTCCACAGCTCTCGGGGATATCTTCCACCATCTCCATATCACCTGGAAATGGCCGTTCAAAGGATCACTGGTGTTAGATATTTTACCAGCAAGCTATGGAAACACACAGCTTTCTTTTTTGGTGCATTTTTGTTAAACTCTCAACACCAAAGCACAGTTATTTATATATAATAAAGAAAAGAGGGATTGTGAAACTGTATAGCATAGACACCCTCCACAGTGACCAATGAGTTATGATTCTCATGTACACTGAACCAAAATGTAAGCATGACATTTTTGGATTTGCTCCCTTTTTTTTTTTACCGGCTTAAGTTACAGATCTTAATCTTTTTTTGTGCACTCAGCAGATATATGTCTCTCAAATTTGTTATAATCCATGTTAGTGAGCACTTCTATTCCAACATAAACCATCTACCTGACAGATGTGGTATATCACGAAGCTGATTAAACAGCCTGATTACAACATAGCTGGGCCTTGGTATGGTAACAGTTAAAGGTCACTCTGAAATGTGCACTTTTATCACACAGTACCATGCCACAGATGATGCATGTTTTGAGGGAGCGTGCTATTGGCATACAGACTGCAGGAATGTCCATCAGAGCTGCTGCGTGTGACCTGAATGTTCATTTTACGGCAGAGGAGATACCCGTGCACACCAATGCAACTGGGCTGGAAAACCACATAAAGGTCAACGGGCTGAGATCAGTGCAAAAAATAGTCTATTTAAGACATCTGCTGCACAAAACAAGGGGTGCTCAAGGGGCACTGTTGGTCATGCTTTGTCATATTTTGTCCTTTCTTTTTTGTTATTCTTTGTACAGTTGTGTATTTGTACATTTGTATTTTCTTATGTCCTGCTATTATACATTAGTGTTTGAGGATGTTGTGAATAGTACAATACTCATAGGACAGGTCGGTGTGATTTGGTAGTCAGGCTTCTGCTTCTCCTCATTATTTTGTTGTTTAAACTGGCAGTATTATGAGATCATATGTCATGATAAATATCGAAATCAATTAATATGGGAAAAAAAATATTGTGATAATAATGTTTGCTACACTGTCCAGTCCTACTTAGGTTTAAATAAAGGCCATTTTGATGTAAGGTAACCCCTAAAGTGCACATATACATTGAGAATAGGTCATACCAGATGGTTGTATGTGAAAAAAAACATCCTTAAAAACCAGTGTATAGACATAAATTATATAAAAATAACGTTACGAAGCAGAGATAATCACTACTTAGTGCGATGCTGTGAAACAAAGGCCCCTAAACTCTAACCGCTAAATTTACCTTGATCCACTAAGTATATTTTGGTATACTTTTAATGTGTTATTTGAGTGTCTCTAAGGAACACATCAAACCTTGTATGGCAGATTGACTTTACTATAAGTTAACTAGCTAGCAGCAAACACAAGTTGTATTAGAAAATGTCCGTTAGCTAACGTTAACTTCTGAGGTTTAGCTAGCTACCGTTAATTAACGTTAGGTAATTTAAGCTAGCGCCGCCGAGAGACATTATGACAGTTAAACCTCTACTTGCTTTTTAGATAGCAAAAACTTGTGACGTTAGTTTTTACAAAAAGTAATTACACTTCGAAAATATCTATACTTACAGTTGACTTGGTGATGACAAACTGATAATAATTCCTGTTAGGTGGAGGAGCGTTTCCAGATATGTCAAACAGCGGGTCTGTTAACAGGGACGCCATGTCAAAGTTTCTGTGTTGTCATGGCAACGGTGGTTTCTCAAGTGGAGGAGACGGTTTGAGAATTAAAATTAAGAAATGAGTAAAAAGACAATTAAAATCAAGAAATTAGATTAAAAAAAATAGCGAGAGAATTAAAAACAAGAAATTAGTAAAAATAAAAAGGGGAGAATTAAAACAAAGAAATTAGTAAAAAGAGAATTAAAATCAAGAAATTAGTAAAAAGACAATCAAAATCAAGAAATTAGTTTAAAAAAATAGCGAGAGAATTAAAAACAAGAAATTAGTAAAAATAAAAAGGGGAGAATTAAAACAAAGAAATTAGTAAAAAAAAAAATAGAATTAAAAATAAGAAATTAGTAAAAAGAGAATTAAAAACAAGAAATTTGTAAAAAGGAGAATTAAGGCAAAGACATTTGTGAAAAGAGAGAAAAAGGAACAAACAGGAACATGAATTGGAAAAAGAGCTTAAATATTACAATAATTCTGTAAGATAATTTTAAAATGTAATAATAATTATAAATATATTTTTTTCCCTTTTCCCTAGATATTTCTTTCTTACTTTACAGGAGATTTCTTACCAAGTTGCTCATTGCCTTTTCCCCAAATACAAACACCAGATACAAACACCTACAACACACAGAGAGTAGCCTATATACACTAGCAGGGTTGTAACCACCTATATAATATTAATATATTATTATTATTATATTTTTTATGTGGGCCCCCTGGGGGGAATTTTCCCAGGAGAATTTTTTAGAAACTTAACAGCTAAACTGACCATTTTAAAACATTTTGAAACAAAATCTTTGATTTAAATAATGTTGCAAAAAAGGTTAAGCTTAGCATTACGTCTACTCTCATGCCTCTTGATCAGGATAAAACATTAAACAATTTACAACCCCAGATTCCAAAAAAGGTTGGGTTGCTGTATAAAACTTGTAAACAGAATGCAGTAATTTGCAGATCCTACATTCAATTGAATATAGTGCCAAGACAAGTTATTTAACAATCAAACTCTTTCACTCTTTCATTTTCTGTAGCCGCTTATCCTGCCAGGGGCCATGGGGAGCTGGGGCCAATCCCAGCTGACATTAGGCGAGAGGCAGACAGACAATAATATACACAGATATATACACAAATCATAACTGTAGTTAAAAATCTTTTAATTTATTTATACATATATTTATATATGTACAGTTACTTACCTATTCTTGTAAAGACAAGAAACACATTGTCAAATTCATTGTTAGTCATTGGTGGCACAATTGAGACACTAGTTCTCCAGAGTCCCAGGCTGAACCAGTAATGTAATAATCCCTAAATCAATCTGTTCTGTCCCTTGCCTTACTTTAAAGCAAACTGAAGGGAGACCAATTATTCCTCCTCACCTTGTTTCTGCACTCCATAAGCTTTTAAATCAGAAGGCAAAGAAGAAGACAGATAGGGAGTGTAGTGAATACAACATAACTAACATTTCATAAATATTTTTGTTTTAAAATGTACTTTTTTTTTATCTAGGCAGGGTGTGGTAAACCTGTCATTCCCTGTCAAGAGGACAAGTCACCCGCAACCATGTGAATAACAACTTCACTTGTTTTGAGGCAACCCAATTTGGGTCACACCCACAACCCTGAAGCGTTCTTAACAGTCTTTCCTTTTGTCTTTTACCATATTCATAAAATACAGTGAATATCTGAAAGCAGGAGAGAGGTTACTTAGAGTATATTAAACAATTTTACCAATATGTATAGATTAGGTAGGGCGACAGGACATAGAAATACACATCTTAAAGCCTGTACTTCTGGTCTCTTTCCTACATTTGTGCTCTAGTAGACATGTCTGTCCCTTCACCTGGTGAGCTGAAATATCCGCTGGCCTCATATTCAAGCAGCTGCCCTTCGTTTCAACCCAAAATTTAGCTCCTCCCTTTCTTTTCACCATTTCACAGATATTGGCAATATTAATAAAAGGATGACAAATAGTCCAGGATCAACGCAGTATCCCGTCCACCTGCTTGGGATGTCACTGATTTAAAAAGACGTGGGTTTGGTTGCTTGGGGTTATAGGCAACTTGTAAGTTAATAAATGACATTTTGCACCTTAGTGCCAGTATAGTTGCAATTATGCTAAAGTAACAAAAAGAAATCCCTTTTGAGAATGAAATACCTGCATCATCATGGTTGCTTCAAACCACAGGAATGGATTTGGATGGAACCCTGTTTATATTCTTAAAGTCTATACCCTTACCTATGTAGATAGTTTGTAGTGGGGTTTTTTCTCCACAAGGTATGTGTATACTCACCTTTGTTAACTCAGTCCTTGTTATACATAACATGTACTTAATTGTGATTACAAATGATGATATGCACAGAGCTTACAGTCATAAACAAAAAATAAAAAGCATATAATGTATATAGTCCAAACAGTACATTTCCCCCCATAACAGTCCCTTAGTCTTCAATGTAGTCCTTTGTACTCCTCCATAGTGTTGTAAACTTTTTATGAAAAAACAAAACAAAACAAAAAACTTAAGTCTTTTTTAAAAAAAATGTACTGCCACTAATTGCATGACGGAACGGGTGCGTTGAATATGTGCTGCATGCTGCCCTCTGCTGGCAAGGACTGGGAGTTGTGCTACAGGAAAGGGTTGGTTGAACCACCTGAAGGGAATGACCCAGCTGGGGCTCCCGCCTGAAATAAGAGAGAGTTAGAATTAAGACACCAACAGAGGTAATTATCCCTTTAAATTAAATGTTGGAAATAACAATGTTTTCGTTTGTACAATTGTTTTCTTGAAAGGACAGTTTCACCCAAATTAAAAATACACATTTGTCCTCTTACCTGTAGCACAGGTTTATCAGTCTAGATTGCTTTGGTGTGAGTTGCAGAGTGTTGGAGATATCAGCTGTAAAGATGTCTGCCTTCTCTCCGATAAAATAGAACTAGATGGCACTCAGCTTGTGGTGCTCAAAGTGCCAAAAAATAATAAACTCAACATCAATGTCTCTTTCCAGAAATCATGACCCAGTTACTCAAGATAATCCACAGACCTTGTTGTGAGCAGTTTCATGTAAGAACTACTTTCTTTTTACCAAATTACACCCACCAACCAAATCACAGCAGATAAGGAAGCAAACATCTACTCATGGACAGGAGGGTCCTGCTCATGAGAGTCTAAGATGTAAACATTTATGGTGTCCTCCTCCACTGAGCTGTAATGTTAGCTAGCTCAGAAGTGCTAGGTGAGCTAGCAGTAGATGCATGCTTCCTTCTGCACAGTGATACAGTTGGTGGGTATAATTTGGTAGAGAGAAAATAGTTCCTACATGCAGCTGCTCACAACAAGGTCTGTGGATTATCTAGAGTAACTGGGTCATGATTTCTGAAGAGAGACACTGCCGATGAATTCAAATGTATTTTTTGGTGCTTTGAGCACCACAAGTCAAGTGTCATCTAGTTCAATTATACTGGAGTGACGGCAGACAAATAGCACTACAGGTAAGAGAAATACTAAGTATTTTTGATTCAGGGTGAACTGTCCCTTTAAACAGAGAAAGCCCCCATACTTCATCCTTTATTTCCTCCACAAAGTTGGGAAAACAAAAGACAATGCATGCTCACCATGAATGGGTTATTGGACATGCCAGGGCCAGCCATGGGCTGCCCAAAGGGCGTCATGGAGGGCTTGTTCTGACCGTAGACTGGGAAAGCAGGGCCTAGGGGTGACACAGGGAAAGGGATTTACAACAGGTCGAGTCTGCTCTCTCCAGCAGTTAATCAATGTGTAATAATACTATTTCATTGCAACGGTTATATCAACAGGCCATAAAGAGCAGGCTATAAAGAGTCAAAGATAAACAGTTGTTTTCCACTGAACTACATTATGAGTTAATTTTTAAAAGCTCTAGGGATCTAAGACTGTAAAGAGGAGGAAAAAAAAATCAACAAGAGAGCCAAGCCCAGCGTGTCAGATTGCATTCAGGCGTGAACAGAGCCTTATGAGTGATGTCAGATTTGTTGATTGTGTTTCTGGTCCAGCACTTTGCACGGAGCAGAACCCTAAAGCTTTGTAACCTAAATGCAACCTTAAATCACTGTACAGTAGCTGCCATGGCCAAGTCACACTTTATTGGCTGCAGCAAGACTTAAGCACAATTCAAAATGCACATGGCCATCATGTAGATAAAGATAACAAAAGTCATGCTGAGGAAAATGCTGCACGTGACCTAAATCACTGACAGGTACTGCACAGGTGGACCAGGGTAAGAGGACAGAGGGATGTGGGAGGCCACTAACCATTAGACTGAGGGTGGTAGGCCCCAGGTTGAGAGTAAGGGATGGGAGCCTGGCCAGGGAATTGCTGCTGGAAGTTTCCGCTGAAACTGGTCGGGAGGCAGTAGGAAGACGCATTCCCAAAGCCGGCGGGCATGCTCATAGAGCCAGTGCCAAAAGAGGCTACGAGACACACACAGCATGTGTGTACAAGAATGTACACGCACACCCACAACACACACAAGGAGGAGTAAATTCTAGATACTTTGGCAAATCACAAAGCTACTTGGCAATGTAACTAGGTTACATCAATGTAACACAAACTTCTAAGTAGAAAATGTGTCTCATTAAATACACTAAACTTTAAATACACACACACACACCTGCAGCTGGAGCTCTGCCATTGGTCTGGAAAGGGTTGGTGGCCATCTCCGGGGCAACGGCTGCAGCAACGAAGGGATTTGTGGATGGGACGGCTGGAAGAAATTCAGGAGGAAGTTGCAAAATGAGTCTTCAAGCTATGTGTGAGAATGTACAGCTCTCGAAATGTGTTTTCATTCTTTATGCATCACTGCAGTAGTAAACACTATTAGCACCTCCAAAGCCAGGCTGCATGCTGGGTAACACAGGGGGATTCTGGGCTGGCGACGAACCAAGCACTGGTCCAAATAAGTTCCTGTAAAGAAAGGTTCAGATGAAATGTTTTTATATCTGTTTAACACATGTAGCACACATGACAGGCATTAAGTAACTGTTTCAACTGATTCACTGATACTGTGCACATTTTGTTGGCCTTTTAAAAAAAGAGACTGTTTATCTGTGAAATAAATTCTTAACATTCCGTCCAGGATTTGGCAGGCTTTTCTCTGGGATTGCCGAGGTCTAAAAAATCTGATTTCAATTAAATATTGCAATGCACATTGCTATGTTTTTAGGCATTTGATTGCAATTTAACTGTGTACGCAGGTGAAAATTGCAAAAAAAATTGTTGTGATCATTTTTTTTGTATAATTAAAAATCAAAGGAAACTTGTTTCAATGAGAATAAAACTGCACTGTTCTGAGTTTATTTATGCTACACTAACATTACCACTAAGCCTACATACTTAATTTAACTCATCTTTCTTTCAGCATGTGCAATAGATGTGTATGCAACAGCCTCTGACATTCTTAATTGTCTTGTCTGTTGTCCACAGGTTTCAGCCATTCTCTGGCTTTGTTTTGAGGCAGAAAAGTGTTTGTGTATTGATGTTGTGTGAGTTACACCACAATGTGACACACGGTGCAAAACAATTTACCCTCCCTTTCATGTAGAAGATCAGGAAACTGCCTTACACTGTCTTTAGCAGTAATTTTTGTTGGTAAATGTGAGACATTTGTGTCACACCTGCCTATATCTTCACAACCAGAAACAAGGAAGTGAGTTTGGTAATGTTGTGCGGGGGCTGATGTGATTGGTGAAACTAACAGGAAACTACTATGTTGGGTCAAATTTGCAGTGAAGTTGCAAGATCGTGCAGAATTTATGGGGACTGGCTGAATTTGCATTAATTGTTGTGATCACCACAACACATCATCCTGGAGTGGCTGTCTTATAGACGTCTCAGTGGAAAATGTTGACTGGATTTGAAGATTTTAGTTGGGATATGCATTCTTGTAGTGTTTAAATAATCATCAATTACTCAACAATACACATCGCACACTAAATTAATCAATTCATGTATCTTTCCAGGCTATCCAGGTGTGCAGAGGCCCCATGTATTACAAGGTTAAGTGTTTCTGGTGAATATCTATTAGCAGCTCTATTACAACATTACTGTGTGTGTGTGTTTCTCTCACCCTGGCACATTGCTGGCTGTGGTAGCAGAGGAGCTGAGCTCGTTGTCCAACTCAGCCAGAGCAGCATAGCGATCCTCTCTGTTGCTCCCTGACTGGGACTGGGCGGGGACGGCACTAGACATTGACGGAATTGGCACACCTCCCCCTTTTGACAAATTTTGGAAGAAAAAAAAAATAAACTCAAAGACCAAGTGCCACGTGCATACACATAGACACTCAAATAATTAATATACAAAGCATTAATTAAATGATTCAAGAAAAAGCGTGGTATTTTGTGAAAGGTTTAGGGCTAAATGTCCACTGGGTGTCTCCCTTCAAAGCACATCTCAGATGTCTTTCACAAATTAACTCAAACTGAAAGGATGTATTGGTGTGTTTCCAACATCGCTCACTGCGCTAAGCATTAATTGAAAAAACCTTTAAAATCTTATCCAAGGGAAAAAGGGCTTGCCCAGTGGACACATTGGGTAAGAAATTAATGAGTGAAATACTATAATGAGGGTGAGTGTGTGGACAGGGTGAAGGAATGAAAATGGTGGGGAGTGGGGTACCTGATGAAAAGGACTTTGAGGGGGGTGACGTGCTCAGATGGGATGGAATTGCAGTGTTTCCAAATGCCTCAAAGTTGGCAAAGTTGGTGTCTGAATTACCCTGAGGTGCTGCAGCCATACACAAGGAAAAATGAACACAAACATGAATGAATGTGGAAATAAAAACAATGACAGGGTAACGCATGGGGTGGTGACAAACAAATCTGTGCTGAGTGTCTGAGTGAAATGTTTGACCTTCTGGTTCCTTTGAGAGAAAGCTTTCTTACCCGACTGGCTGGGAAAATGTGCAAAGTTGGCAAAGTTGGTGGCGCTGGAAGTTTGAGTGGGTGGAGCAGCAAAAATGTCTCCTCCCAGGTCAGAGAGCAGGTCGAACTTCTTCTCCTGAGCAGTGCTGTGAGCCTGGGAACGACCTAGCCCTGGAGACTGGGCAGTGGCCAAAAAAACAAGTTAAAACTTCTCTCCAAATTTCAAAAGACATCATAGATGCATATCTAATGAGCACACAGAGTCTCAGTGTCCATTTCTGTTACCTGGCGCAGTGGGGTCTTGTTGAGCTGCAGTGTCTTGAGAGGTTGGACTTCTGGGGTACTACCAGTGCTGCTGGCTGAGGAGCCAGAAACAGAGGCCTGGACACTTGCTACTGCCCTTGCCTGGTCTGGAGGAACATACCTAGGCATCCAGAAAAGATCAGCAACACAAATGTAGAGATATTTTTCAAAAAAAGAAAAAACAGAAGCAGCTTTTTTAACTGATCCCATCTAGGCACTAACAACTTATTTGATTGAGCTGATCGGGATGACAGTAAATAGTTCAGCCAAACTGGAGCTTGCTTCATAAAGCAAAGTTCCTTTCCAATGACAATGAACCAAGAGACTAAAGTGACACATAGACATAGAAATTCCAAGACAATGACTGGCATGCTATCAACCTAAAACACATGGTTAACCAAATCCATAACTGCCAAATGTTTTTTTATGGCAGAGGCAGCACTTAACTCTCAGCACTCTTTTCTTTGCATCACAGCAGATAGTAACAAGCCTGCCTTTTTAAAAAAGATTTTTTAAGGCTGCATGAACATAAATATAAAGTATTGCTTCATTTAAAAGTAAACTATGCAGGAATTATCAGCTACTGTATGTAAACCGAATCGCCAGCAAGCGTGAAAGCCAACTCCAGATTCACTTTCATTTTAAAATGAGTTTTGTTTGCTTGGCCTTTTGCCTCGCTGTATTTGCATTTTTTCAGCTCTGTGTTCGTAACTTTTGTAGCTTCCTCTTGGTTGTGTGCTGCTTACAGTCTGGCACCTGGTCACTACATTAAAAAGTTCCAACCTCACCTGTGCACTGTGCCCAGGAGCGTCTCGACCCAAACACAGCAATAAAAAATACAGGCAGAGCGAAGGGTCTCTGCAGATAAATACAGCGCCACGTGGTTCTGGTGGGTCATAAGTAATGATTGAAGCTATATCCACACTAATACGTTTTTGTTTGTTACGTTTACGCCTAGCGTCCACACTTCTAAGCGCTTTGGAATCCACACAACAAAGACCTTTCAAAATGCTGCTAAGACCGTTTTAGTTTGAAAGATTTTGGGGTTGCAATTTAGTCTGGGCTGGTGAGATTTTTGGAAATTATTGTGCAGACACAACCGTTTGCTTCCCAGCTGGGTCTTAACTGTCACAGCCTGTGAAGTCAAAACATTATAGTGAGTTCTATGTACTTCTAGTGATTTCATCCTTTTTGTGTGTTATTCTTTTCCCACTGCAATGGCTTTCTACAGCGATGGATACAGCTCCTGGCACTCCCCTGATATGTCACCGTATGTGCTTAAAAATGGAGTCCCAATCTATTTTTCGTTGCCTCGACTGCCTTATACTCACCATGTTACTTTCAGTAACAGTTCCAACTCGTCGTTGGTCCAAGCAAGGAAATCTACGTCTTACTGTTGACCACTTTTGTAGTATTTTCTGTGACGAAGCAACCAACCACAAAGCAGACAATCTGCGTCCTGTTAACACTTTACTTACTCTTGAAACTGTGCTACAATACTTGTATGTACGGAGATCATTTTTGTTTTAAAACGCCATTTTAAAAAGAGGTATTAGCGTGGATGTGTCCTGAGAGGGGTTACTTTTGCATGAGTTTATATGTTGTTTTGTTTCCTGCATACTAAACCTAAATAACTGAAATACGAAAGGCCATGACTGTTGGTTTGTGATCTTTTAACAACAGGTTACAACAACAACAAGCAAATTAACAAAGTTAATATTACCATCTTTTCTTTTCGTATTTTTCCTGAAGGAACTCTTTTACTTTCTGTGGTTCTCGGAAATCTGGAACAACTAATGTCCTGTCGTCATAGAGGCCCAACCAGATGTGTTTACAGACCTACAGGGGGGGCAGAGGAATGAGGAGAGTGGGAGGTAAGGAGGGGAACGGGGTGGGGGTGGTGGCAAAGCCCAGAGAGAGGTGAGGGAGAGTAAAGGGAAGGGGGAGGGGATGACGAGAAATGGGAGAAAAAAGTGGGGAGAAAGGAATGCCAATAAAGTTGACTGTGCAAGGTTCAGAAAAATGCCAAGATGCTTCTGACTCACAGACAAAATGACTAAAGATACTGTTAAGCAATGTGAAATATGGTGTTGAGTCCTTTGTTGGAAAGTGCGCACGATACCTCGTTGCTGTGTTTCTGTAGGAACTCAATTTCCTGATGTGTGAATGTGGTCATAGAGATGGACTTCACTCTGTGTGGGGGGTTCAGTCCTCGCCTGTGGGTGGAGGAGGTATATGTTGGCATAAGAACAAGAGAAGCAGGATGCAACCCAGTGTTGTTCACGTGACATGAGATGAGCAAACAAAAACCACAGATGCACTGATACATTTTCTTTGTGTATGTATAAACATTTCACAGACATTTAGCAGCAAACATGAGCGTTCACCGCTGCTTAAACATTTTTTAAGACCCATGGACTTTTAGTTTAAATCTCAAGGAATGTAATTGTAAATATGAATTCCCAAACATCAAAATAAAAGGCACAATTTAAAGGGATAGTTCAGATCTTTTGAAGTGAGGCTGTATGAGGTACTTATCCATGGTCAGCGTGTTACACACAGCAGATGTCAGTCGGCACGTCCCCAGTTTTAAGAAGAGGCTGGAGTCCAACACGGAAGCTAAGCAATGTACAGTTGTGGTGAGGGTTCAGGCAACAAAATGTAATTGAGCCACCTGAAAAAAGTCCCAGCTGAAAAAGCCTACATCACTTAAAGTTTTCACTGCTTTACCTTAACATCAGACAACAATTTCTGATGGGGAAATGAAGCCATTGTACCACACTCTTCAAAGCAGTATTTCTCCATTGAGAAATACAGTGATTTAACATTGCTGAACACAGGAGCTGCTGGTCCACTGCTGCCTCAATCAGTAGGTTTGATTGTATTATTGTGGAAATTTGGCGTTTTAGAGGGTTAGCTCAGATTCACCGAAGTCATTTAATACCAACAACTAACTAACTGATCAAGGCAGCTGTGGACCAGCAGCTCCTGTGTTCAGCGCGCCAAAATTATTGTTTTTGTCAATGGAGTCTGGTGGCTTTGATGAGAGCCTAAACGGGGAACTGAAACAGTTGACAGCTCTCCGGTCAGATTGGGCTGTCTGACGTCAAGATGAAATTATTGTCAATACAGCATAACTGTTAAAGATTTTTTAAGATGGGACTCTTTGAGGTGGCTAAGATACATTTTGTTGCTGCCCCGTCCACAGCAAAACATTGCTTAACTTTTGCGTCAGCACTCAAGCTACTTCTCCAAAGTGGGGATGTGCCGACAGACATTTACTGTATGTAATACACTGACTGTGGATAAGTACCCCATACAACCCCACATCAAATAATTCCTTTACTTAAGAAATATTTGTGACTGTTCATGTGATTATAAACAGCCTGGACCTAATCAGAAATGGCAGAGATTGTGCTCACTGTTATTATAGACTTATAACAGATGTCATAACTATGTTTACAGCGTCAGTAAAGCTGCAAACCCAAACACACTTCTCCCTGTTTTATTGCTTAACAACATAAAATCACAGTGACTGTGGTAACCATTTTTTAATCCAAAGAAAACAAACTTTAAGTTGAAGCGGATCTCCACAAACTGGCCAAGCACAATTACAGAAACGTCTTAATGGTATAAGTAGTTGCAGTTTGTGACACGTTAAATTCACATTGTAACAGCAGCCAGCTGTTTTTAAACAGCACATAATGAGCCTCATTGAAATCAACTGTGTGTAATCAAGGTGTGACAAGTGACATTAGGTTAAATACACTTTAAATAGCTGGATGGTGCAACAGTTCACTGGTCAGTTTTCTGGCGAGAGCTAGATTCGTGAAGACACACGGCCTTAAAAGACAAATTTCTGACAAAATTCCTGAAAGACTGCTTGTTTATAGAGCACAAAAGCACATGTTTTTGCCTTTAACCTTAGAGTCTCAACACTGAAAAGGAAATAAATTACACAAACACTTCAGAGTATAGTTAGGTCAATCATAAAATCTGTGTTAAATGGCTGTAAATTTGCCTGGAGCAGGCAGCAGTTCTCAACATATGAGGGTATGTGCAGGAGGGGCACCAGGAGGCCTAAGATAACACCAGGTGAGCTTTTATTACTCACTGTGCAAAAACAACTGTTGCTTCACCAACTGCAGCTTTTTGGCAGGTTGGCAAATACAAAACCGCTGTTAAAAATAAAATAATAAAATCACTTGACATCCTGGGCTAGTGTCTGCCACAGGGGGATGTGGGTTCTATGGTTTAATGAGACCAAAACACATCCAACCATCACCACCACAAATCTTGTGATGGCAGCATCATGCTCTGGGGATGCTGCTGCAGGCCGTGGAGGGCTTGTGGGGGTTGAGGATAAAATTATGTCAGACACTCAAGACACATCCTGGAGGAAAACACTGCAGTCTATAACAGGGGTGGCTGAAAACCAATAATGTTAGTGTTCTGGTGTGGCCAAGTCAGAGTCAAGACCTCCATCCAAACCAGAATTCTATGGCTGGAGCTGAAAATTGTTGTTCACTGCAACTTGACGGAGGTTTAACAGTTGAGCGAAGGAGAATGAAGAAAAGAGGCTGTGTTCAGATGTGCAAAGACGATACAGACCCGTCCACATCGACTAAAGGTTTTAACTGTTGCCAAAGATGATAGTGGTTTTATTTGTACTTACATGTCAAACTTCTACCATATAAACTAAATTAAGTGTCACTTATTATTATAAACAATACTAGGGTGTTTACAGAGTGTTTACATGTATTAGAAACTCAAATCTAATGCTTATTGAGATCTTCAAGATATTTTTAACCAAATTTAAGACTGATTTTTGGACAAATCATCTCTTTTTTTATTAAACTACTACAGGTAAGTACAAAGGTAAGTAGTGTGGTCCCATGCAGAGGTAGGCTTTGTGTCAGATTATGGTTATTAGAGAGAGTGCAGTTAATCTACATTTTGCCAACAGGTAAGTGTAACTCTAAGAAAAAAGACAGAAGTAGGTTTAAAGATTTGTAGCATTATAAATGTGAACTTTTTGCATGTAGAAAAGCTTGACTCATTTTGACAAAAAGAAATTAAAACATGGATAAATTAAATTAGATAAAAATGTTTGGGGCAATTAAGACCTCACAAATTCAGTTTTAAAGGTCCAGTTCTCCTGCACGTCTGACACACAGGAGAAGTTTCAGTTCTGCAAACTCATTGCTACATGCCACTAAATCTTAGATGCTGGACCTTTAAAACTATTTCAAGACTTTTAAAGGTCCAGTGTGTAGGATTTAGAGGGATGAGGTGGGCGAACCAATAGTCTCTGACATGCCAAACGGCATAGGTTTAAATGGATGGTCTGTTTGTTTTGAAGAGGAGGAGACCTCTGTAGATAATTCGACTCCCAGTAAACCCCTGTGAACAATGAACACTGTTGAAATTCTAACTGGGAGTTTTCAGCTGGTTGCAATGAGCAGTCCTTACAGATATATGCCACTAAATCCCCCTAACACTGAACCTTTGCAGCCTAATATTCATACAATTGAATTGAAGACATTGTAAGACTTTTGAGGGACCTGCAGACACCCTGAATACTGTCCATGGATTCAAAAGTTAGTTATAGTTATTTCCGCAATTTCATTTTTCCCTAACTGAGGAGCTCCTCTGCAGATTGTACTCATTAGGGATGTTTTTGCCAATATCTAACAAGTTATTAAACTGATAAACAGTACCGACATATCCACTTTTTTCCCCACCTAATTTTAGCGATCATCAGCTCTCCTCTGTAGTGTAATTAACAACATATTAAGCATGCATACTCTTATCGTGATGGCCCATCAGCAGATGCAGACATGAGATGCAATGCTTTACAGTGTGTGTGATATTCATTCATTGTGCAAAATCAGAAAAAGCACGTTGGCCGATACCAACAGTTCATTTTAAAGCTGATTCTGGCCAGTGCATCCCTTATTATTATAGATCTGTGCAGTCATACAACTAGACAGAATAACATACTACATGATCTTATCAGTGTCATTTCAGGTAAAATGTTGATTGGGTTCTATGCATACTATTATATAACACAATATACACACAACTAGCTTACAATAAGGAGGTAAATATTGTGCTATAATGCACTGCAACGCCTTACGTGACATGAAAAACTGTTAATAAACTGACAGCAAGATAAGCAGATATGTTTGTCTCTGTGGCAACTAAAAGGGAGTGGACAGTAAAAAAAGATATTGCATGAATCAGATCGATTGCCTAAATCCTGGTTAGGATTTCATAACACTTCTTCTTGAGGAAAAAGATGTTTCATCAGACAGCAGCTAAGGACGACCCACTGCCCCACTTCTGCTTTCAACTACTTCCCAAGTTGAGAGACCCACCCTGCTCCTGTTATCTGGAGGTGTGTGTGTGTGTGTGTGTGTGTGTGTGTGAGAGGTCCAGCTAAAGTTCAACCAGGGGAGGCTCCCCTGTGACGTGTTTCCAAACAAGGTGGTCAAACATTTAACTGTGAGGTATATATATGAAGCTTTAGGCGTGCTAACCTTGACCACACAGGCAATAATAAGCCACAGAGACCACCTCACACTCAGCAGACATGTTTCAGTACATGTTATTACAGTGAAGTGACGCTGGAAGCGGACCAAACCGCCGTCACTAACCGGCCCAGCCCAACGGCCGCGGGCAGAACCGACGTTACCTGTCCTGACTTTAACGCTAGCTAACAAGCTAACGGTACCGCCGAGTCAGTTATGGACCGGGCAGATCCGTGACCGACAGCGGTGCCTTCGTGTCTTCGCCAGGTGGAGGCTGTAAACAATTAAAACGAGCCTTTGGCAACAAAAGGAAACTCACAAGATGCCGGAGCAGGTGGTGCAGACGAAGGAGCCCACTGTCATGTTGACATAGGTCGGGCCGCGCTGGTCGCAGTCGAAGCATTTCCTATTCGCGGGCAGGCTAGTCATTTCCCGGAGCATCTTCAGATGAGTCTCCTCCTGCTTTCGCTTCGCGCTCGTCGCCATGGCCGAAAACAGCGGGTTGTTGGTATCACCGGGGAGGAAGTTTGGTCAGGGGGACCCGGGACAGGGCGGGTGTCTTCGGGGTAGACTTGTCGCGTGTGACGGTGGCGGCCGGGTAGACACCTTTCTCTGGTCTAGCGGGGAGACTGGGCGACTGACAAACTACTTCTTCTACTGGGAGACAGTGTGAAGCAGAGCGGCCTCACACACACAGGCGCCATCTGTTGGTTTGGAATGGTGCCTCGTGTTTTCATTCAAAGTAACACTCTTCATTTGGGAAGATTTCACAGAGAAATATTGAAAAATGGTGCTGTGAAAACACAACACGTGCACAGCTTGCAGTGTTTGACCCAATCTCTGTTTTCATAAAAACACCACACACATAAACTTCAGCATTATTTTAATTAAAAACACCAACAGCCTCTGCGTATCGTATAAAAATATAAAACATAAAGTGCACTGTCTTTACAATAATTCTCAAAATAAACTCTTCTTCATAAACATCTCAGTGTCTCTTTCAGACATGACACCACTTTACTGCATGTTTTAAAATTCAAGTCTTTGGTCCCAGCCTTGGCACCCTTTACACAACAGGTGCTCATTGAATATCTAGTGATGAGACATCCCCTGTCTCCAGTTTTGGCCTGGTGTAAGGCCTCCCTGACAGTGATCACACTGTTCTCTTTCATAGCCGTCCACCGCCTGCTCCGCTTTTCTTGGTAGCTTTGCAGGAAACTGCTGGACACGCTGAAGAACTGCTCAGTGAACTGCATTGTTGCAGACACTGCTGTTGAGACAAGATCGGATTATTGTGTTGTCAGTGGGGGGTGGCGCTCCCATGCAGAGACAAACGACTTGAAGTCAGTGTCTTTTGAGGCGCTTGTTTTGGCTTCTTCTAAACTTGGCGGTGGAATAAAAGTAAAAAATAAAAGTAGAAGGCACTTGGAGAGCAGTCTTCTCCCAATGCAATACCATGATCCAACATGTGAAGCTGCTGCCTCTGAAACTGTTGAAGTCTGTTGATTATTAATGTCACAGAAGGTCAAATTAAAATACATGGAATACCATTTAGTCACTGACATGACCTCTTTCACCAGAACAGGAATGAAGCATTAGAGCTTGAAATTCAAGATTCAATTCACAGATTTGTCTGTTAATGTTTCATAATTGTTTGATATATCCGGCCAGGCAGACAGCGTTGAAAACAGCTGCCATCTTTGATGATGGAGGCTGCAAGAGGGAGATGGTGGCAGCCTCATTTGGAATTTGGTCTCTTTCTTTTGCTGCTTAAAGGGTCTGCAACTTCCACGGGCTAGAGGAAGAAAGAAAGAACTGTTCAGACGAATTAACACACCATATTGGAACTACTGAAAATTAAGTGATGTGATTGTTTAGGTCATAACTGGCTGCTAGACTGGGGTAGAAATCATTATTCATCCAAACATTCCAAACATAGTTTTAATTAGTTTTTAAAGGATTACTTCACCCCCAAAATGTTATGTTGAACTTGTGAAGATAACTTTGTTTTCTCACATGCCTCCTCAGTGAACAAAGAGTCAAAAAATGGAGAAACTTCTTGATGAATTAAAGTAAAAGGAGGCTGCGTTTAACAACAGCAACATCAAAATATCTGTTTTCAAACTCTCACACAACTCGTGCAACAGAATCGAAGTCTCATTTATCCAGTCATATGCACAGTATTTTCCAAGCAGACAGACCTTTCCAACGGGAACTGAATGGAAAGTGTAACTTATCAGTGCTCTCTCCAAAGTCAGACTCCACTGACAAAAACAGTAATTGTACCCCTTTATTCTTTACTCTTTATTCAGATCCCCATTAGCTTCCACAAAGTGGTCGCTAGTCTTCTTGGGGTTCACTTACAAAACAACACCAAAAATACATCAATTTAAAATCACACAGTATCAATGAGACAGTAACATTCAATATCAGTCCAAAATCAAGACAAAAAAATGAATTTAAAAAAATGTCACAAACTCACTGTACCAAATAAAAAATTAAATAAAATTAACAAAAATGGTCCAGATCTGCCATAACAACATTTACATGTGAGTCATCAGTTTTAGTTTTAGTGATTTCTTGAGGGAATATCTATTAGTAATCTGTCTAATGCTGGTAGGGAGCACATTCCAAGCTGAGACCTCTCTATAAAATCATCTCATCATAAAATGTGTTCATGGACTTGGTGCCACCAGAAGACCTCTCCCTCTAGAAACTGGAGTTGCTGGTCTACCACTGCCTCAATCGGTTAATTAGTTAGTGTTATTTTGAGTGTCAAACACTTGATTTCCTGCCTTGTGGTGAATGTTTTTGAACCGATTTGTGCATTTTCTGCATCCGTTTATGCTGTAAATGTCTTTAATTTGATCAAAACAGAAGTCACCTAATACTTTCATGTAATATTGGGGGGTGCAAATGCACTTGTTCTAAATATAGGGGGGGGGGATGTCTTCTGCTCCTGTTCTTTTATGTTTTAAAGCATTAGTTTGGATTCAGCAGAGTCACACAATTACACGACAAACAAACTGATTGAGGCAGTGGTACACCAGTGTGTACAGCAAGTTAAATTACTGTCTGACTTTGAAGCGAGCATTGATTCGTTTCACTTTAAGTTAAGTTCCCCGTCACTCTCTTTGGGAAGTACTAAGCATACGACTGGATAAATGAGACTTTGATTGTACTGCATGAGTTGTGTGAGACTTCTTAAACAGATATTTTGATAGTTTTGCTGTTGTTAAACATGGACCCCTATGAATTCAATCAAGAATTTTCTCAGTTTTTTGATTCTTTGTTCACCTGAGGCGAGAAAACTGACGTTTTCTTCACAAATTCAACGAAACACAGGGTGAGTAACTGACATACAAATGATCATTATTGCTTTCTTCCAATTAATCAAGTTTTGAATCAATGTAATAAGCTTTAAATATGCCCTAAATTAAAATATATTTTTGTAGATGATTATGTTATGCTCACCAGCTCCCTCTTTCTTGTAACTCTAAAGAAGTCCTCCATGCGAGTCTGCCTGCTGCGTCCTGCTGCTTTCTCCTTTTCCCTCTCCTCCCGCTTACCTTCCCGCATCTGGCGGAACTTCTCCATTCGGCGACGGATTCTGTCCTCCCTAAAACCACATCAACATGTGCGCAGTTATAACTGTCTTTGTAAGAGACAGAGGAGCATGTGAAGTGAAAGCAGGGATGAAGCAAAAACTACGTACTTAACGTATGTGACATGACGAAGGAACCCAACCAGGGCTTCCTCATCTGGTTCAGTCCAGGTGAGTTCAGGAGCTACTGTCCGTGGTGCATCCAAGAATACAGTCCGTGCTTCTTTGTACTTCCAGAAATGTGGCACAGGATGGGTCTGAACGGGAGCAGATACTAGTGTGTTATCAGATATTACACTTCTTTTGTAAAGCAACCGCCAATATGAAAAACAAAGACCACTGATTGTCCATCTAGTACCTCTCTGTTGACATGCAGAACCACGTTCTCAATAGTGCGATGCTTCTGGATCAGTGTCAGAGCTCTCTTAGGACCCAGACCGGCTATCTTGTCACAGTAGTCACAGCCCAGCAAAATACACAGGTCAACAAACTGGTGGAAGGAAAGTGCAAAAGAAGGAAAGTTTGAGGACTTATTTGTATCATTCCCGTAAAGTGATACCAACTGAAATATTTAATAATTTCAAAGACAATGTTAAAGTTTCAGTCTCACCTCCTTGTGACTAATTTGGAGTTTCTCTAACAACTTGGGTAAAGAATATTCAATGACTTCACTGTGGAGAAGAAGAGGACATTATATCAGTTCAGAGGCCTTCCAGTCCCTCCTCCAGTTAAAGTGATCGTCTGGATTGTTGTAAATAAAGCAACATGAGGAAATCACTAGTAGTGGTATCAGTACAACATGACTTGAGGCTACGAATCCTGTAACTGGAGATCTGTCAGCCAGCCAGTGGCTTGTCAGGCAGGAGTTAGTAGCCACAAGAAGCAAGAAACATGTTAAGCACAACATGAGAAAAAGATGCAACTATCCACAACAGAAGAAAACATGTTTGGTGTATTTCTGGTTTTTGACTGCACTCCAGGTGAAGCTAATTTGCAAAGTGATTTCCCTGATAACAGACAGTATAATGGACTGCATGCAGCTCATTTCTGTCACTGCTGTTGGGACCTGCTGGGTATAATAAGAAGCTTATAGTTAGTCTTCTTTTGAGAGTTTACTGTGGCTTAAATTATTTCTGTCAGCTCGGCCAGTTTGCTGCTGTTCATTTTTAGTCTGGAAAGTCACCAACTGACAGATCATCACAGCCTCAGGTATCACCACAGATGAGCAACTTAAAGAGACAAGTTACCCCATTTCTCTCAACCACACCCACCAACCGTATCACTGCACAGAGGGAAGTGCGCAGCTACTCATGAATGGGAGGCTCGTGCTCGTGACACACAAGATGTAAACATTAATGGCGTCCTCCTCTGCTGAGCTGTGATGTTAGCTACCTCAGTGGTGCTAGGTGAGCTAGCAGTAGTAGAGGCATGCTTCCTTCTGCTCAGTGATACAGTTGGCAGGTGTAGCAAGAAGAAAATAGTTCCTACATGAACCTGCTCACAACAAGGTCTGTGGATTATCTTGAGTAACCAGGTCATGATTTCTGGAAAGAGACATTGCTGTTGAGTTTTACAAATTTATTTTTTGGCGCTTTGAGCACCACAAGCTGAGTGCCATCTAGTTCCATTACATTAGAAAGAAGGCAGACAGGTAAGAGGACATACATATTTTTGATTTGGGGGTGAACTGCTGCTTTAACGGGAAAACCTGACAAGACAAAAACTTTTCTCCCATCATACTAAAACCATGAGCACCATCCCCACCATGACGGCAAGATTCTGAAGAGTATTTAAATGCACCAGTCCCAGAAAACTATAGGAGAAGAGAGTAACTTTACCAAAACTACATTTGAGCATACAAACCATGTAGGGAATATGCATCTAACAGCATGAATATCTATGGTATATTTTGGAGCATGAGTGAATTATACTGTCATAACAAATGGATTAGAAAACTCCAGCACAATCCTTTCAGCAACACATAAATTGCGTAGCGCTTACCTGTCCCTCTTGGCATTCAGCTGGCGAATGAGAACATTGGCTCCAAACGGCAGTGTGTCCATGTCCTCTGATGCCACGGCGTCCACAGTCCCGTCTCTCACCAGCTGGGCACACAGTGCCTCAGCATCCCCTGGAGCCTGAAGCATGAGACAGAGAGACAGAGAGGGGGGTCAAAATGAAGATGTGGGAAGTGGCTGTTCTATATAAACAAAAAACAAACAAACATATATCTTCTCTGCTGAGCAGGTCGTACCTGAATGACAGGTACACCCAGAAGCTTCAGGAGCTGGAGACAATTTTTAGTCTGGGATGATGCTGCATGGCACACAAAAGAGTCAAGGTTCACTGGAGAAGACTCAACATTCAAATAACATTCGAAGCATATAGTTCTCCAGAATGTATAACCTTAAAACCTGTGCCTGTGGTTGTCAATCTGTGTATATGTACCTGTGCCTGTGCGGTTGGGAGACTTCCAACCAGCCGCCTCAGCTCGCTTCTCAAGCTGCAGGTAAAACAGGAGCTTTAGTTAGCATGGGCGGGAGTCATCTGTATCACACTACAAGTGTTAGATGTCTTTATCGTATTGCACTGATTCATTGAATTCCCTTTCACATCCTCGTTTTGGATATTTCCTTCAATCAACATGTGTAAGGAGAGCAGTTCTACCACCATTAAGAGCACACGGGGGAAGCGATCAGGTAAGTCTCTCTGACCTGTGACTGTCGTACACACACCAGGAGGGTATGTTCGGTGTCAAGTTGAGTCAAAAGATACAGAGGTGTCACTTACAACAGCTGTCTTTTCCCCAGGAGGCTTCCCGTCAAACACAAAGACAGGCTTTATGTCATGTTCCAGGAAGGTGAGCGTTCGGAAGAAGAGACCTGTCAGGGGGCTGCGGAGAAGAAATAAAGGACATTACACACAAATACACCAGACAAAGGATCGAAACCCCTGTGAACATGTCAATTTAAACTGCTGCTGAGACTGCTTCAAAGAGGTCTCGATTGAACTTCATGGCTGCAGTTTGTGGTGGTGGTGGTGGTGTGTTGGATCGCATCATTTCATAAGGAGTTTGTAATATTTTTGCTCATATGCAAATGAAATGATAAAGATATTAGAGACACTGTCCAATTTAATTATACACAAATAACTAAAGCAGTAAGGCGAGCATTCGAAGCAGAGTTATTGCAGGTTATTGTATCAGACTGAATCACATTTTACTAGTGTTTCTAATTTTCTGGACATTGAATGAACTGAAAATCCACTGTTGCTCCACTTCAGCGAGACAGACTGGGTCATCAGTCATTGAGGAGCTCACCTTAGTGAAGGCGTCGCTGCACGGAACTGGTTCATGACAATAGAGGTATCCAGTGCGATCACTTTTCCTGTGGGGTGAAACACAGCACCAGCATCATCAGCACTAAATAATACATTTCCCATGTAGTGTAAAATAATTTGCCTGTCTTTCACATCCACTTTTACCTAAAGGTCAAATTTCGCTTATTATATTTTTTAAATACAGTACTTAACACATTTATTCTACTATATTTCAAATGGAAATATTCATGTGTCATTAAGTATCTGTCCATCCCATTACTACACAATGTTACTGTACTTCATGTACATGACAGCAGAATTATTCAGTGCAAATTACTTGAACTGTCTTTAAAAGTCCTTAAAAGACCTTGTATCTCTGTAAGATGTTTCTAACAGAAGCACTGATATGCTGGCAGTAATTTGAATGTATATAGCTATATTGAGTCATTATGAGCTTTATCTTAAAGTAACACTTCACCCACAAAATGGTCCATAGTTTGAAAAATATTTTAAAATATCTATATATTCAAACTTAGATGAAAATCTTGTGTCGGGTGCTCATGGAGAACGGGAAAAAACAGGATACACAAGAACACAATCCAGGCACTCAAGAAAAATAGAAAAGATGGAAGGAGTGGCTAAATCGTTAAAAGAGCCGACAGGTTCCGACCACTGCAGCTCTTCGCCAGGGCTTTAAAGCCCTGTTTTCTATATTTTTGGATTGCCTTCCTGTGTATCATATTGATTTATTGATTGGGGGCCACTTTTCCAACTTGTGCAGTATAATCCAAGTCTCATTTATCCAGTTGTAGGCTCAATTCTTCCCCAAACACATGGTTTTTCATTAAAAAAATAACCTCAGTGTTGGTGTCTGGCTTTGAGGGCATAGATAAGTTTCCCTTAGTTCAGGTTTGAGCACTAAGAATATTTAGTGAAAATGCATGTTTGGGAAGTGCTGAGCACACAACTGGATAAAAGCCTTGAATTTTACTGTTTGAGTACGTAAACAGATGTTTTGATCTGGGGCATAAATATAGACAGTACAGGCCCATGAGATGGGGGGTCCATAGAGTGATCGGGCCCTCCAATAATGTGTCGTGTGGACAACAGGCCCTTACGTGTGTTTGCCACCTTCGAAATATGCCTGTGTTCAAAGATGAACTCTCAATAAATTAAAAACTGTGCCATTTGCTATATATGCCCTTGAAAAAGGCAAACCTATCTCCGTAATGAATTTTTTTTGTAAAATAGTCAACAGCATCTATAACAAAATTATATGCTCATTCTATAACTTTAAATCAACTATAATATAGCTTTAAATACACAATTGAAATACCATGATGATTGCTAGGTGATATGTATGTTGCTATTATCCAGTGTCAAGTCTCTGATCATGTGATGAAATGATACCTGCATCATAGCGTGCACTGGGGCCCATTGTAACTACCTTCCGCCACTGGTTTTGAAATAGTTTTACTGTTTACTTGTTTACTTAAATGTGGTCCCCAATCAATAAATCAACATGTTTGCCATTTTCAGTGGAGGCATTCAAGAAAAACAGTTATCCTCATAAATTTAAGGTAACACAGCATGACTAACTGATAAACTAATTTTCATTTTGTGGGTGAAGTATTCTTTTAAAAGCCTTAGTGACTGTTTCATCAGAGCTTCACTGGTCATGCCTGGTGCTTTGTCCTTTCATATGAATCCTTTAATGGAACTAAAACAGCATTAAGCACAGGTGACATACACTGCCATCAAATACTATTACAAGTTACTAACACAGATATTCACCAGTGAGTACTTTTGATTAGTTTAATGCATTAACAGTGGTGCTATTCTTATTCCTTTACATTAGTAAAAGTAGTAATACAACAGGGTAAAAATAACCTGATGACAAGTTAAAGCCCCACTGTTATAGTCAAATATTTAGGTACATAATAAGCATTGTCAGGACAGTTAGTAGCAAAAGTACTCATTATGTACAATAGCTTTTATCAGTGCCTTAACAATAAAGGCAGTATTTTAATATTCTGACTTAAATTTTTCAGTGAAATAACGTTAGTGTGACTTTTTAAGAGGTTTTGTCTTGTAGTGTTATAAACAAGTTATGTTAACATCAAAGTGAGCTAAGCTAACTAGCATTCAGGTGACTGTATGCTAACGTTAGCTGTTAGCATCGCCGTTTAGTATGACAGAGATTAGCCGTGCTAGTGAAACAAATATATTGATGGAAGATCAGGGATGTTATTACCCGTGTAGTCACTGATGTCCTTATGAGAAATAGCACCGGGAGCATCGAGTCGGATCAGATCTGCCAGTTTGGTGATCCCCATTGTGTCACCAGCAGGTTACCAGCACCACTGCTCCTCTGTTTACTTCCGGTATTAGACGAGCCAAAAACCTATTCAAGTCTGGTTTGAATTAAATTAGCGTTACTATCTATCTGTGGAGGATCTCTGGTGGCACATATGGACTTGAGTTGTAGTTAAATGATGTCTCTCTGTGATGATGCCCAGTTACATTCCTGAAACATCTTCCTGCTGTTGCACACCGGCTAACACACCAGCAGGGGTCAGCATTGCATACAAACAGCCTGGCTCTGGAGGAAATTAACATCCGTCATTTATTACAGCAAAAATTATTAACAAACAATGATTGTTTTCATATATTACAAAGAAATCAAAATATTTAACTTAAAACTCCAGCTTTAAGGAATAAGTTCAGTGCTTAACAGAAGAAAATGGTTATTGTAACATGTTGATGCATCTGTATAATGTGATAAATACACCTCCATGAATTACATTTCATTATTTAAAATAATGACATCAATATTTTATATACATAGCCATCTATTATGATCATACAGATAGTAGCTCTAAGATGTACATCACACTGCATGATGAATAAAAGCACACAGTCCATGCTTTTAGTCCTGTAGGTAGCTTAGTGGAAAAACATGAGTGGTCAGATTCTCTGGAAAAATGAGCAACTGTAGAAACAGCATGGGAAAACATTATCACAGCACAGATTATACCCTTAGTAGCCTACCCTTAGTTTTGTTGACACTTCATCCAGCTTTTAACTTAATCAATTGGCATGTGACTGCCAAAGAGGTAAAAAAAACAACATGAAGGACAAACTACGACTTTTACAACAAGAGGCTATTCAAGTACCGTGTACAAATGTTTTGGGTGACGCTCGAAACAAAAACAGGGCATTCAGGGTAAACGTTATGGCATCTCTAGATTTAGTCATCTTACTTTGACACTTTAAGAATGGTAGTTTTTGACAAAACTGATGAACCTCAATGTCACACAGACAAATCGGTTCTGAGGCTTGGTCCTGTAACAATAGTCCCAGCTCGGGGTTTGGTTCCCAAAACATTTGTTGCTTAAGTAAATCCTTGTTTCCCCTCAAATCAGCCTTCTCCTCAAGCTATAAAGTCACATTTATAAATTTTGTTTACTCTCAAAAAGATGAATAAGCATCAGTGTAACATGTGTTGTTGCTGTGCAACATATTTATCAAGCTTTAAAGGTGCAATCAGTAATATTTTCCAATATAACCACAATATATCAGAAAAGGTTTGCAGTTTTCACCAATTCTACATTATCTGTGTTCACGTTCAGTTTCTCCTAAAAATAGGTGAACATCAGTGCAGTATTAGAGACGTGGAGAAAGCCTCAGACTCAAACTTAAAGGTTAAGTGTGTAATTTAAGGGGATTTAGTGGCGTCTAACAGTGAGGATTGCAGATTGCAACCTGCTTAAACTTCTCTGAGCTAAAATTCCTTCAGTGTTCATTCCTCAGGAGGCTTTTACCGCAAGCCAAATTATCCGCAGAGTTCTCTTCCTCTCCAGAACAAACGGACCCGGTGATTTAAGCCAGTAAAAACACAGAATAAAGCAGTTTCACATTACAAATCAAGGTATATCTGATGCCGTCTGGCATGTCGGAGACAGGCGGCTAGCCCACCACCTGCTTATTTGTGCTCACCTTTTTTCTGATCCAGACATTCAGGTTTTTACCAGGAGCCAGATTATCCACAGAGGCCTGCTCCTCTCCAAAACAAACAGACCAGGGGTCTCATTTACAAAACAGTCCATAGGATCCAAACTAAAAATGCACATACAAACAAAAGCCAAAAATAGTGTGCGCCCAAAAATATTCGACAGTTTCTACGGTAAGGCTTCCACCTCACTATCTGCGTCGCCAACTTCACATCTCCACAATGTTTGTAAGCATGGGTCAAAGTTTCTCCCATCAAGTCTGTTTCTATAGATCACAACTTTCGCGTGGGAAGTGGCATACGCCTCTTTTAGGCCTCGTTTTGTGCTTATGCAATGTTTATAAATGAAACCCCAGGTGATTTAAATCAGTAAAAACACTGAATGACGGCCTGTGTCCACACAGAGTTTATCTATAAGCGCCGGAGTCTTTTTTAATCTTTCTCAATTAGCTGTGCAGCCGCTTAGAGAAAAAGCACCACACCTAGCGTCGTTTTTCAGAGTACTCTGGCTTTTCTGTGTGGCCACTCCAAACGCCTCTGGTTGAAAATTTCTTAACTTTTCAAAAAGGTGCTAGTGACATCACTGCCGCTTCTTTAGCTAGGCTACTGTCTACTGTCAAAACAAAGACTGAAGAGCTCAATTTCTGGGAGCAGATCGGCCGGCAGGACACTGGATGTTGCTGGTGAGTGTTGTGCTTTTATCACCATTCGCTTTTTAAGCTTGTTGTTAACTGTGCAGTCGATGCTCTGTTAATGTAGCATTTCGTTAGCTACCTAGCTAAACACACCAATATCCCAGCGCTCCTCAGTGACCTGCTGATGCTTTTCTGCTGAAGAAAAATGCTATGTGGACACACACCCAAAGCTGTTTCATGTTACAAATTAGAGTTTCCCTGATGGCGTCCAGCATGTCGGAGACAGAGGGCTCACTCACCACCTGCTAATGTGTGCTCACCTTTCTTCTGTAATAACTTAAGGTCCAGATGTTCAAAAGGTTTTTACCGGAAGCTGATTTATCTGAAGAGGTCTTTTTAACCTGATTTAAACTGCTATAAACACTGAATAAAGCAGTTTCACCTCACAAATCAGTGATCTATCACTATCTATCTGGAGCCAGAGTTTGGTTTGTCTGTCCTGGGCTACTGTAGAAACATGGCGTTGAACATGGCTATCTTATTCTATTATATTCCATTTCTGCCAAAATATCCCCCTAAATCCTACACACTGAACCTTGGATCACTGACTTAGAGTTGACACTTTGATGGACAGCAGTCTATGTTGCAGCTAGTTTTAACCAGATGAGATAACTACTGTTTGTTGTTGCTGCAACATGGCAGACCTCAGCTCACCACATCAAAGCAGCTGCAAACATTTTGCAAACATCCACCTGTAGAGTCATTGTGCTTTGTCTAGTTCCAGTTGACGCTGGAATGGAACACACAGATGAATCTCTGAATGTGAGATATTCTAACTTTAGCTTTAGTGGTGTTGTATCCCACCAGGGCAAGTTTATAGTCAGACGTAAAGCCAGTGTAAAATTTAGCAACATTTAACTGCTTCACGTTTTATCTTGCTAAGTGACAGTGCTAAGTTTGAAATTGTATGTCTAATCCCAATGCAGGAGTTGCAACAGAAACACAGACAGTCATGGACATTTGCAAGTGCTGCTGTAGTTTCCTGCTGTTGCAAAGAATTGTATTTTAATGGTTGCACCTTTAACAAGGACTTGCTTTGGCTTCCAGTGTTTTGGGAGACTCTTGTCAAATCTTAGCGACGGAACCAGATCCAGGTGTTAATAAGCCAGAATGCCACCGTAGCAGAGTACAGGATCACCTCTCGCTTGGAACGTTCTTTGTTTTCTTCCTCCAGCAGCTGCAGACGCCGGTTCAACTTCACAATCTGAATGATCACAAAAACATTTTTTCTCAACTTTCAAAAGGTGAGAACACAGCTTGTGCCTGGGTCTAGATAAAGTTTGCCAAAGTGTATACAGTAGGATTACCACTATCTGGTTTTCAATTGAAGTTTAAAGTATGCAAGACGATGTCAGAAGCAGAACTTGAAGGGGCTGGCTAAACCATAACTAGACTATAACTACAGCAGTTATACAGTTTTGAGTTATCCCTTGGTGGTCTGTGATGTGATTAATACTTGTTTGTTTTTATTTGTTTACAGCTGAGGATCTAAAAATGCCAGTTGCATCTGATCACTGGCAGCGTGCTGCTCTGCCAGCATCCTCTGTAAACAGCCTGATATGCGATACATAAGCTTGTTGTGTCAGCATGCCTTCGCTGCATCCTGTCAGCTGTAAACTGTAAACCTACAAACAGGAGAAAACACTCACAACAGGCACAATATGCACAACAGAGCAGCAGAGAAGCATATGAATCACTTTTCAGTGACACAGGCAGACAGTTAGGCATGTGAGACATATTACCTGTCGTCGTAGTGATGAGGCGTCTACCAAGCCAGACTCATCAGGGTTTATATCCAGGGCCAGGTCCAGGTGTGTCCTGTGGACATTAATATATCTCAATTTAGAGAAATGACAACAGTGACATGCTTAAACTTAATCCAGCTCAGAGACTGTCTTCATAGCTACAGAGAGCTGTCCTGACAGGGAGCACATTTCCACCCAAGGTAGGTTGTTGGACAAGAGCATAATGGTGATGACAAAGACATGTGTCCCCTTCATGAACCTGACAGCTTCATGTACCTCCACTAAAACCGTGTGTTCGGCTCACACAGAGCACAGGGGGAATAATGTAATATGAGGCTGTGAAACAACAGAAGTTATTATTTTATCTTGTTTTTATTTCTTCTACTGGCTTTTAATCATGTGACTTACTTATATTGGCCACCTGTTGGTCTTACTTATTATTTTATTTTATTATTACTTTTTTTTAATGGTTTTTACGTCTTCATTGTGACTGGTCTGTTGTGGGTCGTAATTACGATTCTAAACCTTTATTCCTATCATCTTCACATGTAATATTTATGTGCCTGTTTTAACCGTGTTTACTTGTCCAATGTTCTATCTTTATACCATCCACAAAAGCCCCGTTTCCGCCAAGCAGTACAGTACTGTTCAGTTCAGGTCAGGTCAGTTCGGTACATATTTTTCCGTTTCCACTGTGAAAAGTTGTGGATGGTACCAATGGAACCGTTCAGTACCGTCCCCATGTTTGGTCACCCCTCTGTTGGGGTACCTAGCACACAGATCTGGTACTAAAAGGTGGAGCTGTGAACACTACAGTCCGTTGATTGCTCAATAGCGGACGGTCACTCTGCTCAGGGCTGAGTTGTGTCTGGTTTTGAGGCTCATGTAACCACTGTTCATACGTGGAGATTTTTATATTAGTGAACTATAACTAAAAATGCAGCAGCTGTAGTCTGAGGAAATAACTCACTGAGCCGACTGCCAGCAACTTTTAAGATAGAATATCTACTGTTAATTAAGTTAACAACATGAATCCATCAGCACACCTTAAATCTTAATATGACAACTTTGACCATTACTTTAGTTGTCTCTCTTGGATGACACAGACTTAAAGTAATGAGAGGATCTTTAAATGTATAAAAATATACATGAATTTTGATCGAATTATGTGAACTGCGCATTTTCTAATCATCACTTGGAGAAAAAAAGCATTGCAGAGTGTTGTTCCTGTGAGCTCTGGATGGTTGTGTTTGCCTGAGAAGGACTAAACGCACAAACCTGCTATTTTTAAATATCCCATGGAGAGAGACTCTCACTGCAGCCTGTTTTATTTTGTTATGAAAATGTCAATGTGCAACCCTGTTCTGTGGACAATAAACAAGGTGCAAACGTTCCATCTATGAGGAGACACAGTGAGTGCTGGATGGAGCAGTGAGTGACAACAACCCCGCCCACATTTAAGGGTACTGTTTGAGGTGGAAACGCTAGGGTCTAGGTACCATGTCTGAAGGGTTACTGTTGGTTCCAAAGGAACCATACTGAAAGTGTTGGGTGGAAACAGGGCTATGGTGTTTGTGGCTGCAATTTTCATGGTAGCTCATGCTTTGTGCTTTTACCTGGAATGAAATGTGCTTGCTGACGGCCTCATACTGTTACTTTGTTTAGTGAGAAATGCCAACGTATCTTAAATTAGATTACAATAACAATTTTCATGTGCATCATTTACAATCTCATGCAATTCATCAAGAACTTTTTGTCTTGACGTCTTACAGCTGCTTTCTCACTTAACTCTCCATTACATCTGCTCTCCTGAGGAGCTCTCCTTAAGGGTTACAATGCTTTCATAAGTTTTCTCAGAAATTCACCACCATTTATTTGTTCTGAGAAACGGTGTGAATTGAGTAACTTCTGAGAAATACAGGGACAAAGAAAAGAAATATCACCTGCGGTGGCTTTCGTCCAGCACTTCGAGGACCTGCTGGTACGCCCGACGTGTTGTCGACTGGATATAAGAGAGGAACCCCGCAGCTGTAAACAGGTTGATGCTCGCATCCTCAGGGGAACAGAGGGGGGGACACAACCGGACTGGGGGGGCAGAAGGGGAAGGAGTTACACTGGCAGAGAGGCAAGTGGAGAGAAACGGTGAAGAAATAAGATATTTTTCAATAAACCAAGAGTGAAATAAGAATAGCAGATAAGACATTCAGAATGAAAAGGCAGCAGTGGTGAAACAGTGTTGTAACAAATAGGTCAACTGTGGATGTGTGCTTACCTTACATCACCTCTGACAATCTGACTGCTGTGGCGGCCAGATATGTTCTCACTCGCACTGCGCTCCCTTCGAGAACGACCGTGAAAGTGG
The DNA here is from genome assembly GCA_019142605.1 of Cephalopholis sonnerati. NCBI lineage: Eukaryota > Metazoa > Chordata > Actinopteri > Perciformes > Serranidae > Cephalopholis > Cephalopholis sonnerati. Next base: position 10,004,324 of record JAGQAX010000010.1, read on the forward strand.
CCCTATGAATGACACAAGGATCTCAAATTGTAAAGGCTCATGTGAAGAGTTAAAAACTAATGTTATTTTTTTGTCTCTTTCCAAGCAGGCTAGTTTACATTGACAACACATGACTTCAGTGACTTCAGAAAATTTGCAACTCAAATTTCATATTGTTTTTTTTCTCCCCAAGCAGATAACCTTCAAATCATCGGCTTCCTGCTCAAATTTTACGGCCTTACACCTTTCTCCATCTAATCTAGTTAATACCCAAAATGTTCCCTGAATTAAAAAAAAACCCAAACAATTAATTTTAATGGGAAATAAAAAGGACACAGAATAAAAATCTTGATATAACTCTTACTGCCTGGCTGGGATTGCTCTGTGAAGTAGTAGTCTGTTCAGTTTCAAGGGAATCCAGTGGCTGTTCTGTGAGGGTGAGGACACGCGGCGGGGCCTTCATGTTCAGGAGGTCCACGGGAGGAACAGACTGAATCAAGTCCAAGTCTCGAGGACGAGAAAATTGAGCATCTCCATCATCACCTGTGGAGGAAGTAAGGAAGAGATGGACAGTTAAATAAATCGTTCACCTGCCTCAACCTCAGCTTTGCATGCACTGTTTCGTGCACGTGCAGGGTATTTGCTGAAATTGCACCCTGTTACTGTTGCCCTGTCTGCTACCTTCACCCTCACCTGCTACGATGATCCTCTCTGGCACCTGCATCAGAGTTGCGTGAATGGGCAGGGGTTGCTGAAGTGGCAGAGATCCTGCCTGGTTCCCTGACGCCACCTTGAGAGTCTCGGGGATCCGCATGCGCTGGCTGATGCCCTCTGTGTACTCCAAGTCATAATGGATGCGGTTCATCTCAGCCACCTCTGCAGAGGGGGAGGTGAAAGTTGGCCCACTCATCCAGCCTGTAGACACGCCAAATGGAAGGAAACGGAAAAACACTTAAAATACACAACAGATAAAAGGTAAGACCGGAGTGTAAGTTAGACTGCAAACACTGAAGCCACACGTCAGACATCGCAGATATGGATGTGACACACATGGATGGATTAGTGAACAGGCCTGTCGGGCACAGGCCTAGGGGCCCAAAGGGTCAGTGGATCCCCTGGCCTTCTCTTGTAAAATGTCAAATAAACACATGATAAACCAGGAGCATAAATATAGACAGTGCAGGCAGTGCGGTTGCACTGGGGCCCGTTGTAACTACCTTACACCACTGTGATGAACAATTGAATGTGTACTGACAAGAAAGAGACTGATGAAAATGACCACAGAGAGACGCAAAACAACCACAAGGAGACATGAAATGAAGACAAAGAGACGCAAAACAACCACAAGGAGCCACAAAACAACCACATGGAGACACAAAATGACCACAAAGAGATACAAAATGACCACACGGAGACACAAATGACCATAAAGAGACACAGAATGACCTCAAAGAGACACAAAACAACCACAAAGAGACACAAAATGACCATAAAGAGACCCAAAATAACCACAAGAAGAAACAAAATGACCACAAAGAAATGCAAAACAACCACCAGGAGACACACAATGACCACAAAGAGACACAACATGACCACAGAGAGACACAAAACAGCCACATGGAGACACAAAATGACCATAAGGAGACACAAAACAACCACAAAGAGACACAAAATGACCATAAAGAGACCCAAAATGACCACAAGAAGAAACAAAATTACCACAAGGAGACACACAATAACCACAAAGACACACAAAATGACCACAGAGAGACACGAAGTAACCACAAAGAGGCACAAAACAACCACATGGAGACACAAAATAACCACATACAGACACAAAATGACCACAAAGAGACACAAAATAACCACATACAGACACAAAATGACCACAAAGAGACACAAAAATACCACATACAGACACAAAATGACCACAAAGAGACACAAAATGGCCACAAGAAGACACACAATGACCACAAAGAGACACAACATGACCACCACAAATTCTGTGTGTGTTGCTTCTGTTTAGGAGAGGTGGTGGGGCCCTTTGCATATGTGTGCCCTGGAGCCCATTGTCTCATAATCCACCCATGGTGACACATCTTCAACAATCACAATCACACTTGTATCTGTTTGTCGTGGATGTTTGCCATCTCTTTAATGTGTCAGTGGTCCGCCTGCAGTGCCATCCTGGTTAACTGATACTAGCATAAAGTGGCATTAATAAACCTAATTTAAAATGATAAAATGGAGAAATGGGTCATAGCTAATTGGCTAAATGTCGAGGAGTACTGCCTAAATCATGTTCTGTAGCTCGTGTTAAAGGGCATGTCCCGTGGAGGAACCAGACCGACAGGGAGGAGGACAGGGGGGTGTATCAGTCAGAGCTAATAACTAATACATTACAGATAACACTTCACGTTGTGTTGCATGAAATTACATAACGCCGACATGAGGTGTAGCTGTTGCTGACACATGGCTTCAATGTCACTGAATGAAAACCCACATAAGACGCCATGTCTAGCATGTAGCTAATATCCAGCTAATGTCACTCGCATGTTTAGCATTAGCTAATGTTATCGTTATCACAACACGTTAGCTAAGCAGCGCGTCACAGCCGTTGACAGTCCGCAGTCACAGGCTGGATAACCACAAATATTCATTGATTCATTTAGCTTCAGCTCCTATTACGACTTACCGTTCTGTTTTAGCACCGGAGTTTAAAATGTCATGTGTCAAAACGCTGCTCGGTCTCTAATATTGACAGCATCCACCGGGACAGGCGACGGGAGAAACCGACACACAAGCTAGTGTGTGTAGCCGCCACAAATGTACCGAGTGTGTCTGGAGGGGCGGAGCTTACGAGCTTACAGCGTCAGTTAAAGAGAGCCGCAGCAACAGGCGGCACCCGGGCTAGAAAACGAGCGCACACAATTATCACACTCAAATTAGTTGGTTCAGACACAGTGTTTATGTAATTGGCCTAATTAATACAAAACCGTACAAAGCTATTATTTAGATTTATTTGTCATTAACACAGCAGTTAATTAGTGTATTCCAGCTGTAATATAGTACAGCCATAATAATCAGATTAATGTTAAATAGTAATATTGTCTTACTTGCTGAGAGAACACAGTTTTCATTATTATCTTCTTGATATTCAGACACATACAGACAATTTCATAACACACAATGAAATCAAGAATTGTTGGGAAAATATTACACAAATGGGACTTAGTTCTATGTCTACAAACAAACAAAGAAATAAAAAATGGCCTAACTAATCCAAAGGGTTTCCTTAGGTAATGGTAACAACCTTGGGCTTGCTTCAGCCCCAATGAAAGCTCTGTAAATGCAATTTGCAATTATCAGTGTTTGACTGTCTAATGTCATTATGGTGTGACAAAGATTAAAAAGACATAGATGCAACATAAGATGTAGCCCACAGTAACAGGATTTGCTCAGAGGACCACATACTTTCCCTGTCACGTAGTGATTTGTGTGGAGATATGTGGTTACTCTTTCACAGTTCAAACTATGTGCATGCACATGAATCACCTCCTATACATTTACTGAGTGCCAGAGTAAGAGGACATCTGCATCTGAACCTGTGCTAAAGTTTAGCCTTTTGCAAATCAGATGATTACAGTGACTTAAGGTATATACCAGTGACAGAAACTGCAGCCTCCAGAAGTTCATTTTGCTTTGTTTTCTGACCATTAGTTTTTTGGGATTTGTTGAAACAGTAAAATGTACAGACCTCTGGTACATGTGCAGCCTACAAGCAGATGTGTCCATGGTGCGTGTAATGTAAAAATTCTTTCCTGCAAATTTAGAGGTACAAATCCACTGTAGTTTTCAGTAGAAATATGTATATCTATGTATATGGGTCATCAGCATTTTGCATTATCCAATGGGCATTGTGCATGTGCTTAAACTGATGTTATTACAGCATTGGTTCTTAACCTTTTTCATGTCAAAATCCCCTAAACTGATGTCACGGACCCACATTTTATAATAATAATAATGCATTTATTTATAAAGCACTTTTCAAAACATAAGACTTAACCTCAGAGACCTCCATCTGAAAAGATTTGGGTTGTCAGATATGATAAGGACCAGAATGCTGTAGTTGTCAACTGTGACAGTGGAGGAAGTGAAACCTATGATCAGAATAATCACACCCGTAACTCTTACTCACAGTGGGCTCACTTCTATAATGAATGAAATTGTGAAAATAAATTATTACTAATTTTTCTAGAGATCCCTGGAACTCCATCGAGGACCCCAGGGGTCCAAATGTGGAGGGACTGTTTGTTACTTCAGTGTGCGGCACGACAAGTACTTTTTTTAAGCACAAGGGGAGGGCCTTATGCTTTTTATTCTGGCTTAGGGAGGGGGCATGCAAATGTAAATGGTTGTATTTTGTATTTATTGTAGGCAGATTTTTAAAGACAAAATGCCTTTCTGGTTTCCTTAAAAATCACCCAAATCACACCATTTATCATAGCTAGAAACTGCTAAAACATTTAGTATTTAAAATTTCTGATGGTCCTTGGACACATCATGTATGATGAATGCTTCCTTCATCAAAAAAAAAAAAAGATCCTGACTAAATCTGAAGTAAAGCAGTGATATTTCAGCCAAAAAGAAACCATTTGCACTACTGAACCAGCATGCACATGATTTCAGCTTTAACTTTTAACTTTCCAACATAAAAAGGTTAGTTTTAAAAATCCAATAACTAATTTATAGTGAAGGTAGGGTCATGCATTTCCTGCCAGTCGCTCAGGGGAAGGAAAAATAAATGTAGCTTCAGGGATGGACACTTATAGAAGTAAATAAATAAAACGAAGCCACACCCCAGCCATAGCCCTCCTCTGACAAGTGGAGAACAGTCCCTTATACAAGTTGGCCTTTAAATGGATACCTACAGCTTTTATGGTGTGATTTAATTAAACACAAGTGTCTTCTGACATAGTCAGCATTTAAAGCAATTAAAAAGGCCTTAAAACTCAACTTTGACACATTATATATGACACACGACGCTATGCAACGAGCTTAAATGTAGGTATATGTAAATGTATAACGTTTCTGGGCGTAGAAATACAGCTCCCACAATCCCACCCTCTTCAAACCAATGCGCATGCGTCCTCCGGCTGGGCCATTATTTTGTCCTCCTCAAGCTTCAAATGAACAACAGGCTAAGCGTTCCTTGAAATGAATTAAATATTAATAGACGGACGGAGCATTTCATCTTCTTGTTGATCACCGCCGACATAAATGGAGTCCCTCGGTCAGTAGCTCGTTGTGTCGCCGGTCTCTTCAGTCCTCCGTTGGACTTGGAGGCCGAAAACAGAGCGCGGAGTGACAGCCCCGTTAAAGCCAGCAGATTGGGTGTTTATCTAGTTGGCTAGCCACCTAGCTAGCTTCCTAGACAGCTAAGAGGGGAGGAAAAAAACCCGAAAGGACCATTTGATAACCTCGGAAAGAGAGAGCTGTGGCTGTCCCTGTCCTTTCCAACCGGCAGAGGGGATGGCACACCTTCGAGACATGCAAAACCAGGTACAGAAATCATCTTTTCACCACCAACTGTCACCTCCCCTCCTCTTGTCCAAGACAAGGCGAACCCCCATGACTGTCAGGCTTTCTATGAATAGGTGGGTGGAGGTCTAAGCCATCAATGCAGCGTGGTAAAACCTGTATACACACATTTGTGTACAGTTATTTTTAATTCTTTGTCATTGTCACCAGCAGATGAAACAATGCCAAAAGCTGATAACACATGTAATTAGAAACTCTAGATTTCATGACAAGATAGAACAATATTTTAAAAGTCTCCATTATTTTAAACATGCAGTTGTCACATACTATAGATACTATTTTTTTTTTAGATAATGACTTCTCAAAGTGCTTCCTACTCAAATCATCCCTTATTTCCTGCTGTTATGTGGAGAGACAACTACTGAACTTTCAAGTGTCATGCCTCTTGAATTACACGCTGGCACAAAGTTCAATCTAGAGTCCAGGTAATTATATGAGGCGTGACTGAATAGATAGGTATTGACACAGATAAGAAAGGTTAATCATCCATCATCTTTTTTATATTGGAGCAGTGCATGAGAACATTATATGTGCCAACAGATAGATGTAACTCCTCCTGTCACGTCCAATTAACCTTTGCAACAGAGCATTCGTATGTGAAACAAGTTGTTAGCTTTGTGCTTCAAGGGTTTGGCAAGAGTGGCACACACACTCGTATACACATAAATTAGCCTCTACAGTCGTCACGACCATGGATAATTCAATGCTGTCTTTGCTGTCACTGGACCAGAATACCCGGTTGGACCCCGAGGAGTACTTCACCAAGCAGGAGCGGATTGGGAAGGGTTCCTTCGGAGAGGTCTACAAAGGCATCAACAACCGCACAAAGGAGGTGGTGGCGATTAAGATTATAGATCTGGAGGAGGCAGAGGACGAGATCGAAGACATACAGCAGGAGATCACAGTGCTGAGCCAGTGTGATAGCCCTTTTGTTACCAAGTATTATGGATCATACCTGAAGGTGAGATGCTGACACAGATATTGAGGCAAGACATAGGCAGATTAATTCCAGTTATCAAAATGAAGCTGCACAGTGCCGTGCAGTACAAACTATGTAAACGTTACATTCTGCAAACCATGGATACGTTACATTTGTACATTTTATACACATCATATCAACATTTCTAAAGTGACACAGTTATGATTTTATATATATTAGCTAAATCTGTCATCAAGAGGTGGAGAGGATGGGTAATGGCATGACAGCTAGGTGACATGGCTGCCAAGCTGCAGACCACTGTTAGAGACCAACAAACAAGCAAGATACAGGTGGCATTTCCCGCAGTGTTTGAATCACCAAAACGGTGTTGTTGGGGTTTTTTTTGTCAGACATTTGCGGCATTTCCAGCCGTGATTGTGCCACCAAAACTAGGTGTTTTTCAGTGAGACATTTGCAGCATTTCCAGTTGCAATTGAGCAACCAAATCTGGGTGTTTTTTAATGAGATATAGGTGGCATTTCCAGCAGCGATTGTGCTACCAAAATGGTGTGTTTTTAGTGAGACACTTGCGGTATTTTCTGCCGTGATTGTGCCACCAAAACTGGCCGGCTTTTAGTGAGACATTGGCAGCATTTCCAGCAGAAAGTCAGAAAGTGAGCCACCAAAACTGGGTGTTTTGTAGCGAGGCATTGGGAGCATAACCAGTGGTGATTGAGCCACCAAACTTTTTTTTTAGCAAGACATTGACAGCATTTCTAGTGGTGATTGAGCTGCCAGAACTGGGTGTTCTTTAGTGAGACATTGGTGATATTTCAAGCTGTGATTTTGCCACCAAACAGCAGCAGCCATTTGTACACCAAAACTGTTTTTTTTTTTTTTTTGGTGAGACATTTGCAATACTTCCAGGCGTGATTGTGCCACCAAAACTGGGTGTTTTTTAGCAAGGCATTGGCAGCTTATCCAGTGCGATTAAGCCACCAAAGTTGTTTTTAGCAAGACTTAGGCCACATTTCCAGTGCTGACTGAGCCACCAGAACTGGGTGTACTTTAGCAAGACTTTGTATTTCAAGCTGTAGTTTTGCCATCCAAACTATTGTCTTTTTTTTGTAGTGAGACAGAGGTGGCATTTCTAGCAGCAATTGAGCCACAAAAACTGTTTTTTTTTGCAAAAGGTCAGCGGCATTTCCAGCGGCAGTAGGGTCACCAAACCTGGGTGTTTTTAGCGAGACTTTGGCAGCATGTCCAGCTGTGATTGTGGCCCAAAACCATGTATTGTGAGCCAAAACACAATCTTTTCCTAACAATAACCAATTAAATTCTGTGCCTAAACATCATCACAGCATTGTTGAAATGTAAAGAAACATAAAGTTTCAACTTATCCACTACATAATAAAGTACACATGTTACATATGTGGTTTGCAGAAACATATAATGCCAACATTTATCCTGGCGAATGGGTTGTTTTTAAATCTTAAACTTTAAACATCTTTCACCAAGTGTTTTTTCCTCTCAGGGGACCAAGCTGTGGATTATCATGGAGTATTTAGGTGGAGGATCTGCTCTGGATCTGGTAAGAAGATTTATATTTTTATACGGCTTACAAAGTTTTACAAAGATCTTAAGAAGTGGCACTTTTTATACACAGGAAGCAAAACTTGACCCGTTCTTGGCTCTCTCTCCCAACTTACACCTTTTTCTGATTTATTTTGTTCCTCCTCCTCCCAGCTCCGTCCAGGGCCTCTTGAAGAGACTTACATTGCGACTATACTGAGGGAAATACTGAAGGGGCTGGAGTATCTGCACTCTGAAAGGAAGATCCACAGAGATATCAAAGGTAATAAGCTCTCTCTTGTCATGCGTTGAAGGAAAAAAAGTCCCTCTTTTTCATTTAGCATTTTATAGATATGACTTCATATCCCGTGTCGTCCTGGTACAAAGCCAGATATCATACTCATAATTCAAATCTAATTTGCTGCACAAAGGCGTATTGTTTAAAGAGACTATAAAATACTTTGATAAGGGAGCTGCCAGGTAGCAACATGTATATCCAGCTTCAACCAGATGCTGGATGGCATAAGTCCACACACTGAAATATGTCACCAAGCTGCATAAATGCAGTAACACCATCTGTGAAATTTCACAACATACTGTAGGTGCTAAATTTATGTCTGTGCATGGTGCTCATTTTTTTCCTCCTGCTGCTGATGTTGTGCTTTTACATTTTGGGGAAGTACTAGAGAGTCACAACAACCGTGTCACCACGATGAGCACTTAAAGGGTCACTTCAGTATTTTTTAACCTCGTTTTTGTATCTAAGTGACTGTTGGGAACATCAGTTTTTAAAGTGGTTCAGTATTAAGTGAGAGGGCTGCAGATGGGAGCTGCGAAACAGGCTACAATATAATCACTTTTGGCAATCAAGCACCATCAATTTACGTCCACTAAAAGAGCTTTGCCACTGACACATTTCTTATTATCAGTGACAACTTTATGGAAAGGATCCCTACAGAGATAAACCCAAAATTTCCATCAACAAACCCACCAGACTCCATTTAGATAAATAGTAATTTTATCATCGTAAAATACACTTCATTCAAAGTCGACAGAAACAAAATAGAATTTACAAAAACCACCTTGGTTTATCTTTCCACTGTTCTGACAATCACCAACCCTAGTTTGGTTGAAATAAACCCTTAATTCACCCAGTTAGATGGGTAACTACTTTTCCACCAACATTTCCAGGAACTTTTATTTCCAGGAATTTATTTACCTGGGTAAAAGAATTGCATTCAAATCAGGCTGATGATGTTAGTATGGCGGTCGAACCTTCAGTTTCTTATAATCTTGCTTAAGTTTCTTCAACTTTTCACAAATGTGTTTCAGCGTGTGCCCTATATTTAGCTCCGCCAGCTTGTCAGCTATTCTTCCATAGACTCGGTTTTGAGTCGCCGACTCAAAGTCTCGCTGAATTTCTTCCTCGGTAAATACGCTCAAAAGAGCCTGGACCTCGTCATCCGTCCACCATCCGCTCCATTTTCCAAATGATCAAAACACAAACGAAGTGAAGAGCTTGTAGAAATGAAATAAAGTTTGCAGCCACACTGGCACAGAAGTGCGGAATGCTGCAAGTGTGTGTTCCGCCAGTCTTTCCATAATGTTGTAAGACACTTAGAATAACAATCTGAGCCTATCAGTGGCAAAAACAAATACTTTGAGTGGATGCACATTGACGAACATGCCCTGAGTGGTTACGTTGCAGCCTGTTTTGCCACCAGCCACCCTTTAATTGAAGACTGTACAATACTAATTTTAAAAAGTGACACACAATATCCCACATGTTTAAATATTTGCTTCCTTAGGGACAAAATTTTGTTCTTGCTTTTCAAAAATGACACTTGATTGGCCCTAAATAAGATGCTACAACACTGCGGTTCAAATATAATCTATATAAATATATTCTTTCTTCTTTTGTCTCTTTCCTCTAGCTGCCAACGTGCTCTTGTCGGAGCAGGGGGACGTGAAGCTTGCAGATTTCGGGGTGGCGGGACAGCTGACAGACACCCAGATTAAGAGGAACACATTTGTTGGCACACCTTTCTGGATGGCTCCAGAGGTTATCAAACAGTCCGCCTACGACTTCAAGGTGAGGCCAGAGTCTGTGGACCGGACAAGAGACACCCTGTGTTACTGCTTTGAGTGAACGCTGTCTTTAGGTTTGTTTGCTTGTTTTATTTTTCTCACTTTTGGGTGAAGAGGTGTTTCACTTTTGGTAGAACATCGAGCCCATAAAGAGATAATGTTTTGTTATTGGTGGAGGCACTGATGAGTAGACACTACATGAACTACATATCATTGTAGTTAAGGGACTATTTTTTAACTCCGTAAACATATTCCAGTGTCTGTATGTGTGGTTCACAAACCTTACTAACACATGACTCTCCCTCTTAGGCTGATATTTGGTCCCTGGGAATCACTGCCATTGAGCTGGCTAAAGGCGAACCTCCCAACTCTGACCTCCACCCCATGAGGGTCCTTTTCCTCATCCCGAAAAACACTCCACCCACACTTGAGGGACCCTACAGCAAGCCCTTCAAAGAGTTTGTGGAGGCTTGTCTAAATAAAGACCCTCGTTTTGTAAGTAATGCACCTGCAGCATCCATCAGCATTGTAGCAGACCTCAAATGGGATCAGACTTACTTGTTTGTGGCTTAATAAGATCAGAAATTTGGAAAAGAATTCCAGGTTGGCACTGCTGCTCTGAGTGTCAGACTTTAATCATTTATCCTAACAAATATGTTTTGATTGGATTAGCATGCCTTGTCCTTAATAGGAATTATAATTTGTGCTGTGCTTTGTGAAATATTTAAACCCAATCCAAATCACATTTTTGTTATGCACCAAAAAAAGTAATTTAATGACTCATTACTGACTTAACTTTTAGCATATTATAGATACACAACTGATCTCAACTGATCCAGCTTCAGAGGCACTGAATGTTAAAGGATCTGTATGGAACATTCAGAGTATTAATACAGCAGTAAACAACTATATGCCATGTAAAAATATGGTGAAGTAATGGGGTTCTGAGCAGCAAATGAAGTCACACTACCTCTGTCTGTGTTGTAATCCGAGCGCCTCTGCTCTTTGTTGTGGTCGACGGTCTAGCCATGTGTGCTTGTTAGTGCATGTGAGTCCCTATAGCCCTGTTTCCACCAAACACTTTTGGTATGGTTCCTTTGGAACCAACAGTAACCCTTCAGACATGGTACCTAGACCCTAGCATTTCTACCCCAAACAGTACTCTTAAATGTGTGCGGGGTTGTTGTCACTCACTGCTCCGTCCAGCACTCACTGTATTTCCTCATTAGCGGTGACACAGATGGAAGTCTGCACCTCGTTTATCGTCCACAGAACGAGGCTGCACAGAGCTGTTAACAGAACTCTTCTAACAGCAGATAGTTGCAATATTAGTTGTTCAAACTCTCAATTTCCATTGACCTGTTGCTCTCTCCATTGTTTTCCTTCTTTGAGGTTTGACTGGCTTTCTTTTGATTAAGTCATCTCGTTGCACCGTCTTCTGCAGTGGCTCTTGACTGGAAAATTATTGCTGCCTACTGTTAATCTCGATGAACCAACTCTCAAAATTTGCGCAACAGTAGTGGACGGAAAAGCACAAAAATTTGCGTTTTCTTTTGCTGATTTTTTGGGTTAAAATTTGTGCTACATCTGGATGGAAACACAACTCTAAAAATGCTCTGAATGTCACAAACAGCTTCTTTAATATTGTCCCTGCTTCTGTCTTTTTACCTTGCTGCACAGAGGCCAACAGCCAAAGAGCTCCTAAAGCACAAGTTCATCACACGCTACACCAAGAAGACGGCCTATCTGACAGAGCTGATTGACCGCTACCGCCGCTGGAAGTCAGAGGGCCACGGGGAGGAATCCAGCTCTGACGACTCAGATATGTGAGTCTCAAGAATACACGTTCATACATTAAAAGATTTACATTTTCCAGAGGATTTATTCACAGCCACGTTGTTAAATTACGAACAGTAGTATCAGTAATGATCTTCATTGTATTGCCTACTTTAAAATTTCTGGACATAGCGTATGGGCATGCCTCCACCTCCTCCTGCTAACACACACAGACACACATATCCACGTGTTTTAAAATTGCCCTCAAAAAATATTTTCTCTGAATGTTCTAAAATTAAGTTGAAATGAATCAGTACATGAAAGTTGAGTCACATTTTTGTCTCTTGCATTTTTAAATATCTCTTTCTCTCCTCTTCTTTCTTGTTCCTTCATTCTTGTCTCTCCGTTTGTCCTTCAGGGACGCTGATGGTGATGTGGACACGTTACCCACATGGACCTTCCCCACAGTCAGACCCACCTCCATGACCAAGTTACAGAAGGGCTACACACACACAGATTCAGAGGTGAGACACAGGCAGCACTCAGACACACAGTCACATCTTCTGGGTTTTTTTTTTTTTTTCTCTGACACCATTTTGTCTCTTCCCAGTCAGGAGATCCGGTGAAAAGGCAACCCAAGTCACAATGCTTGTCTGCTTTAGTAACACCCATCTTCAGAGAGGTAGGCTGAACTGTTGGGGAGGGGGATTTTGTAACTTTGAGCAAAGCACAACAAGAGCACGTCTTAATCCAGAGTAATCAACACAGCTTTAATTTGGAACACGTGCTTTTTTACTGTTGAGCCGTAGACATAACTGAACAAGGTTCTTTGTAAACACCTGTGCAGATTCTCTGCAGTGTCAGTATGGGCCCATTGGACTCCCTAAAAACTTGGTATTTTACCGAAAGGTGGTTCCTTATGTCCTGCGTCACACAGAATGTTGTTCTAATGCACGTTCTCGTCGGTGGCTTTGGGTCATTATGTCATTGTTTGGATAAGCTAGCAACTACAACGTCAGAGTTATTCAGGATTTTTGCTCTACATTCTTACAAAGTCTCATGAAGGTTATCATATAAGATATGAATGTGCAGTCACAGGCTGAGATGATCACAGTGCTCGTTGAAGCGTTTACTGCTGCATCCTGCAAAACCGCGCCCATCTGGGTGAAATACCAGGTGTTTGGGAAGTCCCATGTGCACATGGCACTGTCCTGAGGTTGCTCATTATAACGCACCAATAAACCAACAAAAGCACAGTAGCAACTATCATCAATGAAAAAAGGCGCCAAGCAGCTGAGTAGGCTCTTTATTGTGACCCGTTCGATAAAGTCCATGCTGAAGTCCAAAGTTAAGTTTTTATGATGATTTATTAACTGAGCAGGCAAAATGAGATGAAACAAAATAATACTGGTGTGATCGAGTGATTGTGTCATGTGATAACAGTCAACAGAAAGTATCAGCGCCCAAACTCACCCTGTCAGTGCATCTGACTGGTGCTGCTTGTTACTAATTTAGCCTTTATTTAGTCCCAGATACACTCTAGACTTCCGTCAGAAAGCTGGTTGGACTGGTCAAAACTACATCTTCACTTCATATTTTCATATTTGAATGTACTAGCTCAGTAGAAAGTAAGGATGGGTGATATGGGCCTAAAATAATATCAGAATATTTCTGCGATAACGATATTCTTGACAATATAACAAATTGGTAAATAATAGTAAACATAATAATTATTATTTTTAATTTAAGAACAAAGAACTGCAACAAAATAAGTGATAGTTTCACAGTTTTCCTTCAAATATTCAGTAAAACCTAAAATGATCTCTCATTTCTTTAGTTTGTGAACAACAACAGTAACTCAGAGTGAGATTCAGATTCTGTGTACAATATTAATAGTTCAACTAAATAAAATCTACCACTAATTACACATTTAAACAGCTCCTAAATACAAAAAATGTCCCCTGGGATCTATATATATAAATCAACAGGTGATTTCCTTCTTTTAGTAAAATCCTAAATGATTGAGTTGTTTTTTTCCACCTGGACCTTTATGCTCTGCCATTTCTCCTCCAGTCATCACGCTGTAACCTGTGACAGGCTGTTATGATACCACAACTATCACACAGTCACATATATGGAGTTTATTTATGTAGGTTTACATTACCAAAGGTTTATGACAAAATCACTTAATGACACAGACTCCCGTGTGCACGGTGAGAGAGGAGAGGGAGAGACGCTGTGCTGCTGCCAGAGGAGCCGCTGAATGAGTTCCCTCTGAGCAGTAAGTCACTAAAAGAGTCTGAGAAGTCCGGGGCTGTTCATAAAACATTCAGGACGCCACAGTTTATTCCACACTACTGAAGCTGCTCCTCTTTTTGGAACCAACGCAGAGTCGGTAATAATTTCACTTTTGGTCATGCTTGTTGTTGCCGTGGGTGACGTCTGTGTGTCAACATGTTCAAATATTGCCAATATTACGATATGAATTTTCCATATGATATTAAAAATCATACTGGTGTTATCACGAACGAGATGATATGACACACCCTTAGTAAGAGGGTATTAAAGACTCATGATGTCAATACAGCTAGTATACATCAAAATTAGCTTTATTGGCCAAGTTTGTGTACACATATTAGGAATTTGATGTAGGGTTTTTACATCCCTTTAATATACTTACACAGAAATAGAAATAAAAAGGACAACAAACCTGGACAAATGAAGGTAAAAACAGTGACGGGACTATTATGTACACAAGTATGTCAAAGAAAAAGGGTTTATATAAATACATAAAAAGCAACGATGGCCAACAAATAAAATGAAATAAATAAAATGTCTATATATGCAAAGAAAACCTGAGTAATCTTCTTATTATAATGTTAAAAACCATGAACGGTACAGTTGACTTAAGGCTTCGAACATTATGTTCTTTGGTTGAAGTCTCACATTGGATATTGATATTCACAGTTGAAGGAGAAGCGGCGGGCGAGTGGCGGGGGCGTAGGAGCCATTGAGGAGCTGGAAAATGCCTTCAACCTGGCCGAGGAGTCCTGTCCGGGCATCTCCGACCGCCTCGTCACACACATGATGGAGCGAGTGTGCAGGTGATACCACGGCCCAGTATCACCACTGTCCGCAGCCGAAAACATTCACTGGTCTTTATTAATCCATCTCATGTCATTCTCACAGGTTTTCTTTAAATGGTAACACCACCCCGTCTTCGCGGTGAAACCCCAGCTGGATGTAACTTCACCCTGCTCCCTTTTCTGTCTCCCAGACCCCACCCAACGCCTCAGATAAGGACCACAGAGACCCCCCTCCTCTTTCTCCTCCTCCTCTCCTCTTCCTCACCACCACCCCTCGTATCTTTGCACCCTTCCTAGTCCTGTCCCCCAAGAGATCTTTTAATTAGTTATAATTAAATATTTTTACAGTTTTTCTTTAAGAGCGGAGAGTATTTAAAACAAAAAAGCCATGACATTTAGAGCGTTGTGTATACCTGTTAGATTGAGAAGAAAAAAAACTATAATAAAGTCTATGGAAAATGTCTCTTTGTCTTCAGCGTCTTGTTTGATGCTCAGAGTTTTATATCTGTGCAGATGTGTTACAGCTCGGTCTGGGCAGGAACATTATACTGTTGAATGTACTGGTCAATCGTGGAGCATTAATCTTTATACCAATAGAAATAATACATTTATATTAATGTCAGCTGAATGACTAGTTAAAGGGACGGTTCACCCCTAAATCAAAACCCAGTGGTTCCCACCTGGTCCAGCCACGGGGTCCAGATTTCTTCTTAGTCATTGGTTCAAGCTCCACACAGTGAAATACATTCAGCGTCATACATTCATTCAGCCATGTCGTCGAGCTAGTTTGCTGTCTCTGTCAAGTGGCTGTCTGTTAGTCACTCACTCCACAGCATGAAACGACACTTCAAGATGAAAGCTCTGTGCTGGAAATTCACTCTACTTAAAAATTGAGTGTGCTTTTTACAAACTTGACATGTTTGAGAGTCACTTGGGAACCACTGCTGTAACCTGTAGTGCTATTTATCAGTCTAGGTTATTTTGGTGTGAGTTGCAGAGTGTTGGAGATATCAGCTGTAGAGATGTCTGCCTTCTCTCCAATATAATGGAACTAGATGGCACTCAGCTTGTGGTGCTCAAAGTGCCAAAAAACGACATTTGAAAAACTCAGCAGCAATGTCTCTTTCCAGAAATCATGACCTGGTTACTCAAGATAATCCACAGACCTTGTTGTGAGCAGTTTCATGTAGGAACTGTTTTCTTTCTACGGAACTACACCCACCAACTGTATCACTGCACAGAAGGAAGCGTGCATCTGCTGGTGCAAATCAGTTGAGGAGGACACCATTAATGTTTTCATCTCACACTGTCACAAGCACAAACCTCTCATCTATGAGTAGATGCTTGCCTAAAACTTGAGTTTTTCAGATGCATTTTTTGGCACTTTGAGCACCACAAACTGAGTGCCATTTAGTTCCATTATATTGGAGAGAAGGCAGACATCTCTACAGCTGATATCTCCAAAGATATGTATTTTTTAATTTGGGATGATCTGTCCCTTTATTTCCTTGGTTGATAAACTAAAGCGTATTACTCAGGTTCACTTGTTTCTAAAAAAAGATTGTAAACACAAGGGTTTTGTGTAATTAACCTCCATACACTGCAGTGTAATTACTGACGGCCTGTTAGTGAGGGCAGGTTCATCGTGGTTTGTCAGAGGCAATTAATCTCACTGAGGTGAAACACAAAGAGAGCAGGAAGCATCAGCGAGGAGCAGCTTCAGGCTGTGACTAGAAGAGGTAGATAAATAAAAATAAGTAAGAGGCTCAAACCACAGTAGAGATTAATAAAGTTTAATAAAACTTTTATTACAATATATGCATCAAGAACAATATTTGGTGCTTTAATATTGGATAAAAACAGCACAAAGAGGAATGTCAAGAACTCACATCTTGGCTGGTGAGGGAAACGTTGGCTATGCTGACCTCATCGGGTCACTTTTAATCTCCGTGGTCATGGAAACCACAAAGTACTCAGCAGTTGGGATAGGTAAAAGTTTATACCTCTTAAATCTCACTGCGTCAATGAAAACACAAAACACTTCACGCTCCCTGGCACATGACTTCACTTTACAGAGAAATTACTTCTAGTTGACTGAAAGCACCAAACAGAGGCGTCGCACCTCATCTGCACGTCCTTCATTTGTCACGTCTGTAGGAAGACTGTAAGAAGTCAACGGGTCACAGTTTATTTAATTCATATCAAACTCAAAAGGAGCTTAACAACACTTGAATGCCGTTGTACTGAAAGACACTGATCTGAGAACAGCACCAATTTGGACAGGGGAGGGAAGACGCTGACCCCAGCACAGCACTAAAGGGAATATTCACCTGAAAATTTGACCAGACGGGGTCGAGAGTTGCATGCAAATATGATTAACACTGAGCAGGGTGGACCCTATTTAATGGAAAGCTTGTGTGGTCACTTCTTAACCAGAGGGAATCATGTTTTCTCTTGATTAAAAGAATATTAATGGCATAATGATGGCGAAAAAAGCTACGTCTGCTACTAGTTTCCACCATAGTTGACTGTTTCATGGAGCGAAGGTTAGCACGTGCTTTGAGAGATGTTTTAGAACTAAAAGCACTTAGTACAAGCAGCAGTACTTTGGTTTTCTAAAGAGCAAAATAAAAAAAGTAAGGGAACGAAAAATTGAAAACTAACAGTCTGTTTCAAAGATATATGCCACCATTTTAAGATGGGTCACATGACTTCATTTGAGTAACTGACGAAATAAAAAATAAAGAAAAAGAACCGTGTGAAAATATATAAACATAACACTGTTTGAATATACTTGATTGTATGTATAAAAAAAGATGACTCCAGATCCCATGAAGGATAGGGATTAAAATAGTGGCAAGCAGTACGAGTCAAAAACCAGATAGCCTTTACACGTTCTCTGCTATCATCCGTCTCAAGTCAAGCTCGAGCAGTGGCTCAAATACCTGCGGGGGAAAAGGAAAGAAAAAGACAGTAAAAATCAACAGCAGCAGTAGGTGTCTGCAGTGTGAGTGTTGAGGGTATTCTCTGGTCTTCCTCCTACCAAAGACTCCTCAGTGGCCGTCTCCCTCTCCGTCTCCCTGCTTCTGCATCTGGGCCTGCATCTTGGCAATCATCTCCTGCATTCGTCTCAACTGTGTGACACAGGACATCAACATGTATGACAGGGAAACAACAGCTGCACCTAAAACAAAGCACCTTCACGTATGCCTTGTCCCCACTGCGCAGTTTGGCTAGACTCTGTTTTCGTACCAGGTCCATCGCTCTATTTTGTTTTCCACTATTTGGAAGATCAGCAGCTCGATCACCTGCTCCTCCAGACACATGTCGGAGTATCCTTGGCTGTTTCATCTGTGTGTAAGTGTGTGTAAGTGGTTATTGAGTAGCACCACGTATAGTAGCCTTGGCCACTAGTGTGTGAATGTGACATGCATCGTAAGTCTATGGGGAAAAGGCTTGTGGGCCAAATGGCATCACGTGATGGACCCAGAAGTTGTAATCCCACGATTTGGCCCCTATGTCAAATTAAGGTCTGGGGATTGGTTCATGCAGAATGTCCCATGTCATGCCAGTGTTGATCCTCTCTGACCAATAAGTAGTCTGCAGTGTTTTAACTCCACCCTCTAGTATCAGCTCAGCTTGCTTGGAACAGTAATGTCCAGGTGACTAGCACAACTAATGTCCGATGAAAAACCCGAAAAGAGCGAGTCGATTTTAATAGAGCCGTGTCATATCATGCAGTGGAAATGCAACATTAGACAGTGGGGATTCTGAGGTGTCTCGCTAAATGTATTATCATCAATATCTTTCTGCCAGTTATAAATAATTGACTAGAAACAAATGCTCCCACATGGAACACTTTAACAGAAACCAACTGTGAACATGAATCATTTAAGAGTTTAACACTTGTATTATGAGATTAAAATACTTATAAATGTTTAATTGTTCCCAGTTTTTAAATTGTAAATTGTCAGACGATGAATCACCTTTAAAGGAATAGTTAAACAATTTTGCTATATACCCTTACTGGCTTTCTTGCCAAGAGGTAGATAAGAAGATCAATACCACTCTTCTGTCTGTATTCTAAATATAAAGCTACGTCCAGAGGACAATTAGCTTAGCTTAGCTTAGCACAAAGACTGGAAACAGGGGGAAACAGCTAGCCTGGCTCTGTCCAAGGTTAAAAAAAAAATCACCTCTAAAGCCTCCAAAAATAGTTCCCCCTGCTTCTTGTGTTTGTGCTAAGCTAACTGTCTGCTGGCTCTAGCCTCATATTTAGTGTATAGATATGAGTGGTATCAAAAATCAAATTTTTCCTGAAAGACACCTGGATAATCAAGGAGGATGATACACGATTTAACAAGCCCAAAGTCTGAATTCTCTTACCTCAGCCTCCTTCTCCTGCAGGATCATATCCTTGTCCATTTCCTCCGGCTCCGGTCCCTTTCTGCATCAACACAGCTACAGTTACTTTTGAGGTCACACACTACAGAATCAACTTTTATTATTTCTGCAGAATGTATGCCAATTAACAAAATAATAACTGAGTTAAATGCACAGTCAGAGAGGTTATACATGTAAAATCACTTAGTTTGATGATTTATGAAGCATTATAAAGACTGAGTCAGCAGAAAGGTTTGTGCCTGT
Organism: Cephalopholis sonnerati; assembly: GCA_019142605.1. NCBI lineage: Eukaryota > Metazoa > Chordata > Actinopteri > Perciformes > Serranidae > Cephalopholis > Cephalopholis sonnerati. The sequence goes on from JAGQAX010000010.1 coordinate 10,023,992, forward strand.
GTACATGCCTGAAAGTGCACATTGAACCATTTTAAGTAGCATGAGGCAAAAATGACAAAAGCCACACTGAGAAAGTGAAGAAGGGGTCAGTGGGTTAGTTTTTGGAAAACTAGAAAAGTGGGCACCTACAACAAGTAACTACAAAGAGATGAAAGCAGGAAGATTCAAGAGGGAAGCAGCGAGTGCGAGAGTCAGGGGAACAGCGTTACCTCCCCCAAGATAAAAATAAAAAAAGGGTACCTCCAACAGTTCACTCATGGGATTGGACAAATCAAGACCAGACAGCCATCATTGGACAGATGGCGAGGCCATGTGAAGACAGTAAAACCACTGCCTTATCCTGGGCTGGCTTTAGAGGAGAGTCTAAAAGAATCTTTTTGGTCTACATTGAGGGTTAAATGATGATATGTCCACACTATGTTAAATGACACACACAGTAATCCTGTTTATAACCTCTACAGATACTCAGACTACACATGCCATTTAGCTACCAACTAGCCATGTAAACCACAACCCACTACAGCCCGCAGCATTAAATTCACTTCTGCCTTGTGACCACGGCCTAACTGATGTAATGGACATGCAAAATGATGAGTTAGAGCTACTGTGCTACAGAATGATACCAGTTTAACAACATTATATAGTATAAATCAGCAACAGAAGGATAACTGGAGGTACATGACCCTGTTATACGGAAATTAATCTAGTTAATCAGCTTTCATATACACCTCTCTGGATGTTTCCACTGGGTTTTATAGCTGGAACGTCTGTGGTGTCTGTTGTGTACCTGACTACGGCATTTTTGTTGTATTATTTATAAATCTATAATCAATGGTTTTGCTGTTTGAGGTGGGGGAGGTGCAGAAAAGCAAGCTGACAGACAAGTACGTACGCAGGAGACAGAGGCAGAACGTAACCATGGGAGGACAACCTGCCACCCCGCTTGAGGCGGTCCGAGCGGAAGTTCTCGTAGTGAAGGTCCTGGGTCACTTCCTGTAGGTCCTGCATATGGGTACTGTGGGGATGTGGGAAAGTCACAAACCAATAAATACTCGCACAGACATTTTGAAAACTACAGATGCTGACTTCACTGTACAGGAAATTTATGTTTCCTCTGTCTTACTCTGCCTCTTACTCTGCCTCTGATTGGCTTACCCTGACATTTTCAACATTTTATCTTTGTGTGTGTATGTGTGCGTGTTTGCGTGTGTGTGCATCTGTGCGTGCGTGTATGTGTGTTCGTTTGGACGGGGGTGGGAAGGATGGGTTTTCATTTTTATCTATATATTTTGTTTTGTTTTATTTCATCTTGTTTGTTTTGTAAAGCACTTTGTGTTACACTGATTTGTATGAAAAGTGCTATATAAATAAATAAAGTTTGAGTTTGAGTTTGATTCCTACCAAAAATACAACCAGTCTCACTCCTCTTGCCTAAATCAGCCAACCCAACCAACAAAGGCAACAAGTGCTAGCTAATCAGAGGGAGAGTAGGGCGGGTCATGGCATCACCATCCTGGGAAAACAGAAGTTGCTTAACTCTCATGGGCAGAGGCTGTCTGATTATGAAGTGCACCATTACTAGATCTAGGCTTGGCTAGACTTTGGCTGCGGTCAAATACTCAAAACTTCCATCCTATGTCTTTTCCTGAGAACTTTTCCTTGACCTTGGTGGAAAACGTCATGAGGTCAAGGAAATATGTGAAGGAGAATTCATAAGGACTTAGAAAAGACACTTGCTGTAGGCTCCGTAATTTTACAACGGCAGATGTGGGTCTTCCGTTACAATGTCCATATTGTTTCATGCAGGCTACATAACTGTGGACATCCTGGTGAAAAATATTACTTCATTACCGAGGTTGAAATTGAAATTAAAAAAGGAATCTAGGCTGCCAGTCACAAAAGTGAAACAAAATGGTTGTCACATTGACAATGGTTGGTCTTGTCCTGTCCACTTACATTTCTCCACATGAATCCAATTAGTATGATTATATAAAAATAACTGACACATTTATGCACGATAGGCATAACGTTTGTTTTCGTGAATGGCTAAATGGTGCATGGCTTTAAATGCTGCTGCTGCAAGGAATTGTGGGAAAGGCATTATCTCCTTTCCTTTGGTAAAGGATGGTTTAATGTATCCTGTGCTAAAGGAGATAAGAAAGGAGGCATTCAAGCATATTTCCTGAGCATTTAGAGAATTTGACCAGCTCTTATTGAGGCTGCCACTTAGACACTTCTGGCTCATTTCACTCAGTTAGGAGCCTTCTGAGAAAAAAACACTATTCAACAGCAGCCACGCTATCAGTGTGTTTAAAGGAATTCTACCACACTAAAAATCTCTACAAGCTAGCTACGCTTTCTTTCCACAGCCTTTGCAGCAAAGTAGAGAGTCTACACACATTGTTTCTAACTCTATCACTAACATTTTGAAGAAAAAAGGACAAGCAGAGGGTTTTAGCCTCCTTCACCACTCACATGAGCATAATCCGCAGCTTGAGGAAATCGTTGTGCTCTGGATTCTCCACCTCCACCACTCCCCAGGGGTACAGGCGGCCCCTCACCTTCTTCCCTTTGGCCTCAATCTGCTGGTTGGAGCCCACAACAGCGAATGGGATGCTGGCCTGGAGGAGAGGAGCAGTTCATGTGTCAGTAGTCACAAATCTCTGAGCAAGATGACTTGAATTGAATTTTATTAGAGGATATCAAGACTAACTGTCTTTGGCATGAAGGACTTAATATTTATTCAGGGATGAAAAGCTTTGCAGGGAGTGGAGAGTTTACCTTGAGGATTCTTGTCTGCTCTTTGAAGTCCTCATCCTCATCCGACTCAGCGTCAGGAAGGTGGTAAATCTTGATGCCATGCTCATCGATCTCATCCAGAATCTTACCAAGAAGACAAAACACAAGTTAGTATCACCTTTTATCAACTGCTAGGTACTGTACATGATGTAAATGACAACCTCTATTTACTCTTTAGTCAGGACCTTAAGGAAGACAACATTTTTGCTACTCAAAATCCCTTTAAACTAGTCTGCCTTAAAACCTTCTGTCACAGTGGTTTTAGACATTTAATCTCAAGCCCTGCTTCTATAGGTACAAACTGAACTTTCATACACTGGATGGCTACAGCAGTGACAATGAGCACATGATAGCTTCTGTTTATTTCAGGAACTGGAAAAGATCCTGAACAATGGGCGACTGTGTTGTCCTCACCCTGCGCTTGAGCCTCTCCCTCTCTCTGAGGGTGAGCGTGTCTGCCTTGGCGATGACAGGAACCACGTTGACCTTATTGTGAATGGCCTTCATAAACTGAACATCCAGGGGTTTCAGGCTGGCAGGACAGGAAACAGACAGGCACGGGGTCAGAGAGAGACAGAAGAATTCAAGCAAGTATTTATGAAAAGCATAAAGTGAAATGGCTAGCAAAATAGAGGAAGAACTTTCACTAACTGAAAAGCCCTGTATAAGCATGTACTTCTGAACTCACCCGTGGCCGAGTGGGGAGATGAAATAGAAGCAGCAGTGAACTCTATTGTCAACAATGTGTCTACGGTTTAGACCGCTCTCGTCATGGAGGTAGCGCTCAAACTGGTCATCAATGTAGCTGATGATGGTGCTGAAACTGGATAAAAAAATATTCATTACATCAAAACATACATTGTGTATCCCAGTATTATACAAGGTCTCATTCATACTGGCAGCACACACACTAAATACTAAAATTATGAGCCCACATGAACATTTAGAAGTGTCTAATGTTACTGGCACATCACTGTTCAAGATCAAACAAGTGACACTGGGTAATTTAGACCTAAAAATATCTCATTTCCTCATCAGAATATGCCCTAAAAAGATTTCTTACCAGTCTTGGCTGTTGATGGCGTCTCCGTATCCTGGCGTGTCTACCACAGTAAGACGGAGCTTCACTCCTCGTTCCTCAATTTCTACCGTCGACGCCTCAATCTGTACCGTCCTTTCTATCTTTTCTGTTAGAGGGAAAAAAGTGCAAGAGCTCGTAACATGTAAAGGCAAAGTTATTTGTTTTAATACACACAGTGCTTTAAAACAAGGATCATTAGGTGCATGTGTGTTTAACCTGCTGCTCCGGGGATGACTCTCTCAGGGTAAAGGTCAGTGAGGAACAGGCTGTTGATCAGGGTGGATTTTCCAAGTCCAGATTCACCTTTTGACAACAGAGGAAAATGAAAGCAATCTGTCAACATCACATAAGGAGCAAAAATCAAAATGAGAAAGTGAATAAATGTTACACAGTTACTAAAAATGGCTAAAGCACAGTCAGGTTCTTGTTAGCCCAAACGTCTTCTAACAGAGTTCAGTTTCAGTGAACAGAACAAAGGAGATCCTCACTGTGCTGCAGGAAACAAGACATCTGTCTGTGACGCACAAGAGGCCGCGCACCACACGGAAATACATGATACTAAATCTGACATCAGCATTAATCTTTCCCAGAGCAGTGTCAGGTGGCTGATTAAACAACCTTAGCGCCCTGGAAAGAGTGGAAGTGTTTATAATCAGTCAGCAGTGTTCAGGTGAGCACGAGTCAAGAGGAAGACCACTGGATAGTTTCACTGTCACAAATATTAGCAGCAAGAACTAAGAACCTGGATATCCTCTTTTAGCTTGACTCTAAATCTGAATCTCTAGAATCTAAACTGTACCCTGGTGATTTATTTATTTCTACGTCTCTGCTGACAGTACCTGATTATGAATGAATTGAACTTCATATCAGACAAAATCTCAATAGGCTGTTACTGAAACTGGCTTCGTATACCAACAATGGGTCTGTGGCTGCTGTAAGCATAAGACAGTTGGACAGACAATTAAACATCCACAGTTTGAGTGATGAAGTTTAAAAATAAAAGCTAATGGCCTGATTCCAAGACAAGGACTAATCCTTGTGCCAGACTAAAAATATCTATCCACTGATTTTTTGCAGACTCACTGAGCACTGTTTCAGTTGAGCAGACAGCACGCCTAACTTCTGCCTGAGACATCCATAAAACTACGGTATACTATACTAAAGTACAATACAGCACTGCAGCAGCAGTTTAGCTACAGTTGCTAACTTTAATAAGAATAACTTTTTGTCATATTTGCTGACACTGTCACTTCATCCTGAGAGCAGTACACCAGACAGATAATCTGTGAAAACAAAACATCATGTTCCTTTGCCTCCTCATAGCGCTTCTAATGGCCTTACCACACATATTAACTGAAAACAACCAATCAGAGCTGAGGAGTCTTTAACATAGCTGTCTATCGTGTCAATTACTGCTTGTGAACTGTGGTCAAAATGTCAAACTAGGCAGTGCTGATCAAATATGAATCAAGATTCTGTTACTGGATTGCCTATTTCTCGCCTAAATATTTTCTGTTTACTGTTTATCTGCAAATTAAAAACGTTTGCTTGGTTTTGGCTTGATTATTTCTAACATGATGGCTTTGTCACAAACTTTCGCATGTTACAGCTAAACAGTACACTAAGATTGTACTGTTTCTCAAAACATCTGAGGCGAGAGACAGGCAATGCAGTAACAGAATCTTAATTCATACTTGATCAGCGCTGCCTAGTTTGATGGTTTGACCGCAGTTCAAGAGCAGTAACTGACATGATTGACAGCTGCACTAGAGACTCCTCGGCTCTGATTGGTTGTTCTTGTTCTTCTATTCTTGCAAATGCCATTAGAAGCACCATAAGGAGGAGGAGGAACATTATTTATTTGCACACACCATTCATGTCAAATACAACTGTATGTAGTGACAGTTTTAGCAAATCTGCAAAAAGTTATAGTGAACAAAATGTAAGAGACTATAAAAAATGTAGAAACTCTGTTCCTTACATTTCATGGTCACACATGCTGAGACATAAACAACCTAAAGCTTGTGTGCTTTACCCAGGAATGCTGCAACTGTGGTTCCCACAAGAGCCATGACAAAAAGATTTACCAATGTCTTCACTACATCCTGACAATTTTCCATAAACTCTAGTATGGAAAACCCCAATTGACATATACATTATATATACTATGATTTCAGATGCATGAGGAGGAGGGGCTTTAGAGGGGGAAAAAGTACCCGTGTTTTACTGTGGAAAACTGCAGCTATCTACAAGTACAGGAAAACACTGATTTATTTAAGAGCCAAAGTCACACAAAAGGTTAAATAAGCATTCAATGAGTATTCTTGCACTAAAGGGACCAGCAGGCCCTGTCCACTGTGTGAATCAATCCCTCGAGGCCCGCTGGCTGCATTCCTCTCTGGTTTATTTTAAAGCAAAAGGATGAGCAGCGTTCAGGGGAGCATCTACCCTCCCCCTCTTACCAACAAGCAGGGAGGTTCACACAGTCACAGTGTTCACATCCAAGAGTTTACACTGCCAATGACGCCAGCTGAGCAACTACACTGACGTGACATCTGCCATTTTGCACAGACCAAAGGGATTCATGCACACTGAAAGACACCTATGCATTACTGAAGACAAAACAACTTGCTTACTCTCAGCATAAAAGGAACTACAGAGGTGAAAGAGTAAAACGCTCATGTGGAGAGGCCATTATGAGAAGACAGCATATGACAGCTTCATATTGTGCAGGCTAACAGCCAAGATCCCATCATAAATCTATCATGAAAACAAACTCATAAGCCAAAACACATTCCTCAAATGTCCATGTTTACTCTAGTTGTCTTGCACCAAGCTTGTCATCAGTGAGATACACTATCATTTTCCAAACTAAATAAAACCAGCATTGCATGATGAGAAGAAGAAAAGGACAAAACGAGAAAAGGCCTGAAAAATAGAGACAACACACTCACCTACGACCATCAGTGTAAACTCAAATCCTTTTTTTACAGACTTGCGATGAACCTGATTAGGCAGGTTGGCAAATCCAACGTACCCCGGGGTCTCGGGGTTGTTGAACTGGCCTTGCTGTGGAACAAAAGCAGAGACAGGAGTGTCATCATTTTAAGAAATATTTATGATGAAAGAATGTAGCTTTGCACGTAAAAAATATCACTTCAGTTAAAAGAAATTCTTGTCACAAATCAGGTTGAAGTTTAACATGGTTTGGCTATCATTATAGTAATGACATGACAGCAGATTATTAGTGCTTGAGCAGAAACCGCTGAGGAAACATCTGTTCACAAGGCTACGGTGACTCCTCTGCTGTCTATTTGCAAAAGACCTTCCACCCATCATTCCAGGGTTTACAGCCCTTTACTACACGGGGCTAGTCAGACCAACGAGAAGTAGGTCAAAAGTAGCAGTTCTACACAATGACAGTGTGAAATCAAACACAAAAGGGTACATGTTCCTTATTTAGTTTGCCCATTTTGGCCACACCGTCTTGCAAAATTAATGAGCCCTCCCTTCTCCATGCTTTCAGCAAAGGTCATGACAGATAAGCCTGATAAGCAGTATACTCTGGCTCTGCCTTTGGGCCTTTCAGCACGCATAAAGCTACATGAGTGAGTCACAAGGATGGCGGGCAGCACACTGAGCATATGTCTGAGTGACCCAGCCAGCATTCAAAGGGTAATATTTGTGCTTTGAACAACTACAAAGTGCAGAAAATAATGTGAGAGAAAGTCAAGAGGGACAAAATGTTCCACTGAAATGACACATGAGACTGCTCAGCAAAAAAAAAGTCTGGATTGAGTTATGTGCTTTATGTTTGTATTCATAACAAAATCAAACCACCTAAGATGAGGTTTTAAGGGCACATTACTCATAGCGTACTTTCGTATCACTATTACTGCTTAGACATTAATCTAAAAGGACAGTCGCTGAAGCAGAAGCAGGAATCTGGTCTCCTGCATACTGTCGCGCCATAGATGTATTATCTTGGTTTCTCTTTTGCAAGACTCACCTTCATTTTGTCAGCCTGAGACATTTTTACTCTTTGTTAAACCTGAAAGAAAAAACACATGATGAGAAACTTACAGACACAACTCAAACTTTGCTCTTATTCTTCTGTCTTCTATGAAGCTTTTCTGTAATTAAAGTAATTCATATGCATGCTTACACTTACAGGCCTGACTCTGAGAGTGTGTGTGAGAGACAGGAAGTCTGATTCGTGCTCAGAAAGGTTTGTGAGAGTACTGTGTCTCACCACAAAAAAAAAAAAAACTTCAGTTCCTGCTATGATAGCAGCATTACAGCTGCGTCCCACTACAACACTATGGTCTGAAGACAACAGATTAAGCCATACTTATGCTATTAATCCCAATTAGTATCATATGTTTACCACTTGAATGCTAATTATTGTGTTGTAGCTAAGTCGGTATGTTATATTAAAGTCTCTAAACGATCTGAAGCGGTCTATAAAGAGCAGTCAATGGATGGAAACTATTGTCTCTGTCACTGACTCAATACAAACTCGTCTATTTAACCGGCAGATTGGACAAAAGTCTGTGTCCAAGCTAGTTTACAAGCTAGTTAGAGCTAATTTAAGAAGCTCTGACCATTTAGATTCACCATAGAAATATATAACGCTAACTAAAACTGCATTATTAGTTGATTTTCCATACATATAACGTTAGCTAGCACAGTTAGCAACAGTTATTAGAATGCATTGGTTAATTAGCAGCGGCTATCATAACGGTTACGACCCAGTGGGTGTGACTGATGCCGAAATCTAGCATTAAAAACCATATTTAAATGGTAATTCTTGTCTCCTTAAACGTGTCCAAATGAGCTAACAGCGCTCAGTAGCTGCTCATTAAAGTGGTGTGAGATAAGCTTAGCGTAACGTTAAAACTACTAACTAACGTTAGCCGAGTAGCTTCTTCTCCTGCAGGATGTTAACTTTAGCTAACGTTAGCGTCGTCGGTTTAACCGCCACACCGTTAACAAAGAGCCGACACAACTTCGTGATGAATAAGTGATGAATTAGAGAAGTTAGCGGTGTTACCTTGCAGTCTGTCCGCTGGGTATTTTAGTGCAGATAGAGAGGCGAGCCGACGGTGAACAGTGGACTTGGCGGACACCTCAAATTCTTCAGATTCCGGTGAAGCAGCTTCCTTTAGCTCACAGACCACAATGCACTGGGCGAGAGGAGAGGAGAGCAGACAGAGGGCCAACACCACACATCAACACTACAGTACTCTCAGAGTCAGCCTGCTGACACACTCTACTTATAATATCAGCTTTTATAATTCAAATAAAACTAATTACCATCTGTAGGAACAAAATGTGTCATTACCATATATAGACATGTCATATTCAGCTTCCTTTCTGTGTGTAGGCTTCATTGTACCTGACTGTGTCCTTGGAGTTTCATTTGTGTGTGTGCAGCTGTTCCTAGAGGCCTCACTTTTGCAGTCCCTCTTCTGAGTTTTAATTATACAGTATTATGTGACTGAATCTTTTCTCCTATATCAAACCGATGGAGGACACTCCAGGTGGAGCTCTGACCTCTCGTCTGACATAAAATTGACTCTATTTTAACTCTTGTGATTCTGTTTCATCACTTTGTAAAATAACACAAAAGACAACTTGATGGTTTCACTCTTTATTTAAATCAATTTAAGAAACTATACAAAAAAAGATATTTCTGGCAGATATGTAAATGAGGAAAAGTTGTGTTAGGGGAGTGCATGTTTATTTTGTAACACTGGCTGGCACTTGGACTGTAAATAAACTGGGTTTATAATTTATTTATGTAATTGGGTGGTAAATAGACTGGGGAAAGTTGTATATTAGTTGTAAATAAATTTGGGAATTTGTTGAAATAATAGATGAGTTAAAAGAAGAAATGTAAGAAAGGGGTTGGGACACATAATTTTTAATTCTACCTACTCCTTTTCGGACACTTTAATCTTTGTCTTGTTTGTTTTTTATTATGTTTTTTTTTTTGGTTTGAAATAAAATCATTCATTCATTTGTTCACCTCTGCCACCACACTATCAAGCATCATGGCTGTGTCTGCATGGTATTAAAAAAGGAATAGATGAAATGGCATCGACTAAGGGAGCAGTTAGAGCTCTTGGACCCACAGACAGAATATTGCTTTATGTACCCTGTATTATTCATATAACCCTGTCTATAATACAGCATTAAGGGGCCCTTGCCATCTGGCAACTACAACTACTTAAGTTAGCTATTAATTCTAAATCCAAAAAGGGGGGGAAATTTTTTCTTATTCAATATTGCGTGGACTGTTTAATTTGTTTTCACCACCAACATCCCAATGTCGAAGAACCAAAAAATCATAAAAAGCTCACTACAGAGTGACCGCATCATTTTGAAACATATTAAAGAATGCTCCTCCTTTAGACCTTTTGGCTTAATTAGACTTAATAGGCTGTGCTGCCTTCATTATAAGGTTCAAATATGTCTTTTGCAGCTCCAGATATTTTATTTTTCTTTTTGTTTTGGCCAAAAATGCCTCTTTTGATAGTAAAGGTCGCAGACCCCCATTCTGCCTCATAAAATAATGCTCATCTTTGCAGCAGAATTATTAGTTGTATGCACATTTTAATGATTAGAGCTTACATTACAATTAACATTGTCTAAAAATAAAAACACATTGACCTATTTTAGTAGTAACCCAGAAAGCTTAGTTTGGTACTTGCAGTTCTAATGTGACTAGCATGTTAATATGGTGCTGTCCTGCAACATGTGATACATATTGTAGTCCCACAAAATGTTAATTTGTTTTTAGATTAAATCATTTCTTCAGTAGATTAAAAGTTGTGCGTGCAGTGACGCAGGAAATGTCTATTATGTGTTTTTCCATTTTAAGTTATTAGCAGGTTGTCAGATTTGAATTTGCATTAGCATTAACTGGCCGAAAGAGGGCGCCAATGCCCCCTCTTAACCGAAGACAGCAGTAATAACAATTAGTAACAGTTTATCTTTTTCACCTTTAATTTCAAAACCATCATTTAAAACTAACATGTAGCTAAATATCACTTTTTTTTATAATGCATTAAGCTCAACGACTATCCTAAAGAGTGTTAGCGTTAAGTTCAAGTGAGCGCAGCTTCTTGTGTTTTCACCGTTAACTATTAATGAGGTAATTCATATAACGCGAAGAAGAAACTGAGATACTCAGTGTTAGCTACTAATTTGAACGTACTATGTTTTAATAAGCCGACCTGACAGCTGCTGTACATGGACAAAAAAGACAGGTAAGCCTGTATACTTCGGCTGACATATCTAGCTTATGTTTCACAAAGGGATATTTTCCAATTTAAGCCCATTTGAAAACTGTCCTGAACTTTTTACCTGTGCCGAGTTAACGTTAGCTACAAGCTAAGTGCTAACTGGTTACAAGCTAGGTTAGCTTGCTGGCTACAACTGTTAGTTAGCGGTAGCCTCGTTCGTCCTGGCTAGTTTGTCGAGGTTTTGTACAGTTTTAATGACAACTTTTCAAAGCAGCAGATATATAAGACATACAAAACGCCTGACAATGACAAAAAATATAAAACGTGTATTTTTCTGTAGTAAGCGTGGCTCGTTGGTCTAGGGGTATGATTCTCGCTTTGGGTGCGAGAGGTCCCGGGTTCAAATCCCGGACGAGCCCATCTTTTGCAAAGATTTTATTTGTTTCCACAACAGGATGAAATTACTTGATGCACTCTTGTCGTACGTTTACACTTGTTTTTTTCAAAAATACATTTACTTGGAGTGACCGCCGAACTGGCTATGATATATAGAGCATTGTTATACTGGTCTCTAGTGGACTTTGGCAGTACTGCAGTTAGGTGTTTGTGTTTATTGTTTCTTTATTCACATATAATTCTATATCAGCCATGTGTGTTATTTTCTGCACGTGGTGCCTTTTCATCTACATGAAACAGTCAATTCAGGCTCATTAAAATAAAATTTTAGCTCCAGTATGGTCGCCTATATTTTCATACAACAAATATACATTCACTGGCCACTTTATTAGGTACACCTTGCTAGTACTGGCTTCAAAACTGCCTTAGTTCTTGGTGTCATAGATTCAACAAGGTGCTGGAAACATTCCTCAGAGATTCTGGTCCATATTGACATGATGGCATCACACAGTTGCTGCAGATTTGTCAGTCACACATCCATGATGAGAATCTCCTGTTCCACCACATCCCAAAGGTGCTCTATTGGACTGAGATCTGGTTACTGTGGAGGCCATTGGAGTACAGTGAACTCATTGTCATGTTCAAGAAATCAGTTTGAGATGATTTGAGCTTTGTGACATGGTGCGTTATCCTGCTGGAAGTAGCCATCAGAAGATGGGTACACTGTGGTCATAAAGGGATGGACACGGTCAGCAACAATACTCAGGTATTCTGTGGTGTCTAAACCATGCTCAGTTGGTTCTAAGAAAATCTCCCCCACACCATTACACCAGCAGCAGCAGCCTGAAGCCGTTGATACAAGGCAGGATGGATCCATGACGCCAAATTCTGACCCTACCATCTGAATGTGGCAGCAGAAATCCAGACTCATCAGACCAGGCAACATTTTTTTCTTCTATTGTCCAGTTTTGGTGAGCCTGTGTGAATTGTAGCCTCAGTTTCCTGTTGTTAGCTGACAGGAGTGGCACCTGGTGTGGTCTTCTGCTGCTGTAGCCCATCTGCTTCAAGGTTGGACGTGTTGTTGGTTCAGAGATGGTCTTCTGCAGACCTTGGTTGTAACCAGTGCTTATTTGAGTTACTGTTGCCTTTCTATCATCTTGAACCAGTCTGGCCATTCTCCTCTGACCTCTGACCTCTGCCATCAACAAGGCATTTTCACCCAGCTCACTGGATATTTCCTCTTTTTGGACCATCTTCTGTAAACCCTAGAGATGGTTGTACATGAATATCCCAGTAGATCAGCAGTTTCTGAAACCAACAACCATGCCACATTCAAAGTCACTTAAACCACCTCTCTTCTCCATTCTGATGCTCAGTTTAAACTTCAGCAGGTCGTCTGGACCATGTCTACATGCCTAAATAAATTGAGTTGCTGCCACATGATTAGCTGATTGGCTATTTGCGTTAAAAAGCAGTTGAAAAGGTGTACCTAATTAAGTGGCCGGTGAGTGTATTGTGTCAGTTCACACCATCAAAATACGACATGTTAGCAGTTTAGATACAGGATGGATAAAAAAAGAGTGCATGCACAGACTCTACATCACCTGTGTGATGGCATTTAGGGGAAATTTATAATCAGATATCCAAGAGCTAAAAAACATTCTTACAAATGAACACAGTCACATGATCTGGGTCTATATCACCTGCCTTCACTTACTCTGTGCACAGTCCCACTCCAGCAGTGCGGGAGGAGCATCAGACAACTTACAGATATGCTCACTTAATGCCTTTCTGTCTTCACCCAGTTGGGGCTTATCTGCGCTTGCTGTTGCGACAGCATCTCTGCTCCCCTCCCTCCAGCCTGGCTCAGGACAGCCACTGCTCTGCTTAACACGAGTCCAGGAGATATCTCGGTAAATACCAGTCTCTTTCCCTTTCTGTTACAGCAAGCATATCATCGCCACAGGGGCTACACTATTTCCATTATTTCCATAAGCCTCTTAGTGGCGCCATGCTCTGTCATTTGCAGAGTGGCTCCGTACCATGAAGTGTGTGAGTTTTTATATAAGTGCCTCTTTCCTGTACCCGCCCTGTTATATGGCAAAGGGCTTCTGTTCTGCTATGAATGAGAATGGAAGTTGCTGATAATTCACAGTTTTTTAAATGGATACTGTAATCCCATCCCTTCGGGGAAAGAAGCAATAGATAAAAGTAAAGGATCATACCAGTGTTTCTGTATGTCTTTTCAGGTGTCGTGTTATTTCCACTTCTTAATAGCCACATGGTTCCTTTATTTTTTAAAGCTGAATTTTAAAATCAAGTGCCAGAAACTTGCTGACAACAACAGCATACTCTGTTTTTAATTTATTATTGTTATATATTTAATGTCTACATCATTATGTTGGGCTAATGCAGTGCTTTAAAAATGTCTTTACTGCAGTTCTCCACGGTAATAATATAAACATCTGTCTGTGTAAATAGACACTAAAAAGAAACATGTAAGAGGGACATTTGTGAGTGTTCCTGCTTTATGTGAATTAAAATGGACTTGATGCAGCTTAAAGGACTTTAAGAGATCTATTAAAAAGGAACAGGTAGCGCCCATCCCTGTTACTTCTTTTTTTACAACAACATGGTCACACCTGTCATACCTGTGAAGCAAAGTTCTAGTGCTATGCATATAAATGGAAACAACTATATTTTCTAACTCCAATGAAATGTTAGAAAAACACAGCAGACAATGACCCTGATGAAGACCTGTGAGTCGCAACACATTGGTCTTTTTGATCTATATTGCCATGTAAAATAAAGACATTTTAATTTTGCCGGATCCCTACAGAGTGTCTTGGATTGTTTTGGAAGAGACTTGCATTTTATATTTTTAGACTGAGCGTATACCCACCTCATGCAATGAACCCTTGACAAGATGGAATAAACAAAGTGCACCTGAAGTATTTAAAGAGTACCTGTATGTGATCACTATTAAGACCCAGCAGCGCTTCAACTCCTTTGTCTTCCTGTAAAAAAAAACATTTTGTAAAGTAAATATTACAGAATGCCTTAAAAAATGCATGAATTTTAGTAAAAATCACACAACTACAAAACACTGTTATGTTCCTTTAAGTATGAGAAGAAAACACACAGAGAGGGGAAGGAAGAGAAAACGATGACTGTTATAATATTGTTTTATATTGTTTTTTAAACATTTACAACCCCACCACCCTACAAAAGTCTATACTCAAAGATTTGTGGTATCACTAAATGCTTTCTTCATGTCTTATAAAACATGTATTGTAGACCAGTGGTTCCCAACTGGCGGGTCACGGGTCCATTCTCAATGGACCGCAAGTGGCTTGGAATGTGTCAAGTTTATGTTTAAAGCACACTTTATTTTGAGGAACAGTAAACTTCCAGCTCAGAGGTGCCAATTCCTGCTGTAGAGTGAGTGAATAATCGACAGCTACCTAACAGAGACAGCAAACAAGCTTGACAACATGGCTAAACCCAAGTATGACGGTGAATATATTAAACTGCATGGACCTTGAACTAATGACTTAGGAGGAATCTGGACCCTGTGCGTGGACCAGTTGGGAGCCACTGTTATAGACAATGGTGGAATGAAACTACTCAAGTACTGTACTTAAGTACAAATGTGAGGTACTTGTACTTAACTTAAGTCTTTTCTTTTCATGCCACTTTAAACTTCTACTCCACATCTATGAGAGAAATATTCTACCGTTTACTTCACACTTTTATTTGACAGCTTTTGTCACTAGTTACTTTACAAAGTCAGATTTTTGCACACAAAACACATTAAGAGCTTATAAAGAAGGTCTTTATAAGCATTTATTTTTTGATTTTATTGAAAAATAAAATTTAATATTTATTTCATATAACATTTATTTATTTTTATTAATTTTCTTTTTTTTTTTATTAATTTGAAGTATGATATATTGGTTGGACAAAATAAGCATTGTGAATGTGTCACATTGAGCTCTGGGTAATTATGATGGCATTTCTCACTATTTTCTGAATTTTTACAAATGAAATGATTGGTCAGTTAATGGAGAAATTAATTAGCAGATTAATCCTTAACGAAAATAATCAGTTAATAGTGCGAAATGAGCACACCTCAACCAAATATAACAGTAAAATCCTGCTTTTATATTAATGTATGAGTCATAATAATGTTACAATATAATATATAGCTGTATAACATTTTTCTGCATTGAGTAATTTTGACTTTTAAGTATATTTTCCTGATTATACTTATGTACTTTACTTGAGAAACTTTTTTAGTGCAAGACTGAGTATTTTTAGTACTTTTACTTAGTAAATGTTTTGAATACTTCCTCCACCACTGAATGTGATAATAATAATACTTGAGTTTTCAGGTTGTTAGCCCACGTTTATATACAACTAAATTTAGAGGATTGGGCTGAATTTTTTATTATTATTATTTATTGATACTAAAATGTACAGCAAGCAATCAATCCAGTAACTTTTTATGAAATAGTTAAGTAATTTAAAAGGCAAAGGCGACAGACAATATCCACCAAACAAATTGATTCCTCACTTTAATTACTCTAATCTTAAAGCCATCCTCTAAATACCTGAAGGTATTATTGGATTTTTTTCTCAGTGTCTCACTGAATCACAGCAAATAACCTCTCCCCAGTGATCAAGCAAAGACTGAGCTTCTCTCCTCCCTAATTATTGGCCTCAGGTTGCCTCTTTTAACTAGATAATTAATCCAAATACCTACTTTAAAGTGTATTCTCTTCTGAGCTCGACTCGTGTCCCTCAGTAACATCACAGCCTCTGAGTCAAATCACTTTCATTTGATGGTCTGCCGTAGTTCAGTGCAGAATGCTGTTAGTCCTATTCTGTAGAAACAGCACAGAATATGATCATGTATATAGTTCAAATGTTAGTCATGACTTCAGAGATATTTCAGTCTCTTCACGCAACATTCTTACATTTTTAAAAATGCTTTATAGCTGTAAAAAATATTCTAGCCCCTGGTTGAGTTTCCTCCTCCCTCCCTCCCTCCCTCCATCACCACACCATCATCACCCCCTTAACCAGTCTGTCATTTAAAGTAAGCAGCCGCCTGCTTAGCCGGCACCTTTCACTTTTCAAGCAGGACTTAATTTACTGCAGGACATTTTAAATCTCCTCCCTCTGTGGCTCTGAGTCGCTGACAAATGCCTGGTTGCAAATGTATCTCATTGACTGCTGACTCGGTTGTATTACAAGCCGGCTGATAGGGGCTGCCACAGTAATGTGGCCCTCAGGTTTATCCTCAGATGTTGGAGGAAGTGTATTAATTTAGTTTAGATGGGGCCTTATGAAAAGTGTACTGGCAGGCAGAGACGAGCAGATCTCTTTCCCCCACTCTCTCTCCCAACCTCTCGGGATTGAAGCTATCTACCACAGAGCCAAAGCATATTCCACCATCAATGTGTCAGGGGGAAAGCTATTAAAACCGCTTTACTTTTCCTAAGTATCATGAGAATAAGCACAAGATTTAGTGAAATCCCCCCCAGAGCACTGAAAATCTTGGGGATTTTCCCCCTGAAATGTTTCCTAATGGGCTGCTCAGAAGTGTCAGAAACTCTTGTTAGACTTCAATGTAGTTTTTGGATTTCAGTGTATTTATTTGGAGCTGAAATGACAAAATTTGAAGTATGAGTGCATCTGAACTTTCCCCACAATCAGATGGAAACCCATTCACCAGTTCACTATTATATAATAGGAATAGTATATAATAACAGTTCCAGTGTACACTTAAAGTTTTTTTTCTTCATCTTCTTATTTCAGAAGAATGTACCGTAATCGGCAAGCACCAATGAGCAAACATACAAGCATAACAGTACACAGAGTATTATCATATACACCATCCATTCCCTCCACCCCCGTAAGTAAGCAGACAAACAAACAAAAAATATACATACAAAAGCAACAACAAAGCCGCAAATAATAATATCGAAATATATGTTCTGAAATTATGGTGTACCTATTTTCATAAAGGCTCATGCCCAGAAATTTTTAAAGTAAGTTTCTGATCACTGGAAGATTTCCAAGCAACAAAGTAACGAAAACCACAGGTCTTGAAAAATATAACTGGTCCAGAACAACCTAAATACTGGAAAAGATTAATTTTTCCAAAGTGGGAGTTTGCATTTCTTTGGAAAATGTGTAATAGTAATTATAAACAAATTCAAAATCAGGCATATCGTTTAATGAATAGAAACAACTGAGTCAGTGAAGGAATAAATTGAATACCAGAAACTTCTTAGTCGACTGCATTGTCCAAACAGATGCATACATTAAATGTTTTTTAGACTACTCCATTAAAATGACAGATTTTCATGAATTAAAAGTGTGTATTTATACTGAGAACATTTTAAAATAAGTCATGCTGAGGTTAACCGTGATGAGCAGCAAAGCACAACAAACCTATCTGGTGATCCAAACAGGATTTAGACATGAGCAGTGAAAGAAATCATAATGTTTACAACTAACAATCTTTTTAACGTCAATTAATCTTTTGATTATTTTTCAATTAGTTGATTACTTGTTTGAGCTATAACATTTCAGAAAATGGGGAAAAATGAGAAAAAAACGAGTATAAAATAAAAGTATGTTTTTGCTGTGTCATGATGAGTTGGCCCTGTTCTTGTGTTTACTGTCACCACTGATGTGTGGCGTCTGTTTCCTGCCACAAGTGGTGTAAATAAATTAATTCATTGTAAGACAGCAGAGACTAGCAAGAGTGTTTTTCACTCACCAAAATACACACTGACCTGAAAGTACAGTTTTTATTCATCAAATGTTCATTACAGTTTTGTAAAGCCCACAGTGACGTCTTAAAATCCTTAAAGCTGAGAAGCTGGACCCGGGTATTGTCCAGCCAAAAAAGAATGTGATGAAATGATTATAATAAGTTTATTTTCTTCTGGGAATTGTTAAAAATTACATGTCCTGCCAACCCATTATGTAGCGCAGTGGTTCCCAACTGTATGGATTCCTCTCTAGTCTTAGTTCACAGTTATTACATTCAGCGTCATACTAGCGTTTGGCTGTGTCTCAAGCTAGTTTGCTGTCTGTTAAGTAGCTGTTCATTATTCACTTATTCTACAGCAGATAATAGCACTTCAAAATAAAGGCTCTGTGGTGGAAATTCACTGTACTTAAAAATAAAGTGCATTTTTTACAAACTCAACATGTTCGTAAGTCACTTGCGGTACATTCAGGATGGACCCACAACCCACATTTGGACTTCGGCCCACCAGTTGTGGACCGCTGATGTAGCGGATATGTTTGACTTCACGTTTCATAATGTTTCAGTAAGGCTGTGGTTAATGTGGTTATGTTTAGGCATATAAACCACTTGGTTACGGTTAGGAGTAGATTGTGTTTTGGCTTAAAATACCCAGTTTCTGTGGCACAATAACTGCTGGAAATGCTGCTGTCTCGCTACAGAACGCCCAGTTTTGTTGTTTGTTGGTCTCAAACAGAGGTCTGCAGCTTGGCAGCCATCTCACCTAGGTGTAATGCCATCCACCATCCTCTCCACCTCCAGATGACAAAGTCAGCTCATATACATGTAATCTGAACTACGTCACTTTAGAAACATTAATATGATAGGTATGAAATATACGTATGTAATGTATCCGTGGTTTACAGAAAAATACAGTGCCAGTATTTTATTCTGGCGACCGGGCTCGTCCTGCAGCATCTTCTCCTTCCACGCTTACTGCAGCGTATATGAAGTAGGGCCTTTTGTTCAGGTCTCTTTCAACAATGGAAGATGATATGCATATGAAATCTATCCAGAATGACATCAACTTTAAGAGCATTATTGGACTCTGCTGAGGAGCTGCCATTAAACCCAATATAACCCGAGTCAGATAATGCAGCAGCATCAGTGAACAATACAGTTGTCAAGCACTTAAGCCATTCAGAGCAAGAAAGAAAATTAATTTCACAAGATACAAAATACGCAATCATCTCTCTCAGTAATTATTCAGTTAATCAATACAGTAAATTAGTAGGAAACATCAGCGTTTCTTTTCTCCAGCATGGACTCGACTTGATAGATTCTTTTCTTGTCAGGCGCTGGCACACTCCCCCGGCCAGAGCGCCCGGCCTGCCTCTCTGTGTCCTCTTTCATTTCCTTTTCACCCCCAGGTCTTTCTGTACCTGTCAATTTCTTTCTACAGTGTGACTCTTTAATCCACCTGAGTGCATGGAGGACAGTTTTGACATAAGAAGAAAAGATAGACTCCTAAGGAGAGGACCAGTATCTTTAGAGCCCGGGGGATAACCGGATTACGACAGCCATTTTGTGCTGCTGGCAGTTTTACTTATTACCCTTTTTTTTCTCCCCCTCATCTCTCCAGAGTTGAAATGCTGCCCTTTCTTAGAAGTCACACCAAACACTGACTAGTACACAAAAACACATACTCTTTGTGTTTTTTCCCAACTGAAGCAGCTGAAAGCTTTGAGGAGAGTAAAAGTAAATCTTGACGGATGATAGTAACAGTTTGAAAGAGACAGATTTCTCCATACTGCCCTTCAGGTACTCTCATGTTGACAGTTTTTCTTCCCACCGTCGAAAACTCTAAACATGGTTCCACTGTGGAAGTAATCATTGTCTCTGTGTGGCAGTGGGTGCCTCCTGTGTGTGAAGGCCTGAACCTACAGCACAGTAGATAACAGCACAGCCATGAGGAGACAGATCAACTGTCTGACCCCTGCTGCCAATCACTTTATCCCTCCAGCCCGGCTGCTCCGAGGAAACCCGGGGAAAAAAAACACTCTCTGAAAACGTCTTATCGTCTCCACCACTGATGCGGTGTGCACCACTGGATCTTTTATGTCCATTTATTTTGCCTTTGAAGAGGCCCGCGGTGCCTTTGATTGTGGGAGGTAAATGAAATAAAGGCCTCCTCCTCGCTGGTACCCTGATATCTAAGTTTATCACCGCTACCAAAACCTAAACCCAGAGCTTCAGCTCACCACCACAGGTCTGTCTACGGGGAAACACATCATGCTTCTGTCATGGTAATAATCCTTTTTTGCGGAAGCCATTTTGGGTGCCTTTGAGACGACCTGGAAGCTTCCACTTAGACACCCAGAAAGACGGTTTTAAATTCCTTCTTGTACAGTGAGCTTCATAAATATATACCTCATACAGTAATCCCCTGTTGTTACCTATAAGCTCCTACATCTTCTTCTGAGAAGCAGTGTACATGTACAGCTTATATAATTTATAGGTAAAGGAACAGTTCACCCCAAAATCAAAAGTACTATGTCTGGTAATATGTTATGTTAATATGTTATATGTTAGTAATATGTTTTCTCTTACCCGTGGTGCTATTTATTCATCTAGATTGTTTTGGTGTGAGTTGCAGAGTGTTGGAGATAGCGATCGTAGAGATATCTGCTTCCTCTCCAATATAATGGAACTAGATGGCACTCGACTGGTGGTGCTCAAAGCGGCAAAAAAATACATTTGAAAAATTCAACATCAATGTCTCTTTCCAGAAATCATGACCTGGTTACTCAAGATAATCCACAGACCTTGTTATGAGCAGTTTCATGCGGAAACTATTTTCTGTCTATCAAATTACACCCGCCAGCAATCACTGAGCAGAACGAAGCATGTATCTCGGCCCTCTGCTGGCTCACCGAGCACCACTGAGCTAGCTAACGCTACTGCTCAGCCGAGAACGCCATTAATGTTTACATCTCGCACTGTCACAAGCACCAGCCTCTCGTCTATGAGTAGACGCACGCTTTCTTCTGCAAGGTGATACTGTTGGCGGTCATGGTCTGGTAGAAAGAAAATAGTTCCTACATAAAACTGCTCACAACAAGGTCCTTGGATTATCTTAAGTGACCGGGTCATGATTTCTGGAAAGAGACATTGCTGTTTCAAGATAATTTTTTGTCACTTTGAGCACCAGAATCTGAGTGCCATCAGTTCCTTTATATTTAAGAGAAGGCATGTCGTGATGCCAGAAATTTAGTAGTCGGTACTAATACCAGTGAAATTCCACATTACTTGATACCCACTTTGACACTAGGGTAAAAAACTGAAACAAAACACCATCCGCCATTTACTTAAACATACACTGCTTTATTAAAAACATTTGAATTACTGAGGAAAAATAGGTAGTGCTGCTCTGGGTTATGGCTTTGTGTGGTTAGTTGTAAAAAAAAAAAATCAGGTGCTCTTCAAGGATGGGGCAAAGAGTCACTTAAAGATAAAAAACAACGACTGGCCAGTTCACTCGGTGTAAAAGTCCAAAGTAGGCAGGCAGTCCAAAAATGCATCTGAGGAACTCTGACTGTAGTAAAGAAATGGACATGTCCATGTATTAATAAAGGATTTTTAACTACAGTCAGAATGCCTTTGATGCATTTTTGGACTGCCTGGACTTTTACACTGAGTGAGCTGGACAGTCATCGTTTTTTATCTTTAACATTGAAATTAAATTAAATTTACATTTACTACTAATCCCTGATGAAAGTACTAGTCTATGTAGGTTCATGAGATTGTGGGGGTGAGGGAACATATATTAATATATAGCCTACACAGTATGTTAACATATTCCTCCTTCATTGTTATTGTTGTCGTTGTCGTGTTGTGTGGCCTTTGTGGAAGGGTGTCTACCCCACCCCTTCTTCACTTTAATTGCATGACTGAGTAAAAAGTGACAGTGATGAGCACAGCATTTTAGCTAAAGTTGAATATTTTTTAACTCCCAGCAACCAGAAAAAAATGGCAAACGTGCAGCGCTAAGCACAGAATAGACGCTCAGCACCTCGTCAGGCTGCTTGCATTTGTAGCACAGTGTAAATACACAGCGATCCCATTGCAACGAATCAACAAAATACACCTCAATAAAAAAATACTTTTCTTTTCGACTAAGTCGGGGCGGAGCTGCTGCAGCAGCTGCACTTGTTGCTGTTTCCCTTCTGTTGTTGTTGTTCTACATTCTTATTTCTTCGGCAGTAAATGGCAGACTAGAACATTTGTTGGCGTATATGTCGCACCATCAGGGCCAGAAGAATTCCATCCACTCGGCAAGTCACATTAGGAACATTTACATTATTATTAATATTTCGATTTTTGAATTTGGGGTGAACTGTCCCTTTAGGTTATTGCCCAGACTTTTCTCCATCAATGTCATTTCAATAACAGAGGAGATGGCTAAAGCGTCTATCTGATAAGATAAGGTGTAGTAATTATGAAAACTGTAACAACCAACAGAGTCACTCAGGCCCAGTGAATTATGGCAGGTGATTAATATTGATTTTGTAGAGTATGGAGGAGGGAGAGGTGAGCCGCTTGTACACATATTGATATATAAGAAACCTGCATGGCATCATGGGAAAGAATTTAAATGAGGGATTGTGTCAGTTTTGGGACAGGTAAGAGTACAAATTGGGAGTGATTTTGCAAGTAAGATGGAGGCAAGTTTAGAGTGGAGAGTCTTGGCGTACTCACTTATGGCTGATTTCTTTTAATTTTGGTTAATGCAGGGCCAGAAAAGGGCATTTAATCCTTCATTAATCAAATGTGTTTTGGGCGTAACATGAATTCAACCGATCAGAGTGTCATCTCCCTTTTCCTTTAAAAGCCAATACATCTGCACTTGGTGGATTTACATGCAAAACTAAAAACTGTTGTCATAAATTTTACAGAGAAAACAGAACTAAACTTTAAGCTTCCGAAATAAGCAATGAAGTTACGCTGCTCCTTGTGTGTAAATGCACACAGCATCTCTCACAGCAGCTCTGCTCTCTGCCATGTTCACATTTTAGAGAATATAATTAATATTTTCCTAATTAGTGATGTATTATTTCACCCCCCTGCAACCCATCCGTGCCTCCTTGTGTGTGAAACATGCAGAGTGTACACACGTTGTCAATTGATGCATCCTACTATCTGAATAATGCGTCCTTTAAATAGCAGGAAAACACAGTGTCATTCTGACTTTAGAGCAGGTTTTTGTTGGTCAATGGCACAATCCTTTGTGTTGTGTCAGAATAATATGGCAACAATGCATCTGACCAAACCTCATTTTAAGACCTGCACACCCATGGGCACACAGATGGTTACAAGTGCATTTGCAACTTACACAACGTGGGTGCTGGCCATGAAAACGCCAACTGCATCTGTCTGAAAGTAGCAATGACAGTTGTGCTGCGCTGTGTGCCGCTTCGTGCCGGGTGTAGAGCCCTTAGACTAGTAACCTCTTTATTTTGCTGGTTTGTAATTGCCTAATCATTTAATTGGAAGTTTTTTTGAAAGAACTCCATAACCTGGCTCTAATTGTGAGACAGTTATTTTTAGTGTAATGTTTTTTATTGCAGAATGTAACTGTAATTAGCAGTCATCACTATATATAGGAAACTTTGTTTGTCTGGTCAGGTGTTACACCTGGAAGGAAAAGCAATTTTTGACCGCTGCAGCAGCTTGTTGCTGTGGGAGTTACACATGTGGATGTTTTTTGGTATGATTGGAAAATGTTTGAGTTTAAGGGACACCTAAACTCGAACAGTTTGTGATGGAAAAGAAATGGACGGAGTGTTCAACTAGCAAGTTTGACTAAGACTTTGATTCATCAGACATGGTAACAATCGGTGCGTTAATTAAGTCATCCGCGTGCGGCATCTCAGTGGTTTAAAGCGTTGGCTTCGTCTCCACAGTTGTTTTTCGGAGGATTTTTGTTAAAGAATCGCTCCATTCCAAAACATCTTGCAGAAAATTTACCACAAAAAAATCCAAGTAATAACCAAATTTATGGGCTGTCGTTCAGGGGGTGTGAGGGGGGCTTGGGGGCCCCTGACCCATGGCCTTAGTATTTCTGAAGTTCTGGCTACACCCCTGGTTTAATGAGATGGTTTCACATGACTTTTTTTAAGAGTATCTTCTGAAATAGATTCATCACTGAGCAAATGAGCAACAGGCAACGAGGAGCTGCAGTGCATAGTAACTTAAATATTTCCATAGCATGTGCAAAACCCTCTAATTTCTAGTCTTCTGCGTGTGTCATGCAGCAGCTTACTCTCCTCACTGGTCCCCTGCCTGCCTGCACTTGTCTCTGTAGACATTTGGAGAGACTAAACTGTTGGAGAGGGGGAAGGAGGGAGTCCCTCAGAAATGTTGTACAGTCACTTTTTGTGAAGGGATTACAGTGCTCTCTCTCATTCTCATTGGCTTGGTCCGCCGTGACAGTAGTGTGGTGATGAGCGGTTGACATGCCCAGCTTCATCCATAACAAGCTTCCAACTTGGTCCTGTGTGACTCCCATTCATGCGCCCAGGCTTTGCGCTTTATGTACTTTTCTGTTC
The DNA here is from genome assembly GCA_019142605.1 of Cephalopholis sonnerati. Classification (NCBI taxonomy): domain Eukaryota; kingdom Metazoa; phylum Chordata; class Actinopteri; order Perciformes; family Serranidae; genus Cephalopholis; species Cephalopholis sonnerati. The sequence continues at coordinate 10,048,892 of JAGQAX010000010.1, forward strand.
CACTTTGTGCAAATGCTTCAGTCCATTTGGAGTTACCGTTTCTAGGCTTTTCTTACCAAAGAGAGAGGGATCATATCTCTTAGCTAACCACTTTTCCTTTTACGCACGAGAGGAGCATGAGCTTCTTGGAGAGGTGACTTAATTTAAAGTAGGAGTAATTAATGTGTCAGCTTCTGAGATGGCAAAACCTTTAGATCACATCAAAAGACCCATGAATGCTTTCATGGTGTGGTCCAGAGGCCAGAGGAGAAAAATGGCCCAGGAAAACCCAAAGATGCACAACTCTGAAATCAGCAAGAGACTCGGCGCGGAGTGGAAGCTGCTCTCCGACTCCGAGAAACGTCCGTACATCGACGAGGCCAAGAGGCTGCGGGCTCAGCACATGAAGGAGCACCCGGACTACAAGTACAGACCCCGGCGCAAGCCCAAGAGTCTCCTGAAGAGGGACCGCTTCGTTTTCCCGCTGCCGTCTTTACTCGGGGACGCAGCGGAGCATTTGAAGGGATTTTCCATGGACTCCTTTCTCGTCCCCGGGGATAAAGCCAGAGCTTTCCTCGCCCCCGTCTCCTCCTCCTCCTCCTCCTCTTCCTTCTCGCTGCTGGAGCCGGTGGCGCAGTTCAGCACCGGAGCTGTCCAGCGCATGGCGGAGATCCCGCACGCTCTGGCCGCCGGCGCTCTGCCCTACAGCGCGCACACGTTTGGATACCAGACTGGAGGGATGGGGGGTCTGGCTTGCCCCGGACAGCACACCCACACCCACACCCACCCGTCGCCTTCCGGTCCTGGGTACGTGGTGCCGTGTAACTGTAGCGCCTGGTCCGCGGCCACTTTACAGCCTCAGGTAGCCTATATTCTGTTCCCTGGAGGGATGACAAAGAACGGCGTGGACTCGTACACTTCATCCAGCTCCAGTGTGTGACGGACCGGATACACCCAAGACGCGCGGTCATTACGGGAAAACTTTGCGCACAGGACCTCCCCATGTAATATGACACACGATATAAAACACGGGCTACAGTACATGTCTTTATCCTACAAATACCACAGCAAAACTGAATATTACAGGCTGTGTTTCTGCAGATTTTAAATACATTTTAAAACGCAGTACGCACCAAAAACGCACTACAACTCCCTTTATTACTCGTTATGTCATGTAAATGCAGAGTATTTGGGGCATAATGTGAAGATGTTATTTTGGTACTCTTTTGACAAAAACATAAAAATAAAATGCAGGAGGTCCACGCCTAACTTTTCTAAATAGTTGATCAAACTCAACAGGCGAGCTGACCTTTGAATCCACATTACTGCCAGTTAGATAATCATAAAGCTCCTGTGGTTTTAGAGGGCAGAGAAAGTCTGCAAGAGCTAATGTTTGTTTTTGACATGATTATTTACACAGGCCCAAAAAACAAATGTCAAATTTCTAACTTTGGATTCATAATTATTAGGGTGAAGTCAGGTAATTTGGCACATCAGGTAAAATGGGACAAGCAAGGTTTTACATCTCAGGCTCTTTAAATATTAGCAGCCAGTCACCACACATGTTTTTGTATTGTTGCTATGAATGTGCTTCACATGAAACAATGATTTGGATTGGTCTGAGATGAATAAAATGGGCAGGGCAAAAAAATTAGGCAAGACCTGTGGCATGTAGGGTTTTTTTCCTTGGTTATAAGAGTGCTGCAGTTTAAACAAAAAGGGCATAACACCAAAAATAGTTGTAGGATGTGGCATTTTAGTAACTGTTACGTAAAAAAAAACATTTTCACACCTACCTTTTATGGGAAAGGGTTTTGAGTGAGTGCTTAATGCACTCAGGTAAAATGGGACAAAAAAAAAGCTGAAATGTGACATTTTTCTGAAGTGAAAGCAGCATGTTTTCAGGCTGCCAGGTGCCATAAAACATATGAGTTACTCTGCTATCATGTGCCAACCTGTCACATCATATTTTTGTCACTTAAAAAATATAAAAGATGATGCAAGATCTCTTTTAATAAATTGTTAGGTTTCATTACAGATTTAATAAAGTAATGGCTGGAATGACAAGTGGATTTAACCATTGAAAAACAAACTAACATGACTGTCATGTTGGTGAAGATTCTCAGTCATTTAGGTCGAATGCTATATTGTAGGCAAGTGGAGTTTCTTGAAGACGTTTCACCTCTCATCCAGGAGGCTTCTTCATTTCAGAACTGAGAGGTGAAATGTCTACAAGCAATTTAAGCAAGTCCAGTTGCCTACGATATAGCACTTAAGACAACCTTAAAAGATGCTTCATTTTAACTGAACATGTCATTGGAGTGAGATAGGGGGTGTTGATGTGTTTAAAGGTCCAAAGTTTCTTAAGTATTTTACCTGGCAGAATATTTTCTTTATAGAAATAAAGCTGAGATCCATAAAAAAGCTCTGCACTTAATGTAGTCTTCTGATTTTAGGTGGTTTCCATGGTAATCTATGAAAAAGTGTCCCAAATTACCTGATTTCACCCCACATTTTGGACACTTTGTCCCCAAGAATATCTGTGTCAGTATGCAGGCCTGTTTTTATTTTTATTTTAAGTGGAAATTATAAATGTTTCCATAAAGTAAAAGTTTTCTTTGGAGTCTGTTTTTGGAAAAATGTGTAAAGAATGTCTAAATATTTTATAAAAGCAGCTGCATCCATTTTGGATAATAAGTCAGTTGCTTTTCAGTGAACAATGTTGATGTGAAGTTGAATCATTTTATTGATAATATACTTTGGGATGATCCACACCACCATCATTTGTCTTGAATATTTATTAATGTCTACTGATTCAAAATGCTTTTTATTATATGTTCTTTTACATCTGATGTCAGTTGTAATGATAATAACTGGGGGAAGTACAGTAAGTTTCATGTTCCTGATCACCTGAGCGCTCTTATCTCAACAAGCTGGCCGATAAAGTGTTCAGTAAAGGCTTACGCAAAAGACAAACAAATATGAATATAATGCAAAATTTAAAAAAAAAAAACAGTCCATCGAACTGAGGAACAAAACAAAATTAAAGTCCCATCATGTTTGGTGACTCCTGTATGAGTTTCTTTGTGTGTTTGTGCGAGGGAGCGGGAGCGAGGCTCGTGATAAGAGAAGAATAGAAACTTCTCTCCTCCCCAGTTGTTGACAAAGTGATAAGGTGATAAGTTGAATCATGGAAATCGTATGAGGCACTGTTGGTTTCAGAGTTAGTAAGAGGGAATGAGTCCTCACACTGAAACCACTGAGTCTCCACGTATGACGACTCATAACGCTCGTCCTGTGTCTGTGATGTAGATTTATTAAACAGGAAGGAGCTGCTTCAGGATTTCTGAGTCATGGCCTTTTGCCTTTATTAGATAGTAGAAACACAACAAATGTCCTCGGCTGGACATGAGTCGAGGACGTTGTCATTACATGGTCAGTATCTTAAACCCTTCGCCACCAGGGCACATTATGTATGTGGAGGGTTTTCACTTGACACCCTGGGCGGCCCAGGAGAAGAGGAAGTTCTTGGATGAAGTGCCAGATTTAGAGATTTCGTCTTCCAAACACCAAATTTTTATCAATTCAGAGGGACAGTGATGCAGCTCTGTAGCTGAGCTCGACCTCTGGCCTCAGTGTAGATGTGAAAACGTGACTTTACTGGTTTCTTTGTCATTTTAAAGGAACACTTCACCCACAAAATGACCATTTATCTATCAATTATTCGCCCTGTGTTGTGTTGAATTTATGAAGAAATCTTTGTTTTTCTCACATGCCTCCATGGTGAACAGACATTTTTTTAAAAAGCGAACACTTGTCATGAATAGTAGTAATCAGGATCCGTATTTAAAGGTCCAGGTGTGTAAAATTTAGAGGTATATATTGGCAGAAATGGAATATATCATAACATGTTTTTTTAGCGTATCTGACAGGATGTAGTAGAACATTCTGGTATTTTTGGCACACTGCATTTGACATACTATGTATTGGGACATAATAAATCTTTTTCTGGCGTACTATGTAGTATAGTAGTGTGGGGATTGGAACGCACAGATGGAGTGGGTACTCTTCAACGTCCACAGAGTCTGCCATGTTCCTACAGTAGCCCAGAACAGAAAAACCAAACACTGGCTCTAGAGAGGGCCATTCATGTTTTTGTGTTGGCCACTGTAGTTCTCCAACACGTGTGGAAGAAGTTTCAAGCTGGTTAGATGCCACTAAGTCTTACATCCATCCATCCATTTTCATCCGCTTATCCAGGGCCGGGTCGCGGGGGCAGCAGGCAGAGCAAAGCACCCCAGACATCCCTCTCCCCAGCAACTCTTTCCAGCTCCTCCTGGGGGACCCCAAGGTGTTCCCAGGCCAGATAAGATATGTAATCTCTCCAGCATGTTTTGGGTCTGCCCCGGGGCCTCCTACCAGTGGGACGTGCCTGAAACACCTCCAGCGGGGGGCACCTAGGACCTTTAAGAACAGCAAAACTATGTCAAAACATCTGTTTACAAACTCTCACACAACTTGTGCAGTGTAATTCAAGTCTCATTTATCCAGTCATTTGCTCAGTACTTCCCAAACACATGAATTTTGCTAAAATATTACAGTATAGGAGTCTTCCACCGAGGAGTAGAGCATCCTGAGCGTGCCCAGGCGCGCTGTTTGTCAGTGCGTGAGACTGTTTTTTTACTGAATCTTGAGGTGTTAGTGAAAATGCATGTGTTTGGGAGGTACTGAGCATTCGACTGGACAAATGAGACTGGGATTATACTGCATGAGTTGTGTGACGGTTTGTAAACAGGGTGTTTTAATTACAGTTTTGCTGTTGTTATAAGTGGTCCCAGTTTACTCCATTTCATGAAGAATCTTCGCCTTTTTTTCGATTCTCCGTTCACTGTGGAGGACAACAAAGATTTTATCATGAAATCAACATAACTCACAGTGAGGTATTGACATATAGAAGTAGTAATTCTGTGGGTGAGTTACTCCTTTAAAGACACACCTGAGGCCTGATATGAACTCACACTCTTTCCTGGTCATAATTGAGATTCTCTGCTTGTCATGTGTGTTATTTCCTTCTGTTTGTCTCGCTTCCTCCTGAGTGTTCCTTTGTGCTGAATCTGATTGAGTTGCTCTCTCAGTTCTGCCTCATCTCTGTGTATCTGAATGTTTGTCTTTCCACAGAGCTGCATAATGTTTCAGTGTGTCAGGGTGTTGGCATTGCAAATGACTGCATAATTCACTCTCTGACCAACTGTTGGCGGTTTACCTGAAGCCCTGTGGAGTCGGTGATTCAGTTTCCCGTATTTACATTTAAACAGTTAGTTCTCATTTAGGTGCCAAGGTGTGCCTATCACCACTGTGTCCACACCTCTCAGCGCAAGGCAGCCCAACCCATGCTGCTGTATCACCCACTGGGCGAAACCCAACCGCCTCCGCCCAACGCCACCATCTCTACAAAGTGCCACTCTGCCCATTTTCATACTCTGCCAGCGCTCCACACACCTGCTCACCTTTGGCACCTTTACGTAAACCAGCTACATTTGCTGCTAAACTTCAAGTAATAGGCTCTTTGTCTTATTATACTGGGCACAAACCATCCTGCGCACACCTCCCAGTATATTTCCTAACTTCTGACTGAGGAAACAACGATGGCGCCTTCAGTTCTGCAGAATGGTGGATTCATTTTGGGGTTGATCGGTGCAGCAGCCCTCATCGCAGCTACTGCCATGAACAATTGGAGTGTCAAGGACAGGCAGGGGGACGTGGTAACGTCTGTTTACACCTACAAGGGTCTGTGGCAGGACTGTGAGACCGCTTCGTCAGGGTTCACAGAGTGTCGCCCGCTTTATGGCCTCCTGGGCTTCTCAGGTAGGAAAAGACTCTCCTATATTTGAAAGTGCAGAACTTCTCTAGTGACTGCTTACAACCAAACTAGTTTCAATCCATCGCTGTTCTAACAATTAAATACAAACTGTGTCCAGAATTAGTCAATTTCACTGTTAAGGCCATAGATTGATGAGTTTTTCTATTTAGGAAATTAAAACAATGTGAGCCTCTCCTATTCCTACTCTTAAAGGAGATACCAAGTGAGTGACAAAGTTCAAGGAAGCTGTCCAGTACTGCAGTTAGCAGGAAGTTCTCTCACCACTTGTCAAGATCCAAGAGAGCCTAACTAGTTCTTCTCAAATGATAAGACAAGAGGTTTTTAAGTTGCAGGAGACAAGTATCAGTCAGTTGCAAGGGTCCATTATGTGTTAGCGACATAGAAGGCCATCTGTTCTCTCTCTGCGTCTCTTTTATACCACATATTTGTTAAATATGTAAAATAAAACAGGACGATGAGAATAGTATACAGTGCCTGTTGGTTTTGAAACCTGCCAGAACCTTTTTAACTCTAAAAATGAGGTACAAGAATCCTTATAAGGAAAAAAAACATGATGGATTCCTGGGCTTAAAAGGGTATAAATATACAGATTGTTTTTTCTTTTAAAGCTACAGGATATTTGTGACGGTAAAATGAGGATTCTAAAGGGTCGATAAAAGAGATTAAAACACCTCAATTTAGTGCAAAAAAAACCTGTAAGGACTTTTTCTTGCTGAGGTGCTGAAAGGATAAATCTGACAATTTCTCAAAGGGAAGTCAAAGCAAAAAGGTTCTCCTTATACATATTAAGTGTAAATTATTCTTTGAACATGTTATTTCAAAATCGTTTTTCCCTTTTGTTTCTGTCGTCCTCATACCAACTGTTGTTCCAGCGTCCAGCCCACTCCTATCAGTATTTGCATTAGCACCGGTGCATTCTGGTCACTATAATGGACAGCCAGGCCGAGACTTAGTCAACACAGTTATCAGAAACAGAACAAACAACAAGCAAAGGGCAGGTTCCTACAGCACACCTACTGTAGCAGAATACAGCTCCCAGTATCAGATTAAAAACATCTGCTAACATCATCTGCTTGGAACATTAGAAAGATTCAAATCCTGCAACAAAGCAAAATTTAAGTCTTATTGTCCGATTCATGATTCATGTCACTCATGATGCAGATTATTATGCAGTGTAGAGTTTCTTGGTAGAGTGAGACACATTATAAAATACCAGACTCAGTGTACTATATCAGTGAGTATGTGTTTTCTGTCCACCAGGGACCTTCCAGGCTGTGCGAGCCCTGATGATAGTGAGCGTGGTGCTGGGTGTTATCGGGACAGTGGTGTCAGTTTTCTCCCTGACCTGCCTCACAATGAACAGCATGGCAGACACCACCAAGGCCAAGATGAGCCTCGCTGCCGGCATCATGTTCGTCATCGCCGGTATGGTCACAAATAACAAAAATATGAGGTTTTTTTTTTTCTTTTTTTTTCTTTTTTACTTTGATAGCTCTGATTCTTAAAGGGACAGTTTGCCCCAAAATCCAACATACAGATTGTGTCCTCTTATCTGCAGTGATAGTTTTGGTGTGAGTTGCTGAGTGTTGGAGATGTCCGCCTTCTCTTCAATATAATGGAAGTAGATGGCACTCAGCTTGTGGTGCTAAACGTGCCAAAAAATACATTTGAGGACACCATTAATGTTAGCATCTCGTACTGTCATGGGCAGAAGCCTCTCGTCCATGAGTAGATGCATGCTTCCTTCTCAGCGGTGATTTGGTTGGCAGGTGTAGTTCGGTAGGAAGAAATAGTTCCTACATGAAACTGCTCACAACAAGGTCTGTGGATTATCTTGAGTAACCAGGTCATGATTTCTGGAAAGAGACATTGATGTTGAGTTTTTCAAATGTATTTTTTGGCGCTTTGAGCACCACAAGCTGAGTGCCATCTAGTTCCATTATATTGGAGAAAAGGCAGACATCTCTAACACTTGACAACTCACACCAAAACAATCTAGAATTAGATTTTGGGGTGAACTGTCCCTTTAAGGAGTTGCATATATTTTCTCTATGAAGTAAATAAATCACTGACTTCCTGTCTAAACTCTTCTCTCAGGTTTGTGTGGCATCGCAGGAGCTTCTATCTACGCCAATCAGATTGTGGCCAGTTTCAGGATGTCCACCTACAACAACTATGGAGGAGGATTCAACAACATGGGTGGAGGAATGGGTGGAGGAATGGGTGGAGGAATGGGTGGAGGAATGGGAGGAGGAATTCCCAGGTAGGTTAGAAAGATAATTACTTTGCTTGTGTTCTTGTATTCTTCATGTTGCTCCCACACTACATTATGTGTTGTTTGTCTTGACAGATACACATTCGGCCCTGCACTGTTTGTGGCCTGGATTGGAGGAGGCGTCCTGCTTATTGGTGGAATCCTGAAGTCTCTGGCTTTCAGGGAATTGGCGAAAGATGAAAAACCACGGTGAGTCCACATAAACATTTTAAAATCTGTCATTTTAACCGACGTTCTGCTCATCCACTGATGTTTATGATCTTGTTTTGGACTCTAATGTTGTGCGCTTTTCACCTGCACAGATTTAAAATTTGACTTTTTCATGTGCTTTGACAGAAGGTACACCATCACAGTAGAGACACCTTTACACCATGTGTATCCTCTTGCTTTTCAGTTACCCCGGGGTCGCCTACAAACCTCAGTCCCACACCAAATCTGAGCTCAGCGATCACCACTCAGAGGGCAGGAAAAACCAGGATTATGTGTAACTTCAACACACAGCCTGAGCACTGACGGTTATGTTTGTTAGGGTGTGTGCTTTTAGCTGTTGACATGCAGCGTGCTTTGTGGGATGTTTTTTGTTTTTCAGTTGCCTCATATACGCATTAAATACGTCTTTATGTCTTTACTATCTGGTAATAGGAGTCAGTAATGCCTCACATTGTAACAGCAGTCCAACAGGTTTAATACGAAAGTTGTGGCTAAATATGTAGTTTTCACACACATCTCCGTGGTTACTGGATATTTATATGTGCTGTATGTAATTGAAGCCTTTTTTTACTTGAGTTTTGTTTAATCATTTAGTTTGTTTTATTTTAATAAAACACTGATTTGTGGAATATGTGTTTCAATACTCTGAAAATATAAATGGTAAATGAGATCATAATGTGCATAGCTGATTACTGACATGTATATACAGTGTTGGGAAGGTTGTTTTTGAACATGTAAGAGGTAACAGATTATTAATTACCCTGTTAGAAATGTAATAAGTAAGGTAACTATTTTAATTACGTCATCAAAGTAATGTAACTTTTCTGACAAATGTTTTAAACTGAGCAGTAAGGTTGAAAAGTGTCTCTGCCTCAAGAAGATATTCCTGCACAGCTAAAAGATGCAAAACAATAGAATGAATGTTTTTTTCTACATATAAACTTTTTACCAAAAAGACTATATTTCGACATAACCCCTTAATCACCAACATTTTGATAAGTAACTAGAATTTAATTTGCTCAGGGTTCAAAGGTTTAAATATTTGAGAAAGGCGTCTGAAAGCAACACAAGAAAAGTGATGCTGCTCCAGGTTTCAAAGGATTTGAGGAAATTTTAAAAGGGGTGAGCATGAATAAATATAGTTTTACCATTGAAAAGTGAAGTGTTTTACTCACAAATTTAGGTATTGGCATGATATATGAGCTCTACTGATGTATTTTAGAGTTAGTTCTGGTGATACACTTTGCAAATAAGAGCTTTTTTACAAGTCCGATCAACCCACTGACCTAGTCCTGTTTTGTAACTCCTATTCATACCCACAGGCAGGAGCCTTTTGTCATCAACAGACCCCTTTCCTCACCTCCTCTCCTGACATCTTAGTCCCTCCCACCTGATACACAAGCGGAGGCAGCCAGGAAGAGACACGAGGAAAGAGGAGGCAACAGGTATTTAACAAAACTAGACATCTGTTCTTTGGAGTCGTCATTTTAAAGTGATGATTTATATTAAATGCACGACATGTGGCACAGCTGCACCATCAGCTGTGTGTCACGCCTCTGACATACATTATGGCTGCCGCAGAGACTCCCACAGAGGATACACCTGTGCATCCTCACTCACAGCTCCTCCAGCAAGCCTCCTCTTTCCGTGAGGATGTACTTTAAGAATTGAGACATCCTTAAAGATGGCGGTCTGAGAGGGATTCCCAGGGGTGGATTTCATCATGCTAACGTTTCTCCGCGCTTCCCTCACTGGCTTCCTTCCCTCACATCTTAGTCTCACCCACAAGAGATGCAAGCAGAGGAGGTGAGGAAGAGATGTGAGGAGGACACAGAGGAGCCAAAGCTGCCATATGAGAAATTCTTGGTTCCATATTATCAGATTCTTATGATATAACTTGTCAGACTGGCTGGTACAAACGACCACAGAACCCTTTACTTAAGAACGGTTTCAAAACCTTACAGCGTCTTGGGCGTTTTCATTCCTTTGTTGACATAATTTTTTTCTTAATATTGCATCTGACTGTTTAACTATGCTCTATTAAAAAGACTTACAGGTAGGATGCACCCTTGTTTCCTTGCCCTGAGCTCCCCCAGAAGCCTCCTCTCTCCTCATCTCCTCAAGATGCCTTTAGGGAGAGGAAGATCCTCCATTATGGCAGAGGGGAACAACTTCCAGGTCAAAGGAGGAGAGAGGAGGCTAGGAAACATAAGTTAGCATGATGAAAAGCACCCCAGGTCACAGGCAGGAGAACAGAGGAGAGAGGAGAGGAGTGTCCACCTGTCACAGCACTGAGCTGCAATACCGTTTCAGACCAGTAGATGTCAACATGTTGATGTATGTGGTTTCACTATGAGCTCAGGCTGAGATCATCTGTAGCAGAGTAACAGATGATTTCATTCACGTCGATTTTCCATTAGACCCAAAAAAAAGCTATTGACAGAAAAAACCATCAGAGAGTTTGTTTATTGTTGCATATTTAAACTGTCACCTCACTCGCTCGAAAACAATCATCCAAAATAAATCCAGTTTCTCCTCAAAGCAGACGATACTGAAACACACAAATTAACATCAGACGTCACATCCCAGTGTTGGTTTACTGTGAGGTCTTCACTGACGTGTGCTCCCGCAAAGACGTCTGCGTCTGGAGAGAAACTAGGATTCACTCTTACTACAAATCCCACCAGTCACAATGTTGAGCATTATAAAAAAATAATCATACAAGAATATCAGACAGACGAGAGGGGGAACGTAAAGTCCCACAGGTAGACAACAAAACAGTTCATGATGTGCATTATTGTTTTTTCAAACCTAATGGATCCACTCTGAGCCACAATTATCTGTAATGTTCATCATTATATCGGCTGTGCTGCCCGGCAGGCTCTGTGATTATGTCTTTTCACACTCTCACATAAGTTATTTGGTAAAATCCAGACAGGAAATTGATTTTTCAGATACAAAAACAGTCATATAGTGATTTAACAACCATGTATCAAGGCCAAGTTGTGTACAAATTGGTAAATATCTAAAAGAGTCTGTTCGTCCAAATTATAAAAAAGCGTTTCCTCAGCAGACCCTGGTGGTTTGTAGCCATGCAGATAGTTTTTGTTTAATATGCTCAAGTTTTAAAAGATCTTCAAGAAGTTTCTTTAGATTTCTGTCGCAGCCTAAATACAATGGAGGTATATTTGTTTGTGTTTGTGTTGCTCAAAACATTAAGAACTTTGATTTACAGCTTCAAATCTTAACACAGTGTCTCAGTTTTCAATGGGACTATTTCCGTAGAAAGTAATTGCTAAATGCAACCCATGGACGGTGACTACACTTACATGCACACTGATATTCCACCATTATTCTGAATTTGATGCAGGTCATGTAAACAGCATCTTCTGTTTGGATTTTCCGAATTCGGCATTTTCCGATTAAGACGTGTGGGATATGCCCGCACTATTCAAGTTTTAGGTGTATTCTTTGGACACAGTAAGTAGCGCATTTGGGTTTTTTCTACCGCAGCTTGTGACACACAGCTTCTTGCCTGCTTGCGTTCAGCTCTGTGCGTTGTCAGGGATATGTCGCACACACTCCAACTCGCCAACAGTTTGCAAGGCTGTGGAGTAGAGATGTAGGCCCAAAAGAAAAGCCTACATTTCTGGTCAGACGGAGAAACACGCCTACTTTTACACACCAGGAAAGACTTGGATATCAACAGGTTTTTATATGCAAAAATCGCATTGTAGACCCTTTCAAGAAGGTGGCTAAAGGAATGAAAGAGGGAGGTTGTGTTCATTTGTTGTACGTGATAAACCACATTAGGGCACGTTAATTGGAGTATGCATGGCTACATATAAACAGGAATATCTGTTTTCATTAGTCATGTCAGAAGCTCAGTAGGAATATACTACGTTTTTTTGGAATAAGGGGAAAACCGGAATATTTTGTGCATGTAAGCGTATCAGTATGTTAAACTACAGTGACTAGGACACAGTTGCTGTTGACTGCTTTAAATGTCATGCATCAGTGCTGCGAGTGCCACAAACAAAACTCCATTAACCTGAAGGTGGACGCAGAAATCTCAGGCACATAAAACAGAAAGTATCTCCATGGCAACACACCACCAGAGGCATCGTAATTTGGGTGAGCAGACCCTTCAACTAAAGACTAAAAACAAAAACATACACGTGTCTATATCCGGTCTAATTTCTCACTCAGGAACTCCTCCACGCTGTCTGTGTTCCACTTGAGGATGCTGAGTTCTTCAGCGATGTTCCCGTTATCATCCAAAAGCTTTAGTACAGGATCTGAGCCTCTCACGTACTGCAGTGTGGGAGGGGGTGAGTGGGAACGAGAGAAAAAGAGGAGGGGTGTTAGGAAGACAGGTTTGCCCTCGGTAAAGATATTCAGAGAAATGTTTGTGAGTCATCTGATTGACATAAGCTGATATTTTTGAAGCTTAATGTGTCTAATTATGAGATCAAATCAGTCATCGTGCTGGCACACAGTTCATCATCCTCACCTTGATCTGAAGACCCTTGAACATCTTCGGCTTTTCGCTCCTGACAAAAGCTGAGGAGATAAAACACCGGTGAGACAAATGTCTGGTAATGAATCAGTCAATTAGCCTTTCTATTTTAGTACGGAGGTCTGTAATTACTGACAACTGCAAAGCCTCCCGGGAATGCAGCGTTAACAGCAGCAGAGACAGTTGCGAACACAGGACAGCTACAGCTGAAGTAAACAAACGGCGGCCATATGGCGCAGACAGGGCTCCAGACATCTACCCCCCCCACACACACACACACTGAGGCGGGCTGCGGTAACTCCATCAACGTAACCTGACACCGAATTATCCAAATGTTACACTGAGCAGAGATGGGAGGTCGACTCCCAAGACACAAAGGATAAAAAAACTTCAAAAGCTTGTTTGAAAATCAGCCCTCAGGCATTTTAGACCACCTACTGCAGAAAGTGGTTTTAAGCGGATATATTTCACACATTAAGGCTGACAATTACACAAAGCACGAGCTCAGCTGCAGGACAGAGCAAAAACAAGGTAATAAATTTAAGAGTCGGGCTGGACAATATGGCCTGTAAATAATATTGTGATATTTTTAGGCTACACCGCAATACACAAATATGTCTAAATATTTTGAAATCTCCTCGCAACTACTGTGGACCACTGAAATTCTAAACTACTAAATAAACTACTGTTAAAATCAAGTAATGTAAAAGTACTGCTACAGTAAAGTTAAATAAAGTACTGTTTTAGTGAAGTTAAATGAAGTACTGTTACATTAAAGGTAAATAAAATACGTTACAATAATGTGAAATGAAGTACTTTCATAATAAAGTTAAATAATGTACTGTTATAAGAACGTTAAATAACGTACTTATAGTTAAAATACATTTAAATACAGTAAGGTTATAGTAAAGAAAGCAAGTTACTGCTATAAAGTACATGTATAATAAAGTTAAACAAAGTACTGTTAAAGAAATTAAATTAAGTACTGTCATAATAATCTGAAAATGACTACTACTACAGTTAAATAAAGTACTGTTTTAGTGAAGTTAAATGAAGTACTGTTGCAATAAAGGGAAATAAAATACTGTTATGATTAAGTTAAAGTAAGTATTGTTATAATAAAGTTAAATAAAGTACTAGTAGTTATAATAAGGTAATAAGTAAGGTTATACTAAAGTTAAACAAAAAAATGTTTAACAAAGTATAATTAAGTTTAATAAAGTACTGTCATAATAAAGTTAAACAAAGTACTGCTATAATAATGTGAAATAAAGCAGTTATAATAATGTTAAATTCAGAATTGTTATGATAAAATCAAATTAGGTACTAGTGGTTCTTATGAATCTAAATCAATTAAACTTATAATGAATTTAAATTAAGTACAGTTAGAATAATGTTAAATTAAGTATTGCTATGATAAAGTTAACTTAAGTACTACTAGTTATAATAAATCTAAATAAAGTAAGGTTATAATATATTTAAACAAAGTACTGTCATAATAATGTAAAATAAAGTAGTTATGATAAAGTTAAATTAAGTATTGTTATAAAAAAGTTAAATTAAGTACTAATACTTATAATACATTTAAAAAGTATTGATTAACAAAGTGTAATAAAGTTCAGTAAAGTGCTGTCATTATAAAGTTAAACAAAGTACTGTTCTAATTAAGTTAAATAAAGTATTGTTATTATAAAGTTAAATAAGTTACTGTTATAATTAAGTTAAAGTACTGTTATAATAACATTAAATAAAGCTGTTGTAATAAAGTGAAGTAGCACCCGGCTCGTCTCGGACCTGAGGTGTTGATGTTTCTGCTGTGAACCTGAAGCTTCTAGTCAACAGTTAGCTGTTTGTTTTAAGTTAAACCGTAACGAGAATTTATTCACTGGGAGATGGAAACAAACAAACAGCTCTCCAGTTCATATATTAATAATATTTGCGAGTCACGCTGGCGCTCCATGGTTACAAAATGCTACTGAATGGTCACAGTGTGGAGCCCTGCAGATACCAAAACACACACCTCTGCTGATAACTACAAGCAGAGAGTAGTGATACATGGAGTATAACTGATTTATGGCCCCGCCCTATATCAGAGTAAAATGTCCTAGTAGAGAACTCACCTTGGACTTGAGGGAACCTCCCCAATTTTCATCCACACACCTCGAGGATGGCTCCAGCGTAGAGCTGTGTGCAGAGAGAGACACATAATGTAAGGCAGTCCATCCATGAGGAGTTTTTTTTCCGCCCACACATCAATGCCCGCACACAGAGACAGAACAAGCTGTGGCCCTGCTGGTGGTAGGACGCGTGGCCTGGAGGAGTAATTTGATTCAGGCAGACTGATTCATAAACGTGTCCAGGCGACTCCTTGGGGGTCATTAAACTGTGAGGCTGTGCATATGGAGCAGGGCTGATGGATGATGGTTTGTGCAGGGCTCACTTGTAATCAAACCTCCAGCACCAATATACAATAAGTTAGAGGAAATTGGAGTGTCACAGCAGTATTTCAAGACCATGCTCTGCTCACCGTCTCAGGGAGGAGAGTGGTAAATGGCCTGGTTGGCTGGTTCACGCGGCAAATTAAATTACGCATGCAAAGCTAAGATGCTCTCCTCTTCCTCCCCTCGCCCTGTCTTTCTGTAAACAATCCAGCACGGCTGAAATTAAATTTCTCTGCTTTTCATTTGACCACACATGGCAGATCAGAGACGAGTCACGACTCTGTTGAGAGCAGGAAACTAAGAAACAAATGATAGGCCGCTCTAACTGGACTCATTGGAGCATTTTAGCATTTCAAAATGCTGTCACCCTCTATCAGTGGCTTCAAAGCCGCAAGCAAGCATGAAAAATAATACTTTCTAAATTACTCTCCGTGTTTTCTCTTTATCTTACTTCTAAGTACTCGAACAGCCTTTCAGGCAGAGAGAAAATATTCTCACTGCAGCCTAAAAAATTAAAACATGATGATATTTACACACGATGATGTCGTATTGAATAAAAAAGAAATAGCCAATGGACACAACTAATGGTTAACAAGAAGTCCTGGTCAAATATAATCAACAGGTTTAGTCATTTTAAAGGGAAAGTTCACCCTAAAATCAAAAACAGATATTTTCATCCTACCTCCGGTGCTTTTTAATCAACCGTAAGGAAGCATGCATCTAGTCATGGACGAGAGGCATGACATTTAAACATTAATGACATCCTCCTTGACTGTGCTACAACCTTAGCTAGCTCAGTGGTGCTAGGTGAGCTAGCAGTAGATGAGCGCTTCCCTCTGCGCGGTAACACGGTCGGCAGGTGTAAGTTGGTAGAAAGAAAATAGTTCCTACATGAAACTGCTCACAACAAGGTCTGTGGTTATCTTGAGTAACCAGGTCATGATTTCTGGAAAGAGACATTGATGTTGAGTTTGTTCAAATGTATTTTTTTGGCACTTTGAGCACCACAAGCTGAGTGCCATCTAGTTCCATCATATTAGACAGAAGGCAGACATCTCTACAGCTGATATCTCCAACACTCAGCAACTCACACCAAACCAATCCAGACTGAAAAAGCACGAGAGGTCAGAAGAAAAACATGCATTTTTGATTTGGGTGTGAACTGTCCCTTTAAGTTTGACTACGATATGTGATATTTAAAACCAAAATGAAGACTACAACATCAAAAGACGTCGGTTTGCTCTTCCTTAATTGGGGATTATTCTGGATCATTCAACTGAAAGTTCTTCAAAAAGACCACGTAATTACTCTGTAAGCCTCCCGACTCGTAAAACAACAATTTTGGTGCAAGTCAAGATTAAAGGATAAGGCTGGCGATATTATATTTTCTCTTATTGTTGACATGAAAACATTTAAACTGACAACATGTTGGTCTGTCTCTCAGTACTTTCTGAAATCCCCAGCCTGTGGGCGGGCGGGCGGCCCTTAGCACCAAACCAACTGGTTCCTACTAAAGATGTAAATCAGGAGAAAACAGGTCACAAATATAGAGTTTCATTTTTGATACAAGGCTAAATACCTTTCAGCAAACATTGCTACCCTGCCAGGAGCAGGACGTCTACAGCTATCAGACACTTAAATACTTTTTAAGACCCATTTAAAAACATTTGTAGCCAATTTAAGACTGATTTTTGGATGAATCATCTTATTCTTGTTCAGGCATTACTGTTACATGGTCACCTGCAGAGGTAGGTTTCACAAAGGAATATAGTTTTAGAGTGAGTCAGATGAATTTACATTTTGCTGACAGGTAAATGCAAATATAATGTGACAAGACAGTGTTAGGTTTAGCGGTAGGTTCAAAGATTTTTATCATCAGAAATGTGGACTTCGCTCAGAAGAGCTTGACTCATTTTGGCAAAAAGACATTACAAGAAATTCAAAATTAAGACTATGTAATGATTTTTAAAGCCTTGTATTCATAAAACTGAATTTCAGACATCAAGATAATTCCTCCTGTAAACACCCTGCAGGAGGAATTAGTGCATTTGCCGGGGACTATTTTCAGCCATGGACCTGTTGTGCCAGGCCACACAGGCAATACTTGTAACTAGGATAAGTTCATTGTCAGTTTTGGACTTTTCATGCGATTTAGTGACAATAACAAAAATGTAGAGTGTCACCAAATCTATCCTGTAAAGCTTAAAGGGCCTGAAATCAAGGTTTCTTGTGTTTTTTCCATCTGCTCTAGCCTGAGAGACTCTCAGGAAGGTTTTCTAGCTCTACAGAGACATTCAGTGTAGTGGCACCCAGGGGAGCTGAGGCACTGCTATGCGCGGGGTGCTCTGCAGAGAAGCACACATTTGAAAATGAGTAACTGAAATGCCCTCCATGCGCAGTGAATCTTACTAATCGACAAGGCTGCGCAATAAGCCATTTCTCAGAGGGTTTAATGACACGGCACTGATGTCAATTGCGAGACTGAAAGAATTCTTAAGGCAGATAATTGTTACTGTCTGAGGAGAAAATGTGCTTAGTGACACTGTCGTTTCTACTGGTACCCTCGGTGCGGCTGGAGACAGCCGATTGCTCTTCTAAGTGACATTTTCACTCAAATCGCGAGGAGGAAGAGGACTAATCTTTCCTCTAAGTGTCTGTCTGAAACAGAGTTATCATCAAGAGGTGTAATGAGGTGTGCACTACACTTTCCCAAGGTGCTGTTGCTAGGATACCACACACGCTCTAGGGGCTTTGCTTAATCAAAGAAGAATTACATTGTTTTTCCACCATCACTTGACTCAGTGTTTATCCGTCAGAGCCCAGCAGGGACTCCTTTTGAATTCGCTGTAATCACCGGAGCAATGAGCGCACAGTAACACCTCCTCACTGGTTACTGAGAGCCTGTTACTGCAAAACTTGATATTTCGACCCCATGGGGAGTGTCAGGCTGGGGTTAAGGAGCCTCAGCTCTGAAAATCAGAGGGAAAGACTGAGACAGACAGCTACTGACAGGGTTTGTGTGTGGCAGCTCAGATCTGATGCACAGCTGCAAACAGTGTCAACAGGCCCAGTGACAGGGAGGCTGAAACTAGGCCGTTTTTAGTAGCAGGTCAAATGCTGGAGGTTGTGATCCTGTCAATAAATGTGACACACTCTGACATGGAGGTCCTCTGAGTGCTACTACTGATGAGCCTGTCATCTGTGAAGCTCAGTAAATGACTAGTGACAGCACACAGATCAGCTCAAGACCCCACGATGAATACACTATCTGTCATGCATCATCAAATTTGTCATGACTCAGTCATGCAGCACAAAATTACAATAACTACCTTCCATTTAACCATTTTACTGCACGCGCATTTGTTAACCTTGTTTCTGGTTACACTTCATTCTCATTGAGGTCTTTGTAACACCCTCCTCGCTGTGACTGAATCCAGACAGGCAATTACTTTCTGTTTGCCTGTTCCCTGGAGCTCTGTTGTTCCCTTTACCTTGCGCGCTTCCATCTGGGCCTCCTGCTGGCAGCACTGCCGGCAATCGGGCTGGAGCTTGGTGAGGCTGAACTCCCCGAGCAGGTCACAGGAGCTGCACAGCAGGTTGCTGGAGAAGCCCAGCTCCCTGCATGCCTCAGACGACAGATCGGCACCGTATGCCGACAGCTGGAAAAAGGAATGAAGGGGATAAGAGTCACAATGAGAGGAAAAAATAAAAGGCAGAGTAGCTTTGCATGTGCAGATGTGTGAGGATAAAAAAGCACTATGTTACTGATAAGAAAGTCTGAGATAGTGGACGACTGTGGGCTTATTACGTGCAATAAAATCCTGAACACGAACACAGATGAGAACCACGTGACATGTATGTAATGCTGGGAATAATTCAAAATTGAAATAGAAATCAAGACAGCACTCAAATTTAAATTTTTAATATCAACACACGGCCATGTAAGGCAAGATGCCCTGCTTTAGCGTGTATTCTGGTAATGTCATTGCTTTACTACATTAAGGATTCAGCACACAGTCTTGAAGGTTTAATAGTGAGTGAGAACATTGTGTCTTCTTTTTAGTTATTCAGAATTTCAAGGACAACTTCAGTGTATTGTAGAAGAACGTATTCTTAATCTGCCTATAGGACATCAGTGCTAAAACTGCAGTATAGTCATCTATGATCTACAAAATGTGTACTCAGTTAATCAAAAATATAATCTTTCAGTAAAAGAACAGGATCTGTCATCAACAAATTGTTTCACATTTCCATTTTTCAATATATTCTTTACTAAAATGATTTACTAAATAAGAAGACTGAGTTGTCATCATTAATAGATAATTACAGCAAAGATCATGAGTACAACAGATTTGATTGTCTGGTAGGAATGTGGGTAAACAGGCAGGCTAATTAACAAGATGATCATCCTCTTTGCTGCTTAAGAACAAAAGTAAAACTGTGGTTAAAAGTTCCAGTGTCATAGTGAATAAGAGAGGGAGCAGTTGATGTTGCTAGGTACTTTGTTTTGTCAGATTTTCTTTGACAAACAAAAGACTACCTGACAGAAATCTGCTTTCGCTTTCAGGTAGTCAGGAACCCAGTGTCCTCTCAAGTCTGATTACCCCATAAAAAGTCCCCTATTTGTCTTTAAACGTGTGGAAATAATTTTAGCACCCTGTGTTGCACACTCTTTTCTTATCAATACGTTTTCACTGTACTTTAAGCTTGAAATAAACTGGCTACAGGACGTTTGGGACTCATTTTACAGAGCAGGGAACAGATTCTGACAGGAAAAGGCACATTTGGACACCGGAAGTCTTCGTTTATAATTGCCTTTCTCTTCCAAAACGTACTGTTCGACACACCAATTAGTTAATGTACAATAAAATACAATTAACTAACAAACAGACACTGAGGATGCTTCACTTCCCCATCGGGGCTCATAGGATTTGAGGATAAGCCACGTCATTTTGGAGCTCCGGGCTCAGCAGGATGCGACTCATAAAACTGAACTAGACACCTGACAGCTTCGCCAACCGTTTATTCTAACTACATAGCACTACTACAAGCTGCGGTAAATGCTTATTTTCATTGTTAATAAACTCACCGTTTGTAAAAGCGACAGAAGCCACAGGAGATACACCTCTCCCGACATTTTAGAGCCTGCTTTGTTAGCAGAAACTACTCTGAGGACCCCTTTATTTACTGGAGGGCTGCCCCGCCGCGCCTGATCGTTAAACGGTATAACTGGTAATTTCTTTTTCTAAAATTCGTCGACGCTTACTCACACAATATCATTCATAGAAGTTGTTTTAATTCATCTAAATTTATTTGAGTAATTTATAAGAATTTAATGTGATTTTATGTTTTTTAAATGTTGGCATATACCAAAGGCGACTCAAAATGTCTTCTTCGCCTCTGATTTTATCGCGGGCCAAAAACAACGGCGCCATCTTTCGTTCAAGTTCAGGCATTTTGTGAAAATTGTCCAATCCGGTTTGAAGAGACAGAGATTTTCGACGAATAGAAAGCTTTAGCTGTGTGGTGGACTGTTGATACATCCAATGGTCTGAGTGGTAGTAATATACTGTCCGTGGTGCGGTGGTGGACACACACTGGATGGGACAGGACAGCGCTACATGGGGGACGCAGGCGACAGCGGCTGGTACCTCCGCTCATACACCCCTGAGAGAGCAATTCACACTCTGGAGAAACCTCTAGAGCTTTACGACGCTTCGCTATTGGGAACTGAGTTGATGAAATAACCCAGCCGAGCATGAACACATCGCATTTGAGGTAACCAGAGGATTTGAACAGTGGGAGATATCCACACACACACACACAGAGGGAGAGAGGGCCATGCTCAGACACTCAGCCGCTTTGTAACCACCGTCGTCGCTGTGTGTGTGTGTTTTCAGTGTCTCCTCCTCTGAGCATGGACTGACCAAATCCCTCTCTGGATGATTTGATGGGGCTGCTCAGAGTCATGATGCCGCCCAAGTTGCAGCTTCTGGCGCTGCTGGCGTTCGCAGTGGCCATGTTCTTCCTGGAGAACCAGATCCAGAAGCTGGAGGAGTCCCGGGGGAAGCTCGGTAAGTTTAAGGGGCTGCAGCCCGATCACATCCCGTCACAACACCCCAGGAAACACTGCAGGCTGGGTGTGAGGTCTCTCTTGGGTCAGTGTAGATCTGGGCATCACCATTGTTGTGCATTTGGGTCAGTGTGCACAGAGAGAGCAGCACTTCATCATGTACATGGGTCAGACAAAGGCACACAGTCATAAAATCCTGATTTATCTGGGAGCTGATCTACTGAACTTTGCACGCTCATTCTGAATATTTGCATGATTTTAATGCCTACAAAGAGTGTCTACCTCTCATCCTGGTGTGTGCAGTGCATTGTGAGACTGAGGAGGTGCTGCTAACTTCAGCCTGTTGCCCTGTGACAGTGAGTGAGTGTGTGTTTGTATACTTCAGAGCTGCAGTTGTTTTCATTTTTGTTCAGTCTGACAGATATTTTCTGGATGCAATGCAATGTCAGAAAATATTTAAAACTGCCTATTAGAGTTTTTAAAGCCTAAGATGACGTGTTTCTCTTTGCAACCAGCAGCAAATCCTTACATTTGACAATGTGGAACTGGAGCATGGTTGTTATTTCTGCTTAAAAACTATCCACAAAATAGTTGCAGGTTAGTTTCCTGTCATTGACTAACTGATAAATAGATCATTTTTTAGATTAGAAATACTAGGACATGCAGTGTTGGAGCTGGTAATTCTGGAGTTATACTGAAAGGCAGGATGGTCAGTGATGAATACACAGTAAACTGCAAGGCTCCTAGGACTAAGAGGAATCCTCTTTTAGCTCAAAGCAAGTATAAGTGATATTCTACATGCATGGGGACGCCACCACCCTGCTGCAAATCCTCTGCTGCCCCTTTCCCAAACTCTCTACTCTGATTGAAACGTGGCTGGCGCTGCGTTCAAAATCTCATTGCAAGCTCCCATCAGGGGCTCACTCCCAATAAAGATCTGGGACATTGCAGGATTATCTCTCTGGTGCCTCCACTGTGGGGATTTTTTAAGGAACAGCAGAGCGGTGCAGACAATCCGAGGGTGCAGCCAGAGTACCTCAGGGGTTCAAACACCACCTCTTGTATGATTTGGTGAGAGTGGGAGCCTGGCACCGAAGAGAGGCAGCTAACATTTTCACGGCAGACATTTTGACACAGGAAAAGCACAGGTGTGATCAATAATGTTAAAAATGGCCGCAGTGAATTCCATTTAGGTGAGGCACTTCCAGGGTCCTTGTGTTGTGCATGCTGGTTCATTGAAATGGCTTACAGGGACACTTAATGGAGCAAAGACATAGTTACTTTTATTAGTAACACCTGTGCTGTGACAAGTGAGAACGTCTGCTGTGGAAAGGCCTATTACATTTTAACTAGTGCTTCTTTTAAAGGCCCTGCACACCCACACAGGTGTCATTCTGGGAGATGACACCTCTGCTCAGGGTGATGTTGGGTGTATCTTTGCTGGGAAATATGACATCACCAAACTCCATGTATTTATAAGGGTGATAAAGGTGCAGTAGAGAAGGGAGCTGTCAGTCGAGCACAGTCTGTACAGACCCACACGGTTATGAGAACAGGTCTAATTACCCAAAATAAGTAAAAACACTTGTGTGAGTGTGAATCATGGCTGTATAGGGGCTTTAGGGCTGTCTGTAACTAGTGATTTTTGCCATTATTGATTAATATGTTGAGTCTTTTTCAGTCAGAGCTGCCCTAGAGCTGTGGGTGAAGTCCTCAGGTAGCTTTATTTTTCCCAACCAGCTATCTAAAACCCAAATTAACAAATTAAATTTAAAGTTGCAGATATTAGTTGACTAATCGATAGGTCCATCAACAGAAAATTAAGAGGCAGCTACTCTGATCAATGATTTAATTAAGTTCATTTTCAACCTAAATGCTCATTATTTGAGCATTCCAGCGTTTCCAATGTGAAAATTTCCTGTTTTTCTTTTTATTTATAGTGGTAACTTTTAATTGTAGACTGGTGGTCCAAGTAAACATGACATTTGATGACATCACATTGGCTATTAGGAAAATGTAAAGACAGTTTTCACTGTTTTCTAATGTTTTGCAGACCAGGAAATAATCAGCAGAATGATCTTTAAGGAAAATAACCATTAGTTGCAGCCTTGATTAAATTCTTAGTGCTCTAAAACGGAGATAAATTACAATGTTGATGATCAAAACTGTTCCGCATTACAGACAAACAACCTGGGGATAGCTAACGATAGCTACCGGGGGAAACTAAAGCGCTAACATCTTCCTGTCTTGATTGCTCAGAAGTTAACCCACTTCCTTTTTGTTGAAAATCGTGCCATCATTTTCTCTGAGGCAGACAGAATTGCAGTGTGAAAGTGAGGCTTATAGGGAACCAATCTAAATGCTGATGGTGCCATTTTTCTGTAGCCATTACATTGTGCAATCAACATTTGCTTTATAATGATAAGTTCAGGCAAATAAACTTGTCTCTTTCCACTTTAATTTTTTGTCAATTGATTGACTAATCTTTTCAGGTTTTTATGTTTTTGCTTGATTTAAATTTGCAATCAATTATCAGGTTCGTTAGTCATTCATTTTATGCTGACTGACTAAAAGGTTAACAGATATTTCAGCACTTGTTAGGGTCTTCGATAGATGATGTCATGCTGCTTTTACTGGGATTACGTCTAACAGGATTCGTCAATTCATCGATGAGTCATTTGGGAGAAAATTAATCTGAAACAATCTAAATAATAAAGTAATGGTTTTATTTATTTTTCAAGCCAAAATCACAGCAATTCACTTGTTCAAGCTTCTCAAATGTGGATATTTGCTGCTCTTCTTTGTTTTCCATGCTTGTCTTCCTGGGGATTGTAGGTAGGCGAGTAGACAGACTTTGTCAGATGAGTCAAAGATGAGGCTGTGTTGGGAAGTTTCCAGACCAGGCTGTGAATAAAATAGTTAAAGGAATACTTCACCCCGCAAATGACCATTTGTGTACACGCTGTACAGCCCAAGAGAAGAGAAAGTTCTTAGGATGGAGGGCTAGATTTAAAGATTTCATCTTGCTGAAGCGTTCTCGAGCAAAACACCAAATCTTTATCAATTGAAAGGTCCAGTGGTGCAGCTCTGTAGCTGAGCTCGACCTCTGGCCTCCCTGTGGATGTGAGAGAGGTGTTAGTTTAATGGTTTATTTTGTTGTTTTATTTTCCGGTGGTGCAGTGGTTAGCAGGGTCCCTGGTTTAGACCCAGGGTAGGGGAGCCCTTCTGTGCAGAGTTTGCATGTTCTCCCCGTGTCAGTGTGGGTTTTCTCTGGATACTCCAGCTTCCTCCCACAGGTCCAAAGACATGCAGGTTAATTGGTGACTCTAAATTGTCCGTAGGTGTGAATGTGAGTGTGAATGGTTGTCTGTCACTGTGTGTCAGCCCTGTGATAGTCTGGCGACCTGTCCAGGGCGTACCCTGCCTCTCACCCAATGACAGCTGGGATAGGCTCCAGCCCCCCTGTGACCCCCGACAGGATAAGCGGGTACGGAAAATGAATGAATTCATTAATTTTCCAATACTTCACCCACAAAATGACATTTTTCTATAATCCGTCACCCCATGTTATGTTGAATTAGGTAAGAAAACTTTGTCTCATGTGGTCACGGTGAACAAAGAATCTAAAAATGGAGAAAATTCTTGATGAATTGAAGTAAAAGGGGGGCTGCGTTTCACAACAGCAAACTGTATCAAAATGTCCATTTACAAACACAACTCGGCAGTATAATCTGAGTCTTATTTATCCAGACGTATCCTCAGTACTTCCCAAACGTGCATTTTTGCTAAAACCTTGCAGTTTAAAACACTTCTGCATAAACAATCTCACTCCCAGATGAGCAGTGCACCTGTGCTATTTTGTGGAGAAGTGTTTTAAACAGTAAGGATTTCATGAAAATGCATGTGTTTGGGAAGTACTTAGCATTCGACTGGATAAATGAGATTTGAATTATACAGCAAGAGTTGTTTGAGAGTTTGTAAAGTGATGTTTTGATAGAGTTTTGCTGTTGTTAAATGCGGTCCCCCGTGACTTCAGTTCGTCGAGAATTTTCTCCGTTTTGGATTCTCCGTTCACGGTGGAGGCATGCGAGAAAAACAAACTCTTTCTTTCCCGCATTCAACGTCACACAGGGTGAGTAATTGATATACAAATTAGCCATTTGTGGTGTGAAGTATTCCTTTAACAATCACTTAAGTGATTAAAGTATCCCAGCTGAGTTTTCACATGTTGGAACAATCAGGAGTGCTGGTGGTATGGATGGCTATATTGGCCTGTGACATGGTTTACTGCTGCTGTAAAGGGCTATACTTTACACCCAGTGAAAATCCAAACTCTCCAGGGCTGCACACACGCACACACAGAAATACACACACACTCTCCCGATGCTGAAACAGAACCTGAGAGGCCTTTCCCCCGACTGCCCACCGCCACGAGAATCTGTTGACTCGGCAAAAAGCGCTCTGATGGATGACTGGACTGAGCAGACGTCTGTATACTGGAGCTCTGAATTATGTGCTGCATAGCCAAATAGTTGTGACTGAGGCTTTCACAGGCACGATGCTGACAGACAGCCGCAGGGCCGGTCACATTACCAGGTACGCCTGCTGCAGGTCCGTCTGTGCAACAATTAAAACCAGCCTAACAACCACAACAAGGACAGGTGGCGTCCAAACCCAAATCACTTATCTGCAAATGACTCTTGCGTGATAAAAACAGAAGAACCTCTACGTGTCACCTTCCTGCATCATGTTTTCACATGTTCACAATTAACTACATGCAGGCTGGAATGACCAGCGCCCTCTCCTCGCAGCGTGGGATCCTACTGCCTGACACACAGGTTGAATCATCTCCCCCATTAGACACCTCCCGCAGGGTAGACAAGCTGTGATTTGCTTCCAAGCTAATCGTCGTCCCAAGGTTTCCCTGAGAAGTCTCCTGCATTACAATCATGCCGCGATGCAGCTGTGTGTCCTGCTGTGGGCCTAATCCATTATCCTGACGGTATTTCTCTCCGGCTGCTCACCAGCACTGCTGCCGGCTGGGTCAACAGTAATGCAGACTAACTGAGCAGGGATGGATGGATGGAAATAATAAAGTTTCTTTAATAAAGAGCCACGAGCAGGGATTCAGGGCTGCTTTCCCTGTCAGGGATGCCATTAAGTCCCTCTCAGTTCAGGCAATTTCAGACGCTCACCTTGGAGAATTTCACAGTATTATTCTGAAGTCTGAGACGGACATTTCTGCGTTATGTTTCATTGATGTCAAACAGGAGACGAATGCCTGAATTGGATTCAGCTGTGATTAAATCGTCTCCACCAGTCGAAAATTTGATCAGTCCATCATCTGCACTTTATAAACAGCACCTTGAAGGCCCGAACCAGAGGATAATCTGGTTCTTAAAAACACCTGAAAAGAACTGTCGCATCAAAGTAAAAGTAAAAATGTCCTTGTTGAATAATTTGCACTTGCCAAAAAAGTAGACGTCTTTATGCAGGGGATCACGGAGGATAAAATGCTCGCTTGGTATGTTTCTGCAAACCACAGATAGCTGTGTTACATTTGTGTGTTTCATAAGCATCATATAAACATTTCTAAAGTGAAATAGTTCAACTTATGTGTATAAGCTCATTTTCTCATCAGCAGGAGGAGGAAATGGTGAATTGCACGAGACCTTGGGGTATTTTTAACAACACATTGGGACATTTACAGCTGTGTTTTTTGAGCCTGAACCAGGTGTTATTTATTTATTTATTTATTTATGTATTTTTTAGGGAACAGCCAGCTATTTTATATAGAACAGCTAGAGATATGTAAGAAAGTGGGGGCTGAAGAATGGGGATTACATGCAGCAAAGGAATCGAACCCTGGCCGCTGATAAGGACTCAGCATACATGGGGAGTACACTCTACCTAGTGAGCTAGAGGTCGCCCCAAACCAAAATTATTTTGGCAAGAGTTTGGGACATATTGAGCCATGTCTTTGGCAACAGAGTTGGGTATTTTTAGTGAGATGTTTGGACATTTGCAGCCACGTTTTTGGTGACAACACCAGGTGTTTTTTACAAGACGTCAGGACATTTCCAGCCCTGTTTGTGGCAACAAAAACAAAAACGAGTTTTTGGTGACAGCACTGACTGTTTTTTACAAGACGTTGGGACAATTCTGAGGGTTTGGGACATTTCCAGCTGTGTTTACTTATATAAAACCTGGTATTTTTAAATAGACATTGTGATATTTCCAGCAGTGTTTGTGGCGATAAAATTTGGTATTTTTAATGAGATGTTTGGACATTTGCAGCCATATTTTGGTTACAAAACCAGGTGTTTTTTATGAGACGTTGGGACTATTCCAGCTGTGTTTTTGTTAACAAATTTGGTTATTTTAATGAGATATTGGGACATTTCCAACTGTGTTTGTGGCGACAAAGTTAGGTATTTTTAATTAGATACTTGGACATTTCCAGCCGTGTTTTTGGTGACATAATTGGTTATTTTTAATGACATATGAGGACACTTGCAAGCCGTGTTTGTGGCAACAAAATTGGGTATTTTTAATGAGATATTGAGACATCTCCAGACGTGTTTGCGGTGACAAAATCTGGTATTTTTAATGAGATGTTAGGGCATTCAGCAATGTTTTCTGTGACCAAACTGGGTATTGTAAGCCAAAACATGATGTTTTGGCTAACCACATGTT
The DNA here is from genome assembly GCA_019142605.1 of Cephalopholis sonnerati. NCBI lineage: Eukaryota > Metazoa > Chordata > Actinopteri > Perciformes > Serranidae > Cephalopholis > Cephalopholis sonnerati. Next base: position 10,076,966 of record JAGQAX010000010.1, read on the forward strand.
AACCACAAAGTTGTCACAACATAAAATTGAAAACTGAGGTGTAAAGAAACATTAGGTTTCAACATATCTGCTAGTTATTGAAACATACAAATGTAACTTATCCGTGGTTTGCAGAACATATAATGCCAACATCTATTCTGGTGATTGGGTTGCATGAGGACATCTGTGTGACTGTTCTTGTGAAATTGATATGTTAATATAGTACTTTGTGTGTGTAGATTAATTTGCCACTCATTGCTTTGTAAGTGCAAAGCTGACACACATCATATCTCTTCACAATAAGCTCAGTAAAGCCAATAATACAAAACCAGTGTGGTGTATTGTGGGTAATATTTTGATAAGAGCGCCATGAATTTCAGTAGGGGTTCTGAAACAACATTTTTTATGATTCTCTTTTCTGGCTGAAAGGATGTTCATTACGCAGTTGAGTGCATCATTATTTGTGTAACATCTGTCTCTGCTACCTGCTTTTATAGATTCAAGCCATGCTGAACTTATTTCCTCAGGGAGAATATTCATAAACACGAAGGAAACCTTAGTTTTCATTCTAGGAATCCCAGCTTTTGGGCAGTGTTTCTACCCTTTTTTGATGCTTAACAAAATCAGTTGATAGTAAAATTTGTAGCTGTAGGCGGCAGGTTAATTCTAGAGGGCATTTATGGTATGTTGAGAGCAGCTTAAATAGAAGCGTTGTGTATAAAACTGTCACCTCATGGCCCTTGTAACTGCAGCAAACCACCTCTTCACCTTTGTGCCCTGCAGGCCATGTGAGGGCTGTGTGTCACCCAGCGGGAGAGATATTTAGAGACCGCCCCCCTCCCCAACATCATCGCCTTTTATCTGCTGGCCGTTATTCAGCCTGATTAAAGGAATTCAATTTCCATCTGTTGCGTGGTGATATTTAGTTCCAGACACAAGCGGCTCTGTGATGAGCTCTGAGAGAGAAGAGAGATGCTGTTGAATGCAGAAGAAGGACGGAGATGCATGCCTTCATTGTCAAAGTGTTTGCAAAGCTGACGCAAGACTTTTAAGTATTCATTTGTCGCCGCAGCCCGTCGCTCCCGGGCTGGGGTTTGAATTTGACTTTGATTGTCATGCCAGGCACTCGCAGCCTCCAGCCCACCCTCACACTCCTGCCACCGAGGGACCTGGGGATCTGGTCAGGAATTTGCTCTTGAAAGGACGTTGGTCAGGCATCACTGGTCTGTCCTCATGCACACGCTGCATAGACTTTGATTGGACGACTTTATACCTTCGAGCTGCCCCGCTGCTGCCTGAACCCCACTGCTGCACATCATTCATCCTGTCACCGATAAGACCACGAGCTGCTGTTTGAAATTTTACTTTATTGATGATCCAAGCATCTACCTGACTCCTTTCACTCCCACACATTCGTCAAGTGTGTGTCAACTGGTTTCCTGTGACTCACTCAAAGGGCAGCAACACCAAACGGTGGCTTCCTTTTTGAAGCTAATTGGTGACACGTCGGCAGCACTTAACTAGAGCCCCGCGTCTTCTCTCCAGCTGCAGGTGCAAACCTCAAGCTCCTAAATTTGTAACCTTCTACATGTCTTCCTCTTGTTGTTCTCTTATCCTTCCTGTGGACACGGCACTCAGATTCCCTTTGAACTCTCACTGACACCCCACATCTCTGTTTTTAGCTTCCCTGAGGGTTATAAAGGGTGCATGAGTCATTTGCTTTCACTCTGCACGTTGGCATCTGCTACCATAAGCAGCCGGTAGCGTCTATCGCCTGGACCTGCCTGCTCAGTCACTCTCTGAAACATGCCATTTGAGCGGCTAATGGAGGGGAGCCCACAGCGGAGATGGGCGTAGGTGTCAGGGATGGATCTGTTGTGGGAGGAAGGGAGGCTGAGTGCTAATGGTCATACTGGGCTCTTGCTGTATTGTTAGAAGCAGGCTTTGATTGGGGCCGAGGATTTATGGCCCCTGGCGCGCACTTTGTCTGACAGGGAATGTGTTCCCTGCAAAGTGGCGCGCACGGCAGCAACCGGAGCCAGCGCAGCGCTCGCTGCTGTAGCAGGATGACAGACAGGCTAAACGGGGCGTTATGGACGGTTTCACACCCTGGATGTAATTGGAGGCCACTCTAGAAGAACACCCCGCTCCAACACCCACCCATCACTCCCCTCAGCTGGCCTCTCACCAATACCCTCCCCACCCACCACCCAACCTCTTCACACAGACACACTTTCTCCTCCTCACAGTCCCGTCCGTCTTCATTTCTTCCCGTGTCACTGTTGGGCAGAGGTGTCAGTTCACTCAACTCGAAAAAATGGCCTTCAAATATCATGTGGCACCAAAACCCTCAGGCCAGAGTAGATTGACTGAACTCGAGGGGGCAAGTGGAGCTCTGAGTGATGGCTCATGAGTTATTATTTAGTTGTAATAAATCAGACGCGGGTCAGCAAACAGTCCTGCAGAGATGCTCAGAGTGAACATTGATCCTGAGTGCTGTGCTGATGTGACTTTTACTTCAGAAGTAATCTGTTTTTCATTCACCGCACTCTATTTTAATGATGATAAAAGCTACAAGATCAAATTTAGGCTCTCTGGGGCTCACACCTTGCCATACCTAGTTAATGCCGGTGGGCTTTTTCGACAGATAGCTGAGCCTGTGGTCATAAACACGTGACAGCAGGTGTCAGTTTCCTCTCCGCTGCAGACTGTTTCAGCTCCTCTTCTGACAGGAGAAACAAACGACTAATAAACCTCTCGCGTGATAATAACTTATAATGACAGTGCTCTCATCCAGCTCCTCCTGGATCAATAGTTGTAAACAACTACTTTATTTGCATGCTGAGTCGCCTTTGTGATATTCAAATCCCCCTTGTGTTTTACTAACCCCATTGGATGAACGCCTGAAAGGAGAATATCCGCCGCTGGCTTCGGAAATAAGGTGCTATCAAAGGAAGAGGAAGTATGGAGGGTGGAGGAGGAGGGGGGTGAAATGAAAGAGATGATTTAATTTTCATTGCGACACAGAAATATTTAAAGCCCCGGCTTGTGAAAATCATAAGCCCCTACACAAAAAAAAGGAGGAACGAAGAAAGCACGCCTGCAGCATTTTTTTACAACCAATTTCATCAGAGTACGGAGGGATAAAGGAGGAAGGAAGGTGGTCGAGCGGCGCTGCCCTTCTTCTTCCTCAGCCCCTGGTTCAACTTTGCTCCTATTAGTTTTAGAGTTGGTTTAAAGCTGCCTTTATCTTGTTTTCCTGTTACACCAGGCATCCTCAGGGACCAATATGGTGGTACTACACCGTCTCCCCCTCGCCAGACTTCTCCAGCTCTTTTCCACCTGTCTGTTCCTCCCCCTCTCTCTTCCCTCCATTGTCTCCATCTTTTTCTCGTCTCTTTGCATGTGTCTCTCCTCGCTGCACTGAATGGTGTGGGGAGCATTGCCAAACAGCCTGAAATTCAACTTGAAGTTCATTAGACAGAATACAAATAAGAGCACGGCAAACAGCTGTGTTATGTGTGTGAGCAAGACCTTATTAATGAAATATCTGGGTCGCTGAATATTCAGCTCGTTCACTCCGACCGTCCCCTGCTGAGTGAGGATCAGTAGATTTATGTGAGTCTACATCTCTGTCTCTTTCTCTGTGGTGTTCATATTTTTTCTCTCAGCAATGCTGCACACAAGGTTGATTGATTAACCATTTTTTTATTAGACTAGTGTCTGTATCCATCCTGCCCTGCCTCTCGCTAATATTCACGCCGCGCCGGTCCAATACACTGGATTAGCATTGCTGCAGATTCTGACCTTATTAAACAGATTGGGCGTCAGTCAGACATGATTTATTGAACAATAAATACTGTCTCTTTGTTGCTGCTGTTAAAAAATGTAAATAGAGTTTTATAAACCCTCTAGAACAACATAATTAAAATTTGCACAAGCATCAAGATAATGTTTCTGTATTAATGTCTTTTCTCATTAGGTTTGCAACAAACAATTATTTTCATCATTGATTAGTCCCCCAATTACTTTGGGGATGAATCCATTAATCTTTAAGCCCATTAAATGTTAGAAAATAGTGAAAATACCTTCCACAGTTTGCAAGAGCCCATGGTAATGTCTTTTCAATTTAAAGTGATTGAGTGCTTTGTGTTTACAAACATTTATATTAACCTAATGAAACTGGTCCGTGATAGAATTTAACAAAGATTATTATTGTAGAAACAGACAACAGGTTGCTTTCCATTTTCCTCAGAGCCTAGCAACGACAAACAACACAGAAGACACTGCATTTTGTTTTCCACAGCTACTTCAGTTGTTCCATCGTCCGCCTTTTCAGTTACTGGGGATATGAACTACACAACACTTACATTGATACTCTTTGGCAACTGGGTATAGCTACCAGTAGCTACTAGGGAAAACAACAGTGTTATTTTCTTCCTGTTTGGTTGTGTAAAGGTTGACGCACTTCCTGCACATGTGCCCCAAGTCGAGTCTTCATTTTAGAGATAGTACCCAGGGTTAGACAGAGTTGCATAGTGAATGAATGAATGAATGAATTTTATTATTGTGTCATGTCCAAATAGGACCCATCCCTTTCGGGATTATAAGACACCACAAAACTGTATTAAATTATAACATTCACTTCCTGTTGATGACACCACACTTGTGGTGAAAGTGAGGCTTATAGGGAGCCAGTGTAAACGCTGATGGTGTCATTGTCCCTTAGTCCTTACATTGTGCAATCAACATTTACCTCAAAACTTGTCTATTTCCATTTTAATATTGTAGATAGTCGCTCAGCAACACTTACCTTTTATTGATGTCCATTTTATTAGATTAATAAAAGTGCACATTCTCACTGTGTGGCAACGTCAGGAGCTGAAAAATGAAGTCAACACGGAGGTGGCAAAAAACTGCAGTTCACTGAATGGCTACTTGAGGCTGGCTCCATGAGCCAGTCAGTCCCAATAAACCCCTGTGTTACAATGCCCAACTTTACAGCAGAAATAAACATGTTTACAGCCTGGTACAAAAATGGTTTTGGTCTCTACGGTTAATTTCAACATTCATGACGACAATACGAGGGTGAATTTTTATATAACTCACCTGTTTACATTTTATTAAGGCTTAAAGTTAGGCATAATTAAAGGCAGGCCGCGTTGAGTGACAGGCTGTCTGCCAGTAGTGTCCTCAGCTTCTCAATCAGATCCACTCCTCGCTCCTCAGCAGTGCCAGCCCCTGGCCCAAATATGGTCACTTCTGGCTCCAGAAAATCAAGATTAAATGCGGGGCTTAAAAATGGGAGTCCACAAACCCGTTGGTGAAGTCACAGTAGCTACGTCCATTATTTTTACAGTTTATGACTCATACCCATAAATCAGAATATAAGTTAATGCTTATTTTTCAAAAAAAAGAAAATAAATCTCTACTAATCACAGGTGGGGCCGCCTCCATGTGGCCATCTTTATACCAAAACCTGCCTCCTACATTACCCACAATGCAACTTCTAGACCAGCAAGGGTTAATTCTGAGATTTGGGTGTGTTATGCTAGTAGCGGCTAATGTAGCCTTGAGCTGCTAGCCTCAAGCAGACATAAGGAGCGGGCTCAGAAGTCTGATGAGCTCACTTCTTTCTAACTCCACACCAAAAGATTTTTTTTTTACTTCCAAAGTTGTAGTCTTCGACCCAGCTGACTTAAACTCATGTGACATTTCTTCTTCATACAGTAGCAGGGCTCAACACTAACTTTAAAAGTGGTTGCCAGCCTGGTCATCAGGCATCAACTGTTGGTTGCCAGAACTGAACATATGGTCGCCTTTTATTTACATTTTGAGTAATTAAGACACTATGCGTTGAGCCTTATTAATGGAAATGTGACATAAAAGAATGTTTTAAGTTCATTTAGTTTGTGTTTCATCTGATACTGTTTTGAATTTTAATCTTAAGTGTTATTAGTTAAGTTAATGTATCCGCCCTCAATTCCTTCTATACAAAATATTTTGCTTAACCCCACCATTCTGTAGGATGTGCCACTCTGAACTTGTGAACTTGATGTGTCACTTATCTAGATGCATGTTTGCAGTTTTATTTTCCGTCCAGCTCTAAGATGCCGGGTACTTCACCTCCCAAGACTTCACAATTTCCTGTTTAGTTTTTTGTTCTGGTTCATCTGGTTCTTTGTCATTTTAATCAATTTGCACATCAGTTTGTGATGTTGATGGGTGAGTCGAACTTTTTACCCCACAGTTAATTAACTCAATTTGCTTCGCTGTTGTCTCTAAACAGATGCTTGTGCACACGCGAGTAAATGCACCACACACATCATGTGCAGCATTGTGTTGTTTGTTCTGACTTTAACAGAAATATTTAGACATCACTAATCTAACAAATAGTGAAATATATTTATTTCAGGGTGCACGTTTGCAATTTGCTCTTCTGGTTTTTATGGTAAAAAGTGGTTGTCGATGATGACAATCAAAGGCCAGTAAATGGGTGCCAGTTTCCCAAAATGGCAGCCAATGGCAATCTGGCAAACATTACTGTCAAGCCCTGAGAATATAATGTGTGAAACTTGGTGATGTCCCCTACACTCTAACATTGCTGTGAGCGTGACAGAGAAGAATCCACCATATTTCACTTTTTAAAAATCATTTTAGAGCTTTTCCCATCTGATTCCAGTGATTGGAAAGTAAAAGAGATTTTAGTGAGTGAGTAAATCAGGCTGAAACTAAAAGACAGAAAAAAGATTTTGAAAAGTGAAGGGGATCGTTTTAGCACCACTTGAAGAAGTAATGTATATTTACAGACGAGCAGATGAACGATCTAAGTCAATTCCACATAATGTCATCAGATTCATATCACCATCAGTATCTAGAGAGTAAAAGTGGGGCCTGTTCATCCTGCCACAGCGATCCACTGATGGCGAACACGGCCCAACATCCTCACTGGATAGATGGCCTGCAGACGCTAAATATAATGAGATGAAATAAGAGAAGCAGTGAACTAAGAGATGAAAGACGCACAGATAAGCCTGCAGAGATGCAGTGATAACAAGTTGAACTGGTGTCGTTGCAGAGATGTTCTGTATAACGCTGTAGCACGTTTCTGTGTGGGACGGATCCTCTGCGGTGTTCACCTGTCCCTCCCACTCGTCATTAAAACTATGAATAGCTGTCGTCTGCTCTGTCTTAATAGAGTGTGGAGTTCTCCCCGGACTCCCATACATGCATTATTAATTATCTGTTGCAGGGCCGAGAGACGGAGAGGGAAAGGGAACATCAGATATCTGGGTTGTAGCTTGCAACCAGATCTGCGCTGTTATGCAAACATTGTTTGTTGTTATATTAGGATATGAGGGCTCTGAGCAAAACAGAGTTGTGTTTCATTGTGAATCCATATTCAGCTGCTTTAATTTGTGCAAGTTTCTCCCACTTCGCGCTCTCACAGATTTGACTGCGGCGTTTGTGAGGCTGTGAACATTTAGCGGCGACAGAGACATTCCTGCTGCGGTTTCTTTTCCCCTAACAAATGCATTTGATGGCACTTCTCCTGACAAGAGTTGCCCAGATATTTTCTCCTTCCTTTGAAGCGCAAATGCCTCTGAAAATGTTGGCTAATTCCCACTGCTTAGTCATTGACAATCTGTGCCAAGATGAGATCTGTTCCAATCAATCGTGCCCCCCCCAGCCCCCCTCCCCACCGCAACCTGTCAGACCCGCCTTTACTTAACAAGGCAGGGGAATGATGGGATCTGCCATCTGTGTAAATTGCTCCATAATCTCATCTGACTGGCTGTTTCTGATGAAGCAGACAGAACGTGGCCCCCTTTACTCTTTCTGTTTTCCCAGACATTATTGGCTCACCTGTCAGACAGCACTACCGGCTTCGATCGCACAAAAGACATATTAGGGGAGAAAAGTGGCAGGTTGAACCATGACGATTATCATCTCCATCTATTCCGAATTGTTATCATTAGTGTAGGGACATGGCTTGCATTTAGACTAGAAATTATAAATGGGCCACATGTGGCTGGATCTTATTTAGTGTACCCTTGAGTTTAGTAGAAACAGCTTGTTTTTCATCTGTAGTTCATGAACTTCACAGAGCAAAAAATACCCCATCCACAGTTGCTGCTCTTTTAGCTTGGGCTGCAAGATGTGCAAAAAAAAAATTCATATTGCTATTATTTTGACAGATACTGGGATTGTAATGGGAGTCATGATTTTAGTGGGAATGTGATTTTTGCATTTGATTTCCACAGAAAAAAATACAAAAATGATGATGAAGGGATTTTTGTTGGGGTCTGTACTGTTCTACGTCTGGAATATGATATGTAGGCTTGTGATTGTAATGTGGACAATATTTTGATTAAGCATGCAGACCTACTTTTAGCAGTGTGTTGTAGTCAAGACCACCAAAACTGAGACCAAATCATGACTAAGGCCAGTTTGAGTCCCACACTGCATGACACACTTACAGTCAAATTGGAACATGCAAACCATATGCACTCCTCTAATTGATATTAAAGAACCACATTTCCATAAAAACAACCACAGAAAACTAATGAAGATTGACCTCTTTTATTGCCGTAGGGGTATCAACAGTTATCCATGAATTGGTTATCTGCTGAGAATATATTCGAGCAGTAACTATGTCGGTCTCAAGGTTAATTTTGCTATTCTTAAGTTTACTGCAATGCGCACCAACTGCGTCTGGACCAGTCTCAACGAACAGTGTTGCTGTGGAAACATTGTACCCGCCCTCCTTTTTTGGGGCGCCCACTTGCTCATCTGGTAGAGCGGGCGCCCCATGTTCAGGGCCTGTGTCCTTGCCGCAGCAGCCACGGACTCATTTCCAACCCACGGCCCTTTGCTGCATGTCATTGCCCCTTTCTCTCCCTCATTGAAACTATAGCTGTCCTATCAAATAAAAGCAAAAAAAAAACAAAACATAGAAAAAAAGCTCAGTTTTTGAGTTAGCCCCTTTTACACTGCTAGATTTTCCACTAATGTTGGGCCGTTTTGCCGGCACACAGAGCCGGATTGGCGAGTTGATCCGAGGTGCCCAATTTTCCGCCTCGTAGGGTAGTCATATTGGCGGAACGGTTTTGGTCTAAACAGAGCGAGGCAGCTTTCCGCCTCGGGAGGGTCTGTCGATGACTTGTGGGAGGGGCTGTTGATGACGCCGCACGTTCGACCCACAGGTGTGGACTTCAAAACAGGAAGCAACTGATAGCAGGAATGAGTATCTAGCAGCACTAAGGAGACGCAAAGCAGAAGATGAGCAGCTGGGGAGATAAAGAATTGCGCGCCCTCTTTGCCCTCGCTAACGAGGAGGCCATTAACCGTCAGATGACGGGGACCGTGAAGGACGGGCCGATGTATGAGAGAATCGTGGAAGGACTGACCAGCCGCGGCTTTCCTCGGTACGTCACCGTTTACGTCAGACGCTGGGCTACACGTTTTGTTACTTGCTCACGCCCCCATTGCCCCGAAAAAGGCACATTCTGTATAAACAAAAGTAGGCAGGCAATTCCTATTTAGAAAGGGCTTCTGTTAGCACCATTAGCAGTGTCAGCGCTGCTGGTGGTGCTAACATAGTTAACAATGCTAAAGGGTTTTTGCTGCTCAAAATAAAGCTGCTTATTCACCAGAGCTCACTGGGGCGGGGGACACCAGAGGGTGGCTACCGTGTTTCTGCTCCAGTGGTAATTGCCAAATGAGCGGCAGCGCTAGCTAGCTCCCAGCCAACCCTGGTGGTGTGCAGTGTAGAGTGCCCAAGGCTGGCTAATCAGTGAAGACCAAAGGATGGGCAGTGGGCACTATGTCTCCATATGTTCTACATTCTACATTCTACAGCAGTCAGCAAAGTCACCAGAGAGTAAAATAAAAGGCAAAACATTTACATCACAAAACATTAAAATTTAACCACCTCTAAATGGATAGTGCTTTGAAATGTGGTGCTAAAGCTCACTGAGTCAGTGTAGCGCCGGATTAAAAGAAAGGCCTCATGTATTTCAAGTCATTTTGCATTTTTTCCTTAAAATAATTCATGGGTGTCTACCATCGAAAGCAAGATTAATCGAAACTGACACCCCTAATTGCTGTATATACAGTTTATGTGTGTATGTAATTGTACTAGCAGAAATACTTTGATAAAATAATTGCAGAGAGTTTTATGTGTAAATTTTCCTTCATTTTTTATGAGCAAACAAATGCAAACTCTAAGAAGCTGAATCAGCTTAATCATCGTTATTTGACAATTTAGTGATACAGTTGTGGTCTTGACCAGTCTCGCAATAAAATCCTGAGTCTTCTTTGTCTGAGACCGCGGCAAGGCCGAGTAAAATGAAACTTTTTGAGTCAGTGGGGCCCAAAGAAGGTCATTTCTGAAGTTTCTAGTGTTAACATCCTCCTCCTTGGTGACACTCAATGGAGTAATTATGGTCTCAAGACCCATACCCCAAACCACTTAACCACTTTAAACTGTCTGCACAGTGCTGTCTGTCAGCGTCGACAAGGCCGTGTTCTGTCTCCTCTCTATGTATGAGGAATGCTTTGTCGGCGTTCTCTGACAAAAACACTCTTGTTTTTAACATGCTACTTCGTCAGGGAGGGAAAAAGCCATTTCCAGGCTTTTCAGGATAAACGACCGTTATGTGGATTGTTTGTGCTGAGTTGAACTCCAGGGCCCTGCAGCAGCAGCAGCATCTCTCCGGAGGCTGGAGTGCTTCCATCATGCACCTGCCATTGTAGGTGGAAATCCGGCTCATGACCTTAGCAGCACGCTGCCCGCCCCCACCTCCCACCGTATTTTCCTCACCTTTCCTGCTCTCCACTGTGCCCTCTAGTAAAAGCAGAACTACCGTGAAAGTCATAACAATGAAAAACTCTTCAGCCTGTATTTATGGAGCCTCACAAAGCAGCGGTGCCAAGTCCGGGACAGGAAATATCACGTCACAGTGAAACTTGTTATTTACGAGAAACTGCAATGTAGCCAGACATTTTATTCCACTACTTCACCTCGCCGGGTGCATCTGTTGATTTGAATTTCAATAGTGGAGCCTTTCTGTTGCTTATATTGCTGTCTGACTTTAATACATTGTTCAGCAGCGTTTCCAGCATTCCCAATCAGGCTTTCCTCTTTTTATGATAAACCTAGAGGACAACAAGTCCCCAGATCTTCCTACAGACAAGACAGTTCTGTATGTGTCTGTGCTTTGCTGTTTGTCAGTGACTGCCATTCATTCAGGGGCCCCAAAAATCCCAGTTTCCCTGGATTTGGTGATTTTATTCTAGCAAATTTGTCAGGGAATTGGCTAAAACTGCAACTAATGACTATTTTCATTACTGGATAATAAATTGATCTTTCTGTTTTTGGACTAATTAATACATAAATGTCAACAAGTAATTAAAAATAGCCTTAACATCTCTTAAAGAAACCTAAGGTGACATGTACAAACATCTTGTTTTGTGCAACTAGCAGTCCAAAACTCAAATTATATTTCAGTTTAAAATAAGGCTGCGTGATAAAAGGATAACAATAATTATATTTACATAATGTTCCTAAATAGAAATAGCAATGAAATAGTAAATGTTTGATATAATTAAACTACCCATAAACCAGAGGTGGGAGGGGGCTAATGCACCTTAAAGCCAGTTGTCATTAAACCATAATTAACCATCTGGTTTCTTCAACTTTCACTCAGAAGCAAACATTAGCCTTCAGACTTAAAGAAATAATGATGTGACATTTATCATGATAATTAACAATATCAACTGATTCAAAAGTTTCTATCGTAATAACATTTTTGGCCATATTGCTGCAGAAAAGCAGCAAATCCTCACATTTGACAAGCTTGAACCAACAAATATGAAACTTTGGTTGATTAAACAGCTTGAGTAGTTACTGATATGAATGTTTTTAAGCAACAAATTTGAGACCAAATTTGAGTTCCTGTGTCTAAACCACATTTTGCGATCATTTTAATTGTATATATTATGGAAATATTGGGACTTGGGGATCTGATACACCAGACTGACACAGTTACTGACCTTATTAAGTGGACTGGGTGTCAACTGAATGTGACCAGTCCACGTTAAATACAGGGTTTTTTTTTAACAGTTACATCCATCGAGGCTGATGACTCTGTTTTTAGTGTCACAGCAAAATCATACTCTAGTTTTAAATGAGGCAAAAAGAGATCACACGTGGAATCTGTATTAGTAGATACCTTAAGTTAAGTTATTGTAAATAGTATCAGGAGAGAAAAAGATGGATCAGCGTATTTTTTGCTTTCATGGTGCATATTCTAAAATTAAGTTCAAGGAGCCGTACACATGCTGTTTTTTTTTTTGCGCCCTCAAATTGATTATTTTCAACATAGATTTCAATTTCACGTGGCAGGGGCGTTCAAACGCTACAGTGACACTGTTGCTCCATGCACGCATTCGCGAGCGCTTGATTTTCGGGGCATAACAGCTGCGCCCTGAGATACACAGAATTCAGCTGTTGGAATGCAGCAGCATATGGAGAAGAAGTGGATCATATCTTTACATATGTCCTACAGACAATATTTTTGGCTTAATGCACACTTACAAAACAACGCCTTGAAACAGCTCTGATTTCTGGTAAGCAGGCTATGATACGCTGCTGGTTATAGTCGCATAGCAACCTCAGATGCAACCTGCCTTCACGCCCTTTGAAAGTTGGCACAGAGTAGTGCCATGCGCCCGACCTCGCCTTTTCCAGGCAGTTAAAGACGCAGCACGTGTACAGCCTCTAAATAAGGAGACCAGGAGGTGTTGTTCCATCATCATGGCACTGGGTCATGTCTAAGTCTCTATAATAGACTATATAATAAAGATGGACAACATGACAGCTCCCCAAAAGTGAGGCCAAAACATCTTGATCGTCCTCTAGTGGCTGGCTGCAGTATAGGACTTGAACCCTGCCCCCTCCATGTTAGCGGATGGGACATTGGCCAAACTAAACAATCAAAGTAAACATCAAATAAATGTTTCCCAACGTAGTGTGTGTCATTTTAGGTAGCTGTTATCACACTCATGTACGTTCAAGAGTTTGTTTTCCTGGTAACTTTGCTTTTTAAATAGTTATTTGATACTGTAGAAAGGGGGTGTGGTGAATGATTGATGGCTGCGAATGTCAGTCGGTGTGCTCGTGATCAGTGGCATTGCTTGTGATTTCTTTAGATGTAGGGAACTAGATACAGCGGAGATTGCTACTGCATACCAGTGCTAGATGGCAGCGGCCATATCTGGAATATTTTGGCCTCATTTTTGTACAGTGGGATGATGTGAGGACACCTTGTCCATGTTTATATTCAGTCTATGGTCTCTATGTATAAATAATGAAGCTGCTGCGAACATACTGCCGTCTGCACTGTACTTAAAGGAAATTCAAGGCGACAGGATGTGTACACAATGCACAGAGGGGTCAATGGGGTCCCAACAGCAAACTTTTACCCTGGGACCCCTAATGGGTTAATGCCGCCCTGCCCCGACTGTTACAAACAGTGATCAAATTGTCTGGCCTCATTTTTGTCAGCCTCCATGTTACTCAGACCTGGTCCTTGTCTCCCTTGTCTCTTCCTCTTTCTTCTCCCCCCTAACCCCCCACCTCTCTCCTCTTCCCCAGCTGTACTGTGGAGGACAGAGCAGAGTGAATGAGACCTTTCATAGAGTGTCAATGTCATACTTGTGTGTCAAAGCCAGTGGGAAAAATGCCTCAGCTTTGGCAATTTACCCATTTTTTCAAAAAGTCCACCTAAACAATTGCACACAAATGTCTCTCCGTCTTATCTTTCTCTAAAGAAATAGCCTATATGAAATACTGCATGAAGCATAAAAGTATTGGCGTCTAGTTTAAAGGAAGTTTTATGTTTCCCTGTGCGTGGTTGTGTCTCTGTTTCTGCTCTCATACTGAGCTTGTTTGAAAGCTCCGAAGGCGTTTTGAATGTACCGAACACCTTCACAATCACTTAATGAAAGCGCTCGTTTATCCGTCTCCTTTTTCCCAGCTCTCTGCAGCTGCCAGCAGCGTCGAGAAGCTGCACAACAGATTCCTCTCACAGCATGTTTCATATTCCTTGTCATCACTTAAATAACAATGGTAATGCAGGTTCTGCTCTGTTAAATCAGGCCTGAATCTCCCCATCAGTCTGACTTCATTCCTCTTTCCTCTGATAATCCACTCTCTGCCGAACGGATCCGGAGACTGAATTAGAATAATTAGAAATTCGTAAGTGCACGGTTCAGACAAATGTTCTTGAGTGCTGCAGTGGTGACATAACCGTCCCCCCTAAACCTGGCACCGCAAAACAGCAGCGTGCATCCAAGTCTATATAGAGGGAAGAGGGAGAAACGGCACCAGCAGCAGCAGACTAACTCGATTTTTATACAGCAGCAACCTAGATCTCCTCCCTGTCATCCTTCATTGATTTTGCAATCCAGCGGCATCCGAGCAGAACCATACAAGCCGTACACCTCAGTCTGCCGCTGATAGCCAATCTCTATTACCCACCTAGCCCAAGGCTTCGGTTCGAAGGGCTAACCCTCTCAGGGGAAGCAGACAGAGGGAGAGAGCTCCGACTGGCGGATCGGAGCGATGATAGATTTATGTGCCGCTTGGAGAAAGGATCATCTTCTCTCCCCCACTTTTATTATCCCATCAGATCTGACGTGATAGCAATAATACATGACGGCCTGTCACATTTTGCAGATCTGGCGGCGAGTATGAATGATGATTTCAAATGCTTGCGTCTAATCAGCCGCGAAATTGCTTCAGTAAATATGTTCGACTACCAGCGTTCTGTCTTCCTCCTGTCTCTCACTTTGAATGAAACTCAGAGTAATAGGCTTGTAGTTGTCACAATGTTTAAGACCCGTGTTGGCTTCACGGTTCATAATTAGCTTTTAATGCACAGAGACGGCTTGAGGGGAGGAAACTGACGGAAATGTGGAATGAAAGGAGGCCTGCTGTGTGGCCATAGTAATTCAGGCTTTTGTTCTCTAATTAAATGACCTCAGAAGGGAGCGCTAAGCTTAAGTTTGTGTGTGTGTGGCGCCCTCTGATATGGAGGTCTGTGCCAAGTGTATTCAGCCTCGCAATGAATAGGGCGTCGACTACAAAGCCTAAGAAGCCCTCTCCGTGCCCGCTTCGCCTCCTTGTTGGTTGTTGGCAATTTGCCACAAAACACCATGTCTTTAACAAGTGGTTTCTGGGCCCCTTTGCATAGTTCAGGGCGTTGTAGTTGGGGACACAGTAGCCCCTGGTCTTTTCTCACTCTCCCCCACCTCGTCTGAGAAAATCTGAGACGCTGCCAGCCTTCCTTGCAAGCTTGAGCTAAATTTGTGTGTTTATACCACAGCAAAGCTAAAAAAGGTTACATGGTGATGCATGCTCTCCTGTTTGGCCCTGAAGATGTCAGCAGTTCAAAGTAGCTCTGCTAAAAATGTGTTTACCTTCTTCTCCTTCTTATCTTTCCTAAAATCACTGACCTTGACTGCTCTGACTCCGTGCAAACTTTGTCACGAAAGATTCAAACATACTGTGGGCAAGCTAGATTAGGTGCATCACTAATACAGAAGCTAATTACTGTTTAAGGGCCCTAACACCAAGCCAACAGTCAGCCGTCGGTCAGTGTCGGGCTTCTGATGAGCTTCTGTTGCCCTAGTTTTTCAGCTTGTTCCACACCGTTGGCACTAGTCGGCCCTTATCTGCTGTTTTCTCACCAATTCAGCACGTTAAATCGGCATCACAGAGCTGAGGAAAGTAAACAAATGACTAAAGTCAAGAAGGCATGAGATTGAAAAGAACTCATTACATTAGGTAAGATAATTTCTCTTAGCCATTGAGCTCTTAAGTAGAAACCGTTCTCTCAACTGGCTAACTAGCGTCTTGAATCCATCCTGTCAGTCTTCCGGTTTCCTTTATTCAATGACAAATATGGACTGCCGCCACTTGCTGGTATGGAGAGTTATTTCCTCTCACACAGACGCAGAACATAGGTGCTAGTTAGCCATTAGTTGTAGCCTTTGCGTTGTGCTGAAACGCAACCTTTTGGCCGAAACGCAACTGACATGAGGCAATGCAAAAGTTGGCCTTTGTCGCAACTAGTTCTTTGATGTCCTCTTACTGTGTCAGCGCCTTAAGGAAACCTAAAACCTCCAGCACAGAGTGGACTTCTCAGTACAGAGAGCAAAGTTAGCATTAGCATAGTGAAAGTTTTGACAGCAAACATGGCAGATTGTGCAGTTTTTTGGGGGATGTAAACTGGACCCACGTGAAGACACTGTAGCATCTATTGTAGCAGAATTTATTGTGTTTCACAACTACTAATGCTGTGTCAGCCACTGCCACTTACAAACTAACAAACAACATAAATAAAAGATGCTAACTACACACTTTTACACACCTTAAAATGTGTCTGGAGGGGTGGTTTAAGTGTAGCAACAGAGTTCAGTGAAAACATATTTTCTCACTTCTCTAATGGTATGTTGCCATGCAGCTAGCTTCTGTCTTACTTGCCCAGTTTGTATATGAGATATCTTGCTCTGAATCTACTGCCAGCACAATGGAGATGAATGGAATTTAATCTGTGGTGCTCGGAGCAGTAAATAAATACATTTAAAAAGCTCAACAGCAAGATCTCTTCCAGAAACAATGTCCCTGTTAGTCTGGATAATCCACAGACCTCACTGTCAACAGTTTTCACTGAGTATTTCTTTAATGGAAAGTAGTTACAGTGAAAACTGTTGACAGCGATGTCTGTGGATTATCCAGAGTAACAGGGCCACTCTCTCTGAAAAACACACTGCTGTTGATTTATTTTTATGTTTTATGTGTTGCTCACAGCAATGGAAAATGTCAAATGAAACTCCATTTAACTCAGATGTCAAAAAACCTGGGCAAACCATTAGAGCCAAGTGAGAAAATACTGCATCATTTTTGTTTTTTTTTAACCAGTTAAAGCCCCTGAAACTCAGTCTAAATCCAAAATATGCGTACAAAACATAACCAGTGACTAAAAAGGCAACAGTCAAAGTTAAACCAGCATTAACTGATTTTCTGTGGGGCACGGCAACATGCTGGTCATTGACAAAAGTCGATATGGCTAAGGGGTTAGCAAATAGTTGCCTGTTTTGACGACAACAACTCCCTGGTCATTTTGTAGAGCTCAAAAATGCTCCCACACTGTCGATATAAGCCTGTGTTTTTGGGCGGATACAAGGCTGAAATGTAACTTTTTCTCAATGCATTAGGTGAGAGGTACGACTCTCTGACACGCACACATGGTTTGGACTTGCGACAGGAGAATTCACTGCACACACAGACAACGTGCCTCATGGGATTGGTTTCACAGGGCAACAATGCAGGAATGAGGATACCACAGATATCGCACCATCTACAGTTCGTACGTTTATGAGACTGTGACGTTATGTAACCAAGGTTATGGCAAAACACGTTAATCCCGATGTCCCCATCAACAAAAACATGACATTTGTGGGTCAAGTTGTAGTTTTCTTTGGGTTGTTTGTCACTATGATCACTATTTTACATTACACCTGGTCATTTGCCCCATTAATGATTGATAAAATATTGATTTAGAGCAGCTTTTAAGTAGGAAACATTCTTCAGAAGTTATTGGATCAGATTTGGTTGACAGTGGTTTGGCAACACAAACACTCCAACTGTCATCTGTAGGGATGCACAATTTTGTCGATATCAGATATGCCAATTTATAACAACTTATTTGGCTGATAACCGATACTGATATCAATATATCCACTTTTTTCCCACCTAATTTTACTGATCATCAAGTTTCTTCTGTGGTGGAATGAACATCATATTATACATGCATACTCTCATCGCGATGGCCTACCTGCAGATGGAGACATGAAATACAGTACTTTTCAATGTATGTAATATTTATTTATTGTGCAAAATAAGGAAAAGCATGTTGGCCGATTCTAACAGTTCATTTTCAGGGCTAATATCAGCCAATAACCGATTATGCGCCAATATTATTGTGCATCCCTGGTCATCAGATGTAGATTCTAATGGTTCTAAATCCTGATTGGTGCATGGAGATACATCTCATCACCTTATTTTAACTGAAACTGAGGCTGAGTTACAACTTACTTACTTACAACTGAGATAACTAAAGCAAAACTAGATTAACCTAAATATTATGTGATATAATAACGGTCAACAGAAAATATCAGAGCCAAAAACTCACCTTCTTTGCCTAAGAGCCGCTACGCAACGGAATGAACAGGAAATAATGTGAAGCCACACCCAGCCCTGTGCCAATTACTACTGCTGGAAGTGAAAGTGACCAAAAGAACGTGTGCAGCCTAAAGGAATAAGTACATATTCTAGCTCCTACAGGTGGAAAATGTCAATCAGTGTTTCCCAAAGCCCGAGATGCTGCCCTCAGACCTCTTGTTTTGTTTTCAACCTAAAGATAATTGGTTTACAGTCACAGAGGAGTAAAGAAACCATAAAAATATTCACATTTAAGAAGCTGGAACCAGAGAATTTTGACTTTTTCTTAAAAAAAAAAAATAGATGACAACTACTTGATTAATTGATTGATCGTTGCAGGTCTAAACTCAGCACCGCTTTCAAACTTTGGCAGAAAGTGTTACGTCCCTGTAAGACCCTATCAGTCATAGGAAGATAGGGACTTTAAGACACCTGATGCTACAAATCAGATGAAAGGCACCTAGTATTTATGACTGGCATTGTCACGGGTTGCACTCCCACTCTATTTTTGCCACTGTCTTGCTCTGTCTCCGTTCACTGTACACCGTTATGAAAATAATCCTGAAAGGAAACTTGAGCCCAGGCGATAAAGTTCCAACATAGCAACTGTTATTGCTGTTGTTGTTAGCTAATGCGTGCTTGGGAAGGACGCGTGAATGAATGTCTCCATTACAGTTGTCCTGCATGCTGACAGCCTTCGGCCATTACGGCCACCTGGCGCTTCTCCACACCATCGGCCACGGAGCAGCAGTTGCGAGCGTGCGGAAGCGGCACGGCTCCGTCCGTAACCAGATCCAGCTCTGATGAGTGGAACATTAACAGCTGCTCAGGAGGAGGGTGTAAGAGAGGGTGCAGTGAGAGTATTTCTCTGTGTGTGTGTGTGTGTGTGTGTGTTGTTGTGTGCAGGCCCACGTGTGTTCGCACAGATGAAGGAGAGGGCGGCGGAATCACAGTTGACATCTTAATTGGCCGGCGGTGCCAGATGCCAGCCTTTAAAGCTGGCCAGGCCAGTCCAGGCTGTAACAGTGTCTCAGCAGCCAGGCAGGGCTTTAGGCAGGGCTTTAGGAGCCCGCTGGCTCCACTCAGTGCTCCCACGGGTATTAGGTGCTCCAGTGTTGTGCGGCCTCCCCTCTCCTCACACACACACACACTCACATAAACACCCTTCTTCTTCTCGCTCCATCCTTCCTGCGGAGCACTCTGAGGCATTGTCAACACCAGTCAATCTGAGGCGAATTCAGACGAAGAAAAGCCCGAGGGCAACAAAGACCCTGGGCTTCTTTGTGTTGAACCTATTCACACCGAGGCACTGAGGTCTGGCTTTTCTGCTGCTTCATGCAGTGTTTGAATTGAGATCCCTCCGCCCTCCTTATTTATAGTGTATTGATGTCCTGTAAACGTCCAGTTAGCTATCAAATAACTGTAGCCTTACCGTCTAACGACCAACCTCTAACCTCTAAGCCCGTCACCTCTCGCTCTTCACCTTTTCACCCTCGTTACATGATGCCTGCCTGAGTGGAAGAGGAAACTAGGTTGGAGAAATCAATTCACACCATCTAGAGTCTGTCTGAAACACCCAGAGATGTACTTGGCCATAAGACGGTACATTTATTTGATCTAAAACAGGAGCACACAGACACTTCACTCTGCGGTTAAATAAGGATAGTGAAAGTAAAGGTAGGGGACTGATATTAAAGTGGAATCTGATTAGCGAACAAGAGAGGTGGTAGTGCAGCGTGAAATAGGCTGCTCACAAAATGATTAACTAATATTCCTGTTTGACATTATTCTTGATCCTCGGTGTGAAACAGGAAAAGGAGTTTTTAGCTATCTGCTCTCAGAAAGATGTTCGAATGAAATCCATTTTTAATGAAGTTACAGTTTAGTCTCTTCTGACAAGCACGGTACAATATATTTAGGTTGTAGCTCATCTTAAGTGGATCAGGTTTACATTTAATTCTAGATTTGTAGCAGAGATGTCAAATATGCATCAGCTGGGTGCTGTTTGAACACAGTCATGAGATGTGTTAAACATTGACCCATATGTAAACAAAGATCTAGGGATGTGTGGGAGTTGGAGATGGTAGTGGTTTTGCTTATGACACCCACAAGTTTAACTCCTTGTATTCTTCCTTCTTGCTGCCCATCTTCACCATGCATGTTGTTACAAGTATGCAAGATTTTCTCGCTGTTTTCAAAGAGATGTTTTTTCTTCACTTATTCTGCTCCACAGAGAGGTCAGGTTCAGAGAAGAACTCCTTGAGTTTGTGCAAACCAGTTGCTGGAAAAAATATTGGCATTGTACATTTCTGCAAACCACAGATGTGTTACATTTGTAAATCATTATGTAGCAGATGCACTGAAACTTTATGTTTCTTTGTATTTCAGCAAAGCTGTGGTCATGTTTCTGCCCAAAAACACTTGGTTATGGTTAGTAAAAGATCATGTGTTCACTTAAAACATCCACTTTTTTTATTTGTTTTTATTGGCAACCAGAGGATTTATGGGAAAAAACAATTACAAATACTTTGCCACATGCATGTTTTGGTGGTTATATATCAAAAAAACCCACCCGCTTTTGGCAGCACATTCGCAGCTGGAAAGGCAGCAGGGACTCACTAAAAAACACCCACATTTATTGGTACAATCACAGTTGGAAACACAGTAACGACTCACTTAAAACACCCACTTTTGGTGGCACAGTTGCAGCTGGAAACGCAGTACCAACCTGCTTAAAACACCCACTTTCAGTGTCATCACAGCTGGAATTGCAGCTGTAAATTGCTAAAAAGGAAACACTTTTGGTGGTTCAATCACAGCTGGAAAGGCAGCAACAACTCGCTGAAAAATTCCCTTGTCTGATGGCTTAATCACAGCTAGAAATGCAGCAATAAATTGCTAAAAAACACCCACTTTTGGTGGCACAATAGCAGCTGTAAACGCAGCAATGACTCACTAAAGAAAACACGTTCAATGGCACAATCGCAGCTGGAATTGCAGCAATGACTCGCTTAAAACACCCACTTTCAGTGACCAATCACAGCTGGAAAGGCAGCAGTAATTTGCTAAAAAACACTCACTTTTTGTACCACAATCACAGCTGGAAAAGCAGCAACAACTCGCTAAAAAATACCCATGTGTGATGGCTCAATCACTGCTGGAAACGCAGCAATAAATTTGTTGCCACAATAGCAGCTGGAAACGCAGCAATGACTCGCTTAAAACTCCCAGGTTCAGCGGCACAATTGCAGCTGGAATTGCAGCAACGACTTGTTTAAAACACCCACTTTCAGTGACTAATCACAGCTGGAAACGCAGCGATGTCTTGCTAAGAAACGGCCAGTGTTGCTGTTTCTTGGTCTCGAACAGTGGTCTGCAGTTTGGCAGTCGTCTCACTTTGATGTCATCCCCTCCACCTCCAGGTTCAGCTCATTTACATGTAATCTGAAATCTGTCACTCCAAATGTAGATATGATACATATGAAACATACAAATGTAACATATCTGTGGTTTGCAGAAACATATAATACCAACATTTTCTTCTGGAACTCACATTTTTTGCCTCACTACTACTATCCTGCAGTATTGAACTCACCTGTATCCAACTTCCTGTCGTCTCTCCCCAGAACGAGCCATTGCCAGACACGAGGTACGAGAGATTGAGCAGCGGCACACACAAGACGGCCTGAGGGAACGGGATTCACTGGCCTTGTCGCCGTCCGAGGGTGAAGACGACATCGTCATCATCTACAACCGCGTGCCCAAGACGGCCAGCACCTCCTTCACCAACATCGCCTACGACCTGTGTGGGAAGAACCACTACCATGTTCTGCACATCAACACCACCAAGAACAACCCGGTCATGTCCATACAGGACCAGGTCAGAGCTGGTCTCTTAATATTCCTACATTACTGTCACTGTGTGTCAAACTGTGTGTACTAAAAGGAGCATTTCATCCATTTTAATATTCACACTGATTTGGTTCAGGTGCGGTTTGTAAAGAATGTGACTGAGTGGAGGGAAATGAAGCCGGCTTTCTACCACGGACACGTCTCCTTCCTGGACTTCACCAAGTAAATACATTGTCTTGCAATATAATGTCAACACTGTAAAAACAATTCACCCTGCTGTGGCTTTGTGCAGGTGACTCCACCTTGTGGTCGTTTACAGCCCTTCACTTACACAGTGTAGTGTAATGATCTGAATGTAGCACAGATTACTGATCCTCTAACTTCAGTATGTTACAACAAAAAAAAAAGCAAATCATTAAAGTCTTAAAGCAGCTAACTGTGTCTGTCTTAAGATTTAATCTCAGTCGTTGGATTGTCCTGTTTAGAGGCTCGACCCACTCACTGCCATTTCTCTCAGGTTTGGAGTGAAGAGGAAGCCCATCTACATAAACGTGATCCGGGACCCCATTGAAAGGCTGGTGTCGTATTATTACTTCCTGCGTTTCGGGGATGACTACCGGCCCGGCTTGAGACGCAGGAAACAAGGAGACAAGAAGGTTAAAAAACATCAATAATCTAACTCTTGTATTTTAAGTACAGGTTCACAATAACCTCAGTCTGTCTGCAAACTACAGTCAGGTGCCCATATGAACACTGAACCAGGTTTTGCTTACTGTCATCATTCAGTAATAATTAAGTAATGTATTCAAAAGAGTTAGTGAAATCAAGTGGTGTCCTCCAAGTATCATATTTAAGATGGATTTAAATCCTCCATCCTTTACCTAATTTCAAATATGCTCATGCACTGACTCTGACTTTGTGTTTCAGACGTTTGATGAATGTGTATCAGCCGGCGGCTCAGACTGTGCCCCTGAGAAGCTCTGGCTCCAGATTCCTTTTTTCTGTGGACACTACTCTGAATGCTGGTAAGATTTCAAACACCTAACGCTGTACCTGGTGAGACAAGACTGAGTCAGAATTATAATCTTAACGCTCGCTCATATTTTTGTACTGATATTTTGAGACAACAGGAAGTAAGCTTGATTAAGCTCATCTTTAGTCATGTTTTCACTTTTCTGTTTTTTCCTAACACTGGTGATGATCTGTACTTTCTAACAATCAACAAATCCCTTACAAAAGACCACAACTACCAATGGATTGAATCCTAAGAAGTCAGTAGTAGCCAAAAGCCTGATTAACATATTTCTCTGTGCCATAGAGCTCTGTGTTGTCCAAAAACATATCAGTGAGCCAAACGGATGCACTCAGTGACATTCTTCTCCATTAGAATAAAGGGCACTGAAGTTTATTGTAGTCTGGTGCATCAGTCACTCACTAGAGCACCAAATGTGTATGAATCCAAGGCTGAAGATAGTCCCCAAGAAATGCACTATTTATCTTTGATTTAGTAAAGTTTGCTAAAAACTACAGTGTCCAGCTATTTTAGGAAATGATTAAACCTTTGTTTTTTTTAAGTTAAACTTTATTTCTGTGATATTATATAAGGTTAACGTCTTAAAGGGACAGTTCACCCTGTATCAAAAAACATATTTTTCCTCTTACCTGTAGCCATGTATAAACCTAGATTGTTTTGATGTGAGTTGCAGAGTGTTGGAGATATCAGCCGTAGAGATGTCTGCCTTCTCTCAAATATAATGGAACCAAATGGCACTTGACCTGTGGTGCTCAAAGCGCCCAGAAAAGGCAAAAAGGCACTATGTAGTTAGTTGTAAAAAAAGCAGGTGCTCTTCAAGGACGGGGCAAAGAGTCACAACGACTGTCCAGCTCACTCAGTGTAAAAGTAGTACAGGCAGGCAGTCCAAAAATGCATCAGAGGCACTCTGACTGTAGTTGAAAATGCTTTATTAATACATGGACAGCTAACGCGTTTCGACTAGAGAGTCTTCATCGGGGTAGAATGTATTGGAGACAGGTGTGCAACTTAAGAGCTCATGTTAGCCCAAAAAAACAGCAATGTCTCTTTCCAGAAATCATGACCTGGTTACTCAAGATAATCCACAGACCTTGTTGTGAGCAGTTTCATGTAAGAACTATTTTCTTGCTACTGAACTACACCCGCCAACCGCATCACTGCACAGCAGGACACGTGCAAGTCTTTCTGGGTCACATGGCATCACGTGACAGACGTAATTCTACTGTTTGGCCGCTACGAAAATTAGCTTCAAAACCTGATGCACTTCCCTGGGGCGTGGGATCACCCTGCGGAAAGAAGCGTGCATCTACCCATGGACGAGAGGCTCGTGCTCGTGACAGCACAAGATGTAAACAATGCCGTCTTTCTCAGCTGAGATGTAACGTTACTCAGCTAAGTGGGGCTAGGTGAGCAGTAGATGCACACTTCCTCCTGCCAGTGATACGGTTGGCAAGTGTGGTTCAGTTGAAAGTTATTAGTTCCTACGTGAAACTGCTCACAACAAGGTCTGTGGATTATCTTGAGTAACCAGGTCGTGATTTCCAGAAAGAGACATTGATGTTGAGTTTTTCAAATGCATGTTTTTAGGGCTTTGAGCACCACAAGCTGAGTGCCATCTAGTTCCATTATACTGGAGAGAAGGCAGCTGATATCTCCAACACTCTGCAGCTCACACCAGAACAATTCAGATCCACAATTTCAATCAATAAAGTCTTTCTGATTCTAATTCTAATAAAAATCATTACAGGTACTTTTGATTTTGTTGTGAACTGTCCCTTTAAGTATAGATGATTGGGCTAAAGGGGTTTAGTACCACAGATAGGGCAGAGAGAGACAGGCAGCCTTATTCTAAGTTTTGGTCTTTTCGGTGGGATTTGCTGAAAATAACAGAACACAGAATATTGCCATCCTTATCCTTTTCTTATCCCCGGCGGCTCAGATAGTTCAGGAAGGATGCTATATCAGTTTTGTTTCATAATGCACCACATTAAACCTCATAGTCCTTTTCTATCACTTCTGCTCCACTCATCGTCTCAAGGTCTCTGATAGCTCTCTGATAGCTCTCTCAGCCTTGATCCGTTCTCTCTACATGATGATCTGTATCAATCTCTCTGGCTCTGCCCTCACTTATCCCTCTTACCCTCCTTAATCTCTCCTTGACTCTGCCCTCCATCTTTTAACCATCTACCCTCCTGAAGCAGGGTACCGACTGAGGGGTCTGTAAGACCGAGCTCACTGCGGTGCACCAGCAGCATGTTAAAGTAGTGGAAGGCACCTTGGAAACATTAAATAAATACTGAAGACAAAGAGGTGAATCGCTGCCAGTCCTTTTAATGCGGTATTTAAAGAGGCTTTGCCAAAAAGTTACTTCCTCCCTTATTATTTAATTTCCTGAACATGACAAGCCCTGCCAGTGACTTCATTTTTATTTCCAATCCTTCCTGTCTTTCTCATCCTCCCTGGACTCCGTTCACATCTCACTCAATCTATTTCTCCTGTCACTGTCTTTGTTCCTTTCAGCTCACTCTCCTCCTCCCCCACATTTCTATCCTTTGCAGATGTTGTGATCGTTTTACATCCAGCAGAACCGCCGCTATTTCATCAGAATACAAATAAAAACCAACCGCATACAATGAACATGATCTCTGTGCAGGAACGTGGGCAGCCAGTGGGCTCTGGAGCAGGCGAAATACAACCTGGTGAATGAATACATGCTGGTCGGAGTAACAGAGGAGCTGGAGGACTTTGTCATGATGCTGGAGGCGGCGCTGCCACGCTTCTTCAAAGGAGCCACTGAGCTGTACAAAACAGGTGCCGGGTCTGCTAAATAGTCAGAAGCCATTTGCTGTTCCCTCACATATTTTTGTTTCCCTCACCAATATTGTAATATACTGAAAAACTGCCTAATGGCTCTCTCACATTGCAATGCTAAAGTGTGCTGCGGTTGCATATTAGCAGTCTGAATTGCTCCCCTGAGAATTGAGTTGTGATCAATATGCACTCATGCCTCTCGCTGATGTAGTTACAGATTAGTTACAACGAGTGCAGCCAGAATGAATAATGGAGAGCACAGAACAATTAAATCTGACAGTGATATAGATGTACCATGACTCAAATGTGAGGTTCGTCATTTTTAACAGCAGATACACCCGAGCACTCAAGCTAATCAGGTATTCCTTTAATGAATTTGAAATCTGAGTCTCTGTCAGAAGACGCGGAGTCTTTCCTAACCCCAAACAACAACGTTAGAAAAAAAAATCTTAGTATTCTGATTCGTTTTTGGGCTGAGGTGCAGCTAATAGTATTTTGAAGAATTAAAGATAGACCTCAAGTAACAGAATCCATAATAATCATTTCAGACATTTGGAAATACGCTTACTCGCTTTCTCGCTGAAATTTAGATGAGAAGATTGATACCACTCTCAGGTCTGTTAGCTTAGCTTAGCATAAAGACTGTAAATGGGAGGAAACAGCTAGCCTGGCTCTGTGCAAAGGTCACAAAATCTGCCTACCAGCACTTATAAAGCTCGGTAATTGCGTCACATTTGTTCATTTATTTCGTTTTGGATGGCGTTATGTGTGTGACCAGATGCAGTGACGTCCTTGTGTCTCCGTGTGTTGCCAGGTAACCTCACAATGACCACAAGACTCAGAGAAGTTGCTGCTCCTGGCCAAAAAATAATCAGACAAAGCTGCAAATCTGTTGTTGATACTGCAGTTAATATGAGGAAAACCTGAGAAGATTAACTGTTTAGGACTCCAGCTGAAGTCAGGGTGTCCACAGGTCCTTTAAAAGTCTTAAAAAGTTACAACAATAGGTCCTTGAAAGTCATTAAATGGTCTTAAATTTGAATTTATGAGGTCTTAACTCATGCAAACATTTTATCTATTTTTTTTTTATTTCTTTTTGTGAAAGTGAGTGAAGCCTTTCTATGTAAAAGTCACATTTCTAATGTTACAAATCTCAAAAAACTATAATACTGTCATTTTACTTCATACTTTAACTTACCTGTTAGCAAAATGTAGATTGACTTAACTCATTCTAGTAACCATATTCCTACATAACACTTACCTCTGCACAAGACATATATACATGTATATATACATATATACTACTTGCCTGCGATGCTTAAATAAGTAAAACATGATTTGTCCAAAAATCTGTCCTTAATTTTGTTAAAAGGTGTCTTGAATGGTTCTTCAATATAACTGTGTGATACCTGTAGTAACTTACAACATGTGAAGAGGAGTTTATTTTAAGTGAATACCGCCAATGATTTTTCTTAAATCCAGTAACCAAAAAAAACCCTACTTCAAACCCTTCACCAAAAATACTACGACTACAAAATAAAGATTAGAAAACTTTATTCATCCCCGAAGGGAAATTCAGCTGTCCAGCAGCTCGTAAAAAACAACAACCACACTTCCCCCTGTCAACAACAACACCACAGTGATATTAAAACAGACATAAAATAAAATAAGTTAAAATAAGTGCATAAATAGAAAGTAAAAATCTAATTAAATTTTCCCATTCCACAGTCCAGTCCACTTGTGGCTGATGTGATGTGTGTGGTGATGGTAAATGTGACCTGTTATGCTTCTCTGTTGTATGTATAATGTTACTTTGCCAAATGTTTATTAAACATGGCCAAAGTTACAAATATTAAGGAAAACAAAAGTAAGAAAACATCCCTGGGAGCAAAAACCTACCTAAACCCTTTTTATCTGTTCTGCACAGTCTGTTTCCAGTGTTTTTGTTTTGTTTTGTTTTAGTTTAGTTTTGTCTTGGCTACAAGCTGACGTCTCTTTGTGAGGGGTGTGTATACAGTCATCTGCTCCAAGCATGTCACTGCAACATATAGCTACATGCTAACATCAGGGAAGCATGAAATTTTTGATGCCGATGTTAATTTCTTCTCTATTTCGGATCATATTCCTGCTGGAACATTTCCAGTTGTGTTTAGAATCTGTCACTGGTGATTTCTTATGGTAGAAAATGCCACTATTCTGTTACAGTCATTCCCCGGCTGAAATGATGGTGTGGATGCCAAGATCAAGGCTTTTAAATGAACGCCAGGACATGGTCTTTGACCTGATAGGAGCGAGGGGGTATGACACATGTGCATTGTAACTGGAGTTGCAGTGTTAGAGGGTTACAGCAGACGGTGCTAGATATAAAGACATGGTGTCCACTCAGGTTTTCTTTGCGTGCACTCGGCCTGACAGAGCCTTCGATGGGTTTGATTGTGACCTGCAGCCCTTTGTTGTGTGTCATCCCCCATCTCTCTCCCACCTCTCCTGTTTGTCATTGGCTGTACTATCAATACAACAGCAAATGTGCCCAAAAAAAAATCGATAAAAAGGAGACCTGTTTAGTAATCTAAGGATCATAATTCTCATTCGTATCTTCACGTTCTGAGGCTGGCTGCAGACACCTCAGTGAAACGAATCATCCCCTCGTTCTATGGTAGTGTGCCAGCTGCTGAGCCTTTTGGCAAGTGCAGACCAGTCTTAACTGTACATGTGTTGTAGCCCAATGATTTGGCGCTATATGATGCCATGATGCCATGACTTTCCTCTTGACTTGGAAACGCCGACCAATCAGAGCAGAATTTTGGAGAGTATGAGGAAAATAAAGTTTTGTTTTTTTTTTATGTTAAAGCATGTAAAATGTCCTGGTAAAAATACAAGTGCAAACCTGAAAATGAGCCTAATAGGTCCTCTTTAAATATAATAGATCATGTGCATATTAGTGCTGAATCACTGAGCTAATGCGCCTGGATTTTTTTAATCCTCCTCTCCTTTCATCACAGGGAAGAAATCCCACCTGAGGAAGACCAGCGAGAAGAAGCCGCCCACAAAGGAGTCGATCGCCAAGCTGCAGCAGTCGGCCATCTGGAAGATGGAGAACGAGTTCTACGAGTTTGCACTGGAGCAGTTCCAGTTTGTCAGGGCGCATGCTGTCAGAGAAAAGGACGGGGAGCTCTACCTGCTGGCACAAAACTTCTTCTACGAGAAAATCTACCCCAAAAACTAAAGAGGCACGTCTGTGGAAGAGATTGGCGAGGATGCTTTGTGCAGGCTCGTGTGTGCGCAGTCTGAGACGAGGAAGAGAAGGGAAGTGAGACTAATAGACGACAGGTGACCGTGTGGCTGCTTGGTACGTGTGATTAAGGACATAACGTGGAGCTGCAGAACAATCTGGTGGCAGCTCTGCTATACTTGTCTGTGCCAGCCAACTGGACAAGGAGCTCATGTTTCGTCAGCCGGTTGTGTTCCCAGCAGCACCCGGGACTCCACTCCCCTTCACTTCCATGTCAAAGGTCGTCAGCGCAGAGGACTTCTGCTGGCACGTGTCCGGAGACGGCCTGTCCAGCAGCCGGTCAGACCTCGACTCCTGACCAGCTTCGCTGTTCTCTGATCCAGACAAAACATTTCATCGGCTCTGTACTGTTTGGTTGTGTTTGATTGTATTTTAACTCTTTACTATGGTTGTCTTTTGTATGTAAAGACGGTGGCATTTTCCATGGTGACACGACATCCCCATGCCTCACCACTACTACTAACTTAAAGAGATTTTAAGTGTACGAAACTGACTACTGTGCTGTATTATTGGACTCCAATGAGAACTTTTGAGGTTTTTATGAAATAAAAATCCTGTGACCATGGACTATTTACTGGGACAAGTGCGTAGGTTTTATACTGTACTTGATGTGTTTCGTTGGATGTAAATGTGCAGCTTTGCCCAGAGGCTTTTCCTCCGTTACGAAGGAACACATGATATTATTGGAGTGTGTACGAACACTAAGGTGGAGACGCTGCTGCTGCTGCTGCTGTAAATATTTACTACTTTTTCAGTCTGATTCATTCACAGATTTGCTACAGTATAAAATTAACCCATTTATACTGTTAACCTTTTAAAGTTACAGTGTGCATTTTATCAGTTTGTACATTTCTTTCATCTCTTTTTGTCACTTTTTAGGCTGCATTTAATTTTTTAATCATTTTCTTTTCATTGTAAAACCAGTTAAACATGGATGTCCACTAACATGTTAGTCTGGAATATGGGACATTTCTGGGAAGTGTGTTCATTTGCTTTCTTGCCAGGAGTTAAATTAGGAGATAACCACTCTAATATCAGTCCCTTAGATCACTGGTTCCCAACCTGGGGGTCCTGACCCCCACTAGGAGTCACCAAAGCTTCACAGGGGATCATGAGGCCTTACTGGTTATAAGCAGAGTATCCTCGTACAGTGGTTCTTGTGGTACGAATTATGTACTTAAAAATTATGTACTTAAAGTAAAGTTATATCATTAACAGTAAAGTTACCGGAGTTTGGTTTGAATTAGTGCCCCACAAATAACACTATGTACCCCACAAATTACGTTATGTACTTAAGGTAAAGTTGCGTCATTAGTGTAAAGTTACAGGGGTTAGGTTTAGTCAAGTTATTGTGGTGCAAATTAGTGCTCCACAAATTATTTAATGTTCTTACTAATTAGTGGCTCACGAATAACATTATGTTCTAACATTAAGTTACGGAGGTTTAGTTTAGTCAAGTTATTGTGGTTCGAATCAGTGCCCCACAAATTTTGTTGTGTACTTAACATAAAGTTATGTCATTAGTGTAAAGTTGCAGGGGTTAAAGTTAGTCAAGTTATTGCGGTTCAGTTTAAGAATAGAAACGTTATGAAAACGTACCTTAAAGTGACTCGCAGGTAACTCAAATTATCCAAGGTTTTGAATACCAGTCTCCCGGGGGAAGTCCTGCACCAACCTTCCTCTTTACAGGGATCGCTCAGGACTGCTTACATCTTTACCCCCACCAGCGTGGTGGTCACGTGATCGCAGTTTTTCAAAATACGTGGGTTAGGCAGAAATAACTAGC
The DNA here is from genome assembly GCA_019142605.1 of Cephalopholis sonnerati. NCBI lineage: Eukaryota > Metazoa > Chordata > Actinopteri > Perciformes > Serranidae > Cephalopholis > Cephalopholis sonnerati. Next base: position 10,108,011 of record JAGQAX010000010.1, read on the forward strand.
TCATGGTTACGTGGGATATGTATGATTTTTTTTTGCATTACTTCTATAGAAAAACGTGTAAACTGTGCATGAGAACAGCTTGTTCTACGAGGTGTAAGAAAACTATATATATATATATTTCATTTATTTCTGCAAAGACAACAAAATTGCTATCTTACAGTTTAGATTAATATTCAAACTATAGACTTTCACTTCCCACAGAAAAGTTGTGAACGATAAAAACAGACTTAACAGGAGAAACTTTGACCCATGCTTGCAAACATTTTGGAGACAGGAAGTTGGTGATGTGGATGGAGAGGTGGAAGCCTGATTTTAAAAACTGTCGATTATTTTTGGGCGCATGTCATTTTTGGGTTTTGTCAGTCCGTCCAGTTTTAGCATGGATCCAAGGCACGGTTTTAGAAATGAGACCCCAAAACACAGAGCATTTACTATCCGCTAAACAGCCTTGTCCTGCATTAGAAAACTACGCCGTTAAAGAGCTCATAGAAGAGTGGGCAACATCAAAGTGAAGAAAACACTGTAATGGTCAAAAAAGAAGGCTATTTATTATGTATGATTGTTAAAAAATGTAAAGATAAGGATCTAGGAAATTATATAAAAAGGTCCTAAAATATCAGGAACACGTATCTCAGATGTATTTACAGATGTATTTTTTTTAAATCGCATCCACTCGTTCAGTTAATTGCTGAGTAGTTGTTCTTTGCTGTATTGATATGCATTTAATATCATATGAAAGATCCATAAATCTGCCATGTAGTCAACTATCATCAGTTTACTCAATCAGTCCCCTAAAGAAAAGGTTGGGAACCACTGCCACAGATATGAGGCTACAGCCATTAGCAGGTTAGCTTAGCATGAACACTGTAACCGGGGGTAAATAGATAGTCTGTCATTCTCCCATGTCCCCCCTTTACACTGCTCTAACAAGATGTACCTAGTTAATTAGTGAGCCTACAGTCTTTATGCTAAGCTAACGTGGCTGCAGCATTATGTCTAATGAACTGATGACAGAGTGGCAAGAAGGCAAATTCCCAAAATGTCCAACTGTTCCCATAAGTCTCTGCTGTTTTCTTTGCAGTTCTCCACATAAAAGACGGTAATAACTTTGCTATATTGCTTGTGAAGATGTCATCTCTCTTCTTCTCTAAGGTTGGGTTTATTGCGGTTTTAATTGCCTTTTACTGGCCGATTAAAGTTCCCGTCTCCCCTCCATAAATTGCTAACTAACAGTTGGAAGAGTTTAAAGTGACATAATATTGCCCCCCCCTACCCTCGGCTAATCCACCTGGAGGAGCTGCACAGACTTTTTCTACTGGTTGTACTGCCCCATCACAGCTCCTGAGGTAATAAGAAACACAGATGGATAGGTACTCATTGTTATCTGAGGACATACTGTAGTTTGCCGCTCAGTTTTTGTGTGCCTTCTCTGCACCCGGCTCTCCTTGTGTTGCAGCTTTTGTCAGATGGAACATTAAGACAACATGGCTGTCATGGCTGTTCTCATCTTTTGATTGCCAAAAGAAATACACGGAACGTTTTTTAAAAACTACCAGCGATGCGTGTGTGTTCTTTGATTTAATGTAAATGTTTGTGCATCATCCTCATCGTCAGGTACAACAGAGCGGGGAGTGGTAAAGACAGATAAAGCTGCTGCTGTGAAAATTAAAGCTGGATTATTTCAGGGCTGGAATCCTGCAGAGGGAGATAAAGAGCTGCCAGGTCTGCTGCTGCCTCCGACTGTGTGTTTATCCATTTTAACATCCTTTCCATCTCCTCCCAGACTTTTTTTTTTTCTTCAGTATTTGATATGGTGATTGCAGGGAGTTAAATATGCTGGCACTTTTACAATTTATTATAAAAGCAGAGGGTTGTCATGCCAACCTGAATCTATATACTCAACGTTCTCTCTGTGTGGAAGTCACTATCTGGCTGCTGAAGAAAATAATACAGGAGCACTGGAACAGGAGTGTGTTTGTGTGAGGTCACTAGAGGCCAGAGAAAGTTTGAATGACCCAGTGCTGCCGCTCAGCGTTACTCATCCCTGCTCTCAGATAATCCCTGGACAGTCATCAACTATTGGACTCATCCCCATTAATCTCAGATCATTTTCCAGTTACAGCTTCCTGGTTTTGGCCCTCTGACCCAGATAAACATGGAGGGTGCCCCCTCCTCCGCTGGAGCCTCTGTTAAAGCTAACCAAGAGCATTTAACATTAGGTGAAGGACTCAGCATTAAAGGAACAGTTCACCCCAAAATCAAACATACATATTTTTCTTTTACCTGTAGTGCTGTTTAAAAATCTTGTTTTGGTGTAGGTTGCCGAGTGTTGGAGGTATCAGCCATAGAGATGTCTGTTTTGCAGAGTTCTCATGGAAGGTGGGAAGGACCAGGTTTGGGTATAAAACCAGGAAAAGATTGGATCCTTTCCATTTGTGTGGGAATGTTAGGCTTTAGTAGACCAAGTCAGTCTAAAGTGGCCCAACACTCAATTTCTGACATGCATGTCTGAGCTTCACTGTGCAGAGTTTGACACAACAAGGCTGTTTTCACACCCATGTGCCAGAGGGGGGGGAAGTGTAACACGTGCACCGAAGAGCATGATTTTGTGACATCATAACTAGCTCGGAGCCAGTCGTGGTTCAAAATGCAGCAAACAGCAATGTGATGTGGAAACACTGAGAAAGGCCTTTTCAGTGAAGTGTGTGCATCGTGTGTCTACACTGCTCAAAAAAATTAAGGGAAGACTTAAATCACACATCAGATCTTGATGAATAAATTATTCAAGTTGGAAATAATTACTGATGTACATTGTATAATTTGTTGAGAACAAAATGACGTAACAACAGTCTGTGGAAACCAAAATCATCAACCCACTGAGGGCTGGATTCAAAATCACACCGAAAATCAAAGTAAAAAATTGAAATAACAGGCTGATCCAACTTGTGTGAAGTTTATTACAGCAACTCATAATGTGACTCAGGAGTGTGTGTGGCCCCTGAGTGCCTGTATGTACTCCTGACAACATCTGGGCATAATCCTGATGAGTCGGGGATGGTGTCCTGGGGGATCTTCTCCCAGACCTGGATCAGGGCATCAGTGAACTCCTGGACAGCTTGTAGCAGTACTTGTCAGTGTCAGATGCACCAAAACATAATGTTCCATAGGTGCTCAATTGGATTTAGGTCAGGGGAACGAGAGGACCAGTCAATGGCGTCAATGTCTTCATCATCCAGGAACTGCCTACACACTCTGGCCACATGAGGCCGGGAATAGTCCTGCACCAGGAGGAACCCAGGACACACTGCACCAGCCTAAGGTCTGACAGTCACTCAACCAAACCGATCATGCTGGATGATGTCACAGCCAGCTCAACATTCACCACGGCGTCTCCAGACTCCTCCCTACCTGTCACGTGCTCAGTGTGAACCTGCTCTCATCTGTAAAGAGAACAGGACGCCAGTGACGGACCTTTCAATTCTGGTGTTCTCTGGTGCATTCTAATCGAGCTGCACGGTGCTGGGCTGTGAGCACAGGTCCCACTAGAGGACGTCAGGCCCTCATGCCACCCTCATGGAGTCTGTTTCTGACAGTGTGGTCAGAAACATACACACCAGTAGCCTGCTGGAGGTCATTTTGTAGGGCTCTGGCAGTGCTCCTCCTGTTCCTCCTCACACTAAGGAGCAGATACTGGTCCTGCTGCTGGGTTGAGGCCCTTCTACGGCCCTGTCCAGCTCTCCTCGTGTAATGGCCGGTCTCCTGGTATCTCCTCCAACTGTACTGGGAGACACAGCAGACCTTCTTGTGACCACACGTATGGGTGTGCCATCCTGGAGGAGCTGGACAACGTGTGCAACCTGATGGTGCTGCAGGTACCGCCTTGTATTACACAAAAATAGAGAAGAATGAGTCAGGAAGGATGAGGAGAGAGCAACTGTCTGTGGACACCACATGTAAAACCATTGCCTTTTTGGAGGTTGTCTTGCTTTTGCCTCTCCATTGCACCTGTTGTCATTTTCATTTGCACCAAAGCAGCTGAAACTGAGTCACAATCACTTGTGCTTCCTAAATGGACACATTGATGATGTCACCCTGACGTTTAACTGACTTGGTGTTACACCATGATGATTCAGTGTTCCCTTAATTTTTAGACCAGTGTATATTGTGATAAAGTGTGATAAAAACATGTGCAGTGGAGATTCCTCATCACATCATTGAAATTTGTTTAACACTGGATTTAAAACAGGCATTAGGATTTCTCTGTTTTTTACAACCTCGTGGCGGAAGCACCTAAGACCTGCCTGACTAATAAAACTTAGTCATCATCCCATTAATCAGAGCACTAATCATCATGTTTATGATGGGTAATAATAACACGCCCACAGATCAGTATAGTGTCCATTCAACTGTGAAAACAGAGCTGGAGTAACAGCTGGAGAAAGATGGGACAACACAGTATGTTTCTGATAAAGGCAGATATTAATTAACCCGACAGCACAAAAACAGCATTATCCCCAGTCCTTCCTCCCACACTGCACTCATTAAATGTCGGCTGTGGATACTGCTGATATTGATCCATTACATGAAGAGAGAAAAGCATCACGTCCTGTCCTCAGTCAACCTCTAGAGAGTGTCACCGTGGACGGATTTTAACCGGAGCCCATATTTCATAAGTCTACCCAACAAGGCCTCTGCCGTTTTTATGATGTGGACAATACTCAGTTTATGAGCAAGGACCCGGCGTTGTTGTCCACACCAATAAATATTTGAGACAGCGCGCCGTAAGCACAGAGAGTGCCCAGTCTGTGAGACATATGGCTTGTGATGACTGTGTCCCTGAGGGTTATGTAATGCAGCAGTAAGTCTTCTCACTGAGGTGTGACATGTCATGTACCGGCCCCAGTGGAGACGACTTCAGTGTTTGTCCTCCTGTGGTTTCTTCATCGCAGCTCCTCCTCATCTGTCAGGCCTGGCAACTCAAAAGTAAACTGTGACTCTTACAGCATTTTAATGCAGAGGCTTTTGTTTGCACTGCAGCTCTGCTCATCAGACAGTTTGTACCGCCTCTGCATGATTTTAATTATAGGCTGATAATCATTATTAAACAGGTGACTCTCTGAGGTGCAGTCGTCTGCAAAGTACACTTACACCTAGGCACTTTATTTGAGTACTGCACTTCTTTTTTATGCTACTTTTACTTCCATTTTACTACATTTAAGAGGGATATATAGCAGTTTTCACCCCATTATAGCTCTGACAATTATCGTTGATTGTTACTTGGCAAATTAAGATTTTACATCATCAGAAAATATGATGCATTGTTAAAGAATAAACTCTCAGAATAAACAATAAACTCTCAGTTAGTACATAAAGCTAGATCCAGCTTCACCAGCTACATATGCTGCCTTCATGTTAATGCAATGTAGAGAATAATACAATTATAAAATATTTATAAATATATAACATCATGGAAGAGGCTACTCTGAGTACTTTCAAGTATATTTATTTATAGTTAAGTAAATCTGAGTGCTACTCCCTCCATCACTGCTGGAGCCACTCAGCATAGTAACTACTTTTACTTTTGATACTGTATTTAACATTTGCTGGTATTTCAAATATTTTTATTGAGCCAAACAAGATTATATATACAGTATGTTGATGCTAATGTCCATTTGTATATTTAAAAAAAATATATTCTTGTTTATAATAAATATTAAAAGAGATGTATATATAGGATTGTATTTTGAGATTGGAACAATATCAAAAATAAGCAGATTAAAAAAGAGATTTTTTTCAAAATAAAATAAAAATAAAAATAAAAATAAAAATACAAATAAAAATACAAATTAAGAAAGAAAAACAAAAAAATAAAATAAAATAAAAAGCAGCAAAGCTGAGGTAAATTTTTAGTCCATGGGTGAATTTTTTTCCCCAGATACTTTAACAAAATCTCACACCTGCTTTTTAAAGAAATGTATTGATACAATATTTTTAATAACACTGACACTGACATTTCCATCACCACATGCATTTCTAATTAAAATAAACACAGTGATAGAAATGACTGTTGTGGAAATAACATTTTGTCACATTTAATTAAAAAAAATCATGTTATAGCCTATGTTAGCTTGCTTATTACTGTTTTAGCATTAGCATTAAATATACACAAAATACACAATATAAAATGTTATTTTTCTTATTATTTGTACATTTAAAGTAAATATAAGCTTTTTGAAATAACATAAAAAAAAACATGTTCTTGGTACAACAAAATTGTACCTTTTCTTCTAGTTTACTCTTCTGTCACATGACTGTTGTTGTGGTCACTTAAAAAAACCTCATTGAATTTATTCAGTGTGGTGGAATAACCCTAACCCCACGGGATTTGATTTGATTTTTATTATTCTATTTATCTACCTCCTTTCTCTTTAACCCAGCTTACTATGATGGTTTACTTACAACCGGACAGTGTACACAGAAGGGGGATAGCAGTTGTAACTCCCTGTTGTTATCTATCTATCCCTAATAAAAAGATCAAGATGTATGCTGTACTCAGTCCTACATGTGGGCTTAAGTTATATATTTTGTTTTACTGCAATCTTATTATTGTTATTTATTGATTTGTTTATATGTATGTAGGTTTTTTATTTTTATTTACTTATTTATTTTTAATTATACATTTTGTTTTACTGCATTGTTATTATTATTATTATTATTATTATTAGTAGTAGTAGTAGTATTTTATGTATTCAGGTTTTTTATTTTATTTACTTATTTATTTTTAATTATATATTTTGTTTTACTGCATTGTTATTATTATTATTATTAGTAGTAGTAGTAGTATTTTATGTATTCAGGTTTTTTATTTTTATTTACTTATTTATTTTTAATTATATATTTTGTTTTACTGCATTATTATTATTATTATTATTAGTAGTAGTAGTAGTAGTATTTTATGTATTCAGGTTTTTTATTTTTATTTAGTTATTTATTTCAAATCATATATTTTGTTTTATTGCATTATTATTATTATTGTTATTGTTATTATTTTATGTATTCAGGTTTTTTTTATTTACTTATTTTTTTTTAAGATTTTGATTTAAATAATAATATTTTTTATACACCATGCCATATGTTCTACCTGTTGGGTCTTTTATGTTTGTGTGATTTGTTAAACATTTAAAATGAATAAACATATCTTGTGAAAGAAAGTGGCATGTAAAGAAATCATGTAGAGAGCCTCTTTTTTTTTTTTTTTTACATGAATAAACGTGTTTAGTTACTGCTACATACAACTGTCCTCACCACCTTAATAAAATAATGGCAGGACTTTTACTTTACACAAAGATGTTGTTACTTTTACTAAAGTATCTCAATTATTTTTCCCACCACAGATGGCAGTTAGGGTCTCTGACAGTGGGTTTCCTTTGTCTGCAGATGAATTTTACCCTCAGTGTGAATCACTCTGACCTGAGACATGTTTTCCATCTGTGTGTTTACTGCAGGATGATTCCAGGTTATAACCATGAGGTGAGGCCAGCCTATATGAACTTTAGGATCACGTGTGTGTGTGTGTGTGTGTGTGTGTGTGTGTGTGTGTGTGTGTGTGTGTGTGTGTGTGTGTGTGCTAACTGTCCGGGCAGAGAGCAGCAGCCTGTGTGAACAGCAGCAGGCAGCAGTGCAGCTCCTCTGGGCGGACGCTTCCACTCTAACCACCGCCTCTTTCTCCAACTGCACTGGGACAGATTTATGCTCCAGCTTTTCTCATTTATGAGCTCCAGTCCAGCCTCCGGGACCCCTCTAGGACGGTGTGACCGCGTCAATGAAGCGTGAAGACGGCATGGGAAGCCCCGTGTACCCGAGATGACCGACGGTTTGGTCCGAATAATCGCTTCTTTTTGTCGCCAGAGAGGGAAACTTAAAACAAGGCTTGTTTTTGGAGTTCCACCTCCCCTCCTCTCTCCCCGTAGGATTTGATTCAAAGGCGAAAACCAAGATGGCCGCCGATTCCGTGCAGGTAGGAAAAGTTGACAACTGTTGCGAAAAGTGCGCAAACTTTGCTCTGCGTGTTCAACTTTAAGCTAGCTAACAGTTTTATTTAATTAAAGTTGAGTCGCTGTGAGTCGGTGGCGTTAAATTTAAGTTAAGGGCCTTTGTTAGATCCCAGAGGGTTGTCTGGGAATTATCCATGGATTGAGGCCTGGGAAACAATTATCCAAAGTTACTTTTCCTGAAATATCCAAGTTTATAACCGGTGGTTTCGACCGGAAGCTGCTGCGTTAATTAACGTAACGGTTATTTATTGATAAAAACCTTTGTTAATGTCGCTGTAATTTAAGACTAATAAAGGTTGTTGAACGTTAACTAACCGCTTTGTAGCCCAACGTTAACCTGCGTTACTTTTGGGAAATAAACAGTGTCCTACGTGTATTCATACACCGGTAACGACATATATTTCACTTTTAATATCCTTAACCGTAATAAAAATAAAGCTAAAATGGCTCCATCTTTTATAAAAAGTAGCGTAAAGTGATGGACACTGTTTTACATAAAGTTTTTTCAAACACAGACCGGATGAACTTAAACACCAGCTGTGTAAAAGCAACCAGAAAATACGTATTTTAACATACAAGTGCACATTTTCCTAGTAAAATAAGGCATGTAAGTGTTACAGTCATGTCTCATTATTCCCAATGAACAGTCATGACTCACTGATTAATGTGGTTTCACTTGAGTGACGTAAGACCTGAAATAAGTCTTTCTGACAAAAATATTGTCCAGCAGCTACAACTCATCCACAACTTTATCTTATCACGTTTAAAGTGCAGACAAGCATCAGCTCTTTGTAGCACTAAACTCCAAAAACTGTCTTTGTGTTACAGCACAGACCTGTCTGATTACTCATACGCTATTATTCATCCTTACTGGGAGTACTGGAGGGAAAATGGTAACCACAGATAAGTGTGTGCAAGAAGTTTTAGTTGAAATGTTTCTTATTGTTAATTTGATTTACCAGGGCTGGTGCAGACTGAGGCAACAGGTGGTGGTGACCTGCTGTCATGTCAGTGATGCTTTTGCTAAACTGGTTTAATCATAATGTTTACCTAAGGCAGAAGAATATAAATCTACACTGCAATATGAGACTAGATAGCCTCTTAGATTTTGGATATTTTGCTATCATAACCAGGATTGGAAAGTATTTTTTTATCCACCTGCCACTGTGGTTATTGATTCCAAAATCTACCAGCCACTCAGCAGATTACCATTGTTTTTTGGTTTGTGAGTGATGCAAATCTAGCAGGCACTTGCATATTTTATTGGTATTTGGCAGGTGGCTGGTGCTAATTTCCATCCCTGACTGTAGGGATGCACGATAATATCAGTCAGTCATCGGAATTGGAAAACATGCTGATAGTATCGGCTAGCATCACCTGCTATGCTTTTTCTTATTTTGCATAATGCATGAATATTATATACATTGAAAAGTACTGTATTTCATGTCTCCATCTGCAGTGGGTCATCACGATGAGAGTATGCATGTATAATATGATGTTAATTCTTTATATTATACATGGATATCTTAGTGGTATAAATCACTAAAATTAGGTGGGGGAAAAAATGGCTATATCAGTATCTGTTATCAGCCAAATTAGTTGTCATATATTGACACATAGGATATTGGCAAAATATCCAATATTGTGCATCCCTACCTGATCGTAATTCTTGTCTTTTTCTGGTTTTAAAGGCTGCATTACAGTGCAGAGATGTATTTTTTAAAATTTACTAGCCTGTTTCAAGCTGTTTTATTATTCACCTTTACCCAGTTAGTCGTCATATCCACATTACTGGGGATTATTTATAAAAATCTCATTGTGTAAATATTAAGTAAAAGCAGCAATGATCAACGCTACAGTATTGTCACAATATTGATATTAAAGTATTTAGTCAGAAATATTTTATGATGATTTTCTCCGTATGGCCCAGCCCTCTGTAAACATTTATTTTAGTCACTCAGCACAGGTGTATTTTCAGTTGCTTTGTCGGTAACATGCGTGGATGACTCAACCTGATGAACAATATTTTCTACCTTGGGTTTATAAAATTTAAATTGTCACAGTGGCTCATATTAAATAGTCTGAAAACAGAAAGGGCCATTTCATAGTTTCTGCATCCACGTGTGTGCGAGGGAGCGCAAGGGCTTTGGTCCACGTGATGTAAATGTCGTCATCCACCCATGTCCATGAGTGTCCACATGGACCTCATGCAGACATCTACGTGCAACCCCTGATCGTGCGGACTGTACGTATAGCACGTGTGCAGACTACGCATGCTCCAATCTCTTGATCCACACTCCAGTCCATTCCAAAACTATGTGGGCTAGCCAGCCTGCAGCCGCTGCATGGTGAAGTTCGTTTTAAGTTGGATACTTGACAGACATTCATTCCAGACCCAGCAGTGCTTACCTAGTTTCAGTTTCACCTGACGTTGGCAGTATGGGGACAGTAAACTCACCTCTTGGCCCTATTGTTTGTGGCTCGGGGCGGACACGTGACAGCAGCTGGCCACAGATGTTCAATACGTAAAGTATGTCCGAGCCGTAAGATGGTGGCAAAATAGCTGTAGACTGTTTTTTAAAAGCATGACGACATAAATGGGTAAAGTTTAGGGCTGCACAAGTAATCGCGACTCGTATTGCAACTGCAATATCTTTCAAAATAAACACAATATGACTTTTTTTTATATCATGCAGCCAAAATTAAGTTGTCCTGTATCTCAGACTTAATAACAGTATTGGTAAGTTTTAGGCTATAATTAGGGCGATCATTATGCCAGGCTAGGTGCTGTAAAATGAAACTATTTTACCCTCAGGGCTGACTGATAAAAGTTGGCATCAGATTACATATCGCAAAACTCTTAATATGTGTAATCTGGTTGTACCCATTAAGGTGCAAAAAGGTAGTAATTTATTGCTTAAATTTCTTGTGTTGTGCTTCTCCCAATATGGGCTTTTGTTTAAAGTGAAAAACAAAAAGTATGTGCAGTTAACATCCATCCATTTGGACTGGATCGAAGTGGAAAGTTAATCTGACCTGGCACGCTCAATACTTGTAAAATAATTGTAGAAAAATCTGGCTCTGTGTTCGGACTGTTATGTTTCCTGCCAATATGATAAATAACATAACACAAGCCCAGCCCTGTGCATCAGCATCTCGCATATTAGGACTTAAAAAACGTCATCTGGAAGTCATGCATTCTCTATTAAAAGATGCATCTATGTTTAGCAGCATTCAACTAAGCCAGCTAAACTTGAACATATATCGCCCTGGTGGTTTATATGGAGTGGAATCAGATCAACTGAGCCGAGCAACAGGTGCGTCAGTGCACTTTATCGCTTGTTCTCCTTTGTGACATTACAGCGTCAGTGTTCTGGACACAATAAATCTACTGTCTGTCCGGCTTAGAAATGACCATTAACATTGACCTGGAGTGCGTGACATTACCTACAGTTTGACTTGACACGGGATATGTCTAAGGCTCGTGTGAAGGCTGCATTTGTAGGATCTGCGTTTATTAGCCTGTGTTGCTATTTCTGGTCGCAGCAGAGCACCAGGCTGTGGCCAGTGCTCTGCAGCCAGCTGTGGGGGTAAGACGGCCGGGTGTCAGGTTGTAGGCTGAGATAGGCCTCTTGCAGAAATGGCAAGGGCTTGGCTTTTTAAGCATGAGCCTGGATAGTGGCCTCAACTTTTCCATTGTCCTATTGTGTGAATGGAGCTCTTGTTTTTGGACTTGGAGCTTTCAGGCTTAAAGAGCAAGTTAACCTGCTTACACTTGAGGCTCAGACCTAATGTTTGCTTTTACCTCACAGTTTCCTTTCATGTCTTAGGCACTAAAAGAGCTCTTTAACAAGTTCAACATGTGTAGGTAACAGCTGCCTTACCTTTGAAGGAATATCAACAGTTTTTTTTTAAATACAGTTCCTATTTATGTCTATATATTGTTTTTATTTTATGGAGATGAACAGTCTATATTTTATCCATCTAATAAACGAAGCAGCTATCCATTTTTGTAATGTTGAACTAAACATGTAGCTAAAAGGCTTTTAGATAAAGTCTTTTCATTCGTGTTGAGCCTTGAACATTTCACAGAGCAGCCAGCAGAGCCACACTGACAAGAACAAGTTCCCTCCATCCATCACAAACTGTATGCATTGTGCTATGAGTGGAAACATTTGCTTACAATTCCTGCTTCACTCGTCTTTGAACCTAATAAGTCTCGAGTTCTCGGTGTGGCGTCATACCCCTGACAAGGCAATACATTTCAGCAGCAAGGAATGATAAGGGCCGTACAGGTAAAAGAGCAACTCAAGGAAGTATTGCAGTTGCAGAGAAACAAGAGGTGAAACTAATTCTGCAAATGAGCTCCTGCTCTCTTTCTTTGGATATAGTGGCTCTGTTTGATCTCAAATTAAAACGCAGACCTTGTGAGTCTACTAGCTGATTTATTTCCACCTTATCTGATCGGCCTTTCGTGGATTTCCTTGCATTGTTGCGCAGTAAAATAGGCCCTTTAGGGTGTCCTCATGCTGTCCTCATACTGCATTGGGCAAACACAGCTACAGTACAAACAAGTTTTGCAGCGCAGTGAGCTGAAGAAGAGAGCTGCTTTTCCCCCCGCACACTGTTCTTCCACTTCCAGGAGTTGTGACCTCCATTTTACCTATGAGTCATCAAGAAGCCTCTGGACCAGGATATGTGCAAACTATAGCTTCCTCTAAAGTGAGCACCTATAGAGGAGATGGGGGGGGGTTTACAAGAGCTGGACGAGAGTATGATCGAGCACATGGAAATCCCTTATTGTAACAAACATAATTTTTCCTTTACTTAGATCTATCAGTCAGGAGTAGAGTAGCATTTAGCCCGGGTAACTGTTTAGCTTAGGCACCCAAATCCTGGAATAAGTAGATGATGGCCCTAAATGAAAGCTACTGAATATGATGGCTTTTGTGGTCTGAAATATCACCTTTCCTCTCGAGGAGGAGGTGGATGTAGATTTAGTGGAAAACCCTAGCCTGGCATCACCAGACCAATGTTCAAATGCGAGTTAAGGTGCTTTCACACTACCACACAGTAACTTGCCACCTCCAGTCATTTTAATAAGGGGAAGGCAGTGAAGGGGAAGCGGTTTCAAACACGGCAGTGGGAATATGAAGCAGTTGCTGCTGCATAGATTTTGCTCTGCAAGGCAAAGTTCATCGTGTTAAAGCCTGGCATTGAGTCGCCTGGCTTTGGCTGATCAAATAGAAGGGGGTGAGCATCGCAAAAGCAGAATAAAGACAAGATGGAGGAGCTGATAAGTTGGTGTCTGAATACTCTGAGCTGTACAATGATTTGCTTTTTGGGGAAACGCCATCACAAGTAGGCGGTTACCACAGGGTGATGTGAAAGCAGCTTTAGCCTGAAACCCCAGTTCATTTCCGTTTCCAAGTGGCTTCATCAACAGCCAGTAGATGAAAATGCCTCTGGTAGCAATTGGATAGACCTATGTGTGACGTAGCGCTGAGTGACAGACAGATGCGAAGAGACTACAGCGAGGAGAGATGAGCTGTGATGGTGTAGCATCAATATGTATGTCAACGAGAGTTGCCAGGATCAGAATTTGAAAATAGTACTTCAACAGAAAGCTCCACAGCAGCTGCAGCCATCTTGGATGTTTTCAAAAATACCTCAGTGGCAGTCCTCTTTGAGCATGATTTATACTTGTGCGTCAGCTCTATGCAGACTCTACATCATAGCCTACGCACGTGGCCTACGCTGCTGTGAGCATTTATACTTGTGTGGTGGTGTGTCTGTGTCACTCTGCAGTTACACCTCCAAAACACTAGTTGGCGCCGGGGTTTCTGTGAAGTGCTGTAAAGTTTAGTTGATTCAAAACACACTTTAAACATGGCTTAATAGAGACAGTTTTAAACACAAGTACACAAATCAGCTTCACTATAACTCGCAGCATTCACAGACAAAGCATCTGGACACATTTTCCCCACAAATACAACATGCTAATGTTTTTAGCACAAGCCTATGGCATTTTACATTGTATAAATTAGCCTAGCAACTACGTCAGGCTACGGCACTAAGTTGACGCAGAAATATAAATCCTGCTTTACAAAGCTAGGTCTATGCTCACTGTAGTGTCCCTGGAGCGAAGCTGCGCAAGCTAAAAATGACATCATTACGTATTTTATTTTTATGAAATCGTTGCATGTATAAACTTGAAGGGCACTCAGAGAGCGCAGAACTCCGCCAAGGTGGATGCCCTATTTTGCAGCGTCAACGTAAGCAGAAAACCTTTTTATATCTGCTCTATGATTTGGATTCACTCCAAATTTGAATTTGTTCTTCCTTGGTCCATGCTACACCCCTCCACCAAGTCTCACGAAAATAGGGCCAGTAATTTTTGTGTAATCGTGCTGACAAACAAACCAAGCTGAGAATGTAGCCTCCAGATAATACAGCCTATGTGGTGCTTAACTGTGTTGTGTCTTCTGGTGACAACCTTCCAGAGTTAATTCCTAATCAGTTACCGTGTTTTAAACCCTCTGACAGTTGTTGAGGTGTCGCTTCACAACTTTCTCCTCCAAGTTGCTTTCCAGGGGGGAGGCCACAATGGACAGCCAGTGTTATGTTTTTAACTTGGGTTAATTTTAGCCACAGTCCTCTCCACGGAGTGAGATTAGGTCCCATTCTGGGCTGCTCTGACCTCACAGAGTTAGAAGCTAAGAGGGATTTGGCTGTCGCTGCTCAGACGGTTTATCTTCCCTGTTGATGTCAATGGTCTGTGTGAGAAAGAGAGAGCTGGAGAAAATCGGATACCAGCGGAGTGAATGAGTGTGGCTTTGGACGGAGCCTCTGCCAGCTATCGTGTAGCCTAACCTTTGTGGAGAAGGATATCATTGCTCCGAACAGAACTTCAGTACTTCATGTAATGATAGTTAGTGCTGTTCAGCAGAACATGCGCGGACGGGTTGGTTCAACTGATATAGAGATGGAGCTGGCTGAAACCGACGAAGTTCAGGTAACAGATTCATAAAGCCTCGATGTTTTGTCTTGTTGACTTGATCCATCCTTTTACATCGTCTCCTCAGGCAGTTGTGATTTTAACAGCGGCACACTAAATTGAAGCTAATTGCATTTACGCCTAAATGTTACTGAGTGTTTGGTTTGACTGCTTCCTTTTATAGTAAAGTTATGATGAGTGCAACGAGACTCAGATCTCGTGGTTGTCACAGAGTGGCGATGTGCTGTTTTTCACCTCTCATTATTCCCTCATTTTAAGGCACAAGTTAATTTCTTCACACTTAAACTCTAGCATGGTTTCACTTTCTTTGAGAGGGCAGCAGCAAGTCCTGGTTCACCTTTAGATTTTACATGTTGTTTCTGTTATCTGGAGTCGTACTCGCAGTTTGACTCCTTTGAGTGCACTTTACACTGATGATTTTTCCCAAACACCAAAGGTCACAGATGTTGAATAACAATGCATATGTGTAGCTAATTGCGCAATGATTTGTACCAAAGTGATGACAGGCTTTTGGTTTGTAATTTGTCCTGTTTGAGCCATGGTGACTCACAGGTTGAAATGCTGTGGTTTCATAGTTGTAAGCATGAAACACAATTAAAACGTTGCGTCGTCCAACAGCACATTAAAAATTTGAAGATATTTTCGAGCCAAGGAATTAATTAACTGTATCATAAAAGGGAGTAAAGTGATCAGGGCAAGTGCTGATCAATCTGTTGATTATTTTCTCGATTCATTGATTAGTTCTGTCTGTGGAAAGCTAGAAAATGGTGGAAAATGTTGATCAGTGTTTCCCCAAAGCCCAAGATGACGTCTGTTGTTTTGTCCACAACCCAAAGATACTCAGTTTATTGTCATAGAGGAGGAAAGGAACCAAAAATATCCTCTTTTAAGAAGCTAGACTCAGAAAATATGACTTTTTTTCCCTCAAGAATAACTTAAACTGATCAGTTGTTTATCCATTTAGTTGGCGATTAATTTAATATTCTACTGCTAATCAATTAATCGATTAAGCGTAGTAGCTCTAAAACTGATTATTCACAGGCCATTTGTAATAACAGACGTATGCTTTGATCAACTAGTGTAACGTGACCAGTGCACCGCTGTGTCCATGATGAACTTAAAAGCTGAAGCCATTCAGGAAGTGACCGCTAATCCCTCTTTAGTTAAGGTGACGGCTTTAAGGATACAGATAAATGGTGACTGACAGAGGCAGTGAAAACAACACGTACAGACAGAGAGAGGCAAGCTCAAGTTCAAAACACATCACAACACGGGGTTGACCTCACAGTACGCAGGTTGGCCTTCCTGTGTTGAATCTTATGTTTGGTCAGAAGGTATAGACGGTGCATTTAAGTCACAATAACCTCATTCATCTGACATAGGTTCATTGTAGAAATGTAAATAGGGAAATTGTTATATATCATCACCTGATGCTCCATATCAAGATTTCACTTAGATTTTGGTGGTTATTGTGAGAAACTCAGTGACTGCTGGGATTAAGCAATGTCTGGAGCTCCTCTGTTTTTATTGCTGCCTTACTGCTTTCTAGGGATGTGTGCAATTATACGACAAGTTGATTAAACATGGCTGCGCTTGCTAGCTGGCACTAGAAATACTAGCTGGTTAAACTTATTATTAAAAATTAATATTTTATGTGATTGTGTTCACGCAATGAAAATGCTGTTGCAGTATTCTTTTCCTGCAGTTTCCTAAAGATTTATTTTCCAAAGAATATTTTTTTTTTTTGTTTTTTAATAAACGTTATTTGTTAGATTTTATTTAGTGCGTTGTTTTGTTTTTGTAGGATAATGTGTAATATTCATAATGCATGGTGCAAAGTGCCACACATTTCAGCAGCATTTAAAATGATTTCAGATGGCTCTTATATGCAGTGCTCAATTTTGACTACTTTCGAAATATTTTCTTATTTTAGAGTAGTCGGCTAGAGTTTAATCTTCCATTTAAACATCAGGGAAACAAGTCGTTAGAAACGTCCCTACTGCTGTGATGAGCTGCCACTCACGGCAAAATGGAAATGCATTTGTTTTATGGGGCAATAACTTCAGCTGTTTTAAAACAAACAGCAAGTCGCTGCTGCTTTCTGTTTATATTGATAAGTCCTGTTGGTTAAACGCTGCTCAAATAACGCCAATCTACTTGTTGACTGAGTCACTGACCTCCATTTGTCCTCTCCTCCTTTTTCTCCATTATCCTGTTTTCCTCCTCCTTCTTCTCCTCCCTCGCTGACCTCCTCTAAATTACATTCCACATCTTCATCTCCTCTCATCGTTGTCCTCCTCCTCTTCCTCTGCTGTCCTCCTTCAGGGGGATGCCAGGGGCCAGCAGGTGGCGGAGAGACTGGGTCTGGGACACAACCTGGACCTGTCCGACACCATGGTTCAGCAGAAGCTGGATGAGATCAAGGAGCAGATCCGCCGCGAGATCCGCAAGGAGCTGAAGATCAAAGCAGGCGCCGAGAACCTGCGAAAGGTAAAATCACTGAATATGAGTTTCTCTTTCTCTCAAAGGCATAATTTGCCGATTTAGAGAGACAGTTCACCCCAAATCAATAATACAAATTTTGCGTTTGTGCGTCTGCTAATGGACAAGAGGGTCATGCTTGTGACAGCGTGAAATGTTAACGTTAATGGCGTCCTCCTCAACTGAGCTGTAGCATTAGCTAGCTCAGTGGTGCTAGGTGAGCTAGTAGTAGATGCACCCTTCCTTCTGAGCACATTCGGTCACAAAGAAAATAATTCCTATATGAAACTGCTCACATGACTTTTGGAGGAGACATGGGGCAGCTGTGGCTCAGGAGGTAGAGTGGGTTGTCGACTGATGGGAATATCAGCAGTTCGATCCCCGGCTCCTCCATTATGCATGTTGAAGTATCCCTGGGCAATATACTGAACCGCAAATTGCTCCTGATGGCTGTTCCGTCGGTGTGAATGAGAATGAATGTTTACTGTAACTGAATAGCATATGGCACCCTGTATGGTAGCCTTGGCCATCAGTGTATGAATGTGTGCGTGAATGGGCGGATGTGACAAGTAGTATAAAAGCGCTTTGAGTGGTTGGAAGGCGCTTTTCAAGTCCATTTACTATTTACCACATCTCCATTAATATATCCAACACATGGCAAGTCACGTTAAAACTATCTAGATTGATAAATAAAACTACAAGTAAGAGGAAAAATATTTATTTTCTATTTTAGGGTGAACTGTCCCTTTAATGTTCACTTCCTTCAAGTTGGAAGAGACAGATCAAAGACTTTTTCACAACTGTGCTGACTAGGGAAGTGATGCTTCCCATGAATAATAAACTTACATTTATGATTCAAATTGGCAAAGTTTCCCTGTAAATCTTTGCTGTTAGATAGGTTATAAAACTTTCTCAACTCTCCTCCGCTCTGCTCTCCTCTCCTCAGGTCACAACAGATAAGAAGAGCCTGGCTTTTGTTGACAACATGCTGAAAAAATCTAACAAGAAGGTTGAGGAGCTTCACCAGGAGCTGCAGGAGCTCAACGCTCACATCGTGGTCAAAGACCCTGAAGAACTGCTAGGTAACAACAGACACACCACAGCAAAGCCGCCACACAGGATTTAGTAAACATTAACCAGGTAGTAAAGACCGCTGACATAAGCTAGTGCTCATTGTTGTAGTTGTGTGCTTTTACATCAGCTCCATATCCCTTTAATCTAAGGCTTTAATTGTTGGGTTAGTTATATATTGCTAAAATTAAAGCCTAATTTATTTTTGTGTTTTTATTTTTATATTTTCAAGTAAAATGAGTTGGTTGACATAGTTTATTTAATTGGCAGGTGTAGTCAAGTTGTCATGGTTGGAGAGTTTTCCTGCAGCTATTCCTGTGGGTTGTGCCTAGATGGTAACCCTAGATATGCAAAACTCTTTCAGGCTGCTTTAAAATATTGTTGTCTCTCTGTTTAATGGTGTTACCACAAGGGTTGTGTGTGGTTTTCCTGATACTGGTGCCAAAACAATACCTTTAAAACAGTTCCTGGGCGATACTTAAAGTAAAATAAAGCACGGTCAACAACATTAAATGAACTGAAAAGGCAAATTTGGACTTGAATTTGAACAGTATATTAACTCTGAACAGTTTAAAGTTCTGTAGTGGAGGATTATGTGGCATCTAGTGACTGAGTTAGCAGATTGCAACGAACTGAAACTTCTCCCAGGTGCCATACATGTAGGAGGAATATGATGGTCGACACAAAAATGTGAATGTCTCTATCTGTTTGGTTTGTAGATAAACAGCTTATTCTCCATTATCTGTGTAGGAGCACAATGAGGATAGCTGGTTTACCGTAACAGTCCACCTTAAGTGAGCCTGGTCAGGTTCCCATGGGAGGCTTACTTTGCTTGTAAACTTTGGGGCTTCACTTTAATCAGAAGGTGGCAAGCAAGACTCGGGAACTTGTCTCTGGTCTTGAGGAGTTGCAGCATTTATTCACTGACAAATAGACTAGACTTTTCACACACTAAACTCTCAACTCAAGTCGCTGCAGCCTCACTGTCACGTGTACCATATTGGCACCAGGTTACAATCCAAGTGACTATGCTGTGGTTAAGACTTGGGCACAAAAAGCACTTGGTTGAGATCAGGGAAAGACACTAGTATGAGAAAAAGCCTCCAATACTGTCTGAAATGCTGGATAATATATGAAAGTTTAAGGTTTACACCTGGATAAAACGACAGTTTTCCAAGAGATCAGTTCTTCTTTACTGCTCTAAAACAGCAGCCTACACAGCAAGTTGAACCTGTGCAGCTGCCGGCAACCACTGTTTCAGAGCAAAGAGGAATTAATATCCGGTAAATAGTTTTAGCGTTAGCTGTTAGCAAAATGGCAGCAATTTGGTAATTTCTATGGCATTCATTCTCTGTATGTATTTGTACAGTTTTGAAAAAGATTTAACCTGAGCCTTGCTATACAGCAATAATAGCAATCAACAGTATCGGATCAGTACTCTGTATCAGATGATATGCAGGTTCAGGTATTTGTTTTGGTATCGGGAAGGAAAAAATGATGTCATAGCATCTCTACTTAAAACGTGGAACATGAAATCTAAAAGGAGCTTTTGCAGTCTGGGGTTACTGTCTAAGCACGACCATTTTTGTGTGATGAATGTCTTGCTTTTGTAAAGAAGGGTTCATTGTGAGTCACAGGGTGATCTGGGATTTTGCCCAGGTGTAATGTAAAAAAGCAGATTCTTCCCCCAATATTGCCATTATCTTTTTATTAATATTATTATTATTCTTTATTTTTATTCTTTATTACTCTCTTCAATATACTGGTTTACTGCAAAGGCAAAGTAACGCTGAGTAAATAATTTTGTCAGTGTCGTGTCAGAACAACAGCTATATGAACACAGAGCGCATTGAGTGTTTGGAGGTGACTCACTCTCCAGAGGCTGACATTGTTACATTCCACATTCCACCGACAGTTACAATGAGCCGTCGATTGTTCCCCTCCGAGGCTGTTGAAAGCCTGCTCCTGTGCGTTTTTCGACAACAATGGAATTTGGAGAGAGTTACCCACAGCAGCAGTGTTCAGTATAGTTTTGTTACAGTAGTTGCCTAATGCGGCATTTGTCGGTGGTGAGGGTCCGAGTGAATTCAGGAAGAGAAGGAATGGTATCTGTCTGCCTGTTACCATCACATCCCCCCGCGTTCAGTTGACATTAGGAAGTAGATGAGGAGGGGGAGGGAAGGGAGGTCATCTTGGTAAATGGTTATCTTAAGTGGGAACAAATTTAGCCTGACTCGGTGACTCTCAATCTGATGAACGAGGGCTTTCTTTTTAAGTGACGTGACGCCAGGGGAATGTCGCTGGCTATCGCAAAATGATGGAGAGGGACCGAGGTCAGCTCAGCTCCACGGTCATGAGACGACTTGTTGAAATACGTTTAGCTCTCGAAATCCGCAAGAGACAGCACTTGTTTCCTGAATTAGTAGGAAGGAGTTGCTCTGCCTCTGCGAGCAGCCAGAATGTGTTTTTGTTCCAGGGGAAAGTTGAGGGGGCTCTGGTTATTCTCCGCCGCTCAGCTGAGGCCAGAAATGGACCGACTCGCTGTCAGGCGCTGTCTCCTGCGCAGCAGCAGGGACACTGGGTCACCAGTCAGGTCCCTGTGTCACATATGATCTCATTCATGAAGAGACTAGCCCCCGAGATCAGCAGTTTACTCCTCGAATACAAGTCCAGTCTGTTTCTAGTCATCATATCACGTCTCAAGTGACGAACCACCCACGCCAGTTTTAGGTCCAGTCCTCCAAGTTATGATGTAATCGTTTATAGAGTATTGTTAGTGTGTTTCTCGTTCTCATTAGACACAGATGGGGTTAATCTGAGGGAGGGTTCCCCTTGTCAGCTGTCCAGCAGTGACATCAGCCCTGCAGCTATTCAGTAGCTCAGTATCTTGTCCTCCAGCCCAGCGTGGGCTGAACCGCGCTGAGGAGGAGGGGAGGGGGGGGGGGGGGGGGGGGGTCGTTGAATTCTTGGCTCGATATGACCTTGACCAAACCGCACCCCCCACGCAGAGAGGAAAGCCCCAAACGTAGACTGATTGACACATGGACGCAGCATTTTGCACGTGTGTTACTCAGCGTGCCTTTTTTTACTTTCATAAACAACTTCTTCATAACTCTGACTTAACATGATCTTAATGTGTCTCTGTGACGCTACACACTCTCATTATGCAATATGGATTTTATGAACGCTGAAGTCAGTTTTGCCCCAAGCCCCTGTTAAATTCTCACCTTGCTTCACAGGCTTTTCCACACATGTGTGGCTTGGATGAGAAACTATACATACCCACTCTGTTTTCCTGTCTAGCCCTGCCTCGCTCAGTGACCACATTTACATGTAGGCCTGTCACAATAACTACTTTTAGTGGACGATACATTGTCTCAGAAATTATTACGATAAACTTTATTTTTGGCATCTTAAAACCATTTTATGCCGCTGATATAATAACATTATAGCATAATAATGCAAGTTCACCCTTTTAAAGAGTAATGACCTTTAATTCTTGAGAATATTCAGACATATGAATTTGGAAGTGAAAAAAAATATAATCTTTAGTATATCTTGTATGTATATCGTGTGTGTGTGTGGAGCCGAGTTACACCCATGGTGAAACTTCGACAGAGAGCAAATGAGGACAGAAGCAGCGCAACCAGAAATGACAGCAAAACGTGTCTCAGCACTCCGTTCATTAGGGTTAGGTGTTGCGCCCAAATCTGATAACGGTCGGGAAAACCCTGCTGTTTATCATGTTGGCTAAAATGTTGATAACATATTATGTAAACATGTCAGTGAAGAGTCTCAGTCAGCCAGGTCATGGTAGTCATTGGTGCTATATTGTAGGCAGTTCATGAACTGAAGAAGCTTCTTGGATGAGAGGCGAAACGTCTTAAAGAAACGCAAGCAAGTCCAGTTGCCTATGATATAGCACTTATGATTATTATGTAAACACAAGGGCAGTATCATATGATATATGGACATGGCCTCTATGATTTTTGCTGACCTCAATAACATAATTATTGTGACAGGCCTTATCTTTACACGCATTAAATACTCAGTTTTTTTCCCCTTATTCAGAAAAGACAGTTTTACTAAGCTGTTTACATGGCTAATGGAAATCAAATGTTATGCAAATATTCACATTTACATGCAGCCTTGCATTCTCCGATTAACGTGTCCTAACTTGTCCTTTATCAAGTCAAAATATGGAAAAGTGGAACAGCTGAAGCTGCTTGTGCCACTTTGCATCTGTGCGTCAAAATAGGATTCTTTCCATCAGTGGTGGATTTGATCAACCATGTGAACACAGCTTCCCTTTGACATTCGTTCAGCCACCTTCTCAAATCTTAATCATTTTTGTAAGTAGGTGTATTTCTCCTCCTTACCAGAAATGTGGGCTTTTCTTTTGGGTATGCATCTCTAGCTAACATCCTTGCAAACTGTTGGTTAGCTGGTCTGTGTACAATGCATCCAATACAAAGCACAGAGTTGATCATTAACAGGCAAGAGGTTGTGCGTTGCAAACTGAGCTAAAACACATATTCTGAAGGCGCTGTATACGAGTTCAAAGAATGCTCATAAAACTAAAATAATATCAGCATTTCCCAAATGTTTAAAGGGATTTTCAACCAGCTCTGTATCGTAACAGTGTGGGTAGTATGTATAAATGAAGTGTAGTAAACTTCCCTCCATCTAACCAGTGGCTAATCATGTGTTGAGTGCGGAGTGTGAAGTTTCACTGGCTCTCCTGGGCTGTTGCTCGAACTGCAGGCTATACTTAAATAGGCTATACTGCATTTTAGTATTGCCTGACACCCATGGCACCACCACAAACACAAAGAGTATTGAAGCAGATCAAGAGACAGACCTGCCCCTCTCTCTCTCCCTCTCAAATTCGGACCAAAATCTGATTTAACACTAAAACTAGGCAGTGCTGATCGACCTAATTCTCGCCAAAAATGTTTTCAGAAACATATTGTAATGCCATGTTTAGCTGTAATAGTGAGAGTTTGTGAAAAGAAAATGGGCGCCAAAATGTTTCCTGAAAATTGAGATTAAACGGTCAAACCAGGCAGCACTGATCAAATGTAAACTAAGACCCTGTGACTGTGTTGCCTTTTTCTCATCTCAAATGTTTACAGGAACATGTTTTAGCTTACTAATTAATTGTAATATGAGATCATTAGTCACCAGTCTGCCGCCATTGTGTCAAACAGATAAGTTTGCATCACATCAACGTCCAGCACGAGTGTTTATTGGTCCCGTGCGGTGCAGTGCATTCTGGTACTTGTGGTTTTTCTACCTTTAAAGTGAATGCCACAGGCCTTTTCCTCCATTTGTTCAGGTTCTGTGGCACCTAATTTAAAAGTATTTGCATCTTTCTACTTCATAGACAGCCCAGTTTTATGGAAGGACTATCTTTCCAGCAGTGAAATACTCCTTTAATGGGACAATGCAGCATTCAGAACAAGGCCTAATCCTGAATATCCAGTTTACATGACCTGCATCTAATTCAGAATATTGTCATATTAGAAATTATAATACAATATTAAACACAGTGAGTGTGTGTGTGTCTGTATAAAATAGGGTTGCCCTGGGAAGGCTAACACCCTCCCCCCCTGCACAGATACCTCCACAACGATGCTCTCAGCTCATTAAGGGTCATTAGATGATTCATTTAGACTTTCAGTTCACAGTCACATGCTTCCTTTTTTGCCTGTATCCCGCAGGTGTTCAAAGGAATCTTAAGACACTGTTTTCATGAAACATTCAGAGTGAATGAATCACAGACCCGCCTGCTGGTTATTGTTATCTGTGTTTGGCAACGTCTTCCAGAATAACTGATTTCCCTCCCTGCTGTTATTTCAGGTAACGCCAGTCGGGCTCACTTAGATGAACTCAAGACACCTTCAGGGAAATCAGGGTTTTTTTTAATGTACAGCACTTATGTCATTGGACTTTAAAAATCTGAAAGGAAAGATTTAAGCTGTAATACTCTGGGTTGTAAACATAATGTGTTACTGTTATGTGAGACAGTGACATTGTTTGTGTTTCAGATGTGTCGCCTCTTTTCTAAATGTACTCTTTGGGTCCTCTCTGAGACGAGCTGCCTTATGAAACCATAGACGCTGAAACTGAACTTGCAAGTCAAGTCAGGAGAAGTCAGGCAGGTTTTTTTGCCCACCTCACCTGTGTGTGAGAATGTCTCGCTCTGTGCTGCAGCAATCAGCCTGGGGAGGGATTTTCTCTGCACCTTTTCGAGTCCAGACATGACCAAAAAAACACTACAAAACAATGAGCTCATCGGCCAGAACTGTGGTCCAGCTCGGGGGATAGAAGACGCTTGTTTTCGTTTTCACTTAGTGTGTTTGTGTGGCGCATGTGTGAATGCATGAGAAGCTCAAAGGCCTAAACAGATTCTGGCTCAGTAGCGCTGTGTTGTCCCAGCTGCTTTTAAGATCCGGATAAAAAGCAACGTGTGTGTGTATGTATCATGGTCATAAGTGTTTACACCTTATTTGTATATGCAGGTAACGTCACTGTAGTATTGGTGGTTGTCTGCAAGTTCACACTTGTTTTTGTTTTCTGTGTGTGTGTGTGTGTGTGTGTGTGTGTGTGTGTGCGCGCGCGCATGTGTGTGTGTTTTCAGTTGCTCAGAGTAGAGATGGCCGCAGGGTTTCCCTCGGCTGTTAAAGTTTAAACAGGCTTCAGTAAAGAGCCAATGAGATGACAGAAGATCTGTTTGAATTACTAGTGATTGTCTTTGTAGTATAGTCCCTGAATATCATGTCATTATAGTAGAGCTGTAAAAACTGGCTAAAAATAACGTTCAGTTATTCTCTCTAAAAAAAAAAAAAAAAAAAACCCACAAAGGTTTGAACCATCTATTTTTGCACATTATACCGAGAGGTCAAAGCAATACAACGATATTTACTGGTATATTTAATTCAACATAATCATGTCTTTTAAAGAGCTACACACCTGCACATTACAAAGTAAATAAAATAATGTCTTACACTGTAAAACTTTGGTTGGTGCTAGTGTGAGAACCGAGAACGTGTGGTCTCCTAGAGATCAAATGAATACTGTAATTTGTAACTCATACGTTTTTCAATAGCCTAATTTTTTTTAAGGCCCACATAAAAACTTGCTAAGCAGACAGCTGTGGTTAGAGCTGCAACGATTAAACCATTAGCTGACTATTAATCATCAACTAATATGAAATATAACTAATATAAAATACGAATAATTGATTTGAGTAATTTTTTTAAAGTCAGAATTCTCTGATTCCAGCTTCTCAAATGTGAATATTTTCCAGTTCTTTTTAGTGTTTTATGACAGTAAAAGGAATATGTTCGCGTTGTGGACAGAGCAAGAAATTTTAGGACACGTTCTTGGGCTTTGGGAAATATTATTCGACATCTTTCACCATTTTTCTGACATTTTATAGACCAAACAACTAATCCTTTAGTCTAGAAAATAATCAATTGACAGTGAAAATAATTGTTACTTGCAGCCCTAGCGCATTGCTGCTTTTTGTTGCCACAATCAAATATTAATTTTCCTAATTAAATGTCTTTTTTTTCCTTAAAAGGTCATTCATATGATCCAATAAAGTGCCCCAGGAATGAGTCCTAAAACTCGGAAATGAGTCAGCACTTTGCCACTCCTGGTTCCCTTATCTCAAAGTCAGTGGGTTTTTTTTTAGTTTTGGTTAGAAGTCTGAAATAAGGTCTGTGTTTAACACAAGCTTCAGATGTTTTCCTGTTTTGTTCTAAAATACATCAGTAAATACCCCACTTTTGAATTTTTAAGCTTTTATGTGTCTTAAAAAGGGCGGTTGCTAACAAGTGGCTGATTGACACTACAGAATGCATCAGTGTTATGTCCTGACCGTAGTTTAGTTCATTTATAGCCCAACGCCAACTTTTTACCTCTGGCAATTTCATTTGTGCTTCAAAAATTATAAAAGTGGTGTAGATTTGTAAGAATCATAAACTTTTGTTCGCAATATATTTTATTTTCTGCAATAATCGAAAACCCAACTGAAACATCCTGGAGACTTTTTGAGGAGGGAACCAGGATGATACTGACTTCTGCGTCAGGCTACAGAGAAATGTCGTCCCTGGAGCACTTTATTTAGAAAATTTATTGAAAGCCTTACATCATTACAAATCAAGCTGAAAATAGGTGTGCTTGGGATTCACCTTTGATGTGTTGTAATCATGTTTCTATTGTTTCTGTCGACATAATGGAGCAAATAAGTTCTGTAAAAGACAGATTCAATTGAAAGTCTTACTCTGACACAATTTATTCATCTGAAATTCTTCTTAATGTCAGACTCCTGAGGTGAAATAACTTTTTCAGTCCTAACACAGATACCTCAGCTTTGGGTATCAGCCAATACTGAGTACAGATCCCTACCAGCATTTAATTAATAAGCTTTATGCCTCAGTGTGTGGAAATGACTTGGATAATTCTTTTATGTGTAAGGCAACATCAGGATGGACTTAAACACTGCTTTTCTAACTTTCAAAAACAAAATGTAACAAATAAGAACATATGTGATTTATTATTTAAAATGATAATGATTTATTCCACTATTTATTATTAATAAATTGAGCACCAGCAACTTACATGCTGCTGATGCATGACATACTCAGGCGTTAACATATAATTGAATTTAATGGATCAGCCCCCAATGTAAGAAATACCCGATCCAGGTGTTTGAGTCAGAGTCAGATCTGTGTATCCCTAATCTTAATGTTGTTGTCTTGTGTAGTTTATTTGAGTCAACTTGACTCTTGCGGTAACAAACCTCATCAGATTATAAAGAGCAGAACTTTCTGGAAACACTCGGTGACTCCTGAAGTTGCCACCGGCTGTGTCATTGTAAGCGAAGTTATAGGTCATTTTACTGTGCTGCAGGACTGTTTAGCTAACTCCAAAATGGCCGGCAGCCAAAAATAGCACATACATGCTGAGTTACTATTTACAGCCAGTGTATATTTGTGACCAACTCCAGTTGCACATGCAGAGTCATATATCTGTGGTTGTGTCCAAATGGCTATAAGGTGGTAACTTGTGCTTTGTTTTTTTTTGTCTTTACCCAGAATACCCTTTGACCCCAGATACCCCCAACAGTGAGGCGAGAACGTGCACCAGCAGCAGCCGCCTGGCCGCCCTAAAAAGACAGAATGACATCGAGCTCAAGGTCAAACAGGGCGCCGAGAACATGATTCTGATGTACTCCAACGGGCCCTCCAAGGTAAGATGCAGCAGGAGAAGGGGAGGGTGCACCTGACATTCAGGTTGGAGCTGGTTGCTGTCACGTTGCCAAGTGTGTAAAAGAGTAAAATTTCAGTTTGTTCAATTGCTAAGGTTTTACACAAAGTCTTACGTCAGTCAAACTTTTTGGGGGGAGAAATTGAGGGGGAACTGTAAACTTAACTAATCAACTTTCTGGTTCGACTCTGAATTCTTGTACTTGCCATAGTGTGCACATTAGACCCAGCACAGAGCAGCACCTTGTGCAACTGTCATTGTGTAGGTAGCAAATGTACTTGCGCTCATTTGTGTGTAGGTCTTAAAATGAGGTGTGGTCAGGTGCATTGTTGGTGGACTGCTATTTTGAGGCAGCAGAAAGCGATTGCACCATTGACAAACAAAAACCTGGTCTCAAGTCAGAGTGGTGTAGTGTTTTCCTGCTATTTGAAAGGCACATTATTCAGATGGTAAGATATGCCTACATAGGTGGGTTCGCAACATGAGTACACTCGAGTGTTACATACACATTGACGCGCAGATTGGTTGTGGGTGGGTAAAATAATACATCATCAGTGAGGAAAATATTAATCACATTTTCTACAAGGTGGCTACAGTTCCTGAAAAAGTCTTAAAATATCTTAAATACACATTTACTACTGAGGGCCTTAAAATCATTCAGTTGTCTTAAACTCAGATACTATAGATCTTAAATTTCTTGTCACATCACTGATAACAGTTTTGGTGTTGGTGCTATCAAAAACATTATTTTAACAGAAGGGAAACACTATTCTGGTGTGTATTTGCATCACAAGTTTGGTCTTTAATTTCATTAATGTGTAGACACCCTGTTCTAATATGTGAACATGGCAGAGAGCAGTGCAGAGCTGCTGTCAGACTCCCCATTAAGAGAGAAGCTGTGGGCATTTACACACCAGGAGCAGCAAAACTTTATTGATGATTTCAGAAGCTTTAAATTTAGTAATGTTTCCTCTGTCAAGTTTACACTTGCAGTTTTTAGTTTTGCTGCTTAAATATCCCAAGTTATTTATTGCACTGACATTGCTCTTATTACATTACTCTCAGCTGAAAACCGCTCACTTCTCCAGTTTGCTGAATCCACCATGTAAATAGCAGTGCACCAGGTCCCAGTGCATTGGCTCTTAAAGGGCAATGGGAGATGACACCCTGACTGGCTGTTGTCATGTTTTATTTCTGCTGTGTGATAGGATGTTAGATCTATCCATATCAAGTAAAAATGTCCGAAGTTTATCATCATTATCAACATAAATGTTATGGCAGTGCCTCTATCAAGATCGTTTAATCGCCCAGCCTGATACCTTAATGACATTTTAAATGATCTTTTGGCAGTAAGGAGTAACAGAAGCCACCATTACACTGATTGATTTTAGTCGCCATCATCAGGTTGTAAAGTGTTTTGCTTATTTATTTTTTTTACTTAAGGTAACACAAGCCTTTTTAAAAAAAGGCACCAGAGTCACGTTAAACTGGAGGGAACAGGCTCATTCCCAGTTTGAAAACCAGTCTGCAGGTGGTAGAGTGATACATGTTGGGTCTGCTTTTACAGCCTCACTGTAGGGGAGGAGGAAACATGAGAAGGCGCTGACACATACTGTGTGTCACACGCACTGCTGTTTGTTCACAAAGCTCTTTGTGGCTCCTCTAATGCTCAGAGTGAGACAAACTATAATTTAGTTGGGAGGTAGAACTGATAACAGCTGGAGCACTGAGAGCCGCTCATGCTCATCTCAGCTCTCGTGTCCCTCAGTAGTAATTGAAGCCACTTTGTAGTAGAGGGTTTAGTGTAGTGTAGGGTTTCATCTGTGAGCCTCTGCTCTGCCAGTGTTGCAGTTCTGCCCTGCACAGTATGTGTCTGTGGATATGTCAGGTGTTTTTTATATAGCATGGATTGATCAAATTTCTCATGCTTGAGAATCCTTTTAAAAATTAGTTTGACATTTTGAGAATGATTTGCTTTCTGAGTGAGTGAGTTGAGAAGATTGATCCCATTTATATGTCTGTGTGGAAACAGAGGGAAACAGCTAGCCTGACTCTGTCCAGATATAACAATCTGCAACATGCTTTCAAAAACTGTGTAATGGAAATGTGTGTTTGTGTGACTAGCTTTTTAGGCAAGGTCAGTTTTGCGTGACACCTGGAAAGAGTCATTATTCTCCTGTTGGAGTTTCCTCAACCTCACTAGCATCTGCAACTCCCCACTTGTTTCACTATTAGCCACACCTGGCGTCTTGCTGCTAGTGCCTTGCTGCTTAATGCTGGCTTTTCTTTCATCATGTTTTGCTGATTTGGCATCCCTCTTGTTTGTTGAGTCAAGCTTATTATAGTTGAGAGTTTGTCATGCAGTCTAGTGTTTACTTGTCAACTGTATCTCTGTGTTTTGGCAATTGCCAAAGCACTGTCCTCTTCCTGTTCAATGGGTGACGCACTTCCTCTGTGCTATAAATCATTTTCACGGGAAATTGTACCAGTGGCAGACAGATCTGTACAGTGAAAGTGAGGCTTATAGGGAACCAGTCTAAACACAGATGGTCTCATTGTTCTATAGACATAATATTGTGCAATCAGCAGTTACTTCATAATGAAAGTTAAAGCAAAAATCTTGTCCACTTTAATGTCATGTTGAATTTTACTTCCTAACATGAAAGTTGAATTTCGTGTTTGGTTTGTAAACGAGAGGCACCTGCAGAGCTTCAGTGTGAAGCTGTAGTACAGTAAACTTGAATGAAAATGGCTGCATGATCCCCACTGACTGGAACGTGCCTCTGTGTGTCCAGGGGAGGTCGCTTACAAAACACTGTGACCTCCCCGGTCAGACAGACAGACAGACGGAGGCACCTTCCAGCTGGAAATAGTCCTGTCCTGATGTCAGAGAGGAAATGCCTGCTGGACAGAGGTCTTTCCTGCGCGCGGCGCCATCAACAACCAGGATTTAAACTTCAGAGGAATTCTGGGTGGAGTTTGCTTACTTCACTCTGTGTGTGTGTGTGTGTGTGTGTGCTTGTGTCTGTGTGTGTGTGTGTGTGTGTGTGTGTGTTGGCAAGTATGAGAAGGTCAGCAATTACAACACACAATGAGATTCCACGTACTTTCTTTTTTGATGAATAAGATTTTCCATGTGGTCACTCGGTCTTTGGCTCCAATTAAGGGCATGAACTGAAGTGTTTGTGTTTCATGCTCACAACAACCAAACACAATAAGTGACGAGGGACGGTGTGCAATTAGGGTCATCTGTAAAGTGCAGTTACTTTACTGGAAAGACAAAACAATATTAAAACTTTTTGATTCAAACATTAATGTTCATCAAAGTGTGTTAATGTATGCCGATATTTCCCCATCGTCAGACAGTGATTGTATCGTTTCTAATTTTTCCCACAGGATCGTAAGTTGCTAGCGACTGCCCAGCAGATGCTTCAGGACAGCAAGACGAAGATAGAGTTCATCAGGATGCAGATCCTCAAGGCCAGCCAGGCCAGCGAGCTGAGCTTCGAGAGCAATGATGTGATGGGTGAGCCTTCACTTGAACTCAGTGATCGATTTAGAATTAGCCAGCGTGACTCCTAAAGAGATAATGCCTGTGCGGGTGCACACAAGGTCTTATGAACAATTAGGTCTAAATTAAAGTATCGTGTCCTTCCTCGTCCTCCAGACAAGCCCATCATTAGCCCGTTGGACCTTCGGGTGGAGGAGCTGTGTCACCACGCCAAGATCGAGTCTGCTGTGGCAGAGGGAGCCAAGAATGTCATGAAACTGCTGGGCTCGGGGAAAGTCACAGAAAAGAGAGCACATTCAGAGGTATATGTTTGTGATGCATAGTTGTTAGTTTATTTCCATATTAAATTCACATCCTCTACCCCCTATACCCAGATTTAAAACAAGCAGTAATAAGATACTCATCATTTTAGAAATGATGCAGTTTCGTTAGCTTTAAAGTAGAATGGACTGTGTAGTCAACGTGTCTCTCTCTTTCCATCCCACTCTAACTCATTTCCACCTCTACTATTTCCTTTCCTCCCACCCTCCTTTGCCTCCTCTTGACTTCCTTCCGTCCTTCCTCTCTCCAGGCTCAGGCTCGTTTTAATGAGTCCAGTCAAAAGCTCGACCTCCTGCGATATTCCTTGGAGCAACGCCTCAGTGAGTTGCCCAAAAACCACCCTCGCAGCAGCAGCATCGTGGAAGAGCTGTCCCTGCTGTCCTCACCGGTCCTCAGTCCCCGCTCCAGCATCATCTCCACACAGAACCAGTACAGCACCGTGACGAAGCCCGCTGCACTTACAGGTACTGGACACAGACAGTGACTATGTTTACGTACACGCTAACATTCCACAATTATTCCTAAACAACATATTCTGTTTGGACATTCTGGATTAGGCCTTAATTCAGTGCAGCATTTTCCAATTAAAACATGGGACATGCTTCTATTTTTTGGGGAGTTTTAGGAGCATTCTTTGGACAGGTAAACAGAGCATTCACAATATACATATCAATTTGGGTTTTTGCTGCAGTTTGGGAGACACAGCCTCTTGCCTCCTTGTGTTGCACACAAACCAACTAGCTAACAGTTTGCAAGGCTGAATTGCCCAAGAGAAAAAGATGAAAAAAACAATCTAATTAATAACATGCTCTGTGATTAATTTATTTTAAATTACTCACAAACATCAATGTTTTCTGTGAAAGTTTTTTAAAAACTTCAGTTCAAATGAATTTTGGCAGATGTGTGGTAGTCAAGCTCCTGGATTTTGGACACAATTGTCCCCCTGTCCTCTTCCACTCAGTACATTTACATGCAGCTTGAGAAAATCGAATTATTGGCTTAGTCCGACTGAAATTGGACTTTCACCGGGAAGAAGAAGGAGATGAAGTAGCAGCAGTTCACTCCCGGAAAAACAAACAAACAAACAAACACCATGGCGATTGAGAAGCAGAAGACGCACTTCTGGATGGACGAGGAAAGTACATTCATGCTCCGACAGCTAAAGGAGCTAAACATTTTGAAATTTATGGATGGTAGGAAAACACGAAATGCAGACTTATTTAATTTAATTTATTATTCCTCTTTGAGTCAACCAGAACTAGTTCAATACGCACCATATTTTAAAGAACACAGCGCTGCCTATTGAGGCGGAGTCTGACATACTTGGTAAAAAATTTGTTTTCTCTTCTGCATGTATACTCAGACAAATCATGTCCGACTTGACTGATTAGCCGAGCTATGAGCTTAGCTTGACTACTGCGTGCATGTAAACATACTGACTGAAACTGGTCCGCAGTCCATTTTGTCAGTTAGAGGTAGATTTACTCAGATTGCATCCAAACGCCTGATCAAGTGTGGCTTGATGAGGCTGACTGCTAGTGCAAGCATCAGAGGCTGTGCTAGCTCAGACCTGCAGACTTGCAGCTAAATGCTTTGTGTGGAGGTGATATTTCAGGCTTTAAGTACTCCGATGGTGTGAAAATTCCTTACTGCAGAAACTGCCGAGAACAGTGCTCCATCTGGGTGTTTCTTAAATGTAAATTATCCATTCACGGGGCCAAGCAGCGTCATCCCATTTACCTCCATCATGTGACAATGAATTTCCCCTTGCGGGATAAATAGAGTATATAAAATTATATTCAATTAAAGCCACTGTGGCCTTCAGTGACACACTGATCAGAGGGCACCACAGAACACGATTAATCAGTATTCATTTTTTTGAAACATTATTTTTCTATGATTAATTATTTGAAATTAACATGTTATTTTAACAGCCCTGTTTTAAACATTATGAAAGTCTTTGATATCAAGACAGATTGTGTGATATGTGGATGTGTATCGTCCCACCTCACTTCCAGGCACATTAGACGTCAGGCTCATGGGCTGTCAGGACCTTCTGGAAAATGTCCCGGGTCGTTCCAAAGCTGCATCTGTCCCGCTGCCCGGCTGGAGCCCCAGCGAGACGCGCTCATCCTTCATCAGCAGAGCAAACCGAAACCGCGGTGTGAGCTCAAGGAACCTGACAAAGAGCGAAGAGCTCTCCAGTGAGTAGATCTGACCTGTACACTGTCTGCAAATCAGTAAATATTGAAAATCAGTTGTGCGATTACATTTAACTACATAATAAAGAAGTAACAGCTGGACCATAATGGACCTGTGGGACTGCCCGGAGAATTGACCTTGTCTGTTACAGACTGAATTACAGTCACAGTCACAGCATTGTTAATACATCAGTGCCTAATAAATAACATGCACGTTTCCTCAGATGAGATCAGCGCGGTGTTGAAGCTGGACAACACAGTAGTCGGACAAACAAGCTGGAAGCCCGTCAGCAACCAGGCCTGGGACCAGAAGTTTACATTGGAGCTTGACCGGGTAACTAATACACACACACACACACACACACACACACACACACACACACTTCTGCCCTTGACCTACATCTGTGCTGTTGACTCAGTGTTGTGTTCGGGCAACACAGTCGGTGTGTTTCACATCTGTTTATTGTGTGTGTGTGTGTGTGTGTGTGTGTGTGTGTGTGTGTGTGTGTGTGTGTGTTGGGCATGTGTGTGTGTATGTGTGTGTTGGGCTCTGTCCTGTAGTCTCGTGAGCTGGAGATCTCGGTGTACTGGCGCGATTGGCGTTCGCTCTGCGCTGTCAAGTTCCTGCGACTGGAGGACTTCCTGGACAACCAGCGTCATGGGATGTGCCTCTACCTAGAGCCACAGGGGATGCTGTTTGCCGAGGTACACACTCTCACACTCACACTAACACATGCACACACCCAGCGACTGTTATTGACCTTCATCGGTGACAGTTGACAGGTCACAGAAAAGCTCCTGGTAACCATAATGGACAGAAATGAAAAGTTGTACTAATCGTAACAAATGTACAGGCTGGTTTTATAAAAATGGTTATAGGCGATCTTAATGTTGAGAATCGGGTTTTGAATTTCCAAGAGAGAACCACAATGCATCTTAAGGCCCAGACACGTAAAACCATCATCAGAGATTTGGCTGAAGCATACAATTCGATTTTTTTTTTTTTTTTATCACATCATATACAAAATACTACATGTCACATTCACCCATTCACACACCCATTTTCTACACACATTCCTACACTAGTTGCCGAGGCTACCATACAAGCTGCCACCTGCTACTCAGTTTTTAACACACTCGCACACCGAGAGCAATTTGGGGTTCAGTATCTTGCTTGAGGATACTTCGACATGCAGACTGGAGGAGCCGGAGATCGAACCGCTGATCTTCCGATTAGTGGACGACCTGCTCTACCTCTGAGCCACAGCCGCATGACATATGTGCAACGCAGGGATAAACGGACAGACTCTAGGAGAAATGAGCTGTGATTTAGTCTGCTGGTCCGAAGACATGTTGTAAACGTTGTTGATTGAATGATTGAAAAATGAATAAATATAAAGTTAAAAAAAAAAAACCACCAACATCAAAGAACTAGTGGCGCCAAAGGCTGACTGTTGTGTCGCCTCATGTTGCCTATGTCTTGGCCAAAAAGTTGCACTTGAACACACCGCAAAGACGAGAACCAAAGACCAACAAGCACGTACCTTCTGCACCTGCATGAGAGGAAACAACTCTCCATACCAGGAGGCGGCGGCAGATTGTATTTTGTCATAAAAAAAGGGAAGGCACAAAGTCGACAGGACGGATTGCAGATGTTAGTCAGCACATTAACAACATGTCCCCATGTTGAAAGAAAAAAGGATATTTACTGTGTGCTAGGAAACAACAACGCAATTACAAACTGTCTGCTAAAAGCTCAGCGGCTGAAAACAGAATCTTACGTTATTAAAAAAGTTTGTTTTGATCTCACAACCTCTTGACTCAAGTCGTTTTTTCCTTTCTTCACTTCTGTTTCTCTGAGCTGAACTGCCAATCAGTCGTCTGTGATGCAAATTCAACATGTTCATTTACCTGCAGGTGTACCAGCTGTTTTGTGTGTTGTCTAAATTTTAATTTCTCTTGTTCAGGTAACATTTTTCAATCCTGTCATTGAGAGACGACCAAAGCTGCAAAGACAAAAGAAGATTTTCTCAAAGCAGCAAGGTGAGTCAACATTCAGCTGACACATTTTCAAGGTGTACTGTTGTGATTCTCAGACAGAAACCATAGAAACGTACATCTGTTAAAACAGACTTGTAACTAATAATGTTAATACTCTGGTTCTTTAAGTCACTAAATACATTATTCTTCTTCCCTGAATTTTACCAAATCACTTGCTATATGGCCTCTGAATGTTTCTCACTGTCTTAAAAAAATATCGTCTCCTCTTTCCTCTTTGTCTCGTTTGCTTCTTCTTTATCAGGTAAAACCTTCCTGCGAGCCCCTCAGATGAATATCAACATCGCCACCTGGGGCCGCCTTGTTAGAAGAGCCATACCAACTGTCAGCACTAACTCCTTCAGCCCGCAGGCGGCTGAGACTGGGCCCAGCAGCCTGCCTGGTTCACCCACACCCTGCAGGTACTCACATACTCATACATGAAACTACTCACACTGAAACTATGAAGAGGACAAGGTGTTAAAAACAGCCTCTGCCCGTACACAGTGACCCGCTGGTGACCAAGCTGGACTTCGACAAAGAGCCCACCCCAGGACCCAAACACTACCCAGTACCCGACGACAGCCAAGAGCCCCTGGTGCAGGATAAGATGCCCGACAAGGAGGAAGTACAGGTAAAGCTGATTTAATAAAAAATATTTTCTCCATTAGTATTCTGTCCTAGGAGATGAATGTAGTCGTGCAGATCTTATTATGTGGTGATTATCAAAGTATATTTGTGAATAACATTAAGACACAACGGCTGAAACTGGAATTTTCCCAGTAATAAATAATCTTTAAAAGGTATAATTCATGTCTAGTTGGCCAGAGCCCAGTGGTTTCCCATTTTATATTTATTCACTTTTTCCTTCACTTTAACTTTGACTCTTACTTTTCCTCTCTGTCTCCTCTCTGCAGGACGCTCTCGCCTCATTTGACTTCTTGAACAAGAGGAACAGCATGGCGGTGAAGCCAGACCTGGACCGAGCGGTGGAGCAGGAGATGCAGCATCCAGACCTGGAGCTCATTTCCATCCGGAAAGAAACAGAGATAAGGTAGGAGGGCCAGGCGCTAGACTTGTTCTGTGTTACTTTCAAAGCTTCAAGAACATTTAAAGTAAAAGTTAAATAAAGTGGAATATGTGAGGCAACGGGTCTTTCTGCTGTTATGCTTCTCCAACTGCTCCAGCTAAAGTCTTTTATCTGAGAAGGGAAGAACACAGTTTTCTCTGGTGTTGTTATGTTAATGAATTCCAAACTGTGAAGACGAGCGACCAACAACAATAAAGCACTGAAAGACAATAAAAACCCACATTTATCTGGCAACATGCCAACATCATTGCTTTTGTTGTCACAGATCTTGACATGTTTTCAAGGTCTGCTCAGTCTTATCTGACATCCCAGTGTTCAAGTGAAGGCTGAACTATAACAGGTGTAAACACTGCCCCCTGGCTGTGACTCTTTATACTTGCAGCATGAACATGGAGTCTGCTGCTCACTGGTTCTGTATACAAACCATCAGCTTTCTGCAGGTCTCTCTGTGTTTATGTTCAAATGGATACTCATGTAAACACTCATCTTTCTCCAGGGAAGAAGAGCAGTTCCACTTCAGTCTCCAGGACTTCAAATGTGTGGCGGTCCTGGGACGTGGTCACTTTGGAAAGGTATGTTTCACTTGGTCATCCAACATACGATTATTTCCATTGCCAAGGAATCTGTTTGTTATTTTCCTTAATTAACAGTTTTGTCTACAAATGCCAGAAAGTAGTAAGTGCTCATCATAATTTCTAGAAGCTAAAGATGACATCTTTTAAATTATTTCTTTTAAGTGAAATAATTTAGGTTTACACTCATATATGACAACGATCAGCATCAAACCCTCATCATTCAGAAGCTGGAACTGGGAAATATTTGGCTTTTTGGTTTGAAATACTACGTAAATGATTTGTAAATTCTCAAAACTGTTGCCAATAAAGTTTAGCCCCATTTTCACCAGACACATTTGTTATAGTACCCTTAGAACCAAATGCGTCCCTTCAGACATGGTACCTAGACCCTAGTGTTTCCACCACAAACAGTACTCTTAAATGTGGGCTGGGTTGTTGTCACTCACTGCTCCATCCAGCACTCACTGTATTTCCTCATCAGCGGTGACACAGATGGAAGTCTGCACCTCGTTTATCGTCCACAGAACGAGGCTGCACGCCGACATTTTCAGAGCAAAATAAAACAGGCTGCAGTGAGAGTCTCTCTCCATGGGATATTTAAAAATGGCAGCTTTGTGCATTTAGTCCTTCTCAGGCAAGCTCAGGGGTTTAGTGTTGCTGGAGCCCACAGGAACAACGCTCTGCAAGTGAGGATTAGAGTATATGCAGTTCACATAATCCAGTCAAAATTAATATATATTCCTAACACTTGAAGATCCACTCATTACTGAAAGTGTTTGTCATCCAAGAGAGATGATAAAAACTAATGAAACGCTCAAAGTTGTCACATGAAATTTAAGGTGTGTTGATGGATTCACGTCATTAACTATGCATTGAGTAACATTACAAGTTAACGTTCCACCTTAAAAGTTGCCGGCAGTCGGCCCAGTGAATGAAGTTATCTTTTCTCCGACTCCAGCTGCTGTGAGAGGCAGCAAAACATCCTTTCATTTTATAGTTCCAGTTTACTAATAAAACTCTCCACAGTATGAACAGTGGTTACATGAGCCTCAAAACCAGACACAACTCAGCCCTGAGCAGAGTGACCGTCCTCTACTGACCAATCAGACTGCAGTGTTCACAGCTCCACCTTTTAGTACCAGATCTGTGTGCTAGGTACCCCAACAGAGGGGGGACCAAACATGGGGACGATACAGAACGGTTCCATTGGTACCATCCACAACTTTTCACAGTGGAAATGGAATAAAGGCGTACCAAAGTGGACTGAACTGTGCTGTACTGTTTGGTGGAAACGGGACTTTTTTACAGCTGACTAATTGATTAATAGGCTAATAGTTTCAGGTCTCGTCCAACAAAACAAAGCGAGCAGAAAGCTTAAATTTACACAGCTGTTCAAAAGTTTGGAATGGCTTGCGTCAAACACATGATTAAGATGTCTGAGAGGACTGATCTGTCTTTTTGAATGGCCTTTGATGTTTTTGGGTTGAAGAAAGTGCTCTCTTTGGATAGATATTATTCTATATTAAGGGTTTGTTTTGTACGTGGAGAGCAAAACGCTGTATAATGGTTCGACCAGACTTACAAATGAAACGGTAGAAAGAGACAAAGCTACCTCTACATACCGCACAGACATACTTCTGGGCAACAGTTCAACAACAACAGAGGAAATCAGCATTCATTGGTTAAAGAAACTGGAGGCTTAGCGTCAAAATGTGTGCCGAGCTAAACAGGAACAGGTTCCTGTGTCAGTGTCAAGTGCACAATAATAACTAGAACAAGCTGGAATTAACAGATTCAATAATGATTGAGGGTCACTTACACTTTTCTGGAGTGGACAACAAAAACCGAATTGAAGTTTCGACAGTATTCTCCCTCTGTCAGTCACACAGAGAGTGTTTATTAGGTTGCAGTTGATCAGTAATTATTCCTGTTTAAGTCATTATTGGAAAAAAACCCATCAATATAACAGGTGATTTTAAACTTTGAAACGGCGGTGTGATTTCTCTGAAATGTCTCTTTCCTCTTCTCCCCCTCTCCAGGTGTTGTTAGCAGAATATAAAAGCACAGGAGAGATGTTTGCTATCAAAGCACTGAAGAAAGGAGACATTGTGGCTCGCGATGAGGTGGACAGGTAAACATTTAAAGTTTCCTCCAGACCGGCGACTCTGCCAGGAATACTGCAGGGCTGCATTTGGACATGGAAAGAAAATTATGTTTGTTAGAGGAGTAGTCATGAGTTGACGTAAGCGACTAAAAATCCCTGTAACTCACTCTTTCTCCTCTTTTTTCCAGTCTCATGTGTGAGAAGAGGATTTTTGAAACAGTCAACAGCGTCCGCCACCCGTTCCTGGTCAACCTGTTTGCGTGTTTCCAGACGCAGGAGCATGTTTGTTTTGTCATGGAGTACGCAGCGGGAGGCGACCTGATGATGCACATCCACGCTGACGTTTTCTCCGAGCCCAGGGCCGTGTGAGTGTCCAAATGTCACTGGCTTTTACATATTCTGTACAAAACCTTTCCCTCAGTGTGTGATATTTGTGTTCCTCTTTCACCCTCTCTGTTTTCCTCAGTAAAATCATATAACCTTATATTGTGTGTTTTATTCACTTGCAGATTTTATGCAGCCTGCGTCGTATTGGGATTGCAGTTCTTACATGACCATAAGATTGTGTACAGGTAAGCAGTTTGGAGTCATGTCATGTCATTTGATTCAGTCCCACATCTGTCAGGAGCACGATGTCTTCAAAATGTTTTTTAAATTTCAGAGATTTGAAGCTGGATAACCTGCTCCTGGACACAGAGGGCTATGTGAAGATTGCCGACTTTGGGCTTTGCAAAGAAGGTAAATTGGAGAAAATTATACTAAAGGCTTTTATTTAAAGATTAAAAAAGACAATCGACCAATATCCTGTAGCTTCAAGATAAAAAAACTACTGCCCTGAATATACTTATGTCCCCAAACAAGGATTAATAAGAAGTAGGGCTGGGTGATATAACGACCAAGTACAATATATCAATATATTTTCAAGCAAGGTATCGATTTAGGCAGTACAGTTTATATCAATATAGGTTCAAGTTGCGTTACATTATGCATACCAGTGTGTATCTCTTCTCTCTCACACACTCTGCACAGTTCTGCACTCGCTCACTCACAGGTTCACCAGCAACACTCAGAGAGACACAGAGCTGCTCCTCTGTTTAATCTGTCTGTTGTTACAACCCGGCTCTTAGGCTGCAACAAGGATGGGAGACGAGACGAGTTTACAAAATGTTAAAAATGTATTTATTTAAAAAATAATGATAAATAACTGAATAAAGGTGAAAGTCAGTAATCAGTCATGTCTGTGTGTATGGGTGTGTGGAGAAGAACAGCAGCTGTGCCGTGAGGGAAGAGAGCAATCTGATGGAAGGTGGTGAGCTTTATATCATGAAGAACGCTGGCCCAGGTGTGGCTCGTGAAATAAATGACGACCCTCTGCCTTGACCTGCATCCTAAAACAAGGGAGAACAGCCAGGAACACAGGCTCACCTGGTGGAGTGGAGGGGTCGTCACAGTGATAACTAGTCTACAGTGCAACATCAGTCTATATATTGCAGGTGCTACGCTAAATCAGTGTGAGATGAATGTAATGAGCACAACACACTTTTAATCCAGCGCTGTGCTCTATGTGTGGGAGACATAGCTTCTTGATTGTGTCAGGTGAGCGTTTGTTTGCTAGTTTGTGTGTGAGGTGGATCATCGCTGTTCTTACAGTAGTTGTAGTCTATTCAGTGACACTGAGACAATGCCTGGATGCAGGGGACAAATGTGTTTAAAAAGAATGCAGCGACAACACAGACATTTCATATACAAGACGTTTGTCTCTCGCTCCTTCCCTCCTTTGGCCTCTCTGGTGATGCTGTGTGCATAAATAAGATTAATAGCTTAAATAAATAAAAAGATTTAAGTCATTTTCCAGCACTAGATTTTTTGAAAGGCAATGGAAACGACCTTTTATTCAGCCCCCATTTTTTCATGTACATGTTGTGCAGCTGTTTATTTTCATACAGGAAAAAAATCCCTGTCTTTGCATTTTATTTTAATCACAGTCTGTTTTATAAAAGTGCTTGTGTCATCTCAAGTGTGACTTTGACATTCAACTGAAAACATGTAGCCCATTTCGTAGAGAATTCCGACATATATATATCGTGTGTCGTCAGTCAGTGTGTAAATACAGAGACAGGAATTTCTGTCCATATCGCCCAGCCCTGACAGGAAGGTGTTGATAGTTTTAGAAGGATTGGTCCTTTATTAAACTGCATCTGTGTTGCTTTCAGGAATGGGTTTCAGGGACCGCACCAGCACGTTCTGTGGCACGCCAGAGTTTCTAGCTCCTGAGGTTTTGACTGAAACGTCGTACACTCGCGCTGTGGACTGGTGGGGACTGGGTGTCCTCATCTTTGAGATGCTGGTTGGGGAGGTGAGTGCAGATGTTCAGTATGATCAATGATACATAGATGATTTTACAAAACATGCAGTAATGTTACATAGCTGCGTATTATGATTTGATTCACGCTGAATGTCTGTGATTCACATTCAGCAGCACTTGTCACGTCTCCAACTTTTTCATCTTGGCATGTCTCTTTTCAGTCGCCCTTCCCCGGTGACGATGAGGAGGAGGTGTTTGACAGCATCGTCAACGATGAAGTCCGCTACCCACGGTTCCTCTCAACCGAGGCCATCTCCATCATGAGACGGGTGTGTAGAGATAGAACGAAAAGACAACTGAATAATCACACGTTCAAACTCTGCTTGTATTTCCTTCCTGATAAATCCTCACTGTGGACCAGTCACTTCAGTTTTGGGCAGCACTAACCCAGGATGCAGCGACGATGCCTTTGTAAAACAGTCTTGGAAGGGAAACTTGTTTTGGTGTTGGTGGTTTGGTGTCTTGTTTTGCATGTTAGTAGGTGAGCACTGTCTGTTAAAATGGCTAAAACCCCTTAAAAAAGATGCTACATAGAACGTGGAAAGACATTTAGGCTTGTAGTTTGTTTTCGGATGTTTTTGTTTCATGCACAGGGCTAAAACCACAGAAACAGACCATAGCATGACGGTCAGAGTGGCAGCCCTTTTTTATGTGTACTGTTGACATTGCAGTCGTTGTAGTGGACTAACTTTCCATTTAACAAACCAACCTGCAGCAAGACACAAACTCACTAGGGTAAGGTTTTGTAGTAACAACCAAACAAGCTGTTGAGTACTAGTTTGAAGCCCGAAGAGGTGTCTTTTGTGCACTAACTCTGTTGCCTTGCTGGTGGAGAGGAGTGGAGGATTTCTGGATTTAATATTTCTGTTTGTATGAAAATGCTGGCTAAAGGTCTGTCACCACATGGTGTTTTTTTTCTGAGTGCTGGTATCTTTTTTTCTGTTGTTCCCAATGAGTAGATAGTGTATGCAACACCATGCAGCAGCCTAGAGAAATACAGCAGCGCCCAGCTTCTTTTTTTCAAGGGTGCTGTGGCTTTTTTGTGAGGCTGCTCCTGGTGCTGGTAGAAAATCTTTTCAGAAAGGTGGTGATGTCACTGCTGTTCAAGAAACTCAAGCAAGTCCAGTTGCCTATGATATAACGCTCATGATATTCAAATGTCCATGGCAGTACGTTCGCTGTCCTTTCTATTCATTCTGTATCCATGGCTGAAACAAAGTGTGGAGATAGGTCTGGTTATGTGAGACTAGTTTGATGTAGCAACGGAGGCTTTGAAAAGGGTAACATGCAGATATGAGTAGTGTGAGGACAACAGCAGGCTTATACACACACTCTACATCCTGTAGGTGAGACTCCTTTAATATTTACTGTTTTCTGCTTCTCCTTGTGCTCAGCTCTTGAGGAGGAGTCCAGAGCGACGACTGGGAGCAGGAGAAAGGGACGCAGAGGAGGTTAAGAAACATCTATTCTTCAGGGTAAGGAATGAAAACACAGTTTGGTCAATCATCTTGTAATTAAAAAAACAAAACGCTAATGTGAGCGTCTCCGTTTGTTGGCAGAACATGGATTGGAACGGACTGTTGGCTAAGAAGGTGAAGCCGCCGTTCGTGCCGACCATTCAGGGCGCCAACGACGTCAGCAACTTTGATGATGAATTTACCTCAGAGGCTCCGATCTTAACCCCGCCCAGGGAACCCCGACCGCTGAACTCCGATGAGCAGAACATGTTCTCTGACTTTGATTACATCGCCGACTGGTGTTAGCTTCACCTGACCCCCATCTACACACACACACACATACACACACACACACACACACACTGTGAACCAACACAGCAAAGACTGTAGCTCACATCATTTTTAAAACTTTTCCTCTTCCTTGCCCAAAATGTTGAGGAGGAGCAACGAACGCGGCTCCCCGAGCCTTCGGGCAAAAACTCTGTGCCATTGAGAAGAAAGTCCAGAAGCCTCCCGAGGACCCCCACTTATTTTTTAATCCACATGAAGAACGTTTTTTTTTTTTTTTTTTTTTTTTTTTGGTTTGTTTTTTTTTTATATTAAGGAAAAGAAAACAAATGAAACTCTGTTGTTGGAGAGTGAAGGAGGAGGGATGCTTTGTCCTCCTGCACACGTCGTCGTCGTGTCCATTGTCTGACCACTGAGAATGTTTTTCATATGAACTCTGAGAAGACGGCAACATCACAATCATGTTATTCAGTGTCACTGTCTTCAGTTTATTGATCTGTACAGATTATATTCAG
This sequence comes from Cephalopholis sonnerati, assembly GCA_019142605.1. Classification (NCBI taxonomy): domain Eukaryota; kingdom Metazoa; phylum Chordata; class Actinopteri; order Perciformes; family Serranidae; genus Cephalopholis; species Cephalopholis sonnerati. The sequence goes on from JAGQAX010000010.1 coordinate 10,152,378, forward strand.
TCGTATATTTTATTGTTGTGCTTTTTCATTCTTTATTTGCAAAGCCCTCGCCATAGGTTAAAGGAATAGTTTGGATTTTTTAAGGCGGGGTTGTATGAGGTACCCAACTATAGTCAGTGTATTACATACAGTGGATCATAAATGATTAGCTATGTACTGCTGTGAACGTGGGCAGCAACAAAATGTATTTTTAACATTTTAAATATTATCTACCCACGGTCAGACAACCCTTTCTGACGGGGAACTGAAGGTTACCTTAGCTCTCGTCACAGCCACCAAACTCCATTGAGAAAAACAGCAATTTTAGCTAACTGGACACAGGAGCTGCTGGTCTACCTCTGCCTCGCTCCATTAGTTTGTTTGAGCTATTGTGTGACTTCGTTGAATCCAAACTATCACTTTTAAATGCCGGAGTTGCACAAGGATGCAAGAAAACGTACCAATCAAGGCAGCGGTAGACCAGCAGCTCCTGTGTTCAGTGGTGTTAAATTGCTGTTTTTCTCAATGGAGTCTGGCACCTTCAGTTCGTGTTGGAAATCACAGTTTGACAGCAAGGTTAAGTGATGAAAATATGCTAAATATAGTGTCCTTTTAAACTGATAATGATTTCTTAGGTGGTTAAAATTCGTTTTGCTGCCGCCCTGTCCACAGCAGTACGTTGCTTAGCCTCTGTGTCTGCACTCCTGACCGTCATCTACTTTATATAACTCACTGACTATGGATTAGTACCTCATACAACCCCGCTTCAAAAGATCCAAACTATCCCTGTATGGACATTTTATCTCACTGTAAAGTTTGACATTTCTGCCGGGTGTTCAGTGAGTTTGAAGTGCTCAAAGCGTTCTCACTGAGCGGTCAACTACAACAAACATCTTGACTACTACTGCTGCTTCTTGACTTGAAATCAAAGTAACACTACATTTCTTTTTGTCTCGGGGCTCGATCTTTGTCCACGACCTGTATTAACTCTTCTTTCTCACGTTGCTTCCACGTCTGCGTACAAGAACCCACACAGTAATAATAATTCTCGCAGTCCATCCAGTGTTAAATGCTACTTAAGCTGATGAATTAATCACCATCTCTTAGTGTTTTTTAAATGAGCTGATAACTAAAAAGTCCTTTTGGCCAGAAGAAGTGATGAAAAATGTTTGATATTTTGTTTCTGTCTGATGCCCTCTAGTGGCTCTGTAGCTTGGGGTTGATATTCAGCTGAGCTCAGTCTCAAAGATCTAAAGTATGGCAGTATCTCTTGGAGCAGTAACATCAAATGTTTTCATACCTGAGTTCAGCTGTATTTCACTTCTGTTTTTAAGGTGTTTAATTTCTTATTGAACGGCCGGTTGTGAACCCGACAGCATGTTTCTTGTTACCTCAGTCGAAGTACAAACACTAAGTCGCACAGTTAAAAGCTACCAAAACCAAATTGATCCTGTCCCTCTTGAAGCAGCAGACAAACTTCTCATGGTTAGTAAAGAATCGGATGATGGGCTGACAGATGAAGCAAAGATGTTTTGTGCAGAAATCCATAAAACAAGTGCTGAGCTGTTGTTTAGTATTTTTCGGGGGAAACACACGAAACTCATCTATTCGAGGTTTCTGTCAAAATGCAGTTGAAATGCTTCCCACACTGTTCTGTGATCAGCTTTCAGTCTGACGCAGAGGAACCAGCCGACGACTCTCTGTCAGTTTGCATGTCGTATATAAACTGACTCAAATGTTGGAGACCTGTTGATATGAGTCACTACAGGGGAGGGCAGGGTATATTATATATACATACTGTATGTACACAATTAAGCTGAAAGCACTAATTTTATCAATAGTTTTTAATTATCTACATTTCTTAATGATGAAAATAGATTGTACAAAGTTTTTTTTTTATTCTTTTCTTTGCTTGTGCATGTTGTCGCCAGAACAGATGAAAACTTTATGGATGGTACACCAATACTCGAGTCACACAACTGTTAACTGTTCACCCCGGTGTTTAAACAAAAAAAAAAAGGCATTTCTGCAGTCGTTTGTTGCCCATCATGAATGCACAAATTAAACATTTGTAATAGTGGCTTTGCTTTTATTTGTACCATTTGTTTGTGGAATTTTATTTTAAGTTTTGAAGTATTTAAAAACATCCAGTGTGTAGGATTTAGCGACATCTGTTGGCAGAAATGGAATATGATATTCATAACCATGTTTTCATTATCTTGAGCTGTTTATCTTCGTACAGAGCAGGTACTGGTCTACGGAGTCCACCCAGTAGCCCAAAACGGACAAACCAAACACTGGCTCTACAAAGTTTCACATCAGCAACAGTAGTTCTCCTAAAGGCTTGGCACACCCAGTCCGCGACGCCACAGAGCACACGATGCCGGCCCCTGCAGGTGGTGGGCCCACAGGGTGGCGGCTCCATGTCACTCATTCAGGCCGAGCCCAACACCACCAGATGCTCACCGGCAAGCTCCCCCCCCCCCAGGTCTGGCTCCAGAGGGGGGCCCATCCCGAGCAAGGTACTCATTCCCTAAATGTGCTGTGTCATTGAGGTCTTTTTGAACCGCTCTCAGGGTGTTTTCACACTTGGTCTTTTTCAGCCCTCTAAGCGGACTCAGAGCGGTGACTCAGCATTTTTTGCACAAATGTGAACACTCCAAGAGAACTCAGACCCCCTCGCTTCAAGTCCACAGTGCGGTTCACTGAACCTGTGCCTTGTGAACACAAAACGCTCCAGGTCCGCTTTGCCCTCCACGCTTGCCCTACACGCTGTTTCAGTGGGACGCTTAATAAACACAACAGAACCACAACCACAGGTAACGACAGCACAACCAGTGGACGAGGAGTACTTTGGTCTGATGAAACAACTGCACTCCTCCAGGTATGGAACGAGGAAAACGTCAAACGGCGACTGTCCACAAGGCACAGAAACGCTCAGGTTTTCCTCCAATTTTAAGTTTGTATCCACGCTGCAGTGTCACGTCAAAGGAAAAACAAAACTATGTCAATGTATAGTGTGAACAGAAAGAGGACTGAGGCCCCATCAGAGCTGAAGTGGAGTCCTCTTTCTGTCGGTCCACTCTCAAAGGACTGAGTTTAGTTTGTTCAAAAAGGACCAAGTGTGAAAACACCCTTAGTCTGGCCCCTCCCCTGAGACCACTTTGCCTTGGGAAACTCTACCAGGGGCTATTAGCCCCGGACAACACAACTCCCAGGACACTGGTACACGCAAACCCCTCAACCATGTTAAGGAGAACACGCTGAAGAGATTACAGATCTCATCTGGCCTGGGAACACCTCGAGGTCCCCCAGGAGGAGCTGGGGAGAGGGACGTCTGGGGTGCTTTGCTCGGCCTGCTGCCCCGGCAGCCCGGCCCTGGATAAGCGGATGAAAATGGATGGATGGCACACAGGAGAAATTTCAGATCTACAACCTCTCGCTAGACGGCACCAAATCCTCCACACTGGACCTTTAAGTGCTCATTGAGGCTGTGGAGTTTTTCTTTTCAAAGACATTCGATCTATAAAAAAGCGGAGTAGTAAAACAGGTTTTATGTAAACAAATGTTTAATATTACTCAAACCATGAGCTGCTTACCATGCTTTACTGAAAATCTTTTATTTCATTTTTTTTAAATTACTTAGAACAATTCAAACAAACTAACAAAATAGAACCAGGTCATTTTCTACAAAAACAAAGTTTTATGTATACAGTATGAAACCGGCCTAAAATTGCAAGCATCAATTACATTTTTCCCACTTGGACATATATACATGATACAGTATATACAAGCAAATGAAATACTGTAAGTACAGTCTGCAAGCTGTTTTTATTTAAGCACTGGAATGTGTCCGTTTTATTCCTGTGAGGGAGCACCTTGACGAAGGCTCGAAGTCGTAGGAGGGACCAGATAAATCTTCCAAATCCAACACAAACATGATTTTTTTTTTAAAAAAAGAAGAAGAAGAATAAAGTCCTGTAAGTACAGCAGAAAAAATATCGTCACTGTGTCGGGGTTGAGTCTTCACAGCTGGGGCAGCTTGTCGACAGGCGTGTCGAATTTGAAGTCTGGAGGGAAGAGTTCTGCAGCGCGTGGGTAGATGAGTCGGTACGACTGTCTGATCGTAACGTCTGCGACGCCGGCAATGTCCCCGATTTCTGTAAAAGCATAAAGGTCAATAAGTGAATGGTGTAGAAGCTGAGACTTCCTGCGCTTTTAAAAACAACTGAAGTGGAAATAAAATTGACAGAATTCTTCCAGGGGCGCCATAATCCTGCTCAAGGACACTTCAACAGGGTGGACGACTGATGAGAGACATTTTATCAGACCATTAAGACGTGATGCTGACTCTAAGCTTTACCAGTTTCCCCTTTATAGAGGTGCGCTTGTCCAAATCTGCGGTTTGGTTCAGACCGACTTTTTTTTACTGTTTTCTTCCCTGTTTTTTTGTTTTGTTTTGTTATTAAACCAACACACTTAGGAACACTGAGGTAGATTAACTTAATGAATCAATCTCACATAAAGTAACTAAATGACCTCGTTGCTCACTGCTGGATAGCCAAAATGTTCCCACACAGCTGACTTGAATGTGTCCTGGGTGTGGTCTGATAAAAACAGTAATTAGATTCAGTGCCTCATTCCACAGGACTCAAAGGACCCATCGCCAACGCCCTGGTGCCAGACACCACAGGACACCCCGACAGGTCCTGTGTCTGTGCCTCAACAGGTCAGAATCAAGTCCAATCCAATCCAAAGAGGCCCCACTGTGGATCAGGGGTACCTCTGGTGTACCTACATCCCACGAATCCTTGCTCGGATTTGGAGGCCATGTTGAGGCCTTGAGCTCTTTGTCACGTTCCTTGGGCCACTCCAGAGCAGTGTTTGCAGTGAGGCATGGTGCGCTGTCCTGCCGAGGGCCCACTACCATCAGTGAGTGCTATGAGGGGGTGTATTTGGTCTGCAACAGTGTTTGGGTGGGTGAGGAGTGTGTCAAGTGGCATCTATATAAACGCCTGGACTCAAGGTCAACCAGCAAAGCATTGTATTATAACAAGATGATCGATGTTATTTGCTTATTTGTGACTTTGAATCTTGCTAACGTTAGCTTTCTGGCTAATAGCTGAGCCTTATGGGTTCTTGTGCACTGCACTGTGCGTCGAACAGTTATAGGCTTCCCGTCATCCTTTAACTCCTGATAACTGACATCTTGTCGGACATTATCCATCATATATGGTCAAAAGACTTCCAAATATTTCAACCTTAGGTCTCATTTGTCCATCAACAGTCTTACGACAGCATTCTCACTCACCTTTCTGGGTCTTCTTCTCTGCGGAGGCCTGCGAGGCCATGTAGATGGCTGCTGCAGCCACTGAGATGGGGCTCCTGCCGGGCACCAGGTCGAGCTCCACCGCCTTCCTGGCGATGAAGGTGGCCGCCATCTGCACCTGTTTGGGCAAGCCGAGGTTTGAACAGAAGCGAGACATGAAGTCTCCGGTGGTGATGAGGTCCACGCTGGTCTCCAGCGCCTTCAGGATCAGCTTGAAGCACCGGCCGATCTCCTTCTTGGAGATCCGGGAGACGGCGCAGATCTCTGTGGAGGGCAGGAGAGGGGAAACTCGTTTAGATGGAGCAACATCGGAGAAATGTGTCTCTACTAGTGAGTCCACTTCAGTAAAATTACAGAAAAAGTTCAACAATCGTGTATCCTTCACTTGTATAAAAAGTAGGAACTAACTGTATCACTCCTCCTAAAGCACAAGTTTTTTATTATTCTGTGTATTTTGGTATTTTCAGTTTCATATCATAAGAGGTGCTTCTCAGTTAAACAGTTCATTTTATGTATATATTTATGTTAAACAAAGAGTTTAACCTGGGCTGTGCCATATAACACTGATAGCATTCATTTCACATCCATGCAGGGTTAGTAGTGAGTAGTTTTATCTAACATAATGGAATTGGAAGTTTAGGAATTGGTGTTAAAAAAAATCACGAAATGGTATCAGAACATCTCTAATGTAAAACAGATTACACACTGTCTTTACCTTAACGCTAAGTCATGATGACTGAGTATAGGTGAGGCTAACGTGAGGCTCTTTGTCTGCATGTGTGGCTCTTATATTCACATTCTCACTCTATATCTGTTTGTCTTTTTTATCAGATGAATTAATTGTTCTTTTCATCATCACGTAGATTATTGAGGCAATGTCTCGAGCTAAATGAACAAATGTGCAGACCTTGTAAACAAGTTCAACAATCGTGTATCCTTCACTTGTATAAAAAGTAGGAACTAACTATCACTCCTCCTAAAGCACAAGTTTTTTATTATTCTGTGTATTTTGGTATTTTCAGTTTCATATCATAAGAGGTGCTTCTCAGTTAAACAGCCTGATGCGACCTGTTGCCTTCAGAGAAAGTGTTTGTTTGGTGTGCGTACAGTGTGACACACAAGTGTTTGAAAGGTTCCTCATTTTTATAACTAAAATAGTTATCAAAGTAGGCGGTGACAAAATGTTCCTTCAGCCCACAGCAAGAGGATTTGTCTTCCTCTGACACTTGCATTGTTGTCTCTTGAAAATAAATAAAACGAAACAGCAGTACCGAGCTCGCACTAAACTGTGACTCCTAAACCAGGGTGTGAACCATGTGAATTCTGTGTACCGTTATACTCCTGATAAATAGGATGTTTTCCTCTTTGAGACCAAAGGGACAGGAGTCAAACTGCCTTTAATTAATGGTGGCAAACCACACACCACAGATTAATCCCAGTGAGTAACACTTCACCGGATGTTGTGTGAGTGACTTTTCCAGGAAAAGGTGAGAGCAATTTTCAAAGAATATGCTGTATATCAATGTACCATTATCATACAACACCATTTCTTTCTGCACTGTCTGGAAATTAAAACATATTTACCAGTCAGACAATACGTCACTGCTGAATTAAGAGAATTCTTGTAAATAATTCACCAGACCATAACTTCCTATCATATTTAACATGTAAAATCAATCAAATTAAAGCACGTGAGCACATTTTGGTCACCATACATGCACAGACCTACATTACCTGTTACCAAACATAAGGAAGCATTGCTATTTGTTTAAATTTTGTTTCATCAGTCATCCCTTTAAAGCGGTTGTGACTCATAATAATACAGCAGATAGCTCAAACTCTTGTAAGAAAATAAAACGTTTTACTCTGACCTTTGAATGTTCTCGGTACACCTTCTTGTCTGCAGGCGATGTAGAGACAGGCTGAAGCGATGGCGTCGTTGGCTCGCCCCTTCAGGCTCTTCTGTTCATAAACCTGCTTGAATAAGTTGTTTGTTCTGTCCTGCAGAGCAAAAACAAACATTTTTTACAGAAAACAATATATTTACATCCTCTTAAAGATATTTTGGGGCTTTTTTTTTGCCTTTATTTGATAGGACAGATACGGTGTGAAAGGAGAAGTGAGAGTGGAGATGACATGCAGCAAAGGGTCGTGGGCTGGACTCGAACCTGAGGCTGCTGCAGTAAGGACACAGCCTTTGTACACGGGGTGCCAGCTTCTACCAGGTGAGCTAGTGGGCACCTCTGCATCCTCTTAATGAAGGTCTTACAGACAGTCTACGCAAGTTAAATCACGTTTTAACATTTTATAATAGTGCGTGTCTTCATGAGCCCAAAATCAAGTGTTTTTGTTGCAGTTTTTTTGTAAAGCAAGTGAACATCTATGTAAAACAGAGTTGTTCCAATACTAGTATCAATGCTGGAAATGCCTCCAATGCTGCCTAAAATGGTCTGTTGACCGATCCAATACCATGTAATTTGGTGATAAAATTTAAAGTAGTTTCACTCCCAGGCAAAGGGTCAGATTTCTCAGAAATCAAGTCTTCCTCATCGCTCTAAAACAGTAGTTTAAACAGCAAGTTGCACTGTGCAGCCAACTACTACAGTTTAAGAAGAAGAACTGATTCCCAGTAAACAGTGTAACATTAGCCATTAGCAAAATGCCAAACCTGATAATAAAGGCAAGCCGTATTGCATTCATTTTATGTATATATTTATGTTAAACAAAGAGTTTAACCTGAGCTGTGCCATATAACACTGATAGCATTCATTTCACATCCATGCAGGGTTAGTAGTGAGTAGTTTTATCTAACATAATGGAATTGGAAGTTTAGGAATTGGTGTTAAAAAATCACAAAATGGTATCAGAACATCGCTAATGTAAAACAGATTACACACTGTCTTTACCTTAACGCTAAGTCATGATGACTGAGTATAGGTGAGGCTAACATGTGGCTCTTTGTCTGCATGTGTGGCTCTTATATTCACATTCTCACTCTATATCTGTTTGTCTTTTTTATCAGATGAATTAATTGTTCTTTTCATCATCACGTAGATTATTGAGGCAATGTCTCGAGCTAAATGAACAAATGTGCAGACCTTGTAAACCCCTTTACACAGGAACATGCATATGAACGTGTCTTCAACCCACACACATATAAACTTCAGCAGAGACTCCGGTCTGCAGTTTAGTTTCCACTTCAATGACAGACCACACAATTACATAATTGACCACATGAAGTTCAGCCTCGTTTCTTTTGTTCCCTCGCTCACTATGTTTTGCCCACACATGCATGGTTTTCATTTGTGTGTGTGTGTGCCTGCATGTTTGTGAAGTGTGATGTGACATGGCTCTTTTAGAGAAATCTTTCCAAACGCACGTTACAGAATCAGATGTCTCGTTTGTTTTTACTTACTATGATGTTCCTTGGCAGGTTGATGCGATCAGCCATGGTGCTGATTTCTTTAAAGGCGTTGAGCATGGCTCGGTCAGAGCTGCTCATGGTCCGCCTGTTCTGGTACTTGGAGTTACCGAATTCATCAAAACTAGCAGCGCCAGTTCCCTGTTGAGGAAACAGAGGATGTTTATCAGTAAAGCTCACTGTAGGCAATACGTTTTGAGGACATGGTTCACTGTGGTCGCAGTAGATATTGACAGACAGTGACACAGATGTTTCTTGATGCTCTCAAAAGCGCTATCCTCTACCTGTTTTGGTTGCGCAATGGTTGATGCACGTCATTTGTGCCGTAAATGGAGCCTTCATTTTCTCGGGGGACCGTACACAGTGACAGACAGAATTGCATAATGAAAGTGAGGCTTACAGGGAACCAGTCTAAACGCTGCTGGTGTCATTATTCTATAGCCATTACTTTATGCAAATAACATGTACTTTACAATGATACGTTAAAGCAAAACCTGTCTACTTCCACTTCAATATAAATGCTGACATCATTACCAAAGCTTTCAATGCCACGAGTGTTTCAGCGCAGGTAAATAGTCTGGAAACCTGAGTTGCTTAAATTTCTTCTAAAAAACCTTCCAATCGTTTGAGCTGCAAACACCAACATCTTGGAACAACTGTAATTTTGAACAGGCACGATCGTGTCTCACCTTGCTGATCATGGTGGTTAGGTCGCCTCCATTGAGCAGTGGGTTCTGGGCGTCTCCCACTCTGGATGGATCTTTGAGGGCTTTCTCATTGGAGAACGTCCTCCACTCAGAGCCGACGTCAATTACACGGTCACCTGAAGAGAATTAAATGAATGATACATTTCTTAAACGGTCATTGTAACAAGCTTGACTCGATGTTGTACAAATACAACATTTAGGCTTCTTTCCAAGTAGAGTTAATAAAACGATTGAGATGGAGTGTCACCTGTTTTAATCTTTGAGATAGATGACATGGTTTTTAGCAGAAGTACCAACACAAGGGACAAAAGAAAATGTGGTTGGTATTAAGAGTAAAATGCATCCAAACTTAAACCTAGTCCACACGTACATGGGTGTTTTTTAAAAGTGTTTTCCTCCTTTATTCTCAAAAAAATCCTGTCCACACGAACACTGTAACACAATTGAAGCTGTCAAGAGGATACCAAACCCACAGCTGGCGATATGAAAGACTCACACAAAGGAGAGGATGATGATGGCCGATCAGAAGCCTGAGAGAAGCAAACACTGTAAAGCTTCCGGGCTGCAATGGGGCATCATAGCGCCTCTGTTCCTAAATATAGTGTTAGAGTAACTGTACACTTCTGTGTAAACATGTAAAAAGTCATGTAAGCAAGGTTAGAACCAGCACTATTTTGGTCACGTCTGCAACTGCACGAAATGTCGCCTCATTTGTGACACCTGACGAAGGAGATAACGGTGCACAGTGTGATATCACAAGCCAAAAACTGAAGCCAAAAGTTTTCAGTGTCAACACTGAAAACTGAATTTCTGAACATATTTACCCTCAAAGGATCAGTTTTCAACAGTTTGTATGTGGAGGAAAGGTCAAAACCTGTGTATGTCTGAACTAGGCCTTGATTAAATTTAAGAAACACCACCCTTAAAAGAAGAAATGTAAGATTTTTTATACATTCAGTCCTTTAGTTTTGGTTGTAATACTTTCCAAGACCAAACAGGACACCCCACATTCACACAAAGTTCAGTACAATTTCAACCAACATTAGTCATGGTTCTCTTTTTTAACTACAGCTTTTCAATCTTGTGCATCGACGGCTGAACCTGTTGCTCTACAACAAGTTTCTTTTCTTCCTTCCTTGATTGAAATACGAGAAGTGAAATATAACAACGAACACTTAAGAGCCAATTTCAGAAATGGGAACACGGCAGCTTGATAAAAGTGACAGGTTTTCTTAAACGTTCTGTGAATCACCTGCACATCCAGACGATAAGTACACACAAACAAAATGCATTTGCTGAATTATTACATCCCTGTACTACATCCCTCTGGTATAATTAACCAGAAGATGGTGCAATATCAACACAATTCCCTCAAGCAAACACGTCTTCCAGTGTCCTAAATATTGTCTAATTCTTTCTGTACCGTCTTTCTTCAGCTTGTCCACAGCCTTTAGGTTTTACTACAAAACCATGCTCTGAATCGAGCTCAAACATCTTACACATCATCCCTTACTTCTCTTGTTTCTCACTGTCTTATGTATGTTGTGAGGCAGAGATAAAATATGATCTAAACAAACGTTCATTCGATTGCATCAAATCTGAGGTGTGCAGAAGATAAACAGTGTGACAAAGGCAGGGCATATTGCAAGTTATCATAACTGTCTGTTCTTGGAGCCGTGCAGCAGGGTTGAGGATTAGATTTCTGATATTTTAATCCTGTTAGGTTTTTTTTTTTTTTTTTTTACCGTCCATAAGTCTTTCTTACATCTCGAGACAAAGTGACATTCATCTCCTTAGAGGGCAGCCAAAGCTATGGGAGCACGAACAGAGGGCACTTCAGCTTGCATCAGACAGCGGCTGGCGTCTCCCGTCTCCCACCTGACCTGGTCTCTGCTCAGGAGGCTCATTAGAGGAGGACTGTGTGTTCCCTGCAGCTTTGTCCTACAGTCTGCATCACATGTGCAAAGAATTTTTGCCTCGTACGCTTTATATCTTTGTATGTGCCTCGATGATAAATGAGAGATTGATTAAAACACTAGGCTAGGCTGAGATTGCACAAATAACTGTTAACCACTTCTTCAAACGTTTCATTGAAGTTAATTTCTTTCCTTTATCTCTAACACATCTAGTGCACTTGTATTGAGGTGGTGAAGGAAGTCAGTAGACGCGGTATCTGCATGACAAGGTGCAAAAATATGTTTTCCTAACACTGGCAGTGCTGCTGTGTATCCAGAGGCAGGTGGACTGACACGAAAGAGAAATTTATTGCAGCTGGTTTCTCCAGAATTTAGGGTCACGCTTTGGGAACCTGTGTGCTCGTGCAGCCTGTCAACTCAGCTAATGTTCACACGCAGAATCATTTTGAACACTGTGGTCTCAAAACCAAGCTAACAGGTTCAGGAAGAGGTGTGCTGAGACTCTGAGCCTGAGTGTTTCTCTGTGTGCTGACGACTTTGATTATCTGAGTATGATAGAGTTCAAATGTTTGATGTACATATAAAGAAGCAAGCACAGGAAACCAAAACGGAGAGGAAGACTGTGTTCAAAGACTGAAAGCGAAGCAGAAGTGCACATGGTGTTCATAGCGTATATACTGACCTACTACAAGGCCGCATTCGGGGCAAATCATGTCCCCTGCTCTGTAGTCCTCTACCAGGATGGCATCAGGGTGGTTGGGACACTGAACTCTGGGAAGGGCCAGACCATCTCCACTACAAAAAGAAAACAACAGTTGAGTCATTGAACAGCTCAAAAGGCAAGAAAAAGACGAGAAAGGGAGAAAAATAAAGACAGACGAATGTGGAGTGGGGAAGAGGGAGAGAGTTCATGTTGAGGTCAGGACACAAAACAAGCTTTACAGCTACAGTCACATCTATAAGAGCTGGAGAAAACCTAAATACAAATATTACATAGTCTGGATGTGTCATTTTTCTTTACTTCTCTTCTTTTGTTGCTGAAAAGAAATACTGGCTGAGTAGGCTGAAGGGACAAAACTGGCCTGGGCAAAGTGAACATGTGACTCCTGACATTAAGGAAAATAATGTTAAAGATCAAAACAGGTCACGTCAGTATTAATCTAAAATTAACTAACTATAATTAACATCTAATCACCTGACGACAAACTGTGACGGCATCATGTAGTTAAGAAGCCTTAGTGCTGTAATTAGGACTGCAACTAACAATTATAATCATTATTGACTAATCTGCCAATTGTATTTTCCATTATTTTTTTAGTCTTCGAAATGTCAAAACATAAAAAAACTTCTCAGATCTTAAACTGACATCTTCAAAATGCCAAAACTATAACACATTATGGGTGGGGGGGAAAACATAACGTAGTATTGCGATATTTTTATGTGGCAATATTGCCAAGTATCGATTTTTTTCTTATATGAATTTTTAATATTACAAATACAAATTAAACTTTAGGTAGCCCACTAGAATAATATAATCTGCTGCTTTTTCAGTTCACTAGATGGATTTTGCTGCAAAAAAATGGCTTAAGTGAGACAAACAGACTGAAAACTTTATCGTATTAGATACAACAGATGTTGGATAAATCTGGACCTCATGGCTGGACCAGTTGGGAACCACTGCTCTATAAAGCATCTGTAGGCGGACTATCCAAATGAAGTGTTACCCCAAATCAATTACTTGACTTATCGTTTCAGCTGTGCATGCATATACTGATGGCGATAGGTAGTTTAATTTATAACAAAAAGATCGTATTTTATTTAGGTGGGGAAAAAAATCGACACAGCATAGCATTGCGATATTTTTGTGTGGCAATATCATATCGTCACACAGTGCCAATTATCGATTTTATGTATTATATAAATTATTAATATGACAAATACAACTTAAACTCTAGGTAGCCCACTAGAATAATACAATCAATTGCTTTTTCAGTCCACTGGATGGACTTTGCTGCTGCAAATAAACGGCTTAAGTGAGACTGAAAACTTTATCATATTAGATAAAACAGATGTTGATTAAGTTTTCCTTTAGGGGCATAATTTACAGTTGAAAAAAGGTCATAAATCGCAATACATTTTATCGCAACACTCAGCACATCGCAACATATTTAAAGTCACAGTAAAATTTAATCGTACACAATCATGAAATAGCTGTGTGTAGAGTATTTATGTTATCGTCTTTCATTTTGTCCTTTAAAAAAAAAAAAAAAATTCTGATATGTTGTTTCATTTTGTCTGTTCGTTGTTACGTATTTTTCTTTCTTTAAAAATGTGAGTTATTGTGAATGTTTGCTTTGTTGTCTGTATGTGTGAAATTTGTAAAAACAAACAAACAAACAAACAAAAAAACAACTACAATAAAAATATTGTTAAAAAATAAATTTAAAAAAATTGAATCGTGACTAAAGTATCATGATAATATTGTATCATGGACTCTCTGGTGAAAATAAATAAAACAATTATTAAAATAGCTGACTGATCTGCCGGTTAGTCTATAAATTAAGTGACTCATCGTTTCAGGTATCTATAAACTCAAACATGTATACGTTGACTCCTGGATTGAATCCAACACCCACAGGGTCACGATGATGTGGCGAAAGCAAAACAGATGATCTCATATGCGTCACATCAGAAGCATACCAACACTATTTTACTCTCTTTACATTTACATACTGATAAAACAAACATTTCCCCGAGTGAAGCTGTAACAAACCACCAGATAAGAGGAAAGAGAAGTAGCTAAACACTCATGATTGGTTAGTGTGTCCATCTGAAGCTAACATCTACTCGCTGGGTGTGCAAACTTCAAAGAAGCTCCAGTTGACTGACGTTTAGTAAAAGCTAAATGTAGAGAAGCTGAACTGAGATCACTGACTGTGTTTACAAGCGACAGACATCCAGTGCTGCTTCGATCGTGAGTGTCCATGATACTTTAATATGTTAGCATAACTTTCAGCCTCAAACTATGCTAGCTTATATTTTGTTGCTAACCGCAAAATAGCTCAAGAGCTAGCGAAACAAAATCTACGATGCAAAGCGACGTTAACGTGATAATCAACTGAAGCTACAGAGCTCGAGCACAATGTATCGGTGATACAGATAGTGACTTCTGGCAACATCTCAGCAGCTAGCTAAAGCTAAGTAGCGGTTACCCAGAACAATACATCATATAAAGGTACGAACAAGGGCGTGATATTTTTTGGCTAGCATTAGCTTCTCTCGTCATATCTGACTCGATAACTTTACAAAACGTTATTCTGAGAGCGACAGATGAAGAAGGAAGAGGTGTTTTATTTGGTTAAAGTTGCTACGCACCGGCTCGTCGACGCCATGTCACTCCTCACTCCGCCCGTTTGTCAAAGAAACAATTGAGCGCAGCACCTCTATTTATAACTTTTTCGCGTCACGTGTCCCTCGGAGTACGGCGAGCCTTGAGGTTCAAACTAGTCGAAATATCCTGTCGCTTCTACATCTTAGTTGTAAAAGCAATTCTGACACAATAATTCAGACGTCTGTAATTATATACTTGGGTATAATATGTGTCGATGTTCAAATATAGACCATAACAACCAAAAGGATCATCTGTTGGAATGTTTTTATTTGTTTTTTGAAGTGAAAACAATTAATTTACAAATATAAAGTCACAGAAACCAAAATAAACACCTCTTAACATACAAGGCATACTAGGTAAAAAAAAAGGGCTGGAATGTTTGTTAGTTAAGTTTTCTTTAACATTGTTTATTTATTCACTCATTTATTTATTTAACCTTTATTCAGAAACAAAATCTGGCCATTATAATATTAAGTCCATAATAAAGTACAAACAGTACAAATTACAGACTGAGCATGGACGTCTCAAGGAAAATTAAAAAATGATAAAAATAAAAGAATAAATAAATAAAATAAGAAATAAAAGGGTTAGAGCTTTAATCAGAAAATAATATATAAATGTTTTTGTGAATATTAAATGCTTGTTTGGTTTTTATACATTTCAGCGCTTTCTTGAAAATTATTAGTTCATTCATGAAAACAAGTAAAAGTGATTTGGCATTAAGAAATCTCCATCTGTGGACAAATTGTTTCGCCAAAATAATCAAGCTATTATGCAACAGTTCCTTTTTTTTAAATCCTCCATTTGCACTCCAAATTTATTATCATTATATTCTAAATTGGGTGCTCGAAAACCCTTTTCTGATATCGAATTTGATGTACTTACATGCAAAAAAAAAATGTTCTTATGTTTTAATCTTGGAATCACAAAACACCATTTGTTAATGCAGTAGCTGACCAAGGCAAATACAAAATATTGTATTTTTCTTGCGGTTTATTGAGTGTTTAACCTCTGTTGTTTATTAGCTATTTGTTAGGCTGCACACGTTCTTTTGGTCACTTTCACTTCCGGTTGTAATTGGCACAGGTGTGGTTTCACATTATTTTACCTGTTCAGTCACTGGCGTGGGGGTTTCTTTAGACAAAGAGGGTGAGTGATGACCGTAATATCATTTTACTTTAGTTCTCAGTTGTTTGTTTAATAAACTATAAAATCGCAACGTTGCATTTGTACATGGATTTCTCTGAACGAGTCACAGTGAGGAGCTCAGCCTCGGCTACAGTTTCCTTGGCAAGGGAACTAAACAGTTCCTTGACAGTTTCCAGTCAGCCACAAGGAAGTAAACAGGGACCAACGCTTTTAGCTTCGCAACTATGGATCTTTTACTGTAAAGATGAATTTTGAAATCTTTTTTTCTGGTATGAACCTAAAAATCCCAAAAATCAGGCTACACCCCAAACTCTCAAAGGCAAATAATTAAACAGTACAATCAAATTTACAAGCAAAACCAGTGAGATGGCGTACAACAGGCTACCACACACACATACAAGAGCAATTTCACAACAGGAACAAAAATATCCATCTGTAACCCGTCACTTTATTAAGAAGGTCCGTAATTTCCCAGGAGGAAAGTCCCTGGAAAGGCCTGTAATTTTACACTAAAAAGGGAGAATGGGAATTTCCTAAAAGGAAAAGCATTTTAACCCACATAAATAGTCATAAAATATTAATTTATGTCTTTGAAACTGGGGGTGTAAACACAAGTTTCATCATAACACTGTTATATTGATTCTTTGGATAACAATATATTTGTTGATATCAGAAAGTCTGCTACAGCAGGATATTAATTCAATTCAAAGGCCTAAAATCGATATGAGACTGATATCAGTTAATATCCTCATTGTTTTTTCTTGGCTGCCTGTCACTAGGTTATTAGCGCTGTTTGAATATTTAGGAAGGAGGTGTGCTTGGATGGAAATAGTGACACTGGCATGCCACTGGGATTTTATGTTTTCACTTTGCATCGATTATATTGATGCACAATTGATCATTGAAACATTATACTGATCCAGATCAACGTGTCGTTATATCTGTAAATGAATTTTAACTTTAAATATGTTTTCAAGTGTACGTTTACCTGCAGATATGTTTGATATTTTTCATGCCAAGCTGACCTGCTGTGACTGAAACTCTCTGGGCTGCTAGCAATTAATCAGAATTAATTAACAGGAGGTGAACCAACTGACACTGTTTCTATTTTCCCTATAATTAGCACTAAAATACATTATTTTATGAGGAAAATTCAGATTTTACAAGCAATTAATCATCAATCAAACCAGCCTTAGTTGGCTATAGGAGCATTAACTTAAGTACCAAAGTACAAACCTTATACTAAACTGGAATGTCAGATTAACTGTTGGTGTGTTTGCCCCACATGAAAACACAACCCAACACTCACCAACCAATTAAAAAAAAGATAAATGCTTTCAGATTTTGCGGCTAAGTTGTGTAAATGGCCTTTTAAAGCTGCAACAATGACTCTCTTAACTGTACTGACGTATCCCAAGAAGTCTTCTGATTAAAGAAAGGCTTGTGATATTGCTGTGTGACAGTGCCAGCCTGTGTCTCTGACGCTGTACCAATCTGTGACTGCTCCTCTGCATCATACTTCCCGAGCCTGTGAAGGAAACCTCTCAGTGCCACAAAGACTCACTTGATTAGGTCAAGATTTCTGGAAACAGAATAACAAATGTACGTCTGCACATGAAATATCTGTCATATAAACACAAATTAAACCACTAGTGTGAAACATAAATTCATTTCTGTTACTTAATGCATCACAAAACTCCTCTGGAGTTAGTTTATTATCATTAGCTCAGCAGTATCAGTCAATGCCAGTGTGCATCAAGACAACAGCAGGTGGAGCTAAAATAAAGGAGTGTGTCAGGAGGACCAGCAGCGACACTCATCGTTCCAGGATGATAGTTACAGTGATGAGTTTTCATGGACAGATCATTTCACACTGACCTGTCTCTCAGTGGTCAAACATGTCAGAGTTCTTTGAGATTGTATTGTTTGAATAGTAAAATGACACCAAGACAGCACAGTCACATTTTGCTGAGTGTGCATCTTCTAATCAACATCTGGAAAGTGTCGGCAGTCTGAGTCCAACGTTTAGTTTAGTTTAGTGAAAAGTGTCGCTGAGTCTGAGAAACATTCACGTCTTTACTGCATGTTTTCTAACACCACTGCTGATGCAAACCTTCTGCTGAACTGAAAATCACTGTGGAAGCCAAACTTGCATTAATAGTTACAAGTCCGAGCGTGACAGATATCACAGACAGGGGCTGAGTGCCAAATTCTAGGCCCTGTGCGTAAGCAGTCTCTGTGGGCCTCCGCCCTTTCTCATTTAATCCATGTCTCTCTCATGCACCTTTACATTTTTTTTTTTTATAAAGCCAGTTTGCTTTATTTCCCAGTTAGTGTGATGGTGCTCCCGCAGCATTGTTCTAGCTGCTCTTAAGCCCGGTGTGACATGACAATGTCTTTGGTCGTGGCTCTAAAATAGTGGTCGTATGTCACATAGTGAGGGAGGTTCAAACCTGGCCATTGTCATGGTCTTGCGATCAGAGACGGCCTGGGATAAAATTTGGGTGACCATCTCACTGAGTGACTGCTGTTATGACCTACACCTGCTAACCAACCAATGCATACTCAGGATGAAATGATGCATTGATTAGTGCAACAATGCTAAATGCTAGTAGATGCCAATATATGTACTTCGAGCTCTCGTTGCAAAATTGCCAAAAGAGTTGGCCTCTTTTCCCCCGCCATGACCACGTCCACATTCTCCTCCTCTTCTTCTTCAGACTTTTTCGACACACATAAGCGTCACCATAGCAACGGCTCGATTCATGTTTATTTTAATTTTTCTCTTTACTACAGCATGTAGATGGATGACGCATGCTCATGACGATTTGTTCTTGTGTATTGACATCTATGGACCTACATCGTAGGCATTGTCATCGAACAGTCTATATACATCAAACTTGATGTTGTACACAAGTTTACTTGATCCATGTCGCACAGTGTAGCTTGCACTAAACTTACAATGTTGTGTTCACACCGAACGCGATGCGATTTTTTGCGTGAGCTTGAATGCTAGAATATATCGTGTTGACTTGCTTTTTAAGTGCGAAGAACTTGCCATATGGGCATGAAATCACTGAATCAATAAATGGACTTTGGCCGTTACGTCCATGGCGTCTTAGGTCCCTAGAGGATCTCAATGCTGATAGGCTATCGTGGCGCGAATTGGTCGTTGAAGTTTAGATTTTTCAACTCTCATGAATAAGTGTAGGATGCAAAATCGTCCATTGCGCTGCCTGGTGGGAATTCACATCTAATTGGGTCTTTACATTGACTTTACGTGTAATTCACTTGCATGATTGTTTTATTCCCGTCTGGTGTGAACACAACATAATATTGCTAAAATCTCACAGTCTATAAGAATTTTACTGCAGGGGCGGACTAAACCATTTTGCACTTTTAAGGGGTGAGAAGGGCCTCAGAGAGCTTCTAATGTTTCTTTAAGCCCAGTTCAGACCAAAGATTTGCGACAAGATGAGTTGAAACAGGCAGCTACTTGCAATGCACCATTCTGCAATGTCTAAAACCTGCCTGTTCACACCAGTACAACTAGATGAGACAGTGTATCATCTCTGTGCAACAACTCTCTGTACTTCTGTTCTGATGTGCAGCTTTTCAGGTTTATTTTGTGGCTGAATATAATTTGTAGCTTCTGAAAATATGAATGAGGATAGTGATAGTGAGATACTGGCCACAGCTGAATTTGTAGTAGTGATGAAATGGCAAAAAACAGAAACAAAACGAGCATCAGATGGACTGTATTCATAATAAATATGCTACAATAATATAAATAACCAGCAACAATAATCAGTCAGTGAGAATGTGTGTGTGTGTGAGGGGGCATAAACACACACAGCGAGCAGCAGCAGCAACCCACCATGAGGACGGAAACAGAGGGCTCAGTGGGCAGCAGGCAAACACGCCGTCTGCTGTCATTTTGACTTGACCAGCAGACTTCACTACCAGCTGACTTTGCTGTTGAAACAAGTGACATGTTTTACGTTCTAAAATCAGCCACCAGCGACTTGACCAGCTGAGTTGCAGGTGACACCATCAGCCAGCTTGAGTCGAGCTCAGACACACAGTTTCACACCACTACAACTTTTCTCTGCAACGTTCAAAAATGGTTTCATCTCGTTGCAAATCTTTGGGCTGAGCTGGGCTTTAAACAAAGTTCAATCTTTCAAGCGAGTTATTCAGCCAGTTTTAATTTGGTTAAACAAACTTTTTATTCCAGGCCATTGAGGGGCCTCCCAGTGTGGCCCTGGGTTAATCAGTCCCACTTCTTCCCCCTTGACGACGCCCCTGATCACAGGTGCACCTGACAAAACGAGAGCAAGCAGAAACCAGTATGCTGCTATCAGAGCAGAATAAAACACGATGTGTGTCCTGGGTCTCGTTCTTTGTCTCGAAACACGCGTACAAACACACACCGTACGAACCACCTCAGCACCTCAGCAGCTGTTTATTGATTTCACAACTGCAACATCATATTACTCCACATCATCATTCCTCACTACTCGCACTGTGTGTCAAGTAATAACAAAGGATCCACGTGAAAGCAAACAGCCCGTGTGCACACGCCTGGAGTAGTGTGTGTAATATGACACACAAAGGCACACACACTCCCTTTTGTCTCACTCTGTACCTGAGAAACCTTTGTTGACTGCATTAATACCCCTAACCCTGCACACTTACCTTCACCTAACGCTGAATTTTCCTACCCCACTGTGTGTGTGTGTGTGTGTGTGTCTTATCGTGCTTACAGGAAATTAATTACCACAGAGACAGGTTTGTTTGGGTTTGTTGTTGGTTTGTGGCTTCGGTCTAAAATTAAATGACTGTGTATTTTTTGCTGCTTCCACACACAGACCTCATGTGCGTTTAACCCACCAGCTAATGTTTGTGAGTGTGACACCACCCTGTGTAGTCTTTACAAATCAGAGAGGGAGGTTCACGCTGAATTATTTATATCTCATTGAGCCAATTCTCAACTCACTGAACTGGTTGCCAGGGGTATCTGAGGTCCCCGACTGCTGCACCCGTCACCCCCGCAGACAGGAAACCTCAGAGCGTCCAACCCAGTTTGACAACAAGCCAAACCACTACAACATCTTTGTACCTTTATTCCTCCTCTCACCACACCAACCATATGTCTCACTGTAGTCACATTAATACCTGTGTTTGTATCATATTAAAACTTCATTAGGAGTGTGGTCTGGGCAACAGGTTGTGGAGGGAATCCTTGATAAGTGTGGAAAGAATTCACGTGATCCAACTCCAAGTTAAGTGAGTTTCTCATTCACTTTGTCAACTCTGTCTTTGTTTGGGTTTCTTAAAAGGAGCCACTGAGCTATCACAAGACTGCCTCGCTTAACTCTGAGCAAACATCGGGGCCTTGCTGCAACTAAACATTTCTGCAGAGCCGGTAAAGAACACCAACAACAAAAACGATCACTGTAATCGTTCTGCGCGTGTTTATGTATGCTCACGCACCACCTCCACATCTGATCTTGTAACCGGCAGACTATCGCTCTACACTCCCCCGTGGCTGCTTTCCTTTCTTTCTTTCTTTTTTTTTCTCCTCCTCTCAAAGTACAAGGGTAGCGTGAGTGAACACAGAGTGCCAGCAGCCAGCAGCCCAGGACCGGTTGAAACCTGTATGGGTTGCAACTGAGGAGACACTTCCTCCACCCAGTGCATCATCAACCAAATCCAGAAAGAGCTGGAAATGATGCATGACTTCAGCACTCAGGGTCCTATTGACTGTTGAGTTTGTCAATACCATAATTAGATAGATAGATAGATAGATAGATAGATAGATAGATGGAATAAACAGAATAAACAATGTTATCTTATTTGTGCAAATGTTAATAACAGTTTAGTTTCACTGTACAAACACAAGGCAGCGTGTCAGACATGTGGCATGTGAGCAGAAGGCACATGTGAGAAGTCTTAATTAGTCAGCTAAAGTCATTTCAACACCATGAGGCAGTTTGTAGTGTCTGGTGCTCTGAAACAAAGAGGGGGAAGCTGGTGCTGCGTTCAGGTCATGCTGGGAAAACGGTGGTAGGCCTGTAAATACAAAGCTAACTTTTAACAGTATCCACTTGTCCTTCATTCCACTTTAGGAATTTATTATAGGCAGGGCATTATTGTCTTTAAATATCTGCTACAATACTTTGTTTGCTACATGGCCTACTGTACCAAGTAAATTTAGGTAACCTAACCCTAACCCATTACTGGGAGCACTACTTCGGTCACATAACTTTGTTCCTTATGCAAATCTTTGTAAAGTATGGAAACGTATTGCTGCCATGCCACAAATACATAAAAAAAATTAAATTAAATTAAATTACATTAAAATAAAATAAACAAGAAACTTCTCTTGTATCTGTTATCTGAAAAAAAAATCCACTGGTTCTACTTAAAAAAAAAAGATGTTAACAATTTGCATACATCTTTTTAAGTAGCTCCAATTTTTTTATTTTTGTTATAATTTGACAAACTCAATCAGTTTAGTATCACACATGAAATTTGCTTTGACCTCGAGTCAGATTATTTTATTCAAAATATTCTTATTTATTTATGTATTTATTTTAATTCAATCCCACTCAAAAATGTTAAATGTGTTTCTGATTTGACCAACTTCTTAAAATAAATTGTAAACAGACCGAAACACTTTAACGTAAAGAATGTAATTTTTTAACCTTTCTTGATATAACAACATACTCACTTATAAACTTATCTTACATGAAACATTTCACGTTATAACAAGATAAAGAGTATATTGTTATAAGAAGAAAAGTTTCTTGTTATAACTCAAAAATATCTTGTAAAAATGTGACAAACATCTTGTTTATGACAAGTACATTTTTCCTGGTGTGGCAGCAACACTTCCCTTAGTGGAGAGCATGTTGGGTCATCACAGCTATTTTAGACGAGACACCAACAACAGGTGAAAACAGGTTTTTCCTGTGCCGGTCAATTTTCAGGTTTTGGGTTATTTTGCTTCTGTAACATGTCTTTTTAAGATAAGTGGAGAGAAAATATCCAAAATACACATTTAGGTGTTTTTAGTGCATATTCAATTAGATAATGCTGAATTTGCATATTTTAAAAATACAATTCCTTGGGTGTTTCTATTATTATTATTTATTTATTTTTTTTACAGAGGGGTTTGTTCATATCGTATTCATATCCTGATTTGTATAACTTCTTCCTTTTCTTTTGGTTGTTTTCCATCTCTTTGTAATTGTTACACATCTCATTGTGATTTTGTGTCTCTTTGTGGTAATGATTGTGTCTTTTTTGGTAGTTTTGTGTTTATCTGTTGTCATTTTGTGACTCTATGTAATAATTTTGAGTCTCTTTGCAGTCATTTTGTGTCTCTTTGGGGTTGTTTTGACCCTTTTTGTCTTTATGTCCCTCTGCAGTGCCTTTGCATTTTTTTGTGGTCATTTTAAGTCTTTTCTTTGTTTGTACCTGTTCCTTTGAGTGACATTTGCAGGTAAAGGCCATATTTTTTTACTAAAAACATGGCAAGAATAGATTTTTAAGGGCTGTTGACAGTACTTTTATTAATTTATGGTGTGATAAAAAGAGATATCCAAAATTCCGTCAGCAAAAACCTTTGATTGTAATGTGTCAACAAATGAAACAAGAATTTTGAACATGGCTTTATCCAATGTTCAGAGTTTTGCTGAATGCAACTCAGCACATATTTAATTAGATAACACCTCATTTGGGTCTTCCCTTGGTCTCACAGTTGTCTAGCTGCTGCTGGATATTAAAGTATATTTGTAAATGTATAAAAACAACAACATACAAGTTTACTAATAATCATAATAACAAAAACTTTATTTATATAGCACCTTTCAAAACACAGTTACAAAGTGATGTGCAATAAAACTAAACAATTTTAAAAAACAAGGTGAAAATAACAAATAAAATGTCTTCTAGTGGAAGAGAAAATGAGGAGGGACAAAGATAAAATTAAGAATAAATGGGAAGGACAGCTCAGATAGAGTCTGGATGTGCTTTCTGATAGAAATATGTTTTTTCAGGTGAGTGACTCAGACAGCCTCGTATATAACAATGCTTCAACAAATATTTGGCTGGTACTTCAGTTAAATTAAATTAAATTGTGCCCCCAACACTTGACAGCCCACCCGTTGACTGTGCTCTCTGCTCACATCACTTTTTCCCACACGCAGTGAACGCAGCATCTGATAAGCTAGCAGGCGGTGTCTTCGGGAAGTTGCCGTAATGTCATCCTCCAATGGGAAGCGCGCATAACACCCACAGCAGCGGTCTGCACGGCTCCATATTGGATCTGCCTTTTCTTAGAAATACATTACGCTGGTGGAGGTCTGTCTGCGCATATTGTCCGACACACGGCCCCGGCTGCCGGCTCCGCTCCCCGGCGCTCAGGTATGAGGGATGTAGCCGACACCAACCCGCGGCTGTCACCAACAAATGTTCCCCAGAGCTTTGTTCCACTCCCCGGCGTCACTCCCGCAGTTTTTAACGGAGCTGAGAAATTAGGTTAGAGGCGCACCTGAAGACTGGAGCGAAAAGTGGCATGCAGGCTGAGGAAGGAATAATTGGATTGAGATAACGCCGCACGGGCAGTAAGTATATTCAGCCTCACTCTGTTTTAAATTCACACTGTAAACTATTTTTAATCATAATCAATAACATGATTGATAGTGTTTCTTCCCGCGTGGCCGAGCCGATAATGGTCTCCAGATAAGAAACTGGTTACCTGGTGTGAATGTTTAACACATGCTCAGATTCACATGTTGAGGAAAAGTCACCTGACACAGAAACACCAACAGATAAGTTACTGCGCAAGAACTCCTCACGTGAGGGGGAAAAAGTCAAAAGCTTTCATCATGCAGCTGTACGTGTGTTTTATTTCCTCTCATGGTGGAGTGGTCTTTTTAAAGAAAATATATTCCACATGTGCAGCCTGTGACCTGTTTCCTCACAGTCTGGAGCTCATGTCTGACCTCAGAAGTTCATACTCATTTGTCTGGGAGCCATCTTTAAACTTGTAATTTATTCAATTACACTCAACATGCAGAGCAGTGGGTACTATCACATGCTGAGGTCAGTTTGATGTAATCTGTCTGTGCAGGGCTGCGGAGGAGGGGGACTGATCAGCACCCCCGCCCTCTCCTGTTGGCCCTCAGGCACCAAGCTTTTTAGTCTTCTCATATCCTGTTGAGATGTTTCCTCCTCTAGTACCAATTTCCCACAAAAATTAGCACGTGTGCGCAGGTTTTTTTCACGAGGTATGCACGATATTGGATTTTTTGCTGACTCACAGATATATAACATCTCATTTGGCCGATAACAGATACTGATATATCCACTTTTTTTCCCCACCTAATTTTAGTATGCCTTCACACCTGCCCTGTTTGGTTCGTTTGCCTGTGAAGTCTGGTTCATTTGGGCAGGTGTGCAGCACAGCAATCGACTTACTTGACTTTAACCCTTTTGCTTGTTGGGGAGCATAGGTCATTCACGAACTTTCTCCAGCTGGTTCGGTGTTGGGCGATCTTCTCTGCTTCCTTCCAGGATGTTCTTGATTCCTTGAGTTCTGCCTCGACAAACCTTCTCCAGGTGTCCTTTGGTGTTCCTGGCTTTCTTTTCCCCTGTGGGCTCCTGGATAAGGACTGTCTGGTCGTCTTGGAGGGAGGTTTCCTGACCACAGCAATAGCATCGAAACAACCGGACCGAGACCTTCTGGAAGAGTTGGTCTCGGTCTAGTTACAAACTGAACTCTGGTGCAGTTCGTTTGTGATGAGAACGTGTTCTGACCTCGATCCGAACCAGCTGCAGTCGCATTACACATTCAGTACGTTTACATGCACGCAGTAGTCGAGCTAAGCTCATAGCTCGGCTAATCAGTCAAGTCGGACTTCTCGTCTTGTCTGAGTATACATGCAGAAGAGAAAATTGACATTTCTGACCAACTACGTCTGACTCCGCCTCGAAAGGCGGCGCTGTGTCCTTTTTAATATAGTGCGTATTGAACTAGTTCTGGCTGACCCGAAGAGGAAGCTAACAGTTGTTGAGAAACTTTTTGAAATAAATCCGCGTTTTCCCACCATCCCTAAACTTCAAAATGTTTAGCTCCTTTAGCTGTCGGAGCATGAATGTAGTTTCCTCGTCCGTCCTTGGTCGCCATGGTGTTTGTTTGCTTTTCCGGGATTCGCTGCTACGTCATCTCCTCCTTCGTCCTGGTGAAAGCCAGCGAAAGAAAAAGTGGTGCATGCGCAGAGCGCCGAGTCCGTCTCCAGGTGGACTAACTGGATACATGCAGCAATAGTTTTATTTTTAATCACATTATCTAGGTGTGTTGGTCGAGCTACAGATAGTCCAATTTCAGTCAGACTAAGCTGTTTACATGCATTTAAAAGTCCGCTTTCAGTCAGACTAAGCCAATAATTGGATTTTCTCAAGCTGCATGTAAACGTACTGAGTGTTTGGGTTAAACATGAGCATGTTACAGTCCTGGAGGATTATTAATGTGCGCCTCCTCCTGTACTGCCTTAATATGCACATTCAGCACATCCAATGCATCAAAACATTGTTTTCTAGTTGGAGCCGCGCCTCGTTTTCAAACTGTATGCTTTGACTCAAATGAACAATGACAGCAATATAGTCCACGATGAGCAGCGCTAAAATCAACCTGCGTAGTTGTCCCTCCATTGTGACATTAGAAAGTGTCACATTTATCTTGACAGTGTACTCTTCTTCAACGTTTTCTTTACTTCCTGGATTTTTCCCACATGGAAATTCTGACCAATCAATTCCGATAGTTAATTTTAAAGCTAATCTTGCTTGATACCAATGACGTGCCCATATCGTACATCCCTATTTTAAACATGGGTAAAAACGTTAAAAATAGGCAACAAACTCCTTTCCCATTGCCCATAGACCAGATTGTGTACACGGCTCTGCAGCAGATGAGTGTACCTTTCTGTGCGTCACGTTCAACATCACGGCCAGCCAGAAAACAGGTTAGTAAACAGTAGCAGAAGAGATGGTTGTGAAAGTTACATCTTTTTATATATACCTTACCTATTCAGTCTTTCTTTCAAACTCTGTTTCAAACTATGTTCAAGCGCTACTTGGGCGGAGTCAGATGGTTTTTTGTGGTGGGGCGTCACCGCATCTCACCAGTAAAGGAGCTAAAATTTGTGTTCACCGAGATGTGGTGTGTCCATCAATGCCGATCAGAGCTGGAGTCAATAAGTACCCGTGTTTACTGCAGAGTCATTTGACTTGGGCGTGAATTCCAATTGTAACCTTTCCTTTTAAATTAAAAAGCCAGATGTCAGCGGATGTTAGCGTGTTTTTTGTGCATAAGGAAAGGGGCTTCTGTTTGAAAAGACAGGCTGAGGGCTGATCAATCTGCATCCACTCCACAAATGACTCTGCAGTAGTCATTAGCACCTTTTAAAATGCCTCGTTAAGGCAGGAATTTTACGCTGTTATTCCGCCTCGCTATTCTGTATATAAAATATACAATTGTAAAATGGGGGAACAGAGTTGTCTCGCCTTGAAGCCGACATTGGAGATAGTATCTGTGCTGAAACAATGAAAAATGGGACGGTTGGCATGACGGGATCATGGGCAGCACAGGTGGGATGTTTCGAGGACATGTTATGCTCGGGGCCCACCACAGCAGATTTAAAAAGTAGCTGTTAGCAGTTTGCAGCTAACTCAAAAGAGAAGAAGAACAGCGTCCATAAAAGTCTGCAAACTGACAAAAACAATGAGGTCTGGGAGCTCCTTACCCTCTGAGCAGAGGACGAGATCAGCTGCCTTATAAGAAGGACGGGAAATAATTGTTATTGCCATGTTGTGCCATTGTTGTTGTTTATAAAGTGCTGCCAACACATATTTAATTTGTCACAATAGCCCGTCACGCCTCTTTTGCTTCTACAATGCTGGCATGTGACCTAAAATCACTCGCTGGAGCTTTGTGATGCCGCTGTTCTTTGATTCTGTCTAAAAGTACAAAGCTGGCATGAAGAAGAGACTTCATAGCTGCCCTGCAGCACTATCTCTGTGTGAAAAAGGGCTGCTGGTGTTATTGGCTCCAGCCCCAATCAGCTTTGATCGGCAGTGATGGAAATTCGACACCTTGGTGGAAACACTAATTTTTGCCCTTTTGCCAGTGCAGTGAAACGACAGGCTGCCTCAAAATACTGTCTGTCTCTAAAAAATTCAGTCTGAGTTTGAGAGGGAAACTAAATAAGTAAAAGATACTTTAAAAAAAGTTACCAACGTAACATTTTCACTGGCCTCCATGCTGCTTTCTACTGTTAATTATCCTGTTTTTGACCCCTCTGTGATGTTAAACTCGTCTGCTGCGGAGCTGAGTACACTGCTCTTGTCCACTGGCAACAGGAAATGAGTCTGTCATCTATCTGTAACAGGCTTTCCCGCGTTTACACACACACACACTCACATGCTAATTATGGTTAAAAAAAAAAGAGTGTATGTGTGAAGAGACTTGGAGGGGGTTAATGATTTTAAACCACTGAGGAGCTCCTATCAACTTTGTCACTGCTGTAGGTACACAAACATTACTTGCATGGCTGCTTTCTCCAGATAGATCATTAAGCATGTCAGATATGAGTCAGCCATTATTAATTATTTACACCAAAGTTTTCATGACTGAGAGCCATCTTACAGAGCCAGCACGGGCTGCACAGGAAGTCATAGTATTTGCACTTTGCCTCATAAAAGCATTTAACATTTAATTCCTTGCGTGCCGAGTTTATCTGTTTGCAGATCACTTTATCCGTCCCCTGAGGGTGGATGAGATAATTTCATTTTTCCTGAAATCTCATTTTCTCCTCAGCCATACAGTGTTTATTTCAGTGGGGCCTTTTTCATCTCACTTCCTCATTAAACTTCCGAGTCGTCCACTGATATTGCTAACTTAAGCAGACAGCACAAGCTGACAGGACGAAATCCCTGTGACACTCGAGAGTTGTTGTGCAAACTGTAGCTTCCTACAAGTTGTTCTTCCCAACCTGACAGACACTTGTTAGGGGCGCACAGTTTGACGCAGTAGCTGAGTAGACTATTAAATGTAAGCTAACAACATGGGAAGTATTTAAATAAAAATTATAATGCGTGCATTTGATTTCCCTTTTGAAGCGACACATAATGTGTTTGAGGGCCGCCACTGGCCCGTTGGCCGCACTTTGAGCCACATTGATTTACACCCACGACATGTCAGAATGTCCTCAGTGAAAAAGGCCTTTATTGATCGTTATCGCACCATGAGAAAACCCCAGTTATGACCATCAAGGTGCTACTGTGATGACGTGATCGTGTCAGATTGCTCTCACGTCACATGGAGAGAGGACTGGACTTTGAAGTTCCTCAGAACAAGAAGTTAACTTCTGCAGTGGCGCCCTGAAGTGGGACATCATGGTCTGAATGTCAAGACTGTATTTTTTAGGCTCATGTTGATACTTTAGAATAAAAAAAATCTAATGTTTTTTACATAAATGAAATCATTTCAGTAAGTTCTCCTTCATGTCGGTGCATCAAAAGGAGCCTGTTGTTGAAATGTTTGCTCGAGTGTCTGTAAATGAGGACAAGGGGCTGGTATCATCACTGGGCCGGCCTGCTGCACGCCCACTTTGTAAACAATAAGGCTGAAAAATCTCCAGAGCGCTGTCACTGCCCTCTGCCATGTTTTTATTAATGAAGACAGACCCACATCGCACACTGAGCCTGCGTCAGGGAAACTTTGGTTGATGCTGGACTGTGTTTACAGTGAGGTTTGCAGAGTAAACACCGTTTTAATGATGATTACATTTAAAACATTTTCCCTGCCTAATATTAGTGATCATGAAGTCTCTTCTGTAGTGGAGTTAACATCATATTATGAATGTGTACTCCAACTGTGATGGCCCACCAGGAGATAGAGACATGGAATACAATGCTTTTCAATGTATGTAAAGAAAAGAAAACGCATGTTAGCCGGTTCTGATAGTTCATTTTAAAGCCGATATTGGCCGATACTGATGATGTGCAGATATTGTCATGCATCCCTATAAACAGTAATACTAATCGTCTGTAATTTTACCATGGTTTATTGTGAAACCTGTAACCGTTTCATCCCTGAGCGTGACACATAACAGACCACAGTTGAACAATGAAGTTCTCAGAGCTCTCTGCTGGATGAACTATGTGGTGGAGAAGTTTCCAAAATATCTAAGACGTGTCTGACATATCTGCTGATGATATCTGCCCACTGATTATTCGGTTAGGCATAAGCAGGGTTGCGGTGATATTAGGGCTGGGCAATATGAAGATATTATATTGTTATCAAGCTATGAGACTCTATATTGTCCTAGATTTTGGATATCATTGTATCATGATATGGCATAAATGATTTTTCCCCTTGTTTTAAATGCTGCATTACAGTAAAGTGGTTTAAATTTTTTTGACTTACTAGCCTTTTTATTTGTTTTAACGCTTGCCTTAAACCACTTTAACAACACTGGAGAGCTCCTTTAGCAACAGACTGCTTCACCCAAAGTGTGTGAAGGAGCGCTATCGTAGGTCCTTCCTTCCTGCAGCTGTCAGACTCTACAACCAGCAGTGCTCCCAGTAGACCACACACACACACACACACACACACACACACACACACACACACACACACACACACACACACACACACCAAGACTTGTAAATAGACCGCACTATAATGCACATTCACTCATAGTGCAAATTTGGAAAGACTGTATATATTGTGTATATATTGTGTATTATTTCTATATTTCATACTCCACATGTTCCTCTTTTAAATTTTTCATACTTTTTATATATTGTTTGTATTGCTTGTTGCTATTTATTGTCTCTTACTGATGTTCCCTATCTTTGCGATCCACTTCGCTGCTGTAGCACTGGAAATTTCTCCACAGTGGGACTAATAAAGGAATATCTTATCTTAGTCTTTATATATATATATCCACATTATTGATGATTATTGATCAAAAATCGCATTTTACTAACATTTTTTTGGGAAAAAACAAAAACAAAACAATTGTTATTTCTTCAACTTTTTTGCATCAGAGGGTGTATTTGGTCAGAAATATTGTTATTGTTAGTCCTAGCATTAATGAATTGCTTTTCAGGAGATAAAAAAAAAATATTGAGATATATTTCGTGTATATCGTGAGATACAGCCTAAAAATATCGTGATGTAATTTTCAGGACGTATCGCTCAGCCCTAAGTAATATACAGTGACACTGTGGTATGAAAATTGATAGTTATCATACAGAGTATGTTTATTATCTATGGTATTGGAAAAAAAAAATGCAACCAGATGGAGAATCTCACCTGCATGTGCACTTCTCCTTTCGTCCTTGACCTTGCTGCGGACTTTTTACAGACTTCTATTTTAAAAAATGGTTTCAAGTTTAAATTCTAATGAAGAGTTTCTTCAACTTCCTGTTTTCACTCCTTTTACAGTCATTATAACTGATCATATTAATCATGCAAAACCATGATACCATCATATTTTCTGAGGCGGTTAAAGTACCTTGAAAATCTGACACCACTGCAACCCAAGGCTTGAGTCTAGTGAACACCCACTGAAATGGAAACAAAACGCACAACATTTGTTCTGTCAACCAGTGGCAGAGCTGCCTTGATGGAAAAAATGGAACAGAAATTCCTCAAATTCATCTGCAGGACAAAAATTCCATTGAAAGACCTTTGTGACGTGGTCATTCATGCTTGAGACATTCATGATAATTGTGCAGGAGCCATGTGCTGGAGCGTATTATGTGCTTGATGGATCTCAGTGATGAACTGAAACATAACTAATCTGATATAAAGTTCTTTTTAGCTCTGAGAAAGGGTCAAGTTATCAAAATATGACGGCTCCCACACGGACAGCCTATTAGTATTTTTGTTTCAGTCGGTTATTGCTGGCTTTTGAAGATAATGCCACTGGGTGTTAACAACTGTTAGTGCCTCCCATAACACGTAAGGGTGTCACCCTCAAACTAGAGACCACTATCTGCTTATTATATTGTGACAAATTTGATTAAAACAGAATTCTAATTTCAATTACAATTCTGTTTCATTTATGAAGCCCAATATCACAGATCACGATTTGCCTCAGAGGGCTTTACAGCATCTGACATCCCTCTGTCCTTGGACCCTCACAGTGTATAAGGATAAACTCCCCCCAAAAAAACCCTTTAACAGTTTTAAGTTTCTCCATTTTGACCCCCACAAGCAAAAAAAGCAAATTATTTATATATATATATAAAAAAGAAAATACCATTCATACCTCACAGGATACAGTCAAATGTATAGTTTCCTCCTAGAAATGTTAAGATTCTGCCTGTTACTCACAGGAAATATCTCCTTTAGGAGTGCAGTTTAATGGGATTGAGGATGTCATCTGCCTCAGTGCGTCATGCAGTATGAAACATTCACAGGACTATCGCTCTCCAGCGCCGGTCCCAGGGTTTAAAGAAACAACAAATTATCAGGATGGACAGATAATCATTTGTTTATTTCTAGACTGGCATTAATCTTGTTTTAAGATCTTGTCTGAAGAAATATTTGTCCTTTGATTGTGTTTGTTTGAATAAAAGACAGGAAGCAGGTGAAAGATGATACAAACAAATGGCAGACATTGACTGAGTAAGAAAACAGTGATTCATTAAATGAAACACGTGTGTGCCAAACGTCTCAGTGAGTCACAACAGTTGGTAGACTTATGCCTACATCAAAGCAGTCTGCTGCACTGTTCCAGTAACAGCACGTTGTAAGAAGAGTGGATTTAGCACAGCCGCGGCTCTGTGCTTAAACGTCATTACAGCGTTACTGAATGAAACTAGACTAAAAGGGAGAGGAAGTGAGAGTTCAGTGCAGCACATCAAGATACAACAACACATTCACAGTTACACATTTACACCTTGTACACCCAGGGCGTCAAATGTGTTTCTCTAGCTCTCAGCTTTTGGCAACCTGCAATCGATTTGACTCAAAAAGCTTAAAGGGTAACTTCTGTATTTTCAACATGAACCTTATTTTCCCATGTTTTTGTGTCTAACTGACAATGGAGACAACAATTTTTTAAATTGGTCGAGTATTAAGTGAGAGAGCTGCAGCTGGCAGCGGTTAAACAGGCTGCAGTGTATAGTTAACAGGCAGTTATGCACCATCAGCCTGCGCCCACTAAGGACTTTACTTTAACCTTTAAACTTTAAACAAACCCTGGTCCACTTCCACAGATAGTTTGGTTTGTTTGGAGCGATGTGAACGCTCTGATGCGGACCAAAGGAGCGAACCCTGGTCAGTTTGAAAACTGGGGGTCTCGATTCACTTGCAAATGAACTGTGGTGCGGTTCACTTATAGCGGGAAATGCAAATGGTCTATCCAGCGAACCAAAGAGAGGAAGTGATGTAGAGCGCAGTGCATTTTTGGTAGAAAAAAAGCCAACAGCGTGAACCGTGAGAAGCAGAGGTAAAAAAGAAAAAGTTGGACACCAAAGTAAAAACAGAAACCCTGCAGACTGCATAAATTTGGTGTTGCTCCATTGTTTTTGTGGTGACCAAGCCGGCTGAAGGGGATGGATTTCCGTTTTCGGTCCTGGCCAATCGAGCCAGGTTTTCTTCTTCCTCATGCTTTTTTTCTTCCTGGTCAGTGGTTGTTTCAGGCAATATCACCTCCAAACGAGCAGCTGTTGTAACTGCGGACGTTGTCCAGGCGGTTCTGTCCGCTTTAAAAAGTGCAGTGTGACTCATCAAGTGAACCCAAATGAAGATGTGAAATTTTTTGGCATTCCCTGCCCAATCAAACAGAGTCCCCTGGACTATCCTGGTGTGAATGCGCCCTTATTAAAAGTGTCTGTTTTTGCCCCTGACAGGCTGAGATTATAATTCTAAGTGTCTGGCAACATTATGGAAAGGATCCCTACAGAGACAGACCTTTTTGTTTAACAATTAGATCAATTTTTGTTTGACCAGAAACAGCGTCAAACCCACCAGACTCCATTTAAAAAACAGTAATGTTATCATCATGAAACTCACTTCATTCGAGGTCAACAGAAACAACATACAACTCACAAATTGGTCTTGGTTCATCTCTCCACTGTTTTAACAACTGCCAGCTCTGGTCTGGTTAAAATAAACCCTTAATTCACCCAGTTAGATGTGAAAATATGCTCTCTCTCTATGCATGCTAAAATTACAGTTTTTTTAAATGGAGGATGGTGGATTTTGTGATGATGATTTCTAGGCTGTTTCTGGTTTAACAAAAAGGATCTTACTCTTTAACATAAAGGTCCATATCCTTTT
This sequence comes from Cephalopholis sonnerati, assembly GCA_019142605.1. Lineage (NCBI taxonomy): Eukaryota > Metazoa > Chordata > Actinopteri > Perciformes > Serranidae > Cephalopholis > Cephalopholis sonnerati. The sequence continues at coordinate 10,186,640 of JAGQAX010000010.1, forward strand.
CACGGTGTTTTCAGACACTTATAAAAACAATCTGAGCCTGCAAGTGGCAAAACCAACTTTGAGTGGATGTAAATTGACGTTGCATTAATGCCGTGAGTGGTTACGTTGCAGCCTGTTTCGCCGCTGCTTGCTCAATAATGGACTGCTTTTAACGACTGCTCTTCCCATTAGTCACTTAGACACTAAAACATGGGAAAATAGTCTCCAGTATGAAAAATACTAACGTTGCCCTTTAAACTTCCTGGTGTAAGTCTGTTCTGTCGAAACTCATGTCGCAAGTTATTTTTAAATTTTCCCTTTTTTGTTTCCTTAAAGATTACTCAAGGTTAACGTGTAGTCATAGAAGACTGTTTATGTTCAGACTTTGGTGATCTAAACAGAGGAAGTAGAGCAGCAATAATCATTATTATTATTATTTTTATTGTTATTATTCTCTGTTTCAGACAGATTGTTAACTAAAAAACAGAAACTAACACTGGGTGAAGTGGGGCTTCAAAGATTCATTTGTTGAATTATTTTCTCAATTAATTGTTTGTTTCTGTTAAATGTCAAAAAACTCAATCACAGTTTTGAAGATGATGTCTTCCGATGTCTGACCCATGGTCCAAAACTCCAAACACACTCAATTTACAACAATAAAAACTTTGAGAAAAGCAGCAATGCCTCACATGGGAATGTTTGTAGAAGAAGAGGATGAAGATATACTTCATTAATCATTAATCCCCGAGGGAAAATTAAGTTTTTCCACTTTGTTGTCATATACACACAGGCCTGAAATACACAACAAAACTGGCACCTCTCCAGTTACCAGTCCACGCTCCATACTTGGATAGGACAACAATGTTGTTGGGTTGATTATATGTGCTTAAACAAACAATGAGATTTCTGATAAATAATCATCAGTAATGTGGATGTAATGACTAAGTGGGTAAAGACAAACATTGAACAGCAAGTCTAAACAGTCTAAAAGTTCCGAACGTTAAATCACTTCACTGTAATGCAGCCTTTAAAAACAGGAAAAGACAACACTTGGAACATTACAATATCCAAAATCGAGTAAGATATCCAGTCTCATATCCTGATATCGAGATAATATAGATACATATTGCCCGACCCTACAGTATGATAAGAAAAAGATAGGAAAGTCTAGAAAACACTTCTCTTAAAGGAAATTAAAGTTTCATTTCGTGGGCACTAATGGGTTAACTGACTCTTCTCTGTTTGTTGCAGTGATGTTCACACTCACCGAGGTTGCATCCTTGAATGACATCCAGCCGACGTACCGCATCCTGAAGCCATGGTGGGACGTATTCATGGACTACCTGGGGCTGGTCATGCTCATGCTGGCCATATTCGCCATGACCATGCAGATCACCAAGGACCAGGTGGCTTGCCTTCCGTGTCTGGAGGACGCGGAGGAGGCCACAGGAGCCAAGCCGAACTCGTTCACGCAGCAGAGCGCACAGAAAGCAGCCTCATCAGCAGCCACCGGAGCCCCCCTGGCAAACACCATCCCCCTAATCACAAAGGACTTACCGGACGATGCTGTCCGTGAGATCCACGTCACACACCAACACACCGCTATGGTGGAGGAGAAGTATGTCAATCAACCTCAACCGACAGGCGTCAGGACCAACCTGGACTATCAACAGTATATCTTCATCAACCAAATATGTTACCATGTTGCCTTGCCCTGGTATTCCAAGTACTTTCCTTACCTCACCCTCATCCACACCCTTGTTCTCATGGTCAGTAGCAACTTCTGGTTCAAATACCCAAAAACCAGCTCAAAGATCGAGCACTTTGTTTCCATTCTAGGTAGATGTTTTGAGTCTCCCTGGACTACGAAGGCTTTGTCTGAGACCGCTTGTGAGGACTCTGAGGAGAACAAGCAGCGGCTGACCGGCACCTCTGCAGCACCAAATCAGGTGTCTTTGGAGGGGAAGGATGACGGCACAACGGCAAACTCATCCACGCCCATGCTCGGGGTGAAGTTCTCTGCAGATAAGCCCATCGCAGAGGTCCCGAGCAGCATGACAATCCTGGACAAAAAAGACGGCGAGCAGGCCAAAGCCCTGTTTGAGAAAGTAAGAAAATTCCGAGCTCACGTGGAAGACAGCGATTTCATCTACAAGCTTTATGTAGCGCAGACTGTTGTCAAAACCGTCAAGTTTATTTTGATATTATCCTACACGTCAACATTTTTGGCTAAAATAAATTTTAAGCATGATTGTGAACCTGAGATCAAACAGCTGACAGGATACAGGAAGTTCTTCTGTACGCACAACATGGCGTTCATGCTAAACAAGCTGCTTATTAGCTACATGGCGTTGATTTTGATCTACGGGATGGCCTGCCTGTACTCTCTCTTCTGGGTGTTTCGACGACCCCTGAAAGAGTACTCATTTGAGAAGGTCCGTGAAGAGAGCAGCTTTAGTGACATTCCTGATGTCAAAAATGACTTTGCATTCCTCTTACACATGGTTGACCAATACGACCAGCTCTACTCCAAACGCTTCGGTGTCTTCTTGTCCGAGGTCAGTGAAAACAAGCTCAGAGAGATCAGCCTCAATCACGAGTGGACCTTTGAGAAACTGAGGCAGCTTGTGACCCGTAACGCACAGGACCAGCAGGAGCTGCACCTCTTCATGCTCTCTGGTCTCCCGAATGCGGTGTTCGACCTCACGGACTTGGAAGTGCTGAAACTGGAGCTGATTCCCGAGGTGAGGTTCTCGGCAAAGGTCTCCCAAATGACCAGCCTGCTGGAGCTGCATCTCTGCCACTGTCCGGCCAAAGTAGAGCAGACGGGGTTCGCTTTCCTCCGTGACCATCTGCGCTGCCTTCATGTCAAGTTCACTGATGTCGCCGAGATCCCAGCGTGGGTATATCTGCTGAGGAGTTTGAGGGAACTAAACCTCATCGGAAACTTGAGCTCAGAAAATAACAAAATGATCGGCCTCGAGTCAATGCGAGATTTGAGGCATTTAAAGACATTATGCTTGAAGAGCAATCTCACAAAAATGCCCACAAACATCACAGAGCTGTCGCCACATCTGATTAAGCTCGTGGTGCACAACGACGGTACAAAACTGCTGGTACTGAACAGTCTGAAAAAAATGACAAGTCTGATTGAGCTGGAGCTGCACACCTGTGAGCTGGAGAGGATCCCCCATGCTATTTTCAGTTTGATCAACTTACAGGAACTTGACCTGAAGTCTAACAACATCCGAACCATAGAGGAGATCATCTCTTTCCAGCACCTCAAGAGGCTGACATGCCTGAAACTGTGGCACAACAAAATTATCACCATCCCATCCTCCATTGGCCAGGTCAAGTCTCTGGAGGCTCTACACCTCTCTCACAACAAACTGGAGTCCCTGCCTCCGGCCTTGTTCACTCTACCCAAACTGCGGCACCTGGACGTGGGCCACAACTCCATCACAGTGCTCCCTCCAGACGTGGGTCTCCTCCACAATCTCCAGCACTTAGCCATCAACTCAAACAAGCTGGAGGCGCTGCCCAAGCCTCTGTTCAGGTGCACCAAGCTGAAGGTGCTCTGTCTGGGGAACAATGCGCTCACCGTGCTGCCGGAGGCTGTGGGTCAACTGGTGCAGCTCACCCAGCTGGAGCTGAGAGGAAACTGTCTGGACAGACTGCCCCCTCAGCTGGGAAACTGCCGCCTGCTGCGCAGAAGCGGGCTGGTTGTGGAGGATCATCTCTTTGATGCACTGCCTGTGGAAGTTAAGGAGAACATCAGCCGCGAGACCACGTCCTTCACGAGTGGCTTATAGCACAATACACTGCGGCTCATGCTTCACGAGTTCCTGACAAGCCTGCGTAACAGATGTACGAGTAGACTGTTTATTATTGTAATATCCGTAAAAATTAATGCATTTTCTTGATTATTTTAATGAGTTGTCTTAGTTGCTTATGTATTAAAAGTGGTACAGATTGCTTTTCTCGTTGCTGAGTATCTCAATCAGCAACTTTTTAGCATTTTCTTAGCTTTGAGTAATAACACATTAAAGATTTAGCTATGTAATATTCTATAGACCAAAACTGTTTGCTCCAATGACACAGTATGTAGATTTATTGTTTTAGGTACTCAGGTATAATTGTAACCATGGGGAACAATCTTTTTGCCTTAACTGCTGCTATTTTTTACAGTGAGGGCTTTCACAAACAAAAAGGCCAAAAATGAATATTTCATGTTTTCATGTCAGTGTTTCATACAGACACGATCCACAGAGCAATTTCTATATGTAACGGAAGAAGACACAATGCAACCCTTTTTTTCTTAGTAGTTTTTATTAACCTTTATTTTCCTCAATGTCTTGTAGCCTACAGAATGAGTTTAGAGTTGTAAAACTCAGGTGGAGACTAAGCACCAGAAATGAACCTTTAACTTGATGTTGTAGAGATTGTATACTAAGGCCTATAGTAATTCATTTGCACACTAAAAACTTAAAGGAGCTGTATGCAAGAGTTAAAACATTAAAGGAATGAGTCTGATTTTTTTAAGTGGGGTTGTACCAGGTACTTACCCACACAGTGTATTACATAGAGTAGATGTTGGATGGCACGCCCCAAGTCTGGAGAAGCAGGCCGCAAGAGGGTTCCTGGTTCAAACCCGGGGTGGGGGAGCCCTTCTTTGCAGAGTTTGCATGCTCTCCTCATCTCCTCGTCAGCGTGGGTTTTCTCTGGGTACTCCAGCTTCCTCCCACAGTCCAAAGACATGCTGACCACAGGATCTGCTGGTCTACCACTGCATCATTAAGTTAGCTTGTTTGTGTTATTGCGTGACTTTGGTGAATCCAAACTAACCCTTTAAAATGTCAGAGCCACACAATAACACAAACTAACCAACTGATCGAGGCAGCGGTAGACCAGCAGCTCCTGTGTTCAGCAATGTTAAATCACTGTTTTTCATAATGGAGTCTGGCTTTGAGGAGGGCAAAGTAATGGCTTAAGTTCCCCACTGGACGGCAAGGTAAAGCAGTGAAAATACTCTAAATATAGCGTATACTTGAACTGATATAAAGTTTTTAGGTGGGACTTTTGTTTAGGTGCCTCAAATATATTTTGCTGCGGCCCCCGTCCACAGCAGTATGTGGCTTAGCTTCCATGGCAGTACTCCAGACTGCTTCTCCAAATTCCAAACTGACGATGGATAAGTACCTCATACAACCCCACTTAATAAGATCCAAGCTATCCCTTTAATACAGCAGAAAACCACTATGTAGATATTAAGGAGTAATGGCGTCCTGAGCAGAGAATGAAGTCATGCTTCCTCTGTGTATTGTTGTCATAGACAGTCAGTCAGCACATGCATGTGAGTCCCTGTGAGTGCGTCCCACTGGCTGGCTAATCACTGACGCTCTGCATGATGCTCGTATGGAGGTTACTTCTGATAACGGTGATGGCGTTGTCACAGAAGTGTCGGGCCCTTGTTTGCCCTGTCAGCACTGTTGCCGTTGTTAGCACTTTTTATTGTGTTAGCACTGCCAGCTTGGCCACCTCCATGTTGAGAACCATGTGCAGACAATCCCGCCCCAGACTCTGAATCGTACGCTCTGAATGTCTCATACAGCTCCTTTAATGATTTAAAGCTGGGTGAATGTCCTTTGTGATAACATGTTCCAAGACCAACGAGAGCTGATAAAAGGGAACTCTGTCAACTATCTTTTTTAAAATCATGCTTTGAAATTTGAAATGTGTAATAAAACCAGTCACATGAAGGACTGATTATTTAACATGTCAGAATCGTGTAATGACGACAAACACGTCTGCCTTTGTTCTTTCTCAATGTATTTCTGTGTAGGCCTACTGTGTATGTACAGTATGTGTTCCTCTGAGCTGCTGTACCACCTTTGTGATCCTACGCTCAAAGTTCACAACTTTATGGCACAATAAAACAAGATTTTAGATGAACGTCTAATCATTATTCATCTACTGCGGGCGCACTCCACTGAACACTCCACTGCAGTCAGAAAGGGGAAGTGAACGAGTTTGATTCATTCATTGCATTTGACTCACACAGGTTGAAATAACATTAATGAGGCTTCTGACTCAGCAGCTCTTACAAAGCAACATTTAATCATCTTTGTACATCCTCTATTCCTTTCCTTGCCTCCTCTCCTCGTGTTCGAGTGCCCCCCCACTTTAGATGCGAGCAGAAGAGGCAAAGAAGAGACACCAGGAGAGAAGAGTTGAGGCAACAGGCATTTAACAAACAAGACATTCGTGCCTGGAGCAATCGTTTTAAAGGGAAGTAAAACATGACGTATGGCACATGTGCATCGTTAGCTGTGTGCCACGCCTCTGTTATACGTCATGGTCGATGTAAAGACTACCAAAAAGGATACACCTGTTCGTCCTTGCTCATAGCTCCTCTGGCAAGGTTCCCCTCTCCTCAATCTGCATTTTAGGAATTACGACATCCTTCAAGATGGCCTGCTGAGATTGATATCCGGGTCACAGGCATGAGAATAGGGGGGACAAAGAGATACAAAATAGGGTGCTTTTCAATTTGGTAACTTGTGCTTCTTTGCAAGGCCGCACCTGACACATTCGGCAGCCTAGGCAAGCCCCTGCTGGTATTTATAACAAACAAGAACAAGCCCTAATGAGAAATCTACACAAATAAACAATGCAGCAAACAAACAATAACAAACTATGAAAGAATAGCCTACAGTATGTCCTGCTTTGCAAATAAAGGCTTCCTCTAGTTTCCTTTTTTCTTTCTGCGGACCGCTTGGCTTTTGCTATTTCAGTTTCACCACCCTCCAACTTACACGCTACTGATCACTCACTGGTGAACACATTAAGTTGAACTGCACATCAGTGGCTAGATGTGGTGCCTGTACTACAGACACACTGTTAGCATTAGATCTTTGGATAGGTTTTCCCTTACATTTGATTTATTTAAATTAAAAAGGTGCCTTTAGGAAGATCTGCCTCTGCTGACTTTATTCTCCTGTGACCCTGAAATTGTTCCCACTCTGCCATCATGGAGGATTTTCTAATCCCTTAAATGCACCTTAAGGAGACAAGGAGAGAGGATACTTCTTAAGGAGCTTAGAGCGAGGAAACAGGTGCATCCTTTCCTCGCATCGCTCACTCAAGAGACATGAGAAAGAGATGCAAATGAAGGAAGTTGGGAGACAAGTTAGCACAATGAAAAACATCCAGAGAGACATTACAAAAGCCCTGAAAAAACAAAACAAGTCCCTATTTACAAAATAAAGGATTTCGTGCATGTCCCCTCAGGGGCTCCGTAGTTTTGTTTTGCCCTATACTGCCTTCTAAAATCCTCAGAAATACCTGCAGCCCCATGTCAATGAGGTGAAGGCGTCCTCTGGGGATAATTACACCACATCAGCAGGCACTTGGTGATTAGCTGCATCAGCTTCTGATTTAGAAATTTCTGTTTGTGATCGGTATCATGATTATCACAACTATTGTTGCTATAGGTGCATAATATCTTACAAAGCAGCTTTTTCTCTGTGTATTTACAAATAATGTTGGGTACAAATAAACCACATAAGCTGTACACTACAACAATGTAAGTAAATATTAACTGCAATTACTTTTATGACATTTTTTAGTTAAGTGCGAAGCGATAGATGAGATTTTTGTAAGAAACTATCTGCTAACTAGTGGACCTGTACACATGTAAGCCTATGATGGTCGATCCCACCAAGTTCACTTCAGTGTCAACATGGGAAGTTAACGAGGGCATGTTGAATGACTATTGAAACGCAGCCAGATAGTGGACTAAGCTACACTGACCTCAGTGATTCACAAATATTAGAATGATCCCAACCTGCTGAATCTACAGTGAAACATTTCAAAGTTGTACAAACTCAGGCAAATCAGTTTCCAGTTCAGTAATGGTACAGGACAGTGGTTCCTAACTGGTGCAGTCACATGGTCCAGATTTCTTCTTAGCCATTAGCTCAAGCTCCACACAGTTTAATACATCCAGTGTCACACTTGCATTTGGCCATGTCGTCGAGCTAGTTTGCTGTCTCTGTCCAGTGTCTGTCCATCAGTCACTCACTCTACAGCAGGAAATGGCACTTCAGAATAAAAGCTCTGTGCCAGAAATTCACTGTACTTCAAAGTAAAGTCAATTTTTTTAGTTGTGCACCAGTCAGTTGTGGTCCATTCAGAGTGGGCCCATGACCCACCAGTTGGGAACCACTGGTGTAGAGGCTGTAGTCTTGACACGTCTTCTGGTTGATGAGGTTTAACCCACATGATCCATAATCTTTATCACCTGGTGTCTGTTGTTAATATGATGAAGATGTCTTGTGTTCATCCATCCATATTATCCTCCAGAACATGTGTCCACCATAATTACATCATCCCCGCCAGTTCTCCAGTATGGCAGTGTGGCATTTATTGGGAACCTAATGGTCCTCTGCAAACCAGTTACACTGTGTCAGCGAGTGAGTCCAGGAGGAAACAATAGGTTCACTGTTCCTGTGTCCATGTTATGGAGGTCATGGAGGTCATGCGTGTTGTGCATGTATGTAGCCTTCTGTTGGACGGCCTTGCAGTAATACTCTGAATAAGGACACTTATCTGAGACTTTACCTCATGATGTACCTGTCCTTGAGATATCCTATCCTGGTTTTAAAGGCGTCAGCACATAACTGCTGCTCATTCTGTTACACTCATTCACTTTGTTTAGATTTAATCACATCTGAGCAAAAATGCTCTGCAGATCATTTTCTGTATTAAATTATACCCTTAGAAGTTTCTTACAGATTTTAGCATAAGAGTGTCTCCTTCACTGTGAAGTCACTATAAATACTAGTACTGTATAACTGAGCATAAATGATACCTACATTATTTGCAATGGCTTCCAAAGTTGTGTCAGAGTCAGTAAAACCAGAATTAATTTAACTTTTATGTTATTCACGGCCAGATTAATCCACTGGGAGGGGGTCAAAAAAGACCTGTGAGCCCTTCTGACCTCCTGTTTGTGGTTATTTAGTTAACCACTCTTTTATTTAGGGATACAGGATGCAAATTCTGACATAGGTAGACAAGGCAATTAATGATGAAGGACTATCTTGAGGCCCTGATCATTTCATTTGATAATGTACTTTAGTGGTACATATTTTAAAATATTTGCAACATTTAAAACTTTGACAGACAAACACAAACACACAGACTCTGGTGCATTTGAGGCCTCCTTCAGAAACCTGGAAAGCCTCAGATGTTTATCTTTCAACTGGTTGTGATTAAAAATTAATTTACAGGAATGCACACCGCTCAGGGTCGTCATGTTTTATCATCCAAAGTTCTGTCTTGTAGAGGAAACCTGTGTCAAAAATGAAGTTTTAGGAACTTCATTATTTTATTTTTGTGCAGACATGTATAGCTACAGAAATGTAATGCATTCACTTGAAGACATAATGTCTCTATTTTTACTGAATAATCAGGATTATAATTTTAGGAGTATGACAAAAGTTTTCATGCTTGTTTCTCTGAATAATGACATTATCTTATATTCTCACATTATCTCATATTATCTCAAAATTTTTATGAAAAATTTCATTTAAAAAATATGCTCTTATTTCTCTGAATTAACAACATTATCTCAAAAAAAGATTTAATTAAAAACATCTGCTCTTGTTTCTAGAAATTAATAATATTATTATCTCAGAATTAAAACAAACAAAAAAAAAATCCTTAAAAAAAGCTCTTGTTTCCCAAAATAACACGTGACATTATTATCTCAGAATTTTTAGAAAAGTTTTCATTTTAAAAATCTGCTCTTGTTTCTCTGAATTAACATTATCTCAATAATTTTTTTTTTAAGTTTTCATGGATATAATCTGCTCTTTTTTCTCTAAAGTGTTTTAATTATTAACTCAAAAATTTTCAAAGAGTTTTCGTTTTGAAAATCCGCTCGTTTCTTTTTTATCTTAGAATTGTACGTTTTTATGGGAAAAAAAATCTGTTCTTGTTTTTCTTAATTAACCAAATAATAATCTCATTCATAAAATATATATATATAAAAATAAATTAATTAATACAAAATTCTCAAGTCAGTGCAATACAATTCCATCTATGGTTCATCTTCAGTGTAGAAAAACTGCACCTAAACAGCCCATAATGTACAGAGTCATGGAGGTACAGTTTAATAAGGGCAGGTTAATCTGACCTTAGTATGTATCTTCTTAAATTTGCTCTGACACTTTTATAGCTAAGTAAAAACACATAAAGACTATGAACACATCCATTTGTTGATGCACCTGACACTGATGGTTAATAAGCACAGGAGCTGGTCCACCATGTGTCGCAGTGTGCTGCCATCTATCGGTAACTTTAAGTATCTGCTAACCATCTGGATGTAGGCACAGACTGTACACCAGGGACACTCAACATACTTTTGCAAAATGACAGGAGGCCAGGGGCCAGTTAAGAAAACAAACATCAATAACGTTTATCAGATAAAATGAATAAACAATGTCAATCCAGTCGCAGGAGCCCCGCACAGGCTGGGTGTACACAGGATTTGAGCACATTTAGGGCTCAGCCTGGGCCCCAGATCCTCCACTGACACTAGGGCTGACCTGAATGCTCCAACACCTCAATCATTGCAGTGGTTATCAATGTCCAAACTGAATGCTCTGATTTTCTTTACCATTATCTCTAAAATCCCAAATAGCCCATAAATTAAGAAACAGGAATCTAACATAATTCATTATGCATCAGCATTAATTATCATTAGTTATACTCAGACATTTAAACTTAGTGACAGGTTGAGTTTTGTGACTCCAGCTCACTGTCATCTAACATCAGTTACCAGCAGTCCAGTGCTACTGACACTGGGACAGTTTGACCACCTGTGACAGGATTACAGATACGCTAACACGATGTCAAAAAAGTCAAGTGAATAGTTTCAAAAAACTTTAAATAACAGTGTTTCATTAACCCCCATTATCACAGATATTTTTTAACTGTAGCTTTGATGCCCCAAAATCGCTATGAGAAAATGGTCAGCCGGCCACCATGCACCCAGCCGTGACGATTTGGCCTACAGGCTGTAACATCAGTGCTGTACACAGTGAACCAGCGTCACTGTGGAGTCAGCACAGTGTCCACACAGAGTTACAGAAGTGAAAGTCAGTAAGATCAGAGCAGAAGAGGGACTGCTGCTCAGCGAATGGTAAGACACGACAAAATGGTGGCAGTACAAGAGGAACTGGAAAAGAAATGGAGCTGATCAGAATATCTGCATGGACGGCACAGGCATCATAGTGGGGCTGATTAAGCAGGGCCCCACTGGGGAAGGTAGTTTAGGAAAGGTGTCCTAAGCTGATCGAAAACTCCCCTTTAAAACTGAGCTCAAATGCTTCATAGGCAAACTTTAAAAATTTCTCCATGCCACTGGTTGACAGTAGGAGGTCTGGGCTTAATCCACTGAAATAAAACGCATCTTCTTGCTTATAGAAAACATTTGTTGTCTGTCAGTGTGGTCAGAAACATGTACACCAGCAGCCTTTAGGAGGTCATTTTGTAGGGCTCTGGCAGTGCTCCTCCTATTCCTCCTCACACTAAGGAGCAGATACCGGTCCTGCTGCTGGACTGATGCCCTTCGACGGCCCTGTCCAGCTCTTCTTGTGTAACAGCTGGTGTCCTGGTGTCTCCTCCATGCTCTTGAGACTGTGCTGGGAGACACAGTGACTGCACATATGGATGTGCCATCCTGGAGGAGCTGGACTACCTGTGGAGCCTGATTGGGCTGCAGGTACCGCCTCATGCTACCAGTAGTGACAAGGACACTAGCAGAACACAAACTAGAGAAGAATTATACAGGAAGGATGAGGAGAGAGCAGCTGTCTGTGGACACCACATGTAAAACCATTCCCTTTTGGAGGTTGTCTTGTTTTTGCCTCTCCATTGCACCTGTTGTCACTTTGATTTGCACCAAAGCAGCTGAAACTGATTCACAATCACTTGTGCTTCATAAATGGACACATTGATATCCCTGAAGTTGAACTCACTTGTGTTCCCAGTGTCTTCTTATTTTTTGAGCAGTGTAGTTTGCAGTGTGAAACTGTTACAATCCAGCAGGTGGCGGTAATGCGACACATGTGGATGCAAACTGCTGTGACACTCAACAGAAGAAGAAGTGGACCTAGCATCACTTGTCTCACATGCTAACTGACACTGTAAACTGCTTTAAAGAAACAAAATGATGCGACAGAACAATACCTTCAACCCTCCTTTCATTAAACCCAGAGCAGCTGCTCCAGGATACAAACAACAACAACCACCACAGCAACAACAACAACAACAGTCGCCCGGAAGGTAAATAAACTCTGCTTCAGTCCAATAAGAAACGTTAGCTGAAGTGTTGAACGTTAATCTGTGTGAGAAAGTTTCAGATTAACAGCATCGAGCCAGGCACCTGTTGGATTAGATTATGACATTGTGTTTTTGTTGACTGGATACTGAGGGTGCATGTCATTAGATTATCGTCACCCCAAACATTACTACCAGGAAACTGTTGTGTGTGTAGCTATGAAGCTAATGCTAAGCTAGCTAAGTTTGTTGTTAGCATTGGCAAAACACCACATTGCCTTTGCCCTGCTACATTCATGTTCAGTAACCATTATTATTGTATTAATAGTATTGCATTTATATATAATATTTTCCTTCTGTTTTGGGGGGGATAAACAGGATACCCCAGGACTTCAGAGAAGCTATGATACATGTCCCAGTGAAGCCAGCAGCAGCCAAGTCAAACATCAGGACATCTGACTTGCCTGCTCAGACAAAAAAAGTCCAGAAACCTCTAGGTAACTCTTGTGGACATTAAAACACACCTGGATATATTCACACTGCATCAGTATTATAATAGACCACAGCAGTGATTCTGCATGTCTGAGCTCATTTGCTTTAAATTTCTTGGATGTGACATCACAACTGACTTAGTAAATCATGCTGCTGTGTTTTGTTTACTTCCCTGATTTAAGGGATTCACAATATTGGATTTTTGCATATGTCCGATATGCTTATACTTTCCAAGTCCTTTTGGCCAGTTGCTGACACCGATATATGCACAGTTTTTTCCACCTAGTTGCAGAGAGCATCAAGTCTCTCCTGTAGTGAATATGCCTGATCCTATCATGATGGCCCACTGGCAAAGGCAGACATAGAATACAGTGCTTTTTACTATGTTCACATTCAATGGGCAAAATAAGAAAACTACTACAACTTAAGCTACATGTAAAACATGCCATGTTTATTTTTATCTAATATTTTCAAACAAAACTGTAACATTTATGTCCTTAAATAGGCTTGAATGATGCTGTCTGTGGTGCAGTCCTGTCAATGGCCTATGTGACCTATTTCAACTAATTAAAGTTTACATAATGTGAGTGTCATCTTATGGGCAGGTCATATCGGCAGAAATGTTCATTTCAGGTCAACACTGATATTCCATTTTAAAGCCTCTATCTGCTGACACTGATGATGTGCTGTGCATCCTTATGTGATTTGATTAATTCATGTATCATATCAACATATTTTACAGAGACTATTCATCACAGTGAACATATCTTTTTTGTATTTTCTGGGACATTTTATGCCTTTAGTAGAGAGTAACTATTAGAGAGATGACAGGAAATGAGGGGGAGGAAAGATGAGAAGTGACATGTAACAGAAGTCCACACCTGTGCCTGCCCCAGTCTATATTATCTTTTGTCAAAGTGACATCATTGTTGAAAGATAATACTGATCATCCTGCACTAAAACTGTGTAAGCATGCAACAACAATGCACAGGGCGTCTGCAGCTAAAAATGTCTTAAGTTGAATTTTATAAATATCAGGCTTTAAAAGTCATTAAATAGTCTTACATTTGAATGTGTGAGGTCTTAATTGGCACAGACATTTTTATCTAATTTCATATATGTATCTTTTAATTTCTTTTTGAGTTGCGCTCTAACATTTCTCATTTTAAAAACCTCAGGAGAGGAAACAAGTGTGCATTGATCCAGGCAAAAATACTCGTGTGCAAGATGAAAAAAACAAACCTCACTGCAGGGCACAAAGGAAGTCTGCACACTGTAGGCTCCAAATCGATAGAGAAATAAACACATCTTTAAACCTACCACTCAAGCTACTGTCTTTTTACTTTGTATTTGCACTTACCTTTTGGTAAAATTTAAAATAATCCAACTCACTCTAAGAACCATATTCCTACATAAACCTTACCTCTGCAATGCTTGCATGAGATTATTCATCCAAAAATCAGTCTTACATTTTTTTAAAGATTATTTTTGTGGCTTTTTTGCCTTTATTAGATATAGGACAGGATGGTATGAAAGTGGAAGAGAGAGGGGGTGACATGCAGCGAAGCGCCACAGTGTCGCCGCTGTGGCAAGGACAAAGCCTTTGTACATGGGTCACCTGCTCTACCAGATGAGCTACTGGGCACCCCTCTGTCTTGAATTTGGTTAAAAACTATTTTGAAAAGGTCTTTAAAGCATTCAATTTAAGTGTCTGATACCTGTAGACACCCTGAAATTAATGCAGCTATCACTTTGATAGATTTATTAACTAGTGGAAGTTTCAAAAGTTTGTTCATCAATATTGATTCTATACAGAAGTCAGCCTGAACCAAAAGTTACTCAAAAAACAAACACACCTTGCTTGAGTTCACTGTTAGCTGTGGGTATAATTTAATTATCTGAATCCATCCAGTCTTTTAAAATAAATTGTCTTATTGTTATTTACCTTTTTGTGTTACACAGTGAAATCCTCTGCTGCTAAATGGAAGTCATCATTCAAACCATTAGGAGAGCAAGATGACTCTCTGGAAACAAGCCCCAGCAGTTCAGAAAGGTGAGCCGCTCAGTGACGGGTACAATATATTGACAAAGTGTCAGGTAGAGAGTGAGATGTTTTATAGTCACAATCCGATGACGTCCCACATTTGAGCCTTTAACTTTGTCTTGTGGTGACTTAAAGTGCTGAAATATGGGCTGGCTGAAGGTGACCTCGTTATATATAATTCCAGGTGGCCCCTTGGGGTATAAGTGCAGGTGGCAGGAAAGATGTAGTGCTTCACTAAGCGCTTTAGTATTTGTCACTAAATGTCCTTTTTCTCATCAGTTCATGTAGTTTGTCGGCACATTTATTGCATGTGTGAGCATTCAGTGCTTAAAGTGATAGTTTGGATCTTTTGAAGTGGGGTTGTATGAGGTATCCATAGTCAGTTTACATACAGTAGATGGCGCCCCTAGTTTGGAGAAGCAGGCAGGAGCACTGACACAGAAGTTAAGCAATGTACTGCTGTAGATGGGGGAGCAACAAAGTATATTTCAACCACCTAAAAAATTGATATTGATTTAAAGCCCGGGTCAGACCAAAGATTTGCAACGAGACGAGTTGAAACATGCAGCTACTTGCGACATGCCGTTCTGCAACGCTCTAAAAACCTGACGGTTCACACCGATGCAACAACTCTCTGTACCTCTACTCTGTTTTCGAGCTTCTTAAAATATGAATGAGGATAGTGATAGTGAGATACTGGCTGCAGTTGCATTTGTAGTAGTGATGAAACAGCGAAAAACAGAAACAAAGTGAGCATCAGATGGACTGTGTTCAGAATAAATAATAATAATATAATAACCAGCTCCAATTAATCAGCCAATGATTTGTGTGTGTGGGTGGGGCATAAGCACATACAGCAAGCGGCAGCAGCAGCACACACCGTCTGCGGTCATTTTGACTTGACCGGCGGACTTCACTTCAAGCCTATTGGCTGTTGAAACAGGTGACATCCTCTACGTTCTAAAACCAGCCGCTGTCGATTTGACCAGCTGAGTAGCAGGTGGCACCATCAGCCGGCTTGTTTCAAACTCAGACAGCCAGTTCACACTGCTGCAACTTTTCTCTGCAACGTTCAAAACAATTTCGTTTCGTCGAGAATCAGTGGTCTGAACTGGGTTCAAGTGTTTGCTAAATTTAGAATATTTTCACTGCTTTACCTTGCTGTTAGACGGCCCTTTCTAACAGGGAACTAAGCTGAAACTGAAACTTACTTATGGTCTCGTCAAACCCACCAAACTCCTTGAGCAAAATCAGTAATTTTATGTCGCAGAACACAGGAGCTACTGGTCTACCACTGCCTTGTTTGGTTAGTTTCTTTTAGTTACTGTCTGACTTTGCTGTTGCAAAGGGTTTGTTCAGATTTGCCAAAGTCACACAGTAACATATACAATCTAGTCCATCGAGGCGTCGGTAGACAAGCAGCTCCCGTGTTACACGAGGTTAAATTAATGTTTTTGCCAGTGGAGTCTGGTTGCCATGAAGAGAGCATAGATACGTTTCAGTTTCCGTTCAGTTCCCTGTCAGAAAGGGCTGATATCAAGGTAAAGCAGTGAAAGTCTGCTACATTCTTTTTTGAGGTGGTTAAAATATGTTTTTCTGCTGCCCCCGTCCACAGCAGTACACTGCATAGCTTCCAACTTAGTCCAAACTGGAAGCATGTAATACCCTGACTGTAAGTGCTTCATACAACCCCACTTTAAAAATCCGAACTATCCCTTTGATGGTGTTGCGTCCTTACAGATGATCCCTCTTCTGTCTCCCTCAGGCCCAAGATTTATAATCCTTACGATCCTGTCTCGTCAGACTCTGAGGAAGAGATGCTCCAGTCCCAAAACCACAGCCAGTCCCCACCCGATCATGAAAACAACCTGGAACGTGAGCGTTTGTCTCCAGGTAGAGGCTCCAGTAAAAAACACCGCTGGGGCTCAAGCTACTCTGAGTCAGTGAGCCAACCCCTCGGCAGGCAGTGACTTCAGCCCTGAATCCACACGCACTCAGAGTCGAAGTCTCAGCCCAGGTCATAGACTGCCTGAACAACGTGCTTATAGCCCCAACACTGAATCGCTTGACATACCGGGTCTCGACCACAGGGACCGTAGCCCTGACAGGCATATTCCCGGCTCCTCCACTCAACGGTTTCCTGCATCTTACGGAGGACAGAGGACCAACGGAGAGGAGAGGATAATCCCTGAATACTGGAGAGAGGTACGACTGAAAGTTTGATTTATAAATTTAAATATTTATACAGTTTTTGTTTTGTGATCTGTGGTTATACACAATCTTGAGTTGTAGACCTAAACAGAATACAGGGTCTGTTTGTTGTATATATTTATTAATTTGCAGTGATGTCACTGTGATACTTGGCACCAATTAGAGCCGATTCTCTCCTCTGTAGATGGCCACTACTGTTAGATTATCCCCACCCAGGAGGGACTATCAGCGTCCGTTGGAATACGTGGGAACAGGTAAATTAGTGTCATGTCCCACCATATCAAAGATAAGGTTCAGTGTGTAGGATTTAGGGGGATATACTGGCAGAAATTAAATAGAATTTTCATAACAATAATTTCAGTAGTGTCCGAAACTAAGAATCGTCGTGTCGTTTATATCTACGTACAGAGCCAATCCTCTTCCACAGAGTCCTACATGTTGTTTCTACAGAAGCCCAGAACAGACAAACCAAACACTGGCTCCAGATAGGCACATACGTGTTTTTGTGTCGGCCACCATAGTTCTCCTACGCGCTTGGTACACGAAAGTTTCAGTTGGTTGCAATCTGCAACCTCACCACTAGATGCCACTAAGTCTCATACACAGTACTTCTTTTAATACAGGAGAAACAAATATAGGAGAAATATTATTGCAGGGATTATGTTTTTTAAAGTATATTTTGGATATCCAAGAATCATTTCTGAATGAGCAAAACAAAGCATTTTTGCTATGTGCACATGTATTTTGTCTGTAAACTTAAAAACAATAACAATTCTGTGTGAAATGTTGCTCTACAGGACTGGACCAAATCACACCTTCCACAGAGGGGTCAAGAAACAGGAGCATGAATATAATAATGAACAAGTAAGAACCAAGGACACTGATGCCCGATTGTTTATAAGATGTTGGATGTAGGGTTTTAACACCACACTCACTGGCCATAGCAACAACAAGGACACAGTTGGACAAAAATTGTACACGATTAACTTGTGGCACATGTAGAGTCTTAACCAACATAGAAAGATGACATGCTTGAGTCTGTGTTTGCACTGATGCAAAATCAGAGCATAAAAACTGTCAGTCCCTTTGAGTCAAGCCTGGTGCACAGCAGTTACTGATGTTATTAAAGTCCTGACATTACTAAGATTAATTACTAGTGTATTGTCAAGGAAAAGAAACCCACACAGCTATGTTGCTTTGCTTGTAGGTTAGTTGTTACCAGCCGGAGGTGGTCATTGTCTTGCCTGTTCCAAATAATTTTCAAGTCAGGACCAACAGAACCAAGCGGCAACCTCTGGGGCTGAAAAATGAAGCCAACACGAAGTGTCATAAACCGCAGTTCTTTGAACAGCCACTTGAGGCTGGCTCCAAAAGCGAGTCAGTCTTCATAGACCACCTTTAAAGCAGAAATCAACATGTTTACAGCCTGGTACAAAAAACGGTTTTGGTCTCTATAGCTAATTATAACATTCATGACAACTGCACGGGGGTTATTTTTATATAACTCACCTGTTTCGATTTTTTAAGTCTTAAAGTTACGCATAATAAAGGTTGGGCCGTTTTGAGTGGCAGGCTGTCTGCTGATAGCGTCCTCAGCTTCTCAGTCAGATCCACCCCTTGCTCCTGCATAGTGCTAGCCTCTCACCCAAATATGATCACTTCTGGCTCCAAAAAAACCAAGATGGCGACAGCTGTAATGCCAGACTGGAGGCTTTAAATCCAGAGTTCACAAGCCAATAGGTGACTTCACAGTAGCCACGTCCATTATTTTACAGTCTGTGGTCAGGGCAGGCAAGTCTGAAGTCCTAAAGTTTGAGTTTTGTGTCCTGTACAAGTCATAATTCACTCTTCACCACGTGTGATGCCATTTCAACAACTGAGTAATAATGCACTAAATTTACAAAAATCATGAATGTTTTTAAAAAATTGTGTTAAATTTGTTAAACTAAGTTAAACCTATAATTTTCGACCTGCACGTTTGCACACTGCACTTTCTACACAAACAAAATGATCTTTGGTGTTATTTTTTCCAACTGGCACTCAGTAACCTAACGCTAGCTCCTCATGGTTCTCTCGTGCAATGTGAGTGGATGGTGTCAGATTGCTTCAGACAAAGTGGATCATCTGGGAAATTAAGCGTCGGCTTGCTGGGTATAAACAGTGCTAATGTTAGCTGATTGAGGAAATGAAGGGAAATTAATTGATCTGTAGCACACTAACTCTGTTATTAGCTGTCATCAGCTAATATGTCAATCTAATTGCCCAAATTAAATAAACTCCACGTGTCTTGTGCGAAGCTGCTTGGACAGCTCAGTCTGGTTGTAACGAAAATATGTCAGTAAAAAATGTGGGCATGCCACTGCAGTTATAAACACATTGTGATTCAATGTAAACCAGGGTGAAGGACCAAGGTGAGAGGGAGAGGGAGAGTTAGTGTTATGCAAACTGATAACATTTCATACCAGAAGCTTTGTTGCTTTGTTTTGCTCCTACAAAAGTTAGCCACTCAAGCTTCAAGTAACACTGCAACCAAGCTGATGAGCTGGTGGGTGACTGATCGAGTCCTGTTGGGTCATTTTGAGTTTGTTTTGAATACAGCTTTATTACCGAATAAGGAGATTTTAAATCTGAGGAATCTTTTGTCAGAATGTTTTGGATGTTAGTCTGGTCTTAACAACGGTCATCACTATAAGCTTGTATGAAAACCTCAGGCTGTATTAGCTGTTCAGTCCTTAATAGGTTAGAATTCTGCGACAGGCTGGAGCCTATCCCAGCTGACACTGGGCGAGAGGCAGGGTACACCCTGGACAGGTCACCAGACTATCACAGGGCTGGCACATAGAGACAGACAACCATTTATACTCACATTCACACCTACGGACAATTAACCTGCATGTCTTTGGACTGTGGGAGGAAGCTGGGGAAAACCCACACTGACACGGGGAGAACATGCAAACTCCGCGCCGGGCTCCCCCACCCCTGGTTCGAACCAGGAACCTTTTTGCTGTGAGGCGATAATGCTAACCACTGTAACACCGTGCCGCCATGAACACAAGAAAGACCGGTGATGCAAGTCAATAAAAAAGATGAAAATGTAATAGAATAGATTTAAAGGCTGTAATTACAGTAATAATCACAAAATGGTGAATTAAAAGCTATATTAAAGAACTAGATAAAACAAGCACAAAAATGATGACAATAAAATACAATAAAACAGATTCAAAAGTTGTAATGGTAATTAAAATAATATTAAAATAGCTAAATAAAAGCTAGACTAAAAACTAGATAAAATAGATTAAAAGACAAAACAAGAATAAAATTTATGACAATAAAATTCAATAAAATAGATTTAAAAGCTATAATAATGCTAATTAAAATATAATAGATAATAATATAATAATAATTTAAAAAATAATAACAATAAATTAACTAAATAATAGCTAGACTAAAAACTAGATAAAATAGATCAAAAAAATAAAACTAAAACAAATAAAATCAATAAGAGGGATAAAAAAATGGAACAAAATAATAGGTGAAATAAAATGGAATAAAACTTTAAAACATAAATACGATAAAATAGGTTAATACCTTAATGTAAATAACATGTATGAACAATTCCTAATCAAAAGCCCGGCTGAACAGGTAGGTTTCAAGTTTACATTTTAAAATATATGTCTTAATATTTGTCTTTCAGGAGCCCCATCGCCTGTGACCTCTGTGACATCGAGTTAGCCAACGGCCGGGAGCTGGAGGATCATTTGGAGAGCAAGATTCACTGGGACACTCTGGAGCACATCCAGAAGCACAACGATTATGATGATCTGACTATAGCCTTCCTACAGGTCCGATAATACACAGTGTGGTTCAGAGTGTTCTCTTCTTCAGTTTCTTGTTTGAAGCCTAAATATGACGTGATTTAATTTTTTTATGTCTTTAGGAAGCCATGCTGTGTAAGAGCCATCAGTGCAGCCGAGCGATAGAGGACAGTGCTCTTCAAGGTAAATAACTTTGGGTGCTTCCCAAGTCTCTTATCCTGCAGCCACATTTCCTTCATGTGTGTCTTTTCTATGCATCTTATTCCCTCCCACTGGGGACTAGTGGTGCGCCATATCATCTCATTCACCATAATACTGGTTTAACTTTTTAAAATGATATAAAAAATTCTTATCGTGATTCTCGCAATCTTTCGGCTTGCTGACATATTGAGGTCACACTGTTACGCACTTCAACAACGAGCATGACCGAAAGCGAAATTATTACTGACTCTGCAGTGGTTCCAAAAAGAGGAGCAGCTTCAGTAGTGTGGAATAAACTGTGGCATCCTGAATGTTTTATGAACAGCCCCGGACTTCTCAGACTCTTTTAGTGACTTACTGCTCAGAGGGAACTCATTCAGCGGCTCCTCTGGCAGCAGCACAGCGTCTCTTCTTCTCCTCTCTCGCTATGCACACACAGGAGTCGATGTCGTCATGTGATTTTTTCATAAACCTCTGGTAAAGTAAACCTATGTGCCGCTCGTGGCTCGACAATAAACTCCATATATGTGAGTGTGTGATAGTTGTGGTATCATAACAGCCTGTCACAGGTTACAGCGTGATGATTAGAGGAGAAATGGCAGAGCATAAAGGTCCAGGTGGAAAAAAAAACAACTCAGTCATTTAGGATTTTACTAAAAGAAGGAAATTACCTGTTGATTTATATATATAGATCCCAGGGGACATTTTTGTAATTTGTGGTAGATTTTATTTAGTTGAACTATTAATACTGTATACAGAATCTGAATCTCACTCTGAGTTACTGTTGTTGTTCACAAACTAAAGAAATGAGAGATAATAATGTAAAAATATATCACTTATTTTGTCGTAATTCTATGTTCTTAGATTTATAATTTATAGTTTTTTATTAATATGTCATATTGTCATGATTATTGTTATGGCAAAAATACCCTTAAATATAGTGAGATTATTTTAGGAGCATATCTCCCACCTAGGAAAACATGCAAGGAGAGAGGAACGAGGAAATTCGTTTCCTTTGAAGCGTCATTTAAGGCGACGTCTGATTCTGATGACGGCAGCCGCAGCTGATCATGGCTGGATCAGCTGTCAGTCGGCTTTAACAGCCGTATAGACTTTAGATGGAGGTTGTGTCTACGCACGTGCACTGTGCCAACACTAACAGAGACACACGTTTATCAGTGTCAGAGCAGCAGTGTTTTCTCTCTGTAGCCTGTTACCTGTTTAACTAACACCTGCTCAGAGGCACAGGAGCCATTTCTACAGTCAAAATGCTTTTACATTATTTATTAATTATCCAAATTGATTTTGACTTCTTTATTTGATAACCCAGAATATTGTTATTTTGTCTTTTGAACACTGGAAATTATTTTCAGGCCAAATGCTTCAGGGAAAAGTGAAATTATGTAACTCGTCAAACCAGATGCTCAGGCATTAAAAGCCTCACGTGTGACTGAATGGAAATGATGATTAATGATGTATAAAGTGTTTCTAGCTGACAGACAGACTCTCTGACTTTAATTGTACCCATAATTAAGGTAAATGGGGGGAAATAATGTAATAAAAAGGGAAATCTCTCTGAAAAATAAAGTTGTTTTTTCAGGTTTTTAACTAGATGATGAATAAGAAAACAAAACATAAAACATGGGAGTGATACAGTTGAGACCAATCTGTCTTCACTCTGGTATGAAACTCCAGAGGTATTGTGAGGTATCAAATCAATACCATCAGCCGCAGCATCCGATCAATAACTGACATCAACTAGGGAGGCGCATCGGCCAGTAAAAGACTTCCGTAAAGGCTGCTCTCTTGTGCACTCGCTCATCACTCCTCAGAGCAGAAATAAGACCTTTAAGACGGCCTTCAAGATGGCGCATCAGAGCGACTTCCAGTTTGAGCTTGTAAATATCAAATAGGAGACTTGGGATGCACCCTTTGTCAAAAACAAAACATGAAAGACATGAACTGTCTTATCAGTATCTTCGATCTTTGTGTCTCCAGCTCTGCAGGAAAATGACCACATGACAAAGATCGAAATGTTCCACTGTGCGGCTTGCAGTATCTTCGTACCCACATCTGCGTCCTCAGTGCAGAGTCACATTACCTCTCAGGAACACCTCTCCAACACAAAGGTAACACTGCCGTAAAGTGTCAAGTTTCAGATCTCTGTTTTAATTTTTTGTAAATACAACATTTGCCCCACAAGTGGTGACGAATATGTGATTTCCTGAAGGAGTTTCAGGTGCGGCAGAGACATTCTTGCCTCGACAGAGCAGACACCATGATGAAGATGCTGAAACCTCAGTTTGAACACTTCCTGAAGGTATTTTGCAAGAGTGAACATTTCAAACGCATTCAAACACAACTAAAGAACAGAGGCCAGAAAATACTGGGGGGAAATTTTTCAGAAAAATATTACCTTAGTGATAAATTTGCACTTTCAATGTGCTTATCGGTTCCCTCGATTCAGCAGTTAATTCCCTCATGTAATATTTCATGAATGACATAATTAGGAGCGGCTTCCCTGATGTAAATAGCATTATCGCTTTAATTCCATTTTCATACATGGCACTTGAACTAGGCACTGCCTGGATACAGTTCAGTTTTATTTTGTTTTAGGATCAGGAAACATGACTTTACTCAAGGTTTTGGCCAAATGACAAAACATGCTATATATAACGTTCATCAGCTAGTGTTTATAATGTAATTTTAGATCTCAATTGAGTCTTATGTCGTCACAAATAATTAACTTAAAGGAACAAAGTTAGTTGTTTAAAATTCAGTTCAAATGACTACAAGAAACCAAGTAAACTGTTTATTGATTGGACGATACTAATGCAAACAAACAGCTGTTTCAAACGGGGTAAAAGGGATTTGTAGCCTGTGGCCAATCACATGCAGCATGAACAGATCAGATATATAGTTATTCTTTTATACCGCCCAAATGAAATATGTACACACGTGTGATATAAAAGTGGTGGGAAATTATACGATAATCAAATAAATGGCTATGAAAGGATGAAGGCTAGTTCCCACAGTTATATTTTTCAGAGGAAATAGTCTGTGTGGGCAATGGAAGGAAACATCTGGTGTTGAAAACAAATGCATTACTTAAAGGACAGCTCACCCTAAAATCAAAAGTACATGTTTTTCCTCTTACCTGTAGTACTATTTATTAATCTATATTGTTTTGGTGTGAGTTGCACGGTGTTGGAGATATCAGCTGTAGAAATGTGCACCTTCTCTCAAATATAATGGAACTAGATGGCACTCAGCTTGTGGTGCTCAAAGCACCTAAAAAATACATCCAGAAATCATGACCTGGTTTCTCATGATAATCCACAGACCTTAATGTGAGCAGTTTCATGTACGGACTTTTTGAGGTTGAGAGATATGCCGAGCTAAACGACCCTCAGTCCCGACATTATAAAGAAAATGGCCAAAAAGATACTGCCTGGCGAGTCATAGCTCTGGAGATCGGCTCTTCAGGTGAGAAATCAAGTTTTATTAAGGGTGTACTAATGACATGCTTTTAAGCTAACGCAGAGGTAGAAGCAGTACAGATCCCTCAGTTAAAGTAGTACTAACTTTGCGTGGTTGTCTGTTTACGAGCTGCAGTGCGAAGCATCCAGTATGTACTAGGGGCGGCACTTGATGCACGTGACATGACGCGCCGTGCCATGGCGTATGTTTTCAGCTTTAGTGGTGCTAAGTGAGCTAGCAGTACATCACTGACTATAAAAATAATGGACATAGCTACCATGACGTCACCCATTGGACTCCTGCTTTGAAGCCTTGAGTTCGTCATTTTCGGCTGTCACCTTGATTTTTTGGGAGCCAGAAGTGACCATATTTAGGCGAGAGGCTGGCGCTGTGGAGGAGCGAAGGGTGGATCTGACTGAGAACTGGCAATCACAGCAGCCCACCTTTAAATATGTGTAACTTTTAGCCTCAATGAAATGTAAACAATTGAGGTATTGAAAAATTCTCCCCCCGTGCAGTTGTCATGAATGTTGAAATTAGCTATACAGATCAAAACCATTTTTGTACCAGACTGTAAAGATGCTTATTTCTGCTGTTAAGTTGGGCATTTTAAATCAGGGGTCTGTGAGGATTGACCCAGCTCTGGAGCCTGCCTCAAGTGGCTGTTTGAGAAACAACAGTTTGTGACACTTGGGTGTTGGCTTCATTTTTCAGCCCCAGAGGATAACACTTGCAGTCGATGCATGCGTCCTTCTGTGCGGTGATACCGTTGACGGGTGTAGTTCAGGAGCAAGAAAATAGCTCCTACATGAAACTGCTCACAATTTCTGTAGAGACACATTGCTGTTGAGTTTTTCAAATGTATTTTTTGGCACTTTGAGCACCACAAGACGAGTGACATCTACTTCCATTATATTGGAGAGAAGGCAGACATCTCTACGGCTGATACTTGACAACTCACACCAAAACAATGTAGACGGATAAATAGCACTACAGGTAAGAGGTAAAATATATATTTTTTAAAATGGGGTGAACTGTCCCTTTAAGTAATGCATTTGTTTTCAGTGGTGGTACACTCTATATAATTAGTAGCACTTAGCACACTAGGGTACTAATAGTACCCTGCAAGGCTACTGGTAATTAAAATGGACTTGGACGACATGGAGCTCTGCAGATGCAGCTATCAGATGTTTCAGAACTGTTTGTTTTCTTTCAGGGTGGCAGCCCGTTTGAATGATGAAGTCACTGAAAGTCTCCAAAAATACTGTTTACACTGAGGCGCTGTTTGCTGCAGATGAAGAACTATGGACTTAAGCCTCAATCACAGCCACACGTAAATGCTGTGGCAACATTAATGTACAGGATATCGCCAAGAGAACATACTGTTTGTGTCAGTCAGGATTTGTCTGAACAAACAGAAGCATCTTGAATTAAGGTTTGTTCACACAATATGGATTTGCTTCTATCTGTTCACACATGGTTTGTCATTTTACATTTTATCCATATTACTGTTAGCTGCAGTCCTCCCAGGTCATCTTCATTCAGTCACTGTAAAAATATTATGTAATTTTATAAATTTCTGTAAAAAAAAAGATTGAAAAACTCGACTTGTTTCTTGTTTTTTTTTATTTAGAACAACACAAATGTTTTAAGCATTGTATCTGTGTGATATAGTACATTTAAAATTAAATTATTTCAAAACAGTATATTTAAACATTAAATATAGGTGACATGTATGAAAGGCATTGTCAGCACTGGCTGGGCCTGTTCGGTCTTTTTTTTTCTTATCCACCTTCAGTTTTAATTTTGTATTTGTATTAGAAACAATGCAGTTACTGAAATACTATAAAACACTTTCTATGCATAACAAGTTTGCAGACACTTTTCTTTTTGTTCTTGTATAGTTAACTGACTTTACCACTCATGATTTCCTGGAACTGTTTACCGTGAGCTTGCAGGTGCTGCCGTTTTCAGTCGAAATTTTCATCTCACTAACTCTGTGGCCTGAAAACAGAGACTGTGGGCTTGGATTTCAACATGTTTCAATACAAAAAAAACAAAAACAAAAAACATGATTCTATGCATCTTGTAAATGTGAATATCGATACAGAAGAGAAGTGCTCCCAAATTTGACAAAACGGACTCAAACCATGAGAAATCTGAGGTAAAAGTTGTCTTCATTAGAAATGGATTCCACACTACATTACTGCATAAAACAAGAAAACAGTCTGTCCATTTGGAATTGTATTTCCAAAAAATGGACCATGTAAAAACAGAAAAAAGGTAACAATATCCAAAATAATTCATTTTTCCATCTGTCCAAATGTCCAAACGTGTACAATATCTCCGTCACTGAGCAATATTGTACTTTTGGCCAGTATTTAATTGACAAAAGAAAAAGTGAAAGAACATCAAATGTACATACACATAGAGTCTAGTGAAATCTAAAAAGGTCCCCATTGGCTTCATGAGGCAGCATGTGTGGCTGTCAGAGAGCTGTCTTGGTCAGTCTTGAGGGTCGGGGGGTCCGTGGGCAGTGAGGTGACCTCTACCATGCCTAGCCCAGTGTGAGGGACACTAGTGTTCATTATGTGTCTCTGTAAATGTTTAATCCAGTCCTCCTGGACCGACAAGGGACCCTGGAAGACGAGGTCACAGAACCTGTGAAGAGAAGAAGAGACAGATACTCTCCTGGGAAAATGAAGCCTTGATTTACAGCACAAAGGAAGTGAGTCAACCACTGTGCAAACAAAACAAGGCTGAAGATTCGGAAAATAATCATCGTGATCATTTTGACTGACGTGGCAATTACGATATGATTCGCTATTATGAAGGGAATGATCATTTTTTTCTTATATATGACACGATAACAGTGATCATGATGTGATTTTTTTTGCGAGGATCTGTACCAACAATGAATTTGGTACAATACGATTTGTAACCAGGACATCTCTGCAGCATGATACGATTTAGAATGGTATTTTTTCAGTCTTTGCAGTTACTATCGCAAGCAGCAGAAATGGCGGACAGTGGAGCAACCACAGTAACTCAAAACTCTAGACAATGAAAGAAAAACAGCCCCATTGCTAGGCTCTGAGATAAAGAGAGCGATTCAGTTGTTTGTAACAGCAGCGCCAACAATAACACCCCTTAGAACCACATCACCAAGGCTCTCATTTATAAAACAATGTGTAGGATCTGTACTAAAATCATACATATGGACTAAAGTCAAAAAGGGTGCGCGCCAAAAAATATTCAACAATTTCTACAATCAAGCTTTTTTTTGTCAGCCAATTTTGCATCTCCAAAATGTTCGTTAGCATGGGTCAAAGTTCCTCCCATCAAGTCTGTTTTTTAGATCACAACTTTTGCGTGGCACGTGGCGAACGTCTCTTTCAGGCCTCGTTTTGTGAGTATGCAATGTTGATAAATGATACCCCTCCTGTGTTTGTTTTGGAGAGGCAAGACCTCCGTGTAAAATTCAGCTTAAGTTGGCAGAGAAAAAAGTGAGCACACATTAGCATGTACTGGGCTAGCAGTGTTTGAATAAAGCAGTTTCATGTTGCAAATCAGCATTTTTCTGTGTTATTACATATGTAAAATCACCTGGTCTGTTTGTTTCGGAGGGGGCGAGACCTCTGCGGATAACTTGACTTAAGTTAGCAGAGTAAAAAGTAAGCACACATTAGCAGGTGTTAGGGTAGCAGCACGTCTCCGATGTGCCAAACAGCATTGGAGAAATGCTGATTTGTAAGAGACCTCTGTGGATAATTTGGCTCCAGGTAAAAACCTCCTGCAGGAATTCTACCCCAGAGAAATTTCACCTGGTTGCAATCTACAGTCCTCGCGCTAGATGCCACTAAATTCCCCTACACCGTTCCTTTAAGTGCTAATTAGCAAATGCTAGCATGCTTGCATGCTAAAGAACACACCTGCTACACATTAGCATTAGTGTTGCTCGGGCTGAATGTGTCTGTCTGGACATGACCTGAGAGAGCAGGCACCGAGCCCGACCTGAACCTGACTGGCATCCTGTTTGGACCCAGCCTGACACAGTTGATGTAAGGAAAACACTCCGCTCCGGTGCTTCCTTGTGTCATTTTGACAACAAACTGAAAGGCATCATTGCGTGGAAGCGGATATTAACTGGGAGGTGAAGCATGGAGGACCATGTCAAGTAAGTTGAACCTCACCTGAGCACGAACATCACTGGGAATATTTGTCTGAACCCAGTCTGACCCGTCAGACTGGGTTCTCATCAGCATGTTAGCATCGTCTTTGTGAGCTTGTTAATATGCTGACATTGGCATTTACTCACGGCATCACTGGGGTAAGAACAGCCTCACAGAGCTGCTAACATGGCTGCAGACTTTTGGCAGATTTTTGTTGGACAGCATTTACAAAGAGCTCATGGTTAACAGTTAACATAGTAAAACAGGAGGACAGTAAATTGGATTCACTTCATATTGTTAGGACTGATGTTTGTGTCGGCGCACTATAAATGGAGTTGAAAGAAAGATGCCAAATGAATTCTGAATTTCAGTAAACACACTGCTTAGGTTTAGATTTAACTGTACAAAACAATTGATTCTTGTATTATACAACTGTTATTAGTCACAATTCATATGCCGTGTCTGTATCGCAAACTTTCATGTTTATTGCCAACTTGCTACAACAGTCTGCAACCATTTTTTTCCATGGCCTCTGCTGTTCTGCTCTCTTTGTTTAGATGTACTGGTCCCACTGTCGGTTCAGCCGTTATTTTACAATGCAAAATCATCTACTTCTTTGTGACATATAATTCCACACTCATTTTCACTTGTTTCACCATTTTTTGGAGCACCTCCATGATAACATGTCTCCGCCATCGAGGCAGTTTTTGTTTTATAAATAAAAGAAAACGGTTGGCAACAGAAGCAAACAGACCACATCAAACATTTGACAGTGGTCCAAATCTGGTTACCCAGGGCAACTCGGCAACAATCACTGTTGAAGTCTGTTGGACTGCAGATGCATTGTTATCCACCATTTAAAAAGGGTGTAAGAATAAATGAAGTAGAAGCATTACCTGCAGGTGAGTCTGTACATTTCCTCTGGAGTTTGGGGTAAGGGCAGTGTCTTCTTCTTTGAGCCAGGCCTTGAGCGTTGCCTCCTCCCTACTTTACAGTCAAATGCTGAAAGACAGAAATGACTTTGTTAATTTACAGCGCTACTTTCGAGATTACAGCACAGCCTTGATTATTTAACACCTTAAAATGGACACGTCATCTATGATAACCAGCGGAAAGTCTGGATGTAATTTGGTGATATTCCTACAACTGCACCCTTTCTGCTAGTTCAGTGTCAGTTTGGATCTCTGGCCATTATTTTCACTAGCTTTATTCATACTCATGTTTTGGCGTAATGGTCTGTATCTCATCTGCATAGGCCATTCCAGTGTGGCCAAGACATGAGGCCCAAGATACAAGTATGATGATCTGTGTCTGCAGGAAAAGTAGGCCCTGAAGGCAAGGACGCACCCAGTGAGCTCCACGATTAAAATCTCTGCAATATCTCAATTGCTGACGCCCTTCTGGATCCTTGGACCTTGGGGAGGACACAAATAACCACTGGTACACTAATTATAACTGTGATTCAGACGTCACAAACTCTTCTGGTATCTGGCCCCACAGACAGTTTTGAATGTATCTGCTGAAGTTTTGAGGTGTAGATTTTGAGATTTCTGATGCTAAAACAGACACAGTGCCCAGGTTAGTTGAGTAGAACTGAGTAGGAATAATTTATCTCCAGCATGCCTGATCATAGGTCTGGGGGATGTGGAGAAAATATTAACGCAGTACGATTTTTCCAGTGAATGTTCATTAGTAATGTGTTGTGTAGTTATGTCAGTCGAATCACATTTGGCTGTTTAATATAAATATTTGACTTTTTGTTCCTTTTAAAAAAAAAAAAAAAAAAAAAACAGTGTTTAAGGAGTTTGAACAATGTTTGGCGAGGAGTTTAAGAAAACAGAAACGTTCCTGTAATATCTTGGATTGAGCAAAATACTCAGATTAAACGAGTATCCGGTATGGATAATGTACTTTATATGAGTGTGCGTGCTACATGAATAAAATGTGTCAATATCTGTACTTGTGAAGAAGGAAAATCCACATTTAGGTAAATTTCTTACTCATCTGATGGAAAATGACCTGTAGCTTAATCATGAGAATGTTCTGTAAATATTTTTCTGATAAATACTTAATGTAGCAACTTCTGGTCAACCCATATCAATTTCCGGCTCAAAATAACACCATAAAATAAGACTCCCCTCCGCTCCCCATCTAAACCCCGCAAATTCTGAGCTCAGACACAGATAATTTAGTTGGTTAAACACATACAGACAGATACAGATAATGGTATACTCGCTCATCCCTAGTAATAAAGTAAACAAGCCAAGTGAGCCCTGCGAGCTGATGTGTTTTATCATCTGCCTTTATCTGCTTAGTCATTATATCCACTAGGGCTGCCTCCTGACAGTCCAAGATTTGAATCGTCAGACAGAGATCCCTCAGTCGACTGAGATTCTTGTTGTTATTTTGTTAGTCAGTGTCTAGTGTACTTGCAGTGTAGGTTTCAGCCCCCAGATTTAGCTGCAGAATTAGTGCTCTTCACTTTCACACTGCTCTTTGGTACAGACAGCTGCAGACCCAGACCCAGGGTTAATCTGAGTGAGATGGAAGCAGCTGCCTGGAGGCTAGCTTTGCGCAGTCAGGCTCCGAGATAAGTTTATCTTCTGCTTTCTGCTTAATTTATATCTCACAGCAACTTAATACAATCTCTGGTTTTTGTTTAATATTTAGTATCAGCGAGAAATTGTGCACATTTCCAAGCCATCATTAGCACAGTTAGGACGCATTAGCTCGGAGGGCTAGATTGGCTTGTTTACTATATTACATGAATGTAGCTGTCACCCTAGATGTCCCGCTGAACACTGTTGATACCCCGAACTCTATGGAAAAAAGGACTGAAACGTTGAATATTCACATTGTGCAGCCAAATCCAATTCAACTGAAATAAT
Organism: Cephalopholis sonnerati; assembly: GCA_019142605.1. Taxonomy (NCBI): domain Eukaryota; kingdom Metazoa; phylum Chordata; class Actinopteri; order Perciformes; family Serranidae; genus Cephalopholis; species Cephalopholis sonnerati. Next base: position 10,218,270 of record JAGQAX010000010.1, read on the forward strand.
TCTGAGTTGGGTACACCTGTCGTAGAAGCAATACAGGTTTTAAAAATTAGAAAATATTGTTTTATGAGGAGGGAAATCTGTTCAACACATCTGTTGAGCCTTAAGAACAAATATGATGTGCTTTGCCGAGAAACAGGGAATATAAACATGACTGTATGCATTAAAACTTAACAGGATGTCTTGATCAAAGTTGATATAAGGCATTTTGTTTTCAGTCTTCACGTTTCCCAGTCTGAAAATCTGAAGAATGCAGGTCCAAGGACTGTTCTGAAAACTCTTTATTGCTAGAGCATTTAAGCACTTGGATCTATTTTAATGTAAGGAAGTATCAAACAGTATGAGTCGCTGGTGCAGCAACAAGGATGAGAACCTTCACTGGTTTTCCCACCTCCCAAATACTGCACAACCAAGCCACTATCAGATGTGGAACCTCAGGTCTTTGGGGAGATGGCAGGAAGGTTCATGTCTGCACAACAAGACCGAAGTCTTGAATTGCTGCTTAAACTGTTTCAGAAATAAATGTAATTTACCTTGCTGAAACCAATTCATCAAAACACCGCTTGTGGAGAATTTATACCCCAGACTGTCAGTGTGCCCTTGGAGTGTTTCTGTTTGTCTTCAACTTGAACTGTTACTGATGACACTTACTGGTTCCCTCAAGTAAGGCAGTCCTTTTTCGTTTTGCATATGCCCGGAGGTGATTGGACAAGCTAACGCCACTGTGGAAAGTTGCATTGCAATGGACGCACACCTTCCTGTTGAATTCACCTTTCTCTGTAAAAGGACAAAACACACAAATAAGTAAGAACATAAATATGGTAAATATGGCCCACATTTCCTTTTGTGTGGCAAGTTAGTATTTACAGAAGTCCCACATTGTAAGATTAAGAAATACTGAAACATGTTTTGTCTTTCTTTTCTCCAATAACAAACTCTGTATGGATAATTTTGGGTATTCTGCTATTTTGGTTATGAGACAAAGAGAGAGATAATGATATTCTTTTGCATCATTATGTGCAACATGCTCATCAGTTTTGGTCACATAATCAAAAGGTATCTTGATAATGTCATTCTATGCCTTTACGCTGATGACACCTCGCTTTAACAACAAGTAAAATCTAATGATCGATACCCATATATCAGTTTCAAAACAGCTGCTGTAGATTAACGTTTTAATGTGAGTTTTACAAAATACATCCGACCTACTGGCCTACTGGTGTTTTTAAAAATATTGATTTATGGACACATACTGATTCCAAAATTCTAAAACAGTTTCAGTATTTTTCACAGTAGAAAGTTGTTGTCATGTTATATCCATGTCATCTTTATCTTTTAATAAAAATTTTCAAATTGTATGCCCTCAATGTTGATTTCCCCTGTGGTATCAAATACCGATATTTTTGAAAGTATTGTATTAAAGTTAGAAATTCCAATTTCGTGACAACCCTATAACCCCCCGGTTACTATTATGAAGAGGTTACTTACCGCACTTTGGCAGTGACGATGCAACTCTTGATCCTGAACTGTGCTCACTGTTTGAAGAAACTGCTATTGTGTTTCTCAACATCTGAGAGGACCCCTTTAGTCTGCCGTCTTCCTGACACTTCCTCTTCTTCAGAATTCCTATCAAGGCAGTCGTGCCTGAGAGTGAACTTTTAACATCCAGCTTAGTCTCTTGTTGCCTTTTTTCAGAATCCATTTCCGCTAATGAAAACGTGGGCATCAGTGGTCTGGCATCAGTGCAAATGCTTGAGATAGAATTACTTTTTGCGATTCCAATGGATGGCTGCGAGAAACGGTCGACACTGGACAGCTTTGGTGAAGCACCGTATTGGTAATGGTTACGTCTCTTTCCCAGAATTTGAAGTGCCCGCTGGAACTCCTTCTTGTCGCGCATCAACTCTCGGAGTAAAAACAATGGAGATTTGTTCTTTGTTGCAAAGCTTTTACCAAGCTTTTTTAGGTGGCCTCGTATATGGTTGGACTGCCCAGTCCTGTTATCAAATGAGTCCCCACATAATGGACAGGAGTGAACACTCTTCACAGTTTCAGACTCTGACTCCATCTGAAATGCTGGAAAAAAAAAGACAAAGAAAATCAGAAACATAATTACTGTGCAAACACAATACGATAAATTTGTTTTGTGACATCAAAGTACGATAATTGGAAAACTAGTGTTTAAAGCCATTTTAAGACTTGGGTTTTTCTTTCACTGGCCTGTTCATTGGTTTCATTGATCATGAGAACACTAAGCTCGCCAAAATAATTGCTGAGATCTCGGCGCAGGTAGATGTGTTGGAAAAGAAACAAAAAGGTCCAATGGGGTGACATACAATCATAAAGGTTGTAAACAAGATAAGTTTTCCCAGAATAGGTACAATTTTACTTAAAGGTAGGACTTAAAGTGAGCACATCAATAATGTCTCTAATTATCTTTTATTTCATAGAAAAAGTGTGTGCAACAATGCTTAGTATATTAGGCAATAGTTAACTTACTAAATCAGTCTGTAAGCTGACTGACATTGATGATGTTACCATTGGCTATTATCTACGGGGTTCCCATGGATCCTTAAAACGTCTTAAAAGGCACTGAATTTATTAATCTACAAATAAGACCTTATTAAAATGTCTTCAATCAATCTTTCAAAAGAATTAAACATGCTTAGACGTGGGAGGTAGGATTTTATGAATCGTTTTTCTTTGGCGCTGCATAGTAAAATGTCTATGTCTCAAAAAATTGGTAAGATCTATATTTGTAACACCTGTCTTTTAAAAATAATAAAAAGAATGCTTCTCGCATTATGTCATGTCAGGATAATAGAAATGACAACACTTATATTTAATTTCTGGACGAGATGTTCAGAGCATAGGATCCACTTCTGCTAGCTAGCTATCACTGTCCTCTGGACGACAAGGGGAATTGCAAATTCAGCAAAAATTTGCTATTTAACTGAGATTTTACGTCAATGCTGAAGCCGGTCCGAGGCATTGCATGCAAAGCTCAACCTTTTTTATGCAAAAGGGTTTCTAAAGCTCATCACAATGGGAATCTATTTTCCATTGTATTTCCCAGTTCTGCTCTACCCTTGTCTCTGCTCATGTGTTTTTTTTTTTTCTTAATTTTGATTATCATAACATTGGTGAAAATTTCATTCGGAGTGGAATAAAAAAACATCTTAAAAAGTCCTAATTCTAACTTGCGTTTAACTGTAGGAACTCTGGTCTACATAAATCGGACTAACCGGGGGTTTGTTTACAACCTGTATGATTGTCTGACTCCTCTTTGTTTGTTGCTATGGTGGACCTAATTTTAGAGATGACGTCATGTTCCAAAATCTTAGCAGTTGTAAAGTTTGATACTCAATAATAACAGAAAGCACTGATGGCAAGAGTCACAAAAAGTATAAGCTATGCTGTGATGAGGCATAGTTTCCTATTAACAGAAGAACATGCAGAAAGTACGGAATTACCTTTTTTCAATCTCCGGATCGTTGACATCTTTCGTCGAATTCGTGGTCTCCTGTCCTGAGAAGCCACCTGTTCAGGAGGCACTACATGGCGTGCATTGTAGCTCAGTCCGACCCTATGTAGATGCCCTCGGACATGATTGGACAATCCAACACCTGACTCAAAGACTGCAGGACAGTAAGGACAGTTCTTGTGGTCCGAGTCCAACTCTGACAAATCCTCTGCCAAGTCTTCCCTCAACGGTATTTGGTGGGCTTCAAAGGTTTCTTGAAAGACTTCGGTTTCTTCGCATTCTTCTTTGATTTCAACATTGGTCTGCTCTTGTTCTTCAGTTTTTATTTTCTCAAACAGCCTTTTAGATGCCTGCAGGGCACCCCGCATGGACATTCTTCTGCTATAGGTATAAATTATGTTTTGTTTTTCTTTCTTTATACCGTCGTCAAAAAGGTTGGTGTTGGCATCTGTATCCTTGAACTGGAATATGTCTTTTTCGTCACAGTCTGACACCTTTTCCTCTTCTTCTTGGTTCACTTTCTTGGGACTTGGCAAAGGTTTTGCTAAGATGAAGCATGAGTCTTGGTCAGAGGTGTTGCGATATGGAGTGGACATCTTCCTTTTAGACGGTGACTTTTTGACTGTTGACTGATCTTTTTCAGCTGCACTGGATGATACCCTATGTCGATTTGGAGATAAAGCTGAATCTTCAACCTTGACAGTCAATGGTCCCGGTGACTGATCAGACCCATCATTGTCACCTTTGGAATCCTGAACACATGTGCTGTGATTATTGCTTTCCTTCTTTTGTTCTGCAGTTTTCTTTCCGTGTCTTTGTCGGGACAGGAGAACATTGATGGATTTGTCGAGCTTTGATTCTGTCAGTTGAGACTTGAGACCTCTCTTGATCTTGCTATTTCTGAATAAGTCTGAAATGTCATTGGACTCACTAGGTGAACAAGCTCTTTTAGGGGAGATCTGATTTTTTATAGAGATTTTCGATGTAAACTCTGCATCTTCTACAGGACTTTTACTAGTAGGCACGTGCTGCTCCTTCGATGGTTGTGCATTTTTCTCACTATGCTCTGCAGCTTCGTATTCCTCATAAGTTTGTTGATGGCGCCGCAGGAGGTGATTCTTGAAAACACTTTTGCTAAAAACTCTGTAAGAACAAATGTTGCAGGAGTAGCTTTCAGAGTCATCATTCTGGATCTGCTTTCTAACCGTAATAACAGTATGCTGCATAATGTCATGCCTCCTAAGATCACTCTCGCTCAGAGTCCTAAAGCTACATTTGTCACATCTAAACTTTCTCTTGTCCTTCTCGTGTGTTTTCGCATGTTGAACAAATGTGTTTGGGCAGTTTGTAACAAATGGGCACTGAGGGCAGAAAAGCTTCTTTTTAGCTTCTTTCTTCTCATCATTCACGCCTTTGATCTCTTCAGTGAGTCTTGCTGTCTTCTCCTGGTGGATGGACATGTGCTCAATAAGCGAACCACTTTGCCTGAAGGACTGCCCGCACTCTCGGCATATAAAAGGCTTTGGCGAAATATTCGGAGAGTCAACATGAGACTTCATATGACGATGCAAGTGATGCTCTTTCTTAAAAATGAGCTTGCATTTTGAGCAAGGGTAGCATGATGGCTTCTCCTCTGGATGAGAATTTATGGTGAGCCTCCCCTTCAGTGGCGAAAGCCCGTGACCTATACTGTTCTCATGTGAATTTCTTGCAGGTGCATTGTAAAGAATTTCCTTGATGGTCTTCACAGTTCCATTGGGATACATGGAAACTTTCCCTGTTGGTGACGACTGTGACTGGGAGAACTTTCTTGACTTTCTGACCTTTCGGACAGGAATGGAATCTACTTGGTCTTCGGCATCAGACAGTTCCTCAGATGACTTGTGGCTCAGATCAGGGTAAAGGTCTTCTGAGGGATCCACCATGACAACCATGTCCATTTTCCGTTTCCTTCTCCTTTGGCTGTTGGCAGGAGGGACTTCATCTTTAGGCTCCTCACCAGGAGAATCACCGTGGTTGTCCCACAGAAACTGCATAAACTCTTTGTGAGGGTCCCAATGAAGGTCACTGGCACTACTAAAATCATCCAATGAGTTCTCAGGCGAGTCTGCATCAAAACCCCAAATTCCAGCAGTGTCAATTTCCTGCACAGTTTTTAGTGGGGTGATGCTCTTTGCCTCCTCTTTCTCTGCGGAGATGCTGTTGAGTTCATGGGCTTGTGTAGCCTGATTCGAAGAAGGCCCATTTCCCAGGCCAACCGGAGACAACATATCTGTGTTGGACAGAACATCTAGGACACTGTTTTGTTTCAGAGAAGGCTTGTTGAAAGAATCGGTGCAAGAGGCGGAGTCTTGGGCCATTCTCATTGGCTCTTGCAGAAGCGTGAGGGCATTGATCTCAGGATCTGCATCTTTGTCGTCTTCATCAACACCTGTCAGACATGACATTTCGGTTGCCATGACCTGAAAAGAGGAAAGGTAAGACCTTCTTAGTGTTGTACTAAAAGACCCACAGTTATTACTGTAGCATCTCAAAGGTTAAATTCAAACCTTGATCACTTAAAACATAGGTCCGTCTATCTCGGCACAATAACAGATGCATTACAAAGTAATCTAACCATGGATGGATAAAGAGAACTGGACACAAAAAAGTTAGACTGCCACATATGACACTACTCAGATGACCGCCACTGCTTGCACACTGTGTGGCCCATAGGGCAGGCGCTCTAGAGACCTGCACCAGCCAAGCCGGCCACGTCCGGTTTAGTGTTCTGCTAAAGTAAATAGGGATAAAATGATGTAATTGTTCGTCTCTTCTAGACTTTTAAAATGTTGCCAGACTCCCTGGATCAAATTTGATCGTGAAACATCTCATTTCGCAGGGGTTGTAACGCTCAGAAAAATGTATCCACTGATTTGTGGATGTCTCTTTCACCATGTAGTGTATGGGAAAGTCTTTCTAGGCCACATGGTATCGCACTATGGAGGTAATTTCACTGTTGGGCACTACAAAAATTGGCTTAAAAAACAGCTAACTTCCTGGGGGCCTGAATCTACCAGGAATATGTGCTTGCATGCATTTTGAATAGCCAACGCAGCGCCTTGCTGAATAACTCTGTGTTATTTTGCCACAGCTCTCTGCGTCAATGGACTGGCTGCGTCCAAATGAGTGAGAGGGCGCTCAAGCCAATCTGAACGCAGCCTTAAAGATAAACTTTCAATTTTAAACCCCTTACCTCTATTGCTACCCTCAGGCCAAAATGTCATCTTTGCATGCAAGATATCTTAGAATCTAAAGGATAGATTGCCCTGGCTTTTTCTACATTCATTCTGCTTCCCAATGGGGTAAAACCATTGACTGTAAACATAATGGACGAAGCCACTGTGACATCACCCATTAGTTTGTGGACTCCCATTCTGAAACCTCGAGTTTGGCATTTTGGTCGTCACCATCTTGGTCTTCTTGGACAGAAGTGACCATATTTGGACAAGAGGTCGAAGCTGCGGAGTAGCGAGGAGTGGGTCTGATTCAGACTGTGGCAACAACTCGCTCACAGCCTGCCAAATTGGTACTGACCTTAATTATACAAATTTCAAACCTTAATGAAATGTAATGTGATATATCAAAACTGAAGCCCCGCAGAGTTGTAATGAACCAGGAAATTAGCTATAGACCAAAATACGTTTTTTGAACAAGACTGCAAACAAGTTTTTCTGCCGTAAAGTTGGGCATTTTAACATGGTGGTCTATGGAAACTGACCTGCTTTTGGAGCCAGCCTCAAGTGGCCATTAGAGGAACTGCAGTTTTTGTCGTTTGCGCGTTAACTTTATTTTTCAGCCACTGGGGAAAACCCATCTTATTTTTAACATCTCCATGGGGGGTTATACTGAGGGTAGTGCTAGGACAAATTAAAATTTTTTAGCGACACCTGGTAAAATTGTATTTATGATTCTCTGGTAGATGTTACACTGGTGCCGCTAAAGATGCCTACTGTGCCAGAACTGATTCATAGTTCAGCTCAGCACTGAAGCCCTTGATTGTGGTAGCACTAACACAACATTAGTCATACATTTTACCCACGTGTTCTATATTTATTATACCTTAGCAAATAAATCTACAGTAATCACGTTTGAATTGCTGTAAAGTGGTACTGAAAGCTGCAGATTGTTGAGCATTTCTTTAACCTGCTGCACTTTTTCGTCATTATCAATTGCCTACGGTGAACAAATAGCTCTTGCAATCTCTTCGCAAATTTATTTGCACATTAGGGCTAGCTGACGTATGTAGCTTTCACATGTCGCAACTAGGGGAGTAAATCACAAGTTTCAACACGATACGATCCAATATTGATTCTTTGGACAACAATACCGTATTTGCTGATATCAGAAAGTCTGCCATGATATGATTTTCATTCCATTAAATTCAGGGGCCTTCAATTGATATGCGACAATATCAGTAAATATCCTAATTGTTGTTTTCTTGGCTGTTTACCACTATCTGCCTGGTGCTCAGCTGCTAGCACTGTTTGAATGTTTAAGAAGGAGGTGCGCTTGGATGGAAATGATGACAATACTTCAAAATAAAGGCGTATGTTAAAAATGACGATATGTGTCCATGTTTTCACTTGGCATCGATAATATTCGATCGTTGATCACTGATCTATGTACGTTACACCGCTGTTACATGGTCATTACATCCCTAGCAGCAACACATCACTGATGAGAAATAAATACGGACTTAGCCTTTTAGAAACAGCAAAATCATCCGTAGATTGTTCGTTCCGTGTAACGACATTTGTACAGTGTGTTGTAATGAGGACCGCAGCCACTAGAGGCTGCTAGTATGGTTTAAAAATGTAGTCATGTTTATACAAATAGAGCTGCAACGATTAGGCTAGTTAGAAAATGAATCTGCAAATATTTTGATAATTGTTTGTCTTTTTCAAACGTTATCTACGTTTGCTGTCTTTTTCAAATGTTCCAGCTTCTACGTTGTGAGCATTTGCTGTTTTCTTGTCTTATATCATAGTAAACTGGATATATTTGGGTTTTTGATGGTTGGTCAGACAAAAGAAGTCATTTAAAGATGTCACCTTGGGTTTAAGGTAATTGAAATGGGTATTTTTCAGTGTTCTCTGACATTTTAACATTCAAGCGATAAAGCGAATGCTTGGCAGAATAATCAATAATGAAACTAATCATTAGCAGCAGCCCTAATTGCAAATGTAAATCAGTGGTGGTGAAGATTTCTAGCCATCTGGCTGAGATGATATTTACGGCTTTTAGCATGCTTTAGCAAATGTCAGCGTAACAGTGACATTCAGGGCTTTTGCAAGTCCAATATTTAATATTACCTTTGTTTACTAGCTACAGTTTGCAGTGGGTAGTTCTTGCTCATTAGAATGTACTTGTTTGATGCAAAAAGTAAACAGTTCAGTTACTCACAGTATCACCAGAGTTAGCTTCTCGACTCAAACAGCATTCATTGACTGCAAAATGAATATAGCTAAATATAATATATACTTGACACTTTGCTCAGATGATTAATTGTGGCCATTTATAACGCTACAAGGTCGTGAGAGGTCTTGGATTTGAAGGGCAATAAAAGTGTCATACCAAGTGAATGCTTCTGTGGCAGAGAGAGGTGTTTATAACATCTACACGGCGACACCGAAACTGCAAAGAGATGGACCTCGTAAATGGCTTTTGATGAGCGGTTGTGGATTTTGTATAGAGCTAAAACTTTCAGCACAGTAGTTCAGTTATATGCCACCACACAGTAGTTGGGATACGTTTCCAAAGCTACCTAGATATAGAGCAAATTGGATTATTTATACTATGTCCCGTAAGGCTATCATTGCATTTCTTTGGCGTTTATATCACGCTGTGTTGTTGGATGCTGCTTGCTGGAGCTGCAGACCATTCCATTAAGGCTGTTCCATACCAAAACCTATTCCTCAGGCTAAACTACAGCTAATGACAATCATCCCTCGCTATTCACCACACAGACATCAATAAAATGATGAAAAACAAACAAACGTTACCTCTGAGCGGTGTAGATGGAGACAGGGCACAATTTAAACGCTGCATTGAATAATTTCTTACTTTCGTCTTCCATCTATTTCACAGTCGCCATTTTCCGTGGTGGTCTGGTGTGGGACAGATCATTTCTTTTGTACGGGTAACCGTAACTACAATTCGCTCTACAGCACTAGGACAAAGACATGCTCCGGTTATAACGTCTAATTTTGTAACTATTTTACAAAACAGCTATAGTTAAAAAGTTAGGCAAGTTACTGTCGCGTACAATTTCCGCGTGTGATGTTTAGAGTCGGCGCCATGTCCCCCCGAAAGATTTGTAATGGTACATTCCAGATAGGAGGCATAAAAAAACCTGAGTTAATGACCATCTCCTTTGAGTAGCAGATTTTTTTAGGTTGATGGCGGTTAATCGCCGTTTTAATTGAGGAAATAAATTGAAACTTCAGTTACTATTTGCTTTGCTTTTTTAAAAAACACATCTAGTTTTGATGTGTAAACTTGTCATTGACGCACAGACAAGAATTGTATGCCAACACAGGAGAGATGTTGCCACTATCCCCCCATGGTTGTCTTCTCACGGGTCTTTGTTGCTTTCATGGCCGGTGATTAGCCGGTTCAGTTATTCACAGCCTCGTGAGTTTTAAACATAAAACACGTTGTGTTTGAACACACACTCAATACAGAATGAAATTAATTCCACAATAAACATTTACAGTCGGCCTAGTTAAATATTGATGACAGCATTTAGCTACAGACAATATTTTTATAATAAAAAGTCTAGCTACAGAGCTGTTAGTTGAAATGTGCTTAAATTGTTATTGGTGGGTAATTCAATCTCGCCAATTTTTATTTATATTTTTTTAAATACTGGCCACCCTGTAAAGGCTAAACTCAAGAATGTATTTATTTTGAAAGCAGTTTTAATTCATTGAGCTGTATGATAAAACCTCATGATCCTGTAAATTTCATATACACAGATCTAAACTGGCAAAGTCATACTCCTGTTTAAAAGGATTTTGAGGAACATGTAAATAACAAGAAAAATATACCAACCATACCTAATAATATTTTGTAATTTGTCCACTATTTAATTCTTCATTCTTTGATTTTTACCTTTTTTTCTTAGTGTTCTATTTAAACCTGTCACTTGTATTTTTTTTAAAATCATTATTATTATTACTGTTATTATTTTGGACAGTTTCTAAGATGTCGGACTTTGTATAAATTACGGTTTTTAATAAAGTTTGGGGGAAAAAAATGTCAACTGTAACGTTAGTGGGGTCAAAGGTTAAGCCCTGACCTGTCAACCCAGTTTTAATACCTTTGTAGCAAAAAAATCATTATCACAGGTGAGTACACAGCTAGGAAATGCCGAAGATAATTTTAAAATTCTCAAAAATCAAAGTTTACATAGCTACATAGGCAACTATATAGCTAACTGTTAGCCCTGAGTTAAAATGTCTTCATCATTCAACGTTGCTAGCTAGTTGTTGACTAGCAGCTAACCCTTTAGCTAAAGCTAGCTAGGCCCAGTTTCCCTAACTGTTTCAGCCCGTAAATGTAGTGACCTTATTACTGGCCAAGTATTTTAGCACGAAATACTTTCCCACATAATTCATAATGCAAATTGTCTTATATCTTTGTTCGCAGGTAGGCTAACTTATAGAGCATCCAAACCTGTCATATCCAGAAGTAGCTAAATGCTAAAGCTAACCAGGCTGTCTGCAGGTCCTTGAAAAGTCGAGTTAGTTACTAGGTTACTTCTGTCAGAAGTGACTGAATTACTCGGCTAATTACTGCATATATAAGTAATCATTCGCTAAAGAAATTAACTTTTGTGTTACTCTTAAATATCTGCTTCAGTTCCCTTATTAAGGCACATATGGCTTTATTAATTTAGTGCGGCTGTGGAACAGTGTGGGACAGGACAACTGTCAAATTTCATGTATGATATTACCCATTATCACCATTATTAGCATGATGAAAAGTAGGTAGTGAAACAGTAAATCACAACAGATATGCTTTTGATAGGCCTTTATTTATTGTAGCCTCCACAGGCCTTCAAATCAAGCAACTCAAGTCCTAAAATCTGTCTTAAAATGGTTAAAAATTATATTTAAAAGGCATTAAATTGAAGTGTCTTATACCTAATGATACCATGGCTAACATTAAATCAGCTGAAATACTGCAAACTCTTATGATAGCCACATTTACAGTATTTTTTTGTGTGTCCAAAAATGTAATGTATCACTTTTCTCCTTAATCCCTCAAATAAATCCATTCACAGCTTAATTAAAATGTAACTACATCATTTGGAGGCTTGATTTTTGCATCATAAGATATGTCATGAGAGAAATATTAAAAGATGGTAAACCATCTGTTATCTTTCTGCTGCAGAGCAAAACAAGTCTTCCAAAATACCCCTCAAACTTGCAGTAACAATAGCATTTTTCCTATCATACGGCCTCTAAATTCATTTCAGCCAGCGAAGTTATACTGTAAATAAATAGCTACAAATATATTTATTGGTTCGTTTTTGCATTCATATAAGTATCTCTGGTTTGCTTTCTTCTTCTAGCCAGATGTCCCTGATCAAGATCCATTGTGACTGATAGGCATCGCCCTGCTTTGCATCCAAATGTGTGAGCGCCAAATAATCTGATGAGATGTTGGACTCAGATGACTGCACATTGTCCCTCGACAATCTCTTTTTTGAGAGACCCATTGTCCAAAAAGTGTGAGTTCAAAGAGATGCCCCACATCATCCCTCTCTCATCTTTATCTCACAGCTGAATTCATGTTCTTCCCTCTGGATTGTATTTGACAGAAAGCCACTGCACCAGGAGGTCAGCCCATGGCAGCTGGAAGTGCCTCCATCTCTTTCTCAGGTTCCAGCCACTCAGGATATTCAGAAGGAGGCAGAGACTCTCTCTACCCTATACAGTATGTTGTGCTGTGGATTAGGGGGAATTCCTTTTCACTTGACTTGAGTAAACTGCTCAGTATCTGGCCTTTTGAAGCCCTACTAAATTTAACTGTGTGACTCACAGACACGATAGCTTGAATAGGCTTGAAAGCTTTCCCAATTTTCCTTGGTTTGCGTAAACAAACTGGGATCTGGGTCTTATGATATATTCCCATAATCATTAGTATAACTGGAATGGTAAAGTCAGTAAGCAAAATAGTAAAATAGTCTAGTCTTAATTATCAGTGTTACAGCTACTAACAACTTTGTGTGATGAAACGCTCTCCCTCTTTAATAATACAGGTTTCTCACAAAGACCCAAGACGTTCCTGCCTTCTTTTAAAGGATCAGCTGGGCTTAAGGTTTTACCATCAAAAATCAACAGTCCTTACAGTTATAACAATGATGAGAAAGAGCTTGAGGAAACTCAGGGTGGCAGTAACAGCACCAGCAGATGTGATGCCCTTTGGCATTTAGGTGAGGGGTTCAGGGATTACACTAATGGTGCCTGCCAGAGTGGCAGAGGTGGAGATGAAACCCCGCAGGCCTCTGGTCATGCGGCCATCAGCAGGAGGTGTTTGTCTCTGGACTGCAGCGAAAGCCCACCTCTACAGAGAAGGCAAGTCTCAGTTATTTGTCAAGAAGATGACATTTACTTGATTGCGAATTAACAAACTGTTTTCAGACAGCCTCTCTGTGGTGCATATTTTGAAAGATGAGAAGAGTTCTACATTTGGGGGCAGTAACAGGTTTGTGATTTCAAAGCGTAAAACAAAGATTGATATGTGGCCTTGAGGCCGTGAAAAGCAGGTCAACAAGGATTTTCTCTCCTTGGAGGCGGATGCAGAATGTAATTTTAAAAAAATTCTTAATATAGCAGGATTAATGCTTTTCAGTTCACAATATAAAAGCCATGTTTCCAGTTTTTCGCTGTCCAAAAAATGCAGTGTAGTTCTGATTCATGCTTTAATCCCTCAAATTGTTGGAATCCATGACATGCTTAGTTAAGATGGAACTACAGTTTATCACGAAGAGGATCAAGTTCTTTAGAAGAAAATGAAAAGATGCTACACCGTTAAAAATAAGCCTCCAAGCTCACAGCATTAACAGTAGTTCCCTCTCTCATTTTACCTTCTGCCTCTATCAATTCTTTATTCCCTCCGTATCCTCCCCTCCCTCCCTCCCTCCCACAACAGCTTGTTCAAGGTTCAGGTGTTGAACAGTGGAGGTGACTCGTCAAACACAGATGACCTCAGAAGCAGCGGCAGCAGCAGCCAGACAGCATCCAGACCTCAAACTTTTCTCAGTCCGGTTACCATGGCGACAGTGCCTCCTCCTCTTCAGCCGCCACGGGCGACAGTTAGCCAGGCAGCTCCTCCTTTCTCCCCCAAGCCCCCCTTCCCACCCCCTCCTCTGGGCTCATCTGCAGCGAGTGGCCAACCCCCGCAGCAGGCAGCACATGCTGAGATGCAGGACAAGGGCACAAAGAGAGCCTTCGTTCCGCCCATGACGCCTCAGCCGCTTTGCATAGAAGGTGCTGCACTGCATTGACACAGTCACAGACAGGCGCTGTGCTCATAGGCTATGACTGGTTTACCAAATAGCACTCATATAGCCTCTGTTACGTGGTGCAGCTAATGAGCGTGCCCATGTCTAGCCATGGCAGCAGCTGCCACATTGTGTTTGGGTGTGATGAGGTGAAATGAGGTGAGCTCCCCTCATTGACCATTCCATTGTAATGCAACATGCTGGTCACTAGGTGGTGGATTGTGAAACATTAGAAGCAGTAGACAGTAACAGTAGAACCTTTTGTGACCACATGTAGTCTAAAAACAGTCTCTGCAGTTCTACTTTACATTCACATCAAAATTTTACCTCTTGATTTGATACCTTACAGAAGTGTTAAACATTTCATATCAGCATTAAGGTGGAATGAGTGGAATCAGTGAGAGTGTGACTGAAAGTGAAAGCATTTTTTGTGTTGTCATTGTGCATACTTTAGGGTCATCTGGGTCTGGAGTTTTGCGACCAGTTTCTGAAATCCGTATCCTTTTTTTGTTGTTGTGTAACTCAACACAATTTGAAATCGTCAGACAGTATTTGAACTGTGCCAGAAGCTTGGAATGCAATAACACAAGTACTGTGGTTTGATTTCCTGAATCAGGCTAACACAGCAGCAAAGTTCAGATCCGTTTTCAACGAGTTCCCCTTTTTCAACTACGTTCAGTCCAAAGCGCTCGATGATGTAAGCATTATTTGGAAGCCCTTATGAACAGAGTGCTGAGGATTATAATTAACACGTCTTGTTATAACCTGTGAGATGTGAACTGTGACTGTCTCACCTGGAGTGCATTTATGTTTGTTCACAGGTACTTTACACGGGTAAGAACTTTGTGGCATGTGCTCCGACTGGATCTGGTAAAACAGTGCTGTTTGAGCTGGCCATCATTCGTCTGCTAATGGAGACCTCAGAGCCCTGGAGAGATGTCAAAGCTGTCTATAGTGAGCATAGACCCTATTAATACACCAGATAAGCTCCGCTCTGAGTAGATTTGGCCTTAAGTATGCTTTATATTCACAAATTTTATTGCATTTAATTTAAAAGTTGTACTTTCCAGTCTCAATATTGCAGAAAATGATTCCTACCAAGGGAGATTAGAATAATTCCTTTAACTGTCCTACCTTCTTAACTCCTGAAAGGATAACTCATCCCAAAATCAAGAGAGATATTGGCTCAGGAGATGTTTGCACTTCTCCTGAATTTAATAGAACTAGATGGCACTTCCTCTTGGATGTGTGCTGCTCTGTGAAATCTTGATTCGGCTATTGAAGATAATCCACAGACCTTGTTGTGAGCAGTTTCATGTAGGGACTCGCCCACTGTATCACAGAGCAGAAGGAAGCGTGCATCTACTCATGGACAAGAGGTTTGTGCTCGTGACAGCATAAGATGTAAACATTAATGGCGTCCTCAGCTGAGCTGTAACATTACCTAGTTTGGTGATGCTAAGAAAATAGTTCCTTCATGAAACTGCTCACAACAAGGTCTGTGGATTATCTTAAGTAACCAGGTCATGATTTCTGGAAAGAGACATTGCTGTTGTGTTTTTCAGATGTATTTTTTTGGCGCTTTGAGCACCACACGCTGAGTGCCATCTAGTTCCATTATATTGGAGAGAAGGCAGACATCTCTACGGCTGATATCTCCAATATTCGACAGCTCACACCAAAACAATCTAAACTGATAAGTAGTACTTAAGGAAAGAGGAAAAATATGTATTTTTTGGGGCGCCCAGTAGCTCACCTGGCAGAGCAGGTGCCCCATGTACCAAGGCTGTGTCCTTGCCGCAGCAGCCCAGGGCCAATTCAAGCCCGCGGCCCTTTGCTGCGTGTCGTCTCTTTTTTAAAGATTATTATTGAGGGAAGATTATTTTTGATGCTAGGGTGAACTGTCTCTTTAAGATTTGATATATTTTTCTTCATGTATCGAATGAAAACACAAAATACAGATCTGGTGTTACTTAACTGTTCATACACGCTGCCAATGTGAAAAAGCTTGTGCTGTATCAAAGTTCAGGCAGGAGGAAGAAATCCTACTCCCCATGAAATACGGCTTAAACAAAGTCAGTCAAGAGCAACAATGTTTTAACACAATGCACCTGACTGTAATCATACAGTGGAGCTTTGAACGTGTGTATCGTTTCCAGAGTGTTTTGATTTTTGATTCAGTTATAGATTTACGGTATTTCTCAGATACAAAGAACTGCTTTGAAAAAAGATTTACTGTTTGTTCTCGCCAGTGGCCCCGATCAAAGCTCTCTGCAGTCAGTGCTTTGAAAGCTGGAAGAAGAAGTTTGGTCCTCTGGGACTGAGCTGTAAGGAGCTGACGGGTGACACAGAGATTGATGACTTCTTTGAGATTCAGGACTCCCACATCATCCTGACCACTCCTGTGTGTAACACTGTACTGCATCTCAATTAAACAAATGCACTCTGCAGTTTTACTTGAGTATGTAATTGTGTGTATAACCCTTTTTTTTTTTTTACAGGAAAAATGGGACAGCATGACAAGAAAATGGAAGGACAACTGTCTGCTGCAGCTAGTCAGGCTTTTCCTTATAGATGAGGTCAGATGTTTTGTTCATAGGCCCTTTGTTTAGTGTTTATAGTGTCTCATAATCTGCCTGCATAATGTTGGATACTCACTATGCCAGAAGATACACATTTTACAGTGGGTTTTATTTTGCCACATTGTGTGACGGCACATCATTAGCCTCTGCCCTCAGCACTTTATTTCACTTGAGGTCAGCCATTAAAAAATTATAGCACATGATGTTCAAGGCCGGTTGTTATGAGAGGGCATTCAACAGGTCTATGTAGTTCTTCCACACTGAGATGCACCTCTTCATATTAGTGATGGAAAGCAGTGATAAAAGTGTGGCTTCACTAAATGTTGTTTTTTTTATATTGGAAGCCTCTATTTGGGTTTTCGAATAAAGCTTCAAATGTCTGTTTATGACGTTATCACTCTACATTTTTTATTTTTAAATGTCCTCAAGCAAAATCCTCAATTTTAATAAAGTGATTCATAGGATTAAATGAGGTAAGTCTTTTTAATAAATCAACCGTCTTTAATGGATATAGTGTTTCAGTTTTTGTCAATATAAATACCCCCTCATGGGGCGCTGAGTAGCTCACCTGGTAGAGCAGTCGCCCATGTACAAAGTCTGTGTCCTTGCCGCAGTGGCCACAGGTTTGATTTCAACCCCCAGCCCTTTGCTGCATGTCATCCCCTCCCTCTCCCCCTTCCGCACTACCACTGTCTTATCTAATAAAGGCCAAAAAGCCCTCAGTTTTTTGACGAAGTGAAAATGTTTTTGAAAGGCTAAATTTGAACAAATATGGATTGAAGCACTTGTGCGCACAAGATAGAAAAAAAGCCACCTTTTAAGACTTAAGGGGCTACGTAATTATCTTACACAGACAGCACTTGAATCTAATTCCACAAATATTGTAATACTAAAAATATTACTGCAGCCTAATCTGTATCTGCAACTGTGCAGAAATACTGGGTTTAAACAGAATGAACAGACATGCAGAAAGAAAAAAAGCTTCAGTGTATTTGAATGTTAGTTTATAATTTCAGTGTCAGTGTTATAAAGAAGCTTCGACCTGTTCGGTACAGCCCTAGATAAAAACAAAATTATATTTTGCCTACATGTTTCTGAAGCCAACTGTGAGATGACACATTTTGTTCTTCCAGGTGCATGTGGTGAAGGACGCGACCCGTGGTGCCACACTGGAAGTTGTGGTGAGCAGGATGAAGGCCGTACATGCCTACAGAACGGCACAGAATCCAGAGACAGACCTCTCCATGAGGTTTGTGGCTGTATCAGCCACCATACCCAACATCTCTGATGTAAGTAGCTGAGAAAGAGAGTCAGTGATCTTTCAGAGTAATGTAATTCACAGATGAATTGGTAATTTGGAGTCCTAGTTTTGTGATTAAAGGTATACAAAGGAATTGTTGATTACTGTTTGTTAACATTATTGCCAGCGATAATGAAAGCCAACTCCAGATTGGTGTTTTGCTTTTTGCGATTCTGTAGCCTCCTCTTGGATGTGTGCTGCTTACAGTGTGGTACCTGGTCGTTACTCTTTTATGAAGTCCTACTCTCACCTGCATGCTGTGTCCAGGAACGTCCTAAATGCTGCAAAATAAGAAGAAAATAAGAAAACACAGGCAGAGGGCAGAGTCTCTACCGATAAATCCACTGCCTTTACACTTGCAGCAGGGTCATAAGTGATGATTGAGAGGCATTACTTTAGTATGAGTCTATACTTTTTTTCTTTGGAAAATCCTGCACAGTATACCTTTAATAATAAAGCATAAAAGTGGCGACAAATTAAGAAAGGCACCTTACTGACTGACTGCCTTGTAGTGCACAGACGTTACTCTGTGCTTGCACTGTATCTCTGGTGTAAATCCGTAATCGGATCATTGTTATGTCTGCTGTGTTATTAGATAGCAGACTGGCTGTCTAATGAAAGCGGTCCAGCCACATATCTGGACATGGATGAGAGCCACCGTCCAGTGAAGCTCAGGAAGGTGGTGCTGGGATTTCCCTGCAGCCCGAACCAAACAGAGTTCAAGTTTGACCTGTCGCTCAACTACAAGATGGCCAACATCATACAAACATACTCTGACCAGAAACCTGCACTAGTGGTAGGTGGAGGAATTGGGTCATTTTGTGTGTTTGCTTTCCTTTTGGATTTTTTCACGTCATGGAATAAGAGGTTATGAAGAGTTAAAGAGGATGGTGGAATTCTGTTTCTTCACGGTCTAATAATTTGTTATTTTGTAGTTTTGCTCTACAAGGAAAGGAGTCCAACAGTCGGCTACAGTTCTGGCCAAGGATGCTCGGTTTATCATGAGCGTTGAGCACAAGCAAAGGTGCATTTGTCACATGTTCTCACATGTGCAACTGTTCATCAGAACATTTGTAAGTTCAGTTTAGTTGATTTCACGGAAGACCTGACCTAGACTTTTGTTGCGTTGTTATTTAGGTTGATGAAATATGCCAACTCTATTATGGATTCAAAACTGAGAGGTAAGTCCCATTTTGAAGCCTAAATGTCAAGACCCAAACCCAACAAGAAGAACATGTTGATTTGATTGTGGCTCTAAAACTGTTCAACATTATGTGGCGTTGTGTTTGTACTCCAGATCTGGTGATGTTAGGAGTTGGTTACCACCATGCCGGAGTTGACGTGTCTGACAGGAAGCTGATAGAAGAGGCCTTCACTCTGGGAGATCTGCCTGTTCTCTGTGAGACTTTGTTACTATCACAGTTTTATCCTGTGCTGTAAATGGATATGTGACTGTATGAGTGCGCAACATGATCCTGTGTTTTTATTTTCTTTGTAACGCTGCAGACATAATCAGGAAAAACAAGTGTCACAGGTTACAGCAACTGAGTCGCACAGTATTCCACCCATATCGTGTTGAAACATTGCAAGGGCCCAGCCCAAGCTTTTTAACTACAGGCATGTGTCAAAAATGCATGTGAATGCATGTTGAATAGAATATAAATTACAGAGAGTATGACTAATAATGACCTATACTCATTAGTTTTTTATGCCAAAAGCAATAAACAGTATTTTCCTACCCATATTTATTAAACTGATATGCACCAGTTGTAGGAATCTCGGTACACATAAGTAAGAAGTGAGATGATAATGATCACAAAATGGTATTTCTCTATACTAACAGCTGCTTTTCTACTGATAGTGATCTTATGCTGACTTACTGGTGCATCTGATAAAAAAGTATACCAGAAAAATTACATTACAGTGCAAAACAATCAGAAACTTTTCTTGCTCGCTGTTTCACATTACAGCTTAGTAATAATAATAATAATAATAATAATAATAATAATGATAATAATAAACATTATTTATATAACACCTTTCAAAACACAGTTACAAAGTGCTGTACAATAAAACTAGACACATTTAAAAAACAAGGAGAATAAAACAAATAATATGTCATTAAATGTCATCAAGTAAATTATTAAACAAGGAAGGCAAGCTAAAATCAAGATAATAAATGGGCATTAAAATCAATAAGATAGCAATAAAATAGATGGAGATGGAGTCAGTAAATATTTTATTGACACTAAATTTGTGCTTGTGGTCTGATGTTTGACACTCTAGTTACCACCAGGACTCTGGCGATGGGGGTGAACCTGCCAGCTCATCTGGTGGTGATCAAGTCCACCATGCAGTATGTGGCAGGCTCCTGTGAGGAGTACAGCGAGGCCGACTTGCTGCAGATGATAGGCCGAGCTGGAAGACCACAAGTAATGGCAGATAACAACACAATACTTAATCAATTGTTATTTTTCTTACTGTACCTACCTGAGCTCAAGGAGGGAAGGACTGGTGCACCAAACATGAACAGATTTGATGCATTAGTTTCAGTGATGCTGTAGCATTTTAACACAGGGTGTATCTCTCTATGTTGATTTTTTAAAGTGTACCATTAACTTGGAGGCTGTTATGGAAATAGAATTCATTTAAATACAGTAAATAGAGTAAGAAAAATAGCAACAGTGATTTTTATTATGATACACAAACTAAATAACTTTTGTCTTTTCTTCTTCCTGTAGTTTGACACATCAGCGACTGCAGTGATCATGACCAAGATCCAAACCAAAGACAAGTACATGACACTTATGAATGGGATGGAAATCATTGAGAGCAGGTATTATAGCTCAGTCACTTGATATTCTTCAGTCTCTCTTTCTCAGTCTGTCTTTCTCTGACTCATTCTCTCCCATAGGAGAGATTACACAGTAGTTCACGAGGTAACAGTATACTTCCTTCCCCCAGCTTACACAGTCACCTGGTGGAGCACCTGAATGCTGAGATTGTTCTCCAAACCATCAGTGATGTCAACATGGCTCTGGACTGGATCCGCTCCACCTTCCTCTACATCAGAGCCCTCAAGAACCCCACGCACTATGGTGAGAGTTCAAAACACAAACACACAGAATGTGATCTGTATCAGAGTGTCCAGAGTCTTTGTCATGACTGCATTTAAAACCAGTAAGTGCAATGTGCCTTAATTCCAATTTCAGGTTTCTCTGCTGACTTAGACAGATACGGAATCGAAGCAAAACTGCAAGGTTGGCCACATTTGTTTTTACTCTATTTGAAGTCATTAAAGTAGCAGGAAGATACTCGATTAAAGGGATATTTCAGATTTTTGGAAGTGGGGTTGTATCAAGTCAGTGTTTACCTACAGTAGATACTGGTCAGCATGCTCCCAGTCTGGAGAAGCAGGCAGGATTACTGCCACTGAAGCAAAGCAATGTACTGCTGTGGACAAAGGGCAGCAACAAAACGAATTTTAGCCACCTAAAAAAAAATTAATATCAGTTTAAGTGTGTGTTTTAACAGTGGTTCCCAACTGGTGGGTCGCAGTCCAAAAGTGGGTCGCGGGTTAATGCTGAATGGACCACAAGTGACCCTCAAACATGTCAGATTTGTAAAAAACACACTTTATTTTTAAATACAGTGAATTTCCAGCACAGAGCTTTTATTTTGAAGTGCAGTTTCCTGCTGTAGAGTGAGTGACTTATGGACAGCTACTTGAGAGAGACAGCAAACTAGCTTAACGACAAGGCCGTTAAACTGTGTGGACCTTGAACTAATGACATAGGTGAAATCTGGACCCTGTGGCTGGACCAATTGGGAACCGGTGCGTTGTGGAGCATAGGTCACAACTTCAGATCCCTATTGGAAAGGGGTTGCCTGACAGCAAGGTAAAGTGGTCAAAATATTCTAGATAAAGTGTACATTTAAACCAATACTGATTTTGTTTTTTGTGGCTAAAATTTATTTTGCCGCTGTCCCCGTTCACAGCAGTGCATTGCTTAGTTACCGTAGCAGTACTCCTACCTGCTTCTCCAGACTAGGGGTGAGCGACTGCCATCTACTAGTAAAACACTGACTGTGGCTAAGAACCTCATACAACCCCACTTTAAAAAATCCAGACTATCCCTTTATTGAATTTAAATCACATCAAAAATCACATCACTAACACTGTTGTAGTTTAAGGTGATTACTGTTTCTCCTCTCGTAGAACTGTGTCTGAAGAACCTCAACTCTCTGTCCTCCATTGGTCTGATCAACATGGATGAAGACATCAACATCAAACCAACAGGTAGAGGGGAAATTAGTTTAAATAATGGCAAAGCGCTCAGTGTGCTTTTACCAAGTTTCCTCTTAGTTTCCTGACTTATGTTCAGTGGTGTAGGTGACATTTGTATTTTTATCTACACTCTTCGTTTTCAACTTAGAAATTATAACTTACAACTTGTTTCTGTTCCTGGCAGAGGGCGGCAGGTTGATGGCTAGGTACTGTGTCGCCTTTGACACCATGAAACAGTTCAGCAAAGTGGCTGGGACTGAGAACCTGTCAGACCTGGTAGGTTTCCTGATAAGACTGCATGGTAATGTGTTTGATTCAAATGCAGATGTGGTGACACAAAGGGCCCTATATAAACAGTAGCACATGTTCTAAAGTGAATGGCATGGTGCACTTAGGGTGTGTCCTACTTCTCTTTTGTGGTTAAACGGTGCATAATATGGTTGCAAAGTAAGGTGCAAGGGCCAAAGGGGTTGTATTTAGTGCTCTAATAAATCATAGGTGTGTTTTGGGTGTAACAGATAGATGCAAGTACATTTGCTACTAACACAACATCTGCTCTGGCCGTGAACATTTTGTCTTTATGAAACTAGCAATGACAGTTGTGCTGCTCAGTGTGCCGCTTTGCGTTGGATGTAAGATAGGGCCCTTTGTGTTGCATGTCTGGTTTCCTCAAAAGTAAAATTATTTTGATTATAATGGTTAGAAAATAATGTTCAGATCAGAAGTGGTTGTACATGTACAGATTGAGTTGCTGTCGAAGAGCAAAGAGTTCAGCGACATCCAGCTGAGAGTGACTGAGAAGAGGCCCCTGAACACCTTGAACAGGGACAAGAACAGGGTCACCATCAGGTCAGACCCTTTTATGGGACTGACAGTTGCACATTCAGTATCATACTTCCTGCTGTTAAATGTATAATAGTGGACGTGGACACAAGCTGATGTAGATGAGATGTGTCTGTATTTTTCCAGGTTTCCCATTGAGGGAAAGATCAAAACCAGTGAGATGAAAGTGAACTGGTAGGTTTATTCACTCACTGCTTTCTCTGTGGAAAAGCAGTGTTGAATAGAAGTAGACATACTGGTTTATGGATTTCATTGCAGAGTATTTCTTATGGACTGTCCACTATAGATATGCTGTTTCTCACCTTGTCTCTAGCTTGATTCAGGCCCAGTTGGGTTCCATCCCAATTGCAGAGTTTGGACTGACACAGGACACAGCAAGGATCTTTAGGAACGGGATGCGCATCAGCAGATGTATGTTGAGTAAATCAGGGATAAGAAAAAATAAAGTGCTCTCTGTTGTATTTCATTTTTTAACACTGATTGTGTTTCAATCATAATCAGGCCTCTCAGAGTTTCTGAGTCACCAATCCAAGACCGGTTTTCTTCTCTGCTGAACTCTCTGATCCTGGCAAAGTGCTTCAGAGCCAAGCTGTGGGAAAACTCGCCCTACGTGTCCAAACAGCTGGAGAAGATAGGTGAATACACATAGCAAAGTGTAGCATATAGTCTAAAATGAGGAAATGTCTCTATGTTAGTTTCTACGTGATGACTTAATTAATACACCAAACATCATTCCTAGTTGATGCACACACAGTTTCTAACTAAATATCAACATTTGATAATAATACACTGTGTGTTTCAGGCCAGACTCTGTCAACTGCCATGGTGAACGCTGGACTCACTACTTTCAGCAAAATAGAGCAAACACACGCCAGGGAGATTGAGCTGGTCAGTCTGTGTAGTATTTAAAAAGAAAACACGAAGCATTTGATTTAAGCGTTGCCTGAGCTGGATCAGTGGCAATGTTGTAAACACCAGACTCTGTTGATTCAACTGTGATCACAATGCTGTATGTCACAGCTTATGTTAAAAGGACAGTTCCCCCCCAAATCAAAAATACATGTTTTACATCTTACCTTACCAGTGCTATTTATCAGTCTAGGTTGTTTTGTTTTGAGTCACCGAGTTTTGGAGATAATGACCGTAGAGATGTCTGCCTTCTCTCTAATATAATGGAACTAGATGGCACTCAGCTTGTGGTGCTCAAAGAAAACTCTACAGCAATGCGCCTTTTAGAAATCATGACCCAGTTACCCAAGATAACGCAAACACTTTGTTGTGAGCAGTTAAATGTAGGAACTGTTCTCATTTTACTGAACTATACCTGCCAACCATATCACGGTGCAGAGGAAAGTGTGCATCTACTGCTAGCTCACCTAGCACCACTGAGCTAGCTAACGTTACAGCTCAGCCAAGAAGGACGCTATTAATGTTTACATCTAGCACTGTCACAAGTACGAACATCTTGTACTCGATTAGATGCCCACTTCCTTCTGCACAGTGATAAAGTTTGCAGGTGTGGTTTAATAGAAAGATAATAGTTCCTACATGAAACTGCTCACAACAACATGTGATGATTATCTTGAGTAACCAGGTCATGATTTCTGGAAAGAGACATTGCTGTTGAGCTCTTCAAATGTATTTTTTGGCACTTTGAGCACCACAAGCTGAGTGTCATCTAGTTCCATTATATTGGAGAGAAGGCAGACATCTCTATAGCTGATATCGCCAACACTCTGCAACTCACACCAAAACAATCTAGACTGATAAACAGCACTACAGGTAAGAGGAAAAATATGTATTTTTGATTTTGGGGTGAACTGTCCCTTTAAGCACAGCTGAATACCTTTTTAAAATCTATAATTTCTGCAACAACAACAAAAAAGATTTTCAAATAATTATTGTACACAGTACTTGGATCTGATTTCTAACATAAATGACTTTATTCAGATTCTGAACAGACATCCACCATTTGGCAACCAGATCAGAGAATCTGTCTTACATCTCCCGAAGTATGAAGTTATGTTGGAGCAGGTAAAAGATACTGCAATGTTTTATTGTCAAAGTGAGAAGTATGTTATAATGCCATATAACAGAGTATTTCACTTTTTGTTTGTCTGATTTTTGAGCTAGTCATGCAAGTGACACTTTTTTGGATAACACTCTTTCTTAATGGTTTTTCTGTAAAGTTGTCTCTGTATTTGCAGCTTCCGAGGTATAGCTGTGCAACGGCGGAGATCGTGGTGAAGGTGAACCTTAAAAACCAAGCACAGCTGCTGTCTAGGAGAACAGCTCCAGACCAACACTATGTCTCTCTGATCATTGGGAACTCTGACAACTCTGTGGTCTTCCTACAAAAACTCACGTGAGAAAAAGTCCCCAGGCTCCTACCTATTCTGTGTTGTCCTTACTTTCTTTCACTCACCCTCTTTTTCCATATAATGCTATTACTAAATCAGAATACAGACCTTTCACCATTAAGTACAAAAAGACAGATCCTAGTTTGAGAGTATGTATTTATTTTCAGCAGGCATTGTCTTGTTTGTTTTCCAGGGACTCGGTGCTGTTGAAGAGTGGTAGCTGGTCGAAGAAGGTTGAGGTGGCAAAGGCCTCAAAAGGAGAGGAAATCAGTGTCAATCTCATCAGCTCACAATACGGTAAACCATGAAAATATCTTGGCATTTAACACAGAAATAAATCCACAAAATGTATCATCCATATTATAGAGGGGAACAACAGTGTGTAGAAAGGGCACAGGGTTTTTTTTCCGACATTGGGGCACTTCATTTCCTGCTTTCTGGTGAATTTTTGTGCACCTGAGTTGTTCCTTTTCTGCATCAATTTATGGTGGAAATGTCACGGTACATCCTGCTTCAACTGTAAATAGTTGCGTCTTCTTGCTTCTGATTTGTGGCAGATTACACCATTGCTTTTGATGTTGCATTCTGCCACTACCTTCTTTTCTGGACGCATTATTGCATTTATGAGTTATGTTCTGCTTCCAGCTGGCTACCTGAGGCTGGTGCTGTGTGCACATTGAAATCATGACAGGAAAAAGAAAGACATTTTCTCTGATTAAAAACGTAGCCTCCTCAAAGCTTGTGACAAACTGCCAAAAACAAGCCAACGAGATGCAGCGGCGAAACTTGGTGTTCCTCAGGCTACTGCTAATGCACTGGGTTGAAGCCACCCTGTGGACTGATAATGCCCAGTCATGTAATGCTGTTAATTACTTTGTATTCATGTAGTACAGTGGTTTTCAAGCTTTTTGTGCCCGAGGCACACCAAAGGGCAACGCCAAAATTTTAAAGCACACCTGTATTCATATCTGTGCCCAATAGCTTCTATTGTTATAGTTGTTATCACTGCCAATCAGGGCTTTTGATGTGTCACACACTTATAATTCCCATGCACGAATGGTGACAAATAGCTCCCCCTTAAGGCTTTTTTAAAATTAAATTAATTTAATTTTTTGCTAGTGTTAGGTAATGGGTGCACACAACATTTAGTTGACAACAGTCAATAAAAAATATATTCATAACTTCTTGTATAGGCACAGTTGAATATTGCAATAATAATGTGTGGTTATCATAAAATCCCATAGCACACCTGGATTGGCATCATGACACACCAATGTGCCGCAGCACACTATTTGAGAACCACTGATATACAAATGTCAATTAGGTGGTAATCTGCATAAGAAATAAGGGGGAAAAAATCTGTTATAATATCATCTGCATAGTGTGATCAATTTGACCAGGACAGACTTAATCAGTAAAATAGGTCTCCCCTGTATTATATTTTTATAAAGCTGAATATTGTTATGAATTAAAAATGGAAAAATAATGTTTTTTTTTTTCAGGTTTGAAAGTTAAATGTTAAATCAAATTCATCAAATCAATCCTTAGACTTTGGAGTTGTTACTGTTCCATAAATAGTATCATATTGTTTTGCACACCCTGGCTTTAGACTCTTGAAGTGGACGGCGTATCAGTACATTACTCACTGTAAATTTTGGCCTTTTCCTCTCCTATAGTGGGCCTGGACATCCAACAGAAGTTCAACGTCTACTACTCTGGAGCAAGGAGGTTTGGAGCTGATAATCCATACAACATGCCATACGATCCTACTGGACAGAGACCGCAGCAGTCTGCACTGAAACCACAGTCTGCAGGTCAGGCTGCAGCTCAGAGGGAAAATGCCACATCTGCTACAGACCAAGGTACGACACTGCGGCTGTATTTTGTTGGTGCTGAAATGAGAAATTCAAGGTAGGTTGATATTTCAGATGTTTTTTTTCTGTGTCAGATTCAGGCAATAAAAGACAGTGCAATCACTTCTGCAAAAACAAGGATCTCTGTGGCCACGACTGCTGTGAGTACAATCACTCGTCTTTCACTGTGTGCGTGTCTTTGTGGGCCTGTGCTTTACTTTGTGTGGCAGTCGAGATGAAAGAAGTCTTCTCTCCACCTTCAAGGTAAAGTAGGTGTAACTGTGGCACGGAAGAGGTCAGCAAATCAAGAATCTGGTTTCTCCTCCTATTTGAAAGACCTGAGGAGCAGGTGTGACACACTCGCGCCGACTCCTGTCAAACGACTCAAGGTCAGAAAGAAACGAGATATGAGTCAGTTCAAGCCTGCATCATGTACTCTTTAACACTGCAGCCATCACACAAAAAACAGTTGTTTAACTGAGACGAATAAACATGATTTAGTGTGTAGTTGTCTGTATAGGATATAAACTTAATGCTGGCCTTACACTAAACGATTTTTCAAGTGATTTCACTGTCTCAGACAAACATCCAGTATTAGAATAAAGTCATGAGAGTTTTACCTCAGTGAGTGTGTGGTCCTGTGATGTCAATTGTTTGGTGTAAGGTGGTCATAAAACTCAGTCCGAGCTGTCTGTGTTTCCAAGCTCGTTCTATCCAAAACTCCAGATGAGGTTATCATATTCTGTACGACATACTGTATGCATAAATGTGCAAGCTGCACGTGCATTGTTGTGTGTTTTTATACTTTACTAAATATTAAATTTGTGAATAACTATACATTTGACAAACAATAAAAGTATCTTTCTTGTCAAATACATCCATTTAAAGAGTATTTTTTTCTGTTACTGAGCTGAATAAGTCTTTGTTTGGTGTTCTGTTTATTTTCCTCAGATGAAAATGAGCGAGGAGTCTGCGTCTGTCAACATGCTCGAGTTTGCTTACAAACCCAAAGAGAGGCTTCCTTCTGTTTCCTGGTATTCACAGTCACACTGGCATTTCACGCTCATATTCATAATTGCAAATAATAGATTAAGTCCCTTAGCTGCTGCAGATTTCTTAAAAGAAGTGTGACAGCAATATAAATTTGGTTTCAATGAAATGTGATGGCCTGATGCCATTATAATTATATTCATTGTCTTGTTTTATTTGCTGAAGGTACGGAGGAAGTCACTATGAAGCTTCAGTGAGGCCTCACATTGAGACTGTGGATCTGACAGGAGACGACTGTGTTCAGCTGCCAGATGTGGTGCATCTGGATGTTGACAGTGGTGAACAAGTTATAAAATATGAACTCACCACTTTCCCCCGCATTGCAAGGTTTAATAATCACATGATCTGTGATGTGTTTTTCTGTCTCTCATACTCAGATTATGATGACTTTGTGGAGAACATGCCCTGGATGATGGAGGAGCCTGTCCAAACACCTGCTGCGTCACATTCTCACCATCAAAGTATCGTTAAACAACTCAAACTCCTTATGGAACACACAAAACTGTTGATTTTGCATAATAATAATCATAACTGCACAGTGGTACAGTGGTTAGAATTCTTCTCTCACAGCAAGATGGTACCTGGTTCAAATGAGGGGTGAGGAAACCCTTATGAGTTTGCATGTTCTCCTCATGTCAGCGTGGGTTTTCTCCGGGTACTCCGGCTTCCTCCCACAGTCCAAAGACATGCAGGTTAACTGGTGGCTCTAAGTTGGCTGTAGGTGTGAACGTGAGTGTGAATGGTCAAGGAATGAAAAGCTTTGTGTAGTCTGTTTACCAGGCTTACACACTGATTTTTGATGCACATATGTTTATATTCACTGTCAGTGTGGTAAATGGATAAATAATGCTGGTGACAGTTACGTCTGATGGATAGCTAACGTTAGCTTAAGTGGGGGGCTGCTGCAATCAGTTATACAGTATGGCAGCGTCAGATTCGTTGCCAACTAAATCTGAGCGTGTTGATTAAACTGTTGGCTATTATCTTGTTGGTTATTAACAGACAACATTTAGCTTAACGATACCTGGCAGCTAGTTGATGGCAGGAACGTCTAGTGAGTGAGTGAGTAAAGTTAGCAAGGGCTAGAAGTTTGCTCATCGGCAAAAGCCTGGAAAGTTCGTGTTTAATAATGTATATCTGTTTCACTATATAGACCTACTTAAAGCCATGGAGATGGGCTAAAATATGTTGGAAAAGTTTTGAAAATTGATTGGTAAAAAGTGTGTGGGAACCTTGGGCACATTTCCACCTACAATCTTAAGAGAGAAAAGAGGAATAAACTATATAATTAAAGCACACAAAATTTAATTGGCAAAATTTAAGAGACCTTACTGATTTGAAGGAGAAAGTAAAGCAGTGTCATACATACACAAAGGCAGATAAAGCAAAATGCACTTGGCAGCAGCACAGTTTGTTTCTGTAATTGCAGAAATTGTTGAAATAATATTGTAATTTAATATAATTTGGCTGAGATTATCATCCATTTGATGCACGTACCTGCTTAAGGTTGTAGGGAATGGTTAAAAACATGCAAAGCCACCAATTATGGTCTATAAAGAGTCAGGAGTCCTTATAAAGATTTTTTATTGATTGAATTCAAGAAAGCCCAAATGTGCAGCAACATTTGATGATTTTTATTTTAATCATCTTTGTTCAGGTTCGTCGGTGCGGATGAACCCAGGAATCAGTGTTGGTGTGAGTCAGAACCATAAACCGCTTCTAAACCAGATCAATACAACCAACTCAGCGTATTCCCAGAGGTCCACTTCAGTGTCAAACCAGGGCGCTCACTGTGAAAGCACTTCTTTCTCACACATACCGACCGTCTGCTTTGACCTCGGAGATGAGTGGGACGACTTTGATGACGAGAACTTGGTGCATGCCAGCGAGGCATCAGTGACCACCTCGTGTCCAACAAATGTTAAACCTCAAGTCCAGCAGTCTGGTGAATACAACATGTCAGGTAGAGAGAAGTGTGAGCTGCATTTAATTTAGGAGATAAAGGAGGTTAACAAATTTGTGTTTTGTCAGCTTTTCATACATCTCGTTAAGACATCATTGTAACACACACACAGTCGTGTTTTAATCATCTTTGCGTACTTTACTTCAGGAGTGATTATAAGGGATTATGTCTCACCGTTGTCAGATTTTTTATAATCTTATGTGTGTTTGATGTGTAGGCTTCGCTGCTACATCTGCGCCTGTATTCCACAGTAACTCACAGGTCAAACCCTGTAGCACCACTGCCAGAACACCACTGAGGTGAGCCCAGACAGTTACGCACAACGTATCTCCAGTTAAGGTGCATTTTTTTGGTTCAAACACCAGAAATCAAATATGTGTGAAATATTTAAGACCTTTTCTCAGAAAATACAGAGTCATCCACTGAAGTTTTATATTGTAGTTAATACAGTAAAAACATTTGTCATATTTTTGTGTTGTAGGTCAATTTCACCAACGTTAAATGTTGGAATCAGAACACCAGGAACCTCGGTGCTCACAGTCAAACCACAGAACAGAATCACACTTGACTGGAACAAAAAGGTGTGTGTGTGTGTGTGTGTGTGTGTGTGTGTGTGTGTGTGTGTGTGTGTGTGTGTGTGTGTGTGTGTGTGTTTGTAGGAGCCATGAATTAGTGAAAGTGCTCATTATGCAAAATGAAATCTGAAATATATATATATTATATCACTTGATTATAATATTGATGTATTAATGTGTTCCTCACTTTGATGTTGCAGCTGGTGAAAGTGTAGCTCATTTTATTTACGTTATATACAGCTGGGAGGTTTAAGTAATTTGTAGCTAAGCTGTCAAATAAATACAGTGGAGTAAAAGTACTTTATTTGCTTCTAAAATGTACTGGCAGAGAGGTATAAAGTAGTGTACTGTAAAATGGAAATACTTAAATACAAGTACCTTAAAAATTGTACTTAAGTACTATACTTAGCTACTTTGCATCACTGTCATTAGTGTCGCTCATTTGCTGGTAGGATTTTGTCATTATGGACTGGAATATTCTGTCAGTTTATTAAGCCCTTGAAAACTGAGCAAATTGGCTTGATTACTTTCAAAAACTTGGGAAGAAGGCAGTGAGCAACGAAAGAAGAAATGGCCCCAAAAAAATTGCAAGAAATTAGTACAAATTAAAAACAAGAAAAATCAGTGAAAAAGAAGAAGAAAAAAAAGAATAAAGTTAAAAACAACAAAACAAACAAGGAAATGACCCGAGTAAAGTACATAAAAATTATTATTTAATTATGAATTAAGTCTGCATCATTTTAAATATGTAATAATAATCATTTTAAATATAATTTTCCCTAGTTCTTTTTTTTTAATAACTTTCTAAATCTGTATTTTTTTTGCAATTCATGGTACATTTCTTACCAAGTTGCTTACTGCCTTTTTTTCCCATGTTTCTGAGAAAAAAAAAAAAAAAAAATCACACCAAGTTGCTCTGGGTTCAAAGGTTTCAATACTTGCGAAAGGTGTCTGAAAGCAGCACAAGAAAAGTGATGTCACTCCAGGTTTCAAAGGGTTAATTGCAAAATACTAGCCCTAAGGTTAACCTTAATCAAAGGTGCCTGTAAGCGGCTTAACTTTTCTAAAATCTTTACTGGTGTATCGTCAGTGGCACGTGTGACACTCACCACCCTTCCTCATTTTCAGAGACCGAGCATCTTCAGAGAAGAGTTCACAGTAAAAACACCAGAAAGTCTCCCAAAGCAGACTGAGGCACGCGTGGCTCCACTTACCAGACGGTTTGATTTCTTCTCAACAATGAACGTCCCGACCAACACCATCTCGTCTTTCAACAGAAGGTACTGGGAAATGTAATGACAAGGCTCATTATATACATGAAAATAATTTTATATCAGTACACTCAAACTGAAGTTTTCTTTTTCACCTGATTAATGGGTTCCCTTTTTTTCACACCCTGTGTATTCAGCACCAGCTGCAAAGAAGAAGAAGCTTTCCTTGGGATATTTGATGGCATATTTTAGAAGTACTACTTGTCTAACTAATGAAAATATGTTCTCAACATAAAGTGTTTTCTCTGTGTTTGTGTTGTGGTGAGCTTTACATGAACAGTTGTAAACAGTTTTAAAGTTATGTTCTCATATGTTCATGTTGTAAATTAAACAAATTGTTTTAAATGTTCTAATTCTAACTGTTACTAATGTTATTTATTTATTTAATAAAGTCAGTACCCTCTTCCTCCTGGAGATCCCTTGATATCGCGAGATTTGTGCTGGTGTACCGCGAGATGTCCGTGACGTCACTTTTAGCGCGGAGTTTGTTGGCGGAAAAGCATTCGAAGTCTGAACAACAAACTATTTTACTCAACCACAGACTGAGTTATATTTACATATTGAAGTGTTCACTGGTGAAACATTAGCTCAGGACTGTTTGGTGTTTTCATGACATGTCAATTTGAGGAGTTATTGCACTCAACGACCAACTAAAGCGGTGAGTTTCTTCTTGTTTTACCAGATAAGATGTGGTTAGCTAGCTTGACAGACGAGCTAACAGTAGCATGCTAGTTTTGTTGTAATGAGGAAGACAGCAGCGCTTAGATTTAAATCAGCTGTACAGATTTTCCTATCCATGTGTCAACAACTTGAATACGGCTCTTCATGCACGGCCTACATTTACATTATTTTCTAAAAGTGACTAACAAGTTGCTAACGTTTATTACGGAAATGTTTCAGTCACCACTTCATGTTTCTTTCTCTGTTTCAGATGGAGCTGTCTCCTGTCTGCACTGACGGCATCAGCACAGATGGATGTAACGTTATTATTAAATCTGACAGAGGTCACAGGAGAGGCAAAGTCTCAAGTAAGTCGGACTCTTAATGACTTTAAAATACAACCTTTGAGTACAGAATCAGATGCACCATCATATTAGCATGTCATAATCAAGGGGTAATATTGAATTGAAGAAGCAGTATTTGCAGGTCCAGTATTACACTACTATTTCACTTTGTGTGCATTTAGCTTTATAATTTAGGTGTCACTTTGTACAAACGTTACAATAGGAATAGAACAAAATAATCATAATCTCAAATGAAACATAGACATGCCTGTAAAACTGTCACTTTTTAGTTGCACAGCAACCTGTAATACATATTTACTAATGTGAGTGACGGAAAAAATACAGTATTGGATTCAAAAAGCATGTTTCGTTTCATTTATTTGCACATACATGTATAAAAAAAATACAGGAAAGAGAAATTAAAAGTTAAAACATTGTGCAGCAGAGGTTAGAAGCCAAAAATGGCTTATGAAGATACCACCTCTATTAAATAACAACAGTTATACATATAAAGAGAAAGATAACAAATGAAGATTGACTAAGACTAAGAGGTAATACAAAATTGTTAAAGATATACAATATACAACAAAAAAAACAAACAATTTACAAATAAATCAATGAAGTGTTAAGAGTCTTTGTAAATTAGTTCTTTTCAGATATTTTTTGAGTAACGATAGTATAGATGATGATTTTAGAGATAGAAGAAGATTGTTCCAAAGAGATGGTCTGCTGTATTTTAATAATTATGATTAAGAGAAGTCCAACTGTATGGAAGGTAAAGGTCCTTAGAGTGTTGTGTCTTGTGGAATATGAGTGAATGTCTGAGGTAGAAAAAGTTCTTGAAAACACTCTGCAAGTCATGAGTAAGATGTACACATTTATACACGAATACACAAGTCTGGTATGAGTTCATGATACAAATTGATAAAAGTTGATATTTTCCAAAGAAAGAGGCAGATGATTTGCATTTTTTAGCAAAGCTAGTCACTCTAAAAAAATTTTTGAATTAGTAAGATCTATTGAGATAAGTGTTGTGTATCTGTAACAGCATATTTGTTTTCTGTTTTCTTCCAGGAGATGTGGAAATAGATATTGACATGCTCTACAAAGCTGTCCCTCAGCTGGCCAAGGTCTTCCGTATCATAGACAAAATCGGAGAAGGTACGTACTCCACCTGTGGAGTTTGCAAGTATATACTGTTTGCTTAAGAGAAGCTGCTGTTTAAGATTAACTTCATTGGATTTGTTGGAGCTGAAGAGGTGACATGTTCATGACAAGTGTATCTGTGCACCAGGTACGTTCAGCTCGGTGTATCTTGGTGAGGCTCAGATGCGTGATGGGAGGAGAGAGCTGTTTGCCTTGAAGCACCTCATCCCAACCAGTCATCCCACACGCATCGCTGCTGAGCTCCAGTGTCTTACTGTTGCTGGGTGAGTCCAACACTGTTGTGTGTTCGTAAAGGGATATACAGGATCCTTAACTGTGCCCCCAGACTGCCAGACAGCCTTTTAAAGAACTGAGCAGATGATGCAAATTATTTCAAGTTGCATCTTAAAATACATTTATAGATTTTGCTTTATGTAGTGATTCTCTAGGAGCTTTAAGTGACAATAACTAGTAAATACTGGTGATATTAAAAATAAATGTTGTAAATGTTGTTTACACTATAACTTTATACCAGTACTTCTACTTTTTAGCCACCATTATGTCAAACTATTGTGTTTATCCTATAGATTTGTCCTTACAGAGGCAGAAACATGGAACTTTGATTTGATTGTTTTTATTTTATTCATTTTTAATTAGTTTTAAACAGAGTTAGTTAAATGTTACTTTTCTCCTCCTATCCCACGCCCTAGAGATACTCACAGCATGCAAAAACATTATCAAGAAGGTATTCAGTTAAAGCTCCAAACTCTATAAATATCAAATCTACATAAAAAATTGATCTTTTTAAACAATACTTGTGGTAAATCATAATATAATAGTATAGAATGAAATGAATTTAATTTTCTACTTTATTCAGTTCACAATATTTACAAATTTGTCAGTTTTCATCATCATAAAAGTACCAGCCAGTGGACCCCTGATAAAGCTGTTATAAATCTAGCACTTGTTAAAGCTAAAGCCCAGCTACATCGATCTATCACAAAACAGAGAGAAAACAGATGGAAAGGATTCCTTCCTTTCACCTATAATCATGCATTTATCCGTCAAAACAAACAGAAACTTACCAGAGACCTCTGATTTTATTATCAATAATTAGCTCGGGGAGAGACACTGGACTATAATGTAACGTTATGGAGTTTTTGGAATATTTCATGCTGTCAGTCAGAGACAGTCTGAAGTGAATCCTTTATTTCACCACGACAGAAACATATATATGAGCAATATATGATTAAATATGTATTAGTTACCTTTTATTCTCATTGCGTGGTTGTATCTCCAATGTCCATTTATTTAATTTCATTACCAGCGGACGTCATGACGGCTAGTATTGTTCTTACTTTGTGAGTCTGTGTGTGTCATGATGCAAATACTTTGCATCGATGATTTTCAGGATTGAGTTACTTGAATCTCTTGAGGAATCGTTTCAGCTGCACAACACATTGAAATGAGTTCTGACGTCTCACTGCGTCATTTTTTAAATTCAGTTTTTTTTTCTGCCTTTTCAGAGGCAGAGAGAATGTGATGGGGGTGACATATTGCTTCAGGAAGGAGGACCATGTGGTGATTGTCATGCCCTACATGGAACATCAAGCTATTGTGGTATGAGCATTATCAGATACTTAGTTTATGTCACGTATGTGGCTACTGGGTTTAAGTGATATACTGATGTTTGCAGGGACACAATCAGTAATGTAATCCTGAAAACAGAAATCATTCAGTAGGTTCCTTGATGCAGTTTTTGATTCTGTGTTTGCAGAAATGTCATTAAAACTTCTGATCCAATAAAAATGTGTTCATCAGGATATTATTGGCTCACTGAGCTTTGAAGAGGTCCGTCTGTACATCTATCACCTGTTGAAGGCTCTGAGACACATCCACCAGTTTGGTATCATTCACAGAGACATCAAACCAAACAACTTCCTCTACAACAGGAACAGCAAAACGTGAGTTAACATTTTATGAGTTAGCATATCACTGTGTAGTGTAGTTTTTTTTCTAACTTGAAAATGCTGAATCAGTGGGCACATAAAGTATCTGTTAATTTCAAATGTTTAAAATGTGTACGTGTAGGTATGCGCTGGTGGACTTCGGCCTGGCTCAGGGGACAGCGGACACCCAGATTGAGCTTCTGAAGGTGGTGAGACAGAGGACATCACAGAAAGGTGGCGGGTCCACAGGGAAACAAGACACCACACAGCGGAGCAAACCACAACCTAAACTCCCTCCCAAAACCACTGCAGCCTCGACCTCATTACCACCGCGGCAATCCGCAACCTTGCCACCTTCCTCCTCTTCTTCCTCCACCACCACATCCTCTACAGCCTCTCGAAAAGCGCTGGTTAAAAAAGCGCGTTCTGTCACTACCACCACAACCACCACCGCCGCCGTCACCACTGCCACCTCTCGCACAAAGCACACAAAGGTGTCTGCACTTTTACCTTTACTGGTGTTTAGTGTGTAATTAGTGCAGAGTGGTTTATTTGGGTGTCACTCACCGGAATTTAGGTTAAAAAATTCCTGTATGGATTACGTATTTATGCTTACCTGTGCATCTGTTTGTCCTCTTCTTGGTGCAAAAATGTGCTGGCTTTAGCTAAATTCATTGTTTGTTTTCTCTAGGATTTGGCAGGGCTACGCAAAGTGCCACGGCCTGTGTTTGGAGAGAGGAACCTGAACAGCTGTGCTGCAGCTCCATCCACCACCAAACAAGCTGCCATTAAGACCGAGGTAAGCACGGTGGGAAGTCAAAGTTCTTGAAGAATAAGAGATTCTTCTCGCTGTTATATCTCAAAACCATTAAATTGACAAATCAGGTTTTCCTCCTATTGGCAGAGTTATTTGTTATATGCTTTACCCTGTTCTCCTCCCCTGGAACACAGGCGCTACCAGCTGACATTACTGAGTTTTGGAGGCTGTAGCAGGCTAAGTTGAAAGGCTAGAGTGAAGTCATGCTATCAAATAAACTAAAAGAATCTATTGGTACCAAACATGCCATGTGCGCTTATCAGGAAGGGGGTTTAATAACGCTCCAAAACAAGACTAAATTTTCACCGGAGGTGTAAAAGAGGTTAAAGAGATATTTTTAAAGCATGGGTGTTTATGTCTCAGTGCAGTCATTGTATTTTACGTTATACATTTTTTTAATTCAGTTGGTAAAGCCCAGCAAAACAGAGGACCCAGCCAGCCGACGGTACGCTTCAGCCAGCCGGGGCCCGCTGCCTGTCAGGACCCAGAATGGCAGTCAGAAACCTCAGAAGGCTGTACAGCAGGGCCTCACCTGTAACTGCTACATGACTGACCGTGTCTGCAACATCTGCATGTCCAGGTAACTGAAGAGAGAGTGGGGGAAAAAATGGTTATTAAAGCCAATTTTACACACCACTGTTTTTCTAGGATGGCAAAGGCATGACCTGCCTGATTCTTCCTCTTAGTGACTGGTACTTATTGCCTTTGTTGGTTGGGTTGATTAGGTTTAAGAAGTAGGACTGGTTAGGGGCAGGGTGAGATTATCAGGGTAAGCCAGTCAGAGGCAGAGTAGGGCACGTCATGGCTTCACCATCCTATGGGGGGAAAACTCACAATATTTCGCACCATATTTAAAGTAATAACTCCTCATCATGAATGTGAACCTTAACCTTCTCTCAATGAGTTGTGTGTTGCACTTTTCAAACTGCTGCTTCATGTTGTTTTTAATAAAGGAAGCAGCAGGTGGCTCCCAGGGCGGGAACACCAGGCTTCAGAGCACCAGAAGTCCTCACAAAGTGTCCCAACCAAGGAACAGGTTAGTGTCTCAGACCATGACTATCATAAATGACTGCCAACCACACAAATATACTGACAGCTGTGTGAACCTGACTGTTAATGTTGCACCCTCCTGACTTATCCTCCTGTACTGCAGCCATAGACGTGTGGTCAGCCGGCGTGATCCTGCTCTCACTGCTCAGTGGTCGTTACCCGTTCTTCAAAGCCAGCGATGACCTGATCGCCCTCACTCAGATCATGACCATACGAGGCTCCAGAGAGACCATCCAGGCTGCCAAAGCATTTGGTGTGTATTAATATTTTAAGCTGATCTTTCTGCTCCTGTGTAGATGCAGTCGGTGTCTGGTCATAGTAAGGTGGCGGGGTGAGGGCAGAAACAGCCAACAGATGCTGAGAAAGTGCAATATTTAAACTCACTTAAGAAACACTGTCATATTTAGTATAGATGTGATTAATTAAACTTATGATAATATCAGTACTCCACAGCTCGAAATGCTATGTTGTAATAGACTTGCATGTTTCTGTGAATTCCACGCATTTCGAGACAGTATAGCAGCGCTGACGTTCGCCTCAATGCCATTAGCCTACATTTTGACAGTGTGCTTTAACATTATCACCCAGGGATTTGCAGCCTTAAGACTTGCTTCTCCTTGGAGACTAACAACTTATTTTACCAGTGTCTAAACAATCTAACACTGTTTTGATAAAGCACTAGATACTTTTTGTATGATGCCCAAAATGGCCATCACCAAACCCACCAGACTCCATTTAAATAAACAGCAATTTTAGCATGTACAGAGCCAGAAACAGAAAGGATCTTACCCTTAAAAAAGGTCTATCTCTGTAGGGATCTTTTCCATAATGTTGTCAGACACTTATAAAAACAATCTGAGCCTGTCAGTGGCAAAAACAAACACTTTAAGTGGATGTAAATTGATGGTGTTAACATGCCTTGAGTGTTTTTACACTGCAAACTGGCTGCTGCTGTGGCTTAATACTGAACCAGCTCAGACAATGTTGTTCCCAGTAGTCATTAAGACACAACAACATGGGAAAATAGGGCCCAGGTTGAAAAGAGGGTCTCTTTAACTTTGGATTTTTATGTTTATTCAGTGTGCAGAAAGCCACACTGCAACTCCTCAGCATGGTAGTGAACGCTTTGTTTTTCTCTCAGTGTAACAGAATGTGACATATTGTGAGTGTTTCCATAAATACTGATTGGAACTATTGCGATTAATCTGCCAACACAGTTTATCCACCGTAGACAGTCACTGTAACAAAGCAGGAGAGCTGAACCAGTGCAGATAATGAACCTGTTTATGGGCTGAACTTCATTCAGGCAAGGCCGTGGTGTGCAGCCGGGAGCTGCCTCGGCAGGACCTCAGGACGCTGTGTGAGACTCTGAGAGGACGACGGCCATCACCAGACGATGAAGTCACACCGCTTCCCGAAGCCAACAAAGACTCCACCGCCGCCACCACCACTACCCGTCATCACAAGATCCAAGATGATACACCCACACACCGCCCCACTGAAGGAACACTCAAGCAACACAAACACAAAGCAGGTGCAACTCCTTCGTCTCTCCCCAAACACCAGGAACATTCAGGGAACACAGGAACCCCTCACCTCAGCAAACAGAGCTCAGAGACGAACTGCAAGGTGGAGGAAGATGAGCGGGGCTGGGACAGAGTTCCTGATGAGGCGTACAAGCTGCTGGACAGACTGCTGGACCTGAACCCTGCCACCAGGATCACAGCTGCTCAGGCCCTGCAGCACCCGCTGTTCAAAGACCTGTGAGACCGCACCCTGTCACATGACCAGGAGTCTCATGTCAAAACAACTTCAGCATGTACTCTGCAGGAATTTTCGGTTACTTGTTGTGAGCAGTCTCAGCAGTGAGGGTGAAACCCAGTTCCAGATCTACTTGTTTTGGAACGACCTTTGTCCACTTAGCGTTAATGCTGTGTTTCATTTAGCTGGGAATGACTTCACACCCAAGTTGACTGCATTTCAGTACAAGTCCGAAAACCAAGATGTTGGTAACAAAGTGTTGCGCTGTATTTTTGCGCATACAAACACTGTAGCAACATGTCTACAGACAAAAATTGGACAGAACAGTGTGTGTGACTGTTTTAATGTGACACAATAAGACAGAAGTGCCAATAAACAAATTCAGCATTCACGACTGTTTATGCACGGAGTAGCCATCTTGGACTTTGAGGTCAGGTCTGGGCAGGTTCCACTGACTTCCCAAGTCACAAGTACAACTTCATGGGGCATTCATCTTGAAATTTATTATTATTCATCTGGAAATTCTTACTCCTGGTGCCAGTGCAGAGCACTGTGAGGCTCGCTGTAGTTAAATTTTTCGGCGCTGCGTCCATGATTTTTGTGGTTTCTTCATGGATACCTGCTGCTTACGTTCCAGCCTCACCTGTGTGCTGTGCCCAGGAACGTCCTGACCACGGCAAAATGAGAAGAAAATA
This sequence comes from Cephalopholis sonnerati, assembly GCA_019142605.1. Classification (NCBI taxonomy): domain Eukaryota; kingdom Metazoa; phylum Chordata; class Actinopteri; order Perciformes; family Serranidae; genus Cephalopholis; species Cephalopholis sonnerati. Next base: position 10,258,813 of record JAGQAX010000010.1, read on the forward strand.
AGGCAACATAGACAGAAGGCAGAGTCTCTGAACATAAATACACCACCACACACGTCTAGTGGGTCAGTAGTGATGATTGAGAGGGATTACTTCTGTATGAGTCTATACGTTTCTCTTAAAACAATCCTGCAGAGTACTCCTTTTAATATGCAGATTGTAGAGTACAGAGTCTGTCCCCTTATGGGAAATAATTCAGATCTTTTAAGCAAAGTGGCGAGAAGTTTACATCCCCGTGTGAGTAAATTACCTGAATGAGAGAACAGATACATCTCTGTGTGGGGAGAAAACATTTCCTCTCAATTTTCTCTCTCCCACTGACCCATTAAATGCTCCATAGATTTTAATACGAGTATCACTTTATGACAGGTTTGACTTGCTGGTTCACACACCTGCAGCTCGTGGCAGCTTCGGTAAAAAGTACTTTGAAAATGGGCTTTTTAAAGGGCTCTGGATGTGCACTGTTAACTATAACGAAGAGACAGGAAGAGTATTGACTGGAGACACGACTGTTGGCTTCTGTGTCGATGGTCGGACGGTTTTACAGCTGGAGGTACCTGATATTCTCTGTGAAGACATGGAATCAGCGACTTACAGCTGCACACTGTCTGGTTATATTGGGTTTTATTTTTACACTCTGCATTTTTACTTCGAAGACCAAAAGAGAAAAATGCAAAGCGTAAGGGATCTTGTTGTTACTGTGGGCTAGAGCAGTGGTTCTTAACTGGTCCAGATTTCACCTTAGTCAGTAGTTCAAGGTCCACACAGTTAACATTCAGTGTCATAGTTGTGTTTGGCCATGTCGTTGAGCTGGTTTGCTGTCTCTGTTAAGTAGCTGTCTGTTAGTCACTCACTCTGCAGCAGGAAACAGCACTTCAAAATAAAATCTCTGTGCCGGAAATTCACTGTACTGAAAAATAAAGTGTGTTTTTTACAAACTTCAGAATGGACCAGTTTGGAACCACAGGCCGAGAGGGTCAAGTTTTTCTATAAAGGGGACAAACCTTTCTGAGAAAGACAACAAACAGACTTGTTAGTCTGATCTGGGTCTTGTTAAGAGGAGATAGTCTGTATGTTTACTGGTGTCACCGCTGCCATTAACAGCATATTACCGCCGTATGAAACGACTGTCTCTAAAGTATTAAAGGGCTTTTTATTTAAAGCTTCATATGAATTCCATCTGTATTTTAGAAACTGTGTGTGAATGTTGTTGTATGAGAATGTGTCTGTTTCAGACGTGTTAATTTATAACACTCTAATGTGGATTTTCTAATAAAGGGAGAAAACAAAGAAGGTTGCTGCTGCTTACAGTTTATAATGTCTTACATTAAATTGTGGAGCATGTGGGGTGCCCACTAGCTCACACTGTCCTTGCTGCAGCAGCAGCAGGTTCAGTTCCAGCCTGTGGCCCTTTGCTGCATGTCCTCCCCCCTTCATGCTTTAACTGTCCTATCGAAGACAAAGAGCTCCAGAAAATACCTTTTAAATTAATAGTATATGTGGTTCTGTTTGCTACATCACACTGTGACCTCCAGCATGCACTGGGGCTGATTGTAGCTGAGTCTGAAGCAGTCGGGATGAGAGTCAGCACCTTCAAATCTGAGGCTGGAAACCAGTGGATTGCCCTCTCCGGGTTGGGAGTGAGTTGCTGCCTCAAGCGAGGAGGTTCAAGTATCTCGGGGTCTTGTTCACAAGTGAGGGTAGAATGGAGTGTGAGATGGATCTGCAGTTGGGTGCGGCTTCTGCAGTGATGGGGACACCATGCTGAACTGTCATGGTGAAGAGGGAGCTGAGCCAGAAGACAAAGTTTTTGATTTCCTGATCCATCTATGTCCCAACCCTCACCTATGGTCACGAGCTCTGGGTAGTGACCAAAAGAATGAGATCGCGGATACAAGCGGCCGAAATGAGTTTCCTCCGTGGGGTGTCTGAGCTCAGCCTTAGAGATAGGGGGAGGGCCTCGGGCATCTGGAGCGAGCTTGGAGTAGAGCTGCTGCTCCTTTGCATCCAAAGGAAGGTGGTTCGGGCATCTGATCAGGATCCTCCTGGACGCCTCTCATTAGAGGTGTTCTGGACACGTCCCACTGATAGGAGGCCCCGGGGCAGACCCAGAACACACTGGAGGGATTTTATATCACATCTGGCCTGGGAACACCTTGGCGTCCCCCAGGAGGAGCTGGAGAGTGTTGCTGGGGAGAGGGATGTGCATTACCGGCCCCGGATAAGAGGATGAAAATGGATGGATGGATGAAATAATATGGAGCGTATAGTGTACTGAAAATTAAAATAACATTATTAAACATCGTTACTAACCATCACTGTAGTTACTCATAAAGTTGATGAGGCGTTTATCACTCTCTCCTACTAATAATCTTGCAATTATTAAGGTGTGAGTTTCATAAATTCAGGGTTCCTGGTCTTCAAACGGCCTTGAACATTCTTTAAAATACACAAATAGTCATGGATCATTGAAAGTACTAGAATCTACATATTTTGTGCAAGAATAGAAATTCTGGCTTTGCTGTGCTTTGTGAGAGAAGGCAAGAGAGGGACGACATGGTCTGCCGTCACTGTAACAGCACAGTCAAGCCTCTCTCTTTTTAACTGAGTCTCTTTACAGCTGCTGGCTCTCATGAAAATTCTCAGTGTTGTAACAGTAATTAACCTTGACCTGCGTCTCAAACAATATGGCTGGGTCCTTAACTTTGAGTGAACTGGGCTTGAAAAGTCCTTAAATTTGATATTTAAGAAGGTGTGGGAACAATTAATTTTAACATTTTGAGTCCAATTACTCTGGAGGTATATTTCAGAGGCCACATCCAGAATAACCCAAATGACAATTTATTGTTTTTACCACGAAAATCCCACTTAATGGAACAAACTGTGCAGCATCTCATTTAACTTGTGTGTACAAGAGTTTGAAATTTTATTAAAGAAGCGATACAAATTTTCCAGCCATTATTTGGATGTTTTATAAACACTGTATGCAACATTTAAAGAGTCCAGCAGACCTGCTGAAAACAACTTGAAATAAAAAAAAAAAAAAAAAAAAAAACACTAGCGGAGCATGTTTTGGTAACTGTTCGAAATAATTTATCCACAACTGAAGCTGCTCGTGTTTTTCACAAGCAGTTCAAGGCTTCGTCTGACGGAGAGGACCTCCGGTAGTAAAACTCGGGCTCGGTCTAAGTGCTCTCCTTCACCTCGGTGAGTTCCTCTATTCGCACCAACACGCTCTCGATCATGTCAAACGTGTGCAGGGCGGAGTGCAGAGCCTGGAAGGACATTAACATACAGTCAGGTCATCGCTGCTCTTTGTTGGCGCTGTGTCAAGATTGTTGTGTCAACGTGAAAGCCACTGACCTGAATCTGAGACTCTGCCGTCATATTTGGCAGCTTCTCACCGCCAACAGACACAGACAGCATGGACTCCTCTGTGGGAAACAAATTCATGCATTTTTTTAATACATTTTTAAACGCTTCTTTTGGAAATTTGTGAGTTATTCAATCTATGGAAAAATGTTGAGTGATTTGAGAAAGGCGCGACTGAAATAAACATGCGTGTGCTGGTCTGACCTTTGGCCTTGCCTCTCTTGGTCTCCATGGTGTCATGGAGCTCCCTCTCGTAGTGAGCTCTCGACATGTTCACTCCAACACGCAGCGGCTTCAGGAACGAATCTTCTATTTTATAGAGCTCTGTCCAGATGCCTGTCTGAGATCGAAACAGCAGCAGGAAAACACGATGGGACACGATCAGAAACAAGCGGGTTGTCCTTCTGACCACTGAGATAATGGCCAGTAACTTCATTGCAGAAAAATAAATCACTTTATTCAAGTCTTTATTCGCTGTAAGTGTCCGCTGATATTTACTGGATGGGATCGACACTCACCTGGTTCTCTGTCACTTTGTCTCTGATGACGAGGTAACGCAGCAGGTTCAGAGACTCCATGACTCTGTTTACAACAACATGAAAAGATGAACATGGTGACAAAACTTTGACAAAACAATCCTGACTCAATCACGTAATTTACGAGAAAAAAGCTAGGGTACATTCTGAGATCATAAAGTTATAAATTTGCCAGAAAAAACTCCCTGAGATTAATGCCTTCAGACCTTTCTGCCAGAAAGTCAGGTGACGTAGTGTAAAGAGCGACAAAGTCCAAAATGGGAGAAGTTGTGGTGGACTGTCACTAACGTTGGCTCATTTTTTAGACTCAGCTGAATGCACACTGCAAACTTTAGCAGAATAGTTGAATTGGCCCGTTTGTGTTCATGTTATATTTCGATATGGCTGGGACGCCCAGAGAGGAGGATCATCTCATGGTCTAGTAACATCCAGGACATTGGCACAACTTTCATTTTTACCGGTCATCTGTGGTGTGATGAGGCTGATCTAAGTGAAGCGATGTGGTTCCTTGCTAAACAACCCACCATTTTTGAGATTTTTTTGTCACTTCAGTAAAAGAGAATTTCTGAGTTTTTTCTTACAAAGGTCTGACTTTATAATCTTAGAGAATATTTGAGTTTTTTTCTTGTAAACATGATTTCTTTCTCGGGAATTTACTATTTCAATCTCAGAAATTCAGAGTGTTTCTCTGAATATTACCACCCCCCTTAGCTCCATTTTTTTCTTTTACTGGCCCTAATACGCCATTGAAATTAAGCATACGTAAAAATAATATATTCATGGTAATCAATAGCCAACAGTTACATGTTTTTTTGGAATATTTTAAATGTGAGAGAAAACATATCAGGCTAAAATCAATCATTCATTTAAGACAGTTGTTCTCAAATGGTGTGCCATGATGCTAATCCAGGTGTACCATAGGATTCTGTGATAACCACACATTATTATTGCAATATTCAACTAGGCCTATACAAAAAGTTATGAATGAATTTTTTATTGACTGTATCAGCATGTTGTGCGCCACCATTTCCTAATAACGAGGCAAATGTAATTTAATTTTAAGAACCATAACAGGGGACCTATTTGTCACTGTTAGTTGGAATTAAAAGTGTGTGACACATCAAAAGCCCTGACTGGCAGCCAGTGTGAGGGATGATGACATTTAAAAGGAGAAATACATGAGTGGGACTTTAGATCGCTTTATTGTACGGAGCAAATTACAACAAAGCACCAGCGAAGACGAGCTACCACTGAAAGAAAAGTGAGGAAAAAAAACTGTCAGTAGACAGTATCCCAAGAGCTACCTGAAAGTTATTTTTATTGTCTTGTGTTGTGAAAAGAGTGATAACACACATTATAGAAGCTGTTGTACACAGATATAAATACAGGTGTGCCTTGAGATTTTAGCTTGCCTGTTGGTGTGCTTTGGGCACAAAAAAAGTTACGCACATTGACTTTAAATGGCATCATCCTGATGCATGCTGGGATAGGTTCCAGTCCCCTGAGCTTGATGAGGAGCACAGAAAACAGATGGATGAGGTATTACGTGTGTGTGCACTGACCTGTCCAGGTACTGCAGGAGGTCGGTCTCTGGGCCGTCTGGCAGAATGAGAACTCTACGCAGCAGAGGCAGCAGGTGAGGTCCCTCAAACCAGGTGTTACTGTTACCTGGCTGAAGACGGACAGACGGACAGACGGACTCATTTAGCTCTGAAGTGACTGCATCAAAACTTGTGAAAAATATCAACAGAGCAAACAACCACCAAGACTTTAAAAACACAGTCTCACCCGCAGGGAAACGTCTATCTGATTCTTGATGTTTTTGATGACGTAGCCTTCGACTCCTGAGTGATTGCTGGTTTTCAGCATGTACCTAAAACAACCAGTAAAAGTCAAAACGCTGCAGGCTGGAACAGAGAGAGACATTTCTGGAGGACAGGTGGAACTTACTGGAAAAAACTGTACTTGGCTTCGGTTTCAAACTTATCGATGCTCAGCTGGAAAACCTTCAGACCTCTGGTTCTCTGTTGACAGAGGCACATTTGAAAATACATCTGTTTTTTAAAAGCTTTAATCTAGAGAATAAAAGACGCAAATGTAATGTGAATTAATGTCAAAGCTGCGATAAACGCTAAAGTAGGGAAAAAGTCATGTTAAGTTTATGATCTATGGCATTACACTTAGATAAATACACACTTTAAACTCAGCTGATGATACTTTTTGTGCAAAATTGCTAAATTATATCACTTGTCATGTTTTATTTACTCTCACAGGCCACTTTATTAGGTACACCTTGCTAGTACAGGGTTGGACCCCCTTTTTAATTCTCTGTGTCATAGATTTAACAAGGTGCTGGAAACATTCCTCAGAGATTTTGGTCCATATTGACATGATAGCATCACACAGTAGCTGCAGATTTGTTGGCCACACATCCATGATGTGAATCTCCTGTTCCACCACATCCCAAAGGTGCTCTATTGGACTGAGATCTGGTGACTGTGGAGGCCATTGGAGTACAGTGAACTCATTGTCATGTTCAAGAAATCAGTTTGAGATGATTTGAGCTTTGTGACATGGTGCGTTATCCTGCTGGAAGTAGCCATCAGAAGATGGGTACACTGTGGTCATAAAGGGATGGACACGGTCAGCAACAATACTCAGGTAGGCTGTGGTGTTTAAACCATGCTCAGTTGGTACTAAGAAAATCTCCCCACACCATTACACCAGCAGCAGCAGCCTGAACCGTTGATACAAGGCAGGATGGATCCATGCTCCAAATTCTGAGCCTACCATCTGAATGTGGCAGCAGAAATCCAGACTCGTCAGACCAGGCAATGTTTTTCCAATCTTCTATTGTCCAGTTTTGGTGAGCCTGTGTGAACTGTAGCCTCAGTTTCCTGTTGTTAGCTGACAGGAGTGGCACCTGGTGTGGTCTTCTGCTGCTGTAGCCCATCTGCTTCAAGGTTGGACGTGTTGTTGCTTCAGAGATGGTCTTCTGCATTTCTCCCTTGGTTGTAACCAGTGGTTATTTGAGTTACTGTTGCCTTTCTATCATCTTGAACCAGTCTGGCCATTCTCCTCTGACCTCTGACCTCTGGCATCAACAAGGCATTTTCACCCAGATAACTGCTGCTCACTGGATATTTTCTCTTTATTGGACCATTCTCTGTAAACCCTAGAGATGGCTGTGTGTGAAAATCCCAGTAAATACTCAGACCAGCCCATCTGGCACCAACAACCATGCCACGTTCAAAGTCTGATGCTCAGTTTGAACTTCAGCAGGTCGTCTTGACCATGTCTACATGTCGAAATGCACTGAGCTGCTGCCACGTGACTGGCTGATTAGCTATTTGTGTCAACAAGCAGTAGAACAGGTGTACCTAATAAAGTGGCTGGTGAGTGTATGCATACCCCAATTTTATATGTGCTTACACTGATGTATCCTGAGACTTAAATCTGCAATCTGCTTGAAAAAACTAAGTGTATTGTATTTAAAAAAAACAGAAAGAAACTGATAAATTATAAACTAATGTAAAGACTTACCAAATCATTCCTCGGACACATCGTCATGACCTTCACCAAGTTCTGAAAACAAAAGGTAAAATCAGTGACTGAACATCAGTAAAGCTTCACACTGTGAGGATGACAGCAGAGTGAAAGCTGAGCTTCATGTGAATAACTGTGTTCACCTTAGGGACTGTGAGGAAGGTTCTGATCTCCAGCAGATCTGCAGGCAGACTGCCATCCTCCACCCGCACCAGACTCTTCTCATACAGCTCCTGTGTGACGGTAAACACAAACACACAAACAAACAAACACACACGTCAAGACTAACAAAAGATCTAAAATAAACAGCTACTTTTTTTTAGACCGTCCTTGAGTGTTTCTGGTTTCTTCTTTTGTGAGTATATCACCTGTGAAATGTTTGGAAACCACAATGCAAATCTTTAATTCAATGTTTGAGTTTGACTCACCAGTCCTTTCTGAATCCTGGACTCCTCAGTTCTGTCAATAAAATACAAAATGTTAGTTTGGTGTATATCAACCTGGACCCTATCTTTCTTTTTTTATGTCTAGCTACTAATGGTAACAACACTTTTTGAAATTAGTCCAGTATTGACAGAGACCAAAACAGGCTGTAATGTCACCATTCAGGATATTTGCCAATGTACGTCAATTAAAAGTGTTTGTTTTTGTCACTGACAGGCTCAGTCACAGTCACACAATGAGATGTAAAAACATGCTGGCTCTATACACACTAAAATTACTGTTTATTTAAATGGAGTCTGGTGGGTTTGGGCGATACTGATTTCTGGGCTGCTTCTGGTTAAACTAAAAGGATCTTACTCTTTAACTAAGAGATCTGTCTCTGTAGGGATCCTTTCCATAATTTTGTCAGACACTTAAAATAACAATCTGAGCCTGTCAGTGGCAAAAACGAACACTTTTAGTGGACGTAAATTGACGGTGTTTCACAGCTGCTAGCCGTCGCATCAGACTGAACCATTTTCAAAAATTTCTGTTCCTGAAAGAACGGGTTAATGCAGTGGTGGAAATAGCATCTTATGAATGTATGCTTAGTAGAATAAATGGTGATCAGGAAAAAGGGACCGGTTATGGACTCAGAATATAAGCCTACATAACTATGAATCTGCTCTGTGATCATGTGACACTGTACAGTACAGTATCAGCGGCTGCTTAAAAACTCAATTTGACTGATAAACTACCAAACAAATGCAGTGTTTGCCAAACTGTGCCATTATACGTGTTGTTTTTACATTTTAATTTATAAAAGCCAACTGACATTAACACTGCAAAAGCTCAGAGCAGATACAATGACAGTGTCTCATGTACTCACCTGGACAAGAGGAGGCATATGTGCTCCATGTTACACCGCAGACAGAACACGGGACTGTGAACACAGCGACAGAGTCAGGATTTAAATTCTGAATATTATATTAATAATTGTTCAAACAGTATGAGTCATCCAGCGCTAATTTCTAGCCACGTTTAAAGGTACTCGTACAGTGTATCGTGTTACAGTGATGCATGATGGTAAACATTTCTTACGATCTTACCTGAAAACACTGGGGAATGTATCTGCAGCCAGGTGATGGACGAACACCAGGTGAGCCAGGCTGGCCAAAGACTCTTTAGGATAACGCACCTCCTCCTCCAGGAAGCCTGGGACCTGCTTTCTCTTCAGCAGAGGCTGGGACACGAGACTGGGGACGGACTCTCCGATAGCACTGAGGGTGCTCTGCACAAAACACACACACAGATTCATCAGCAACACAATATCTGAAAGGGGAATCTGATCAAATGTGAGTCCAGGATCTATCAATTTTGTATAAGAGGGCAGTTTATTCTGCTGAATGGATTTGCTGTACCAAAATCTCTGTTGCAAAATTCCTGAGGGGAGACACAGCCAGAGTGTCGGGACCCTTGAGTTGTACCTCCAGCAGAGGTTGACTCAGAGTCTTCATACAGCTGCAGGACAGAAAAACACAGGAAGTCAACCATGACATTAGTGCTGAGTTCATGTTGCAGATATTCCATATGTTGTGAATTTCTCACTCACAACTTCAGCAGTTCTGTCCGCAGCTCGTCCTCTTTATCCCTGCCCTTCACACCCGCCATCTTGTTCTCATTTTGTGTCTCACTGTTCAGGAGGTTTTGCCTGGCCTCATGGACAAAAGGCTTGACAAAGTCTATCAGATCGGTGCAGCACCGACAAAGCCAGAACACGTCATCCTCCTCTTGCTCCTTGGTGTGAGGTAGAGGCAGTTTGGCCACCTGGTCCAGCACTGAGGACAGGGTCATGCCCAGTGACGACGCCTTACGGCTGCCCAGGCACAGCAGCACTGAGAGGAAGACACAGGTGAAGTGGCTCTTTTTAGGGTGACGTGTGATTTAAGTACATTAGGTTTCATGTTCAAAGAAATATTCTTTACCTCTCTGCAGAGGGTTCAACAGAAGATGGAGACTCTCCGCTATGGTGTCAGGGTCGTCCTGCTCCAGCTGCTCCAGCAAGCCAATCAGAAGCTCTTTGGGTCTGCAGGTCTGGAAAACCAAAACTGACACTTTAAAAGAACAATTTCATCCAAATACTTAAGACAATATGTATCTACACACTGCTAATGTTTTTCTTATATTTTAATCCAGTTTTGTGATTTTGGTTAACTGTCGAGCAGACCTGTAGCAGGTGGTTGAAAATGGCGAGGCACTGAGAAAGCGTCTCATCTTCTTTCTTCAGCAGAATCCGGATGAGGGGAGGCAGCAGATTCCAACCCATACACCTCACTATGTCCTACAGAAGGAGGGATGGAGGAGTGTTTATGCAGAAGTGCAACGTGCAACACACTTATGAGCAAGTCTACGCGTTGAATCAACGGTCAGCTCTGAGTACCTGATTCTTTTCATCCAGGACGATACTGAGGACCTGTGCGCTGTTTCCCTCCTCGATGCAGGTCCGCCCAGAAATCGTGAATACGTCATGGTCCTCGGTGGTGTAGCTGTCTTCAGGGAGGGCTTGCTGTGTGAAAGAGAGACAAATGAACGGATTAAAAGAGAAAATATGGACAATTTACTGCAGTGAATTGATGATGAAGTCATTCTTACGGCAAAAATGCCTGTTTACAGCATCTCAATGTGAGAGTCTGCCGTTTTAAATGAATACTTCACCCACAAAATGATCATTTGTATATTGATTACTCACCCCGTGTTACGTTAAATTCATGAAGATAGCTTTGGTTTTCTCTCATGCCTCCACAGTGAAAATTCTTGAAAGGGGGATGTGTTTTGACAAGAGCAAAACTATATCAAAACATCCGTTTACAAACTCTAACACAACTTGTCCAGTATAATCCAAGTCTCATCTGTCCAGTTGTATGCCCAGTACTTCGCAAACACATTCATCTTCACTAAAACCTTATTATTTAAAACATTTCTGCATAGACAGTCTCATGCACGACGAGTAGCATGCTGCACAGTTTATAAAAAGTAGTGATGTTTTAGTGAAAATGAATGTGTTTGGGAAGCACTGAGCATACAACTAGACAGATGAGACTTGGATTATACTGGACAAGCTGTGTGAGATGTTTTGATATAGTTTTGCTGTGGCCACTTTTACTCCAATTCATCAAGTATCTGCTCAGTTTCTGAATTTTTCTTTCACTGTGTAAGCTTGCAGGAAAGCCAAAGTTTTCTCCACAAAGTCAGCGTAACACTGGGTGAGTAACTGACATATAAATTATAACTTTGTCTGTAAAGTATTCTTTTAATGTCATTGTGAATTTCATTTATAAAGCAGGTCGTCCACCTATCAGAAGATCAGCGGTTTGATCCCCGGCTCCTCCAGTCTGCATATCTAAGTATCCTTGAGCAAGATACTGAACTCCAAATTGCTCCCGATGGCTGTTCCAACAGTGTGTGAGTGTGTTAAAAACTGAGTAGCAGGTGGCACCTTGTATGGTAGCCTCGGCCACCCGTGTGTGAATGTAATCACTCACTCAATGTGTAAAGATTCGTAACATTAGACATGTGGATCTTTACATAGAAAGGCTCTACTCATTTTCACAAAAAGAAATTAAAACAGGATAAATTAGATAAAATGTTTGTAGTAGTTAAGACCTAACAAATTCAAATTTAAGACTATTTAAGGACTTTTAAGGCCTCATTTTTGCAATACTTAACACTTAAAAAGATTATTTGTGTATCTGTCTGAAGCCCAGACATGATGGTGACATGGAGAAGGTTTGGATGCATGTAAAGAGGACTGAAGGACTCACACATCTCTGGACCACATCACTGAGCTGCTCCAGAGCCATCCCTGCTGTCTTCAGGTCAGGGTTTATCTTCACACAGTTGTCCTCCAAAAACAAACAGGACACCTCATGTCACAATAACACACACCATTCATACTTCACGATCTGATGGATCCTAATTTAAGTTTAGTTTATTTACATCCCTCCCTCAGGGCTTCCTAAATATAGACAAAACCCATGACACATAACATGAGACATCCAGAGCTCAACAATACTCACAGAAACACCAAGACAAAGGTGTCTCTCAGTTGTACATGACTTAATTCATCATTTATGTGCACGAACATCTTGGTTATGTTAAGGTTAAGCTCAGATAACAAGATAATAAACCCTGTGCCTGTGTGGACACTAAAAACTGGACAGTCTACTAACATAAACACAGCAGAGTAAAATGAATGCTAATGTATAACTCTGAATTAGCTTAGCCGTTACACTGAGAATAAACATTTTCCTGTGCTAAACTAGCTATCAAAACACGGTCACAAACGGTACGCACTGTTGACAAATATATTAGTGATAAACAGGACCAAAATAAAGCAGATACTCACCTTAGCTAACTACATGTCCCACACAGCCCGGTGGAAACTACCACGCTAGCGCTAACTGATTTGCGCGCTAACGGCCGGTTTGTCCGTTGGGGCTTGCCGTAGAACGATATACGTCACAGGTCAGAGTTGAAACTGAATTAGAAACAACATGGAGGTAGAGGAGAGACGGAGGAGCGGAGGCTCCGGTAAAACCTCTAAAAAAGGTTAGATTTCATCAATAATATATTTTCTATTATTAATATTAGGCTTCCTGGATATGTTTACAGCCTGACAGACGCCAAAAAGGAGTTTAAATATGTTTTACACGGGTGACGTTACTTTGAGAAGTGACACATTGACCGGTTGACTGGTTGCCACAGCACAGTGACATGTATCTTTACTGATAAACGTTCAGTTCTTGATTGCTAAGACACGTTTAGTGAAACTGGGGTCCACTTCCTCTTTATCATCACCTTCTTAGCACAGCAGAAGTCTTGTCTCGCAAACGTGTTCACACTTTTTCACACCCTTTTTTAAAAGCGTTAACTCAGAGCTCATATAGGAAGACACAAAACTCTGTTGGATTAACTGCGTTAAACAAAAGGAAATATATATTCACAGCTGATAGAAATTACTGGTGTAGTTCTGAATCTCTTATGTACCACCGTAAAAGTCCTTTGTACAACTCTTAAATCAGCAGTCAGTCCGTATACATCTATGCTGCCTCTGTGTTGCTGTGTGGATCAAAATCATAGATGTAATTTTTTTTTCTTTTAATTGGTTTATAGAGGCAATATGAACTTAGTAAACAAAATCCAAAACCATATGAACATGAAGACCTTAAGCAAAAAAATTAAATTAAAAGGAGGGGGGTAAATAATAACAATAATGATGATAATAATAATAATTTTACAAGTTATAACATAAATCAGAATCATAACATAAGGATAGAGAATAGATTATAAATAGATCAAGAATGTTGAAAGAAGCCAACCCAACATGTTAAAGAAGGTTAAGCGTCCAAAACAATAGTCTGGGCCTTTGAGATGCCCTTTACTTTATACAGGTGCTGAAGGACATATTTTTATCATGTTGTTGTTTGTGTTGCAGGTGGGAAACGCGTCAAAGCACTGACCGCTGAAGAAGAAGCGAGAAGGTGTGAAAGGGCATCTTGTCACTCGATGCTAGAGTTGTATTAAAGCTAATGCACCATTTCATACACTAATACTTAACAAAGATTGGAGTTTGGCTGTTGGACGTTTTTCTCGCTCTACTTTCATAATAATAACACACGAGAACAAGTGACAACACTATCTTCTAATGTGTGTGTGTTTATCTTGTGTCAGGAGGGAGATAGTTAAGGAGAAGTTAAGGGAGAAGTTGGAGCTGGAGAAAAGAGCCCTGAAGATAGTGGAGCGTCTCCTGGAGGACAGTGTGGCTGAGGACTTCCTGGTGGACTGTGTATGTATCATCTGAATTTAAATGCAGTCTATGGTGTCATCTCAGTTCACTTTTGCTAGAGACTGACAGAACCCTCAGCTCACAGCTCACCCCTAAATTGTCTAAAATAAGTGAGACATCTGCTAGACACGGCACAAGCCCTGAGACTGTCCATGGATTGAAGTCCTGGAGAGTAATGCCCACCTGCTCCTGTGTTCCTTCTTCCTGTCATTACCCTGGTTTGGTCCTATAACTCTTATGTCACTGCCTAGCCATTCTAATGTGATCCTGTCATTTCCAGTCCATTTCCATCCTGACTAATTAACCTTTTTCATGTCGACTGTGACAGTGTTATATCCAGAGAACATGGGTCATCCTCCAAATGATTTCCCCTGTCAGACTCTGATATGTGACGCTTCTCACCTTTAAGGCCCTTCATACGTAGCCCCTGTGTATCTTTCTGAACTCCTTCATATCTACACACCCTCCCATCCTCTCATCCTCTTTGATTCTCTTCTGCAATCCAGCTCAAATGACCATCTGCCCACTTGAGTACCATGGATTCTTGAGCCTTCAGTTATTTTTTCCCCCGCCTCTGGGACTCTCTCCCACAAGACAATATTGACTCCTTTCCCATCTTCAAATCCCAACTGAAAATACACGTTTTCAAGCTTGGGTAAGGAGCTCGGACATCGTGAGGGAGCTCAGAGTAGAGCCGCTGCTCCTTCGCATCGAAAAGGGGTCAGTTGAGGTGGTTGGGCATCTGATCAGGATCCTCCTGGGTGCCTCCCGTTAGAAGTGTTCCGGGCACTAACACTGGTAGGAGGCCCCGGGGCAGACCCAGAACACACTGGAGGGATTACATATCTCATCTGGCCTGGGAACACGTTGGGGTCCCCCAGGAGGAGCTGGAAAGCATTACTGGGGAGAGGGATGTCTGGGGTGCTTTGGTTGGCCTGCTGCCCCCACGACCCGGCCCCGAATAAGCGGATGAAAATGGATTGATGGATGGATGGATATTCATTGACGCACGTGCATTTCAAGACATATATTTGTTCTGTAATAGTGGAAGCAGAGAATGAGAACATTTGCGATGTTTTCATTCACCACACATTATAAGAATACCATGGAAACAAACATGCTGAGCATCTTTTTCTGTCTTCACAGGCGAAGTTCATTGCTCCTGCTAATTATAAAGATACTGTAGAGGAGAGATCCATTGCTAAAATGTGTGGTTATCCCATCTGCGCAAATAAACTTGGAAAGGTAAGAGCCTTTTACAAAAGACTTAACAATCCTATTCAAGTATAAATAAAACAGTCTCTCTCGTGTTTTATGCTTCAAATCTTACTTAGTGTCACTGTTTATTTTTTAGATCCCAACTCAACAGTTTAAAATTTGTACAAAGACCAACAAGGTGTATGACATCACAGAGCGCAAGGTAAGTGCTGCTGTGTGTGGATTTAAAAAAATATATTTTACTTTTGAAGAACAGTCAAGATAAAGATTACTGTTGTGTTTCTCTCTTGTGATCAGTGTTACTGTAGCAACTTCTGCTACAAAGCCTCAAAAGAGTTCGAGCTGCAGATATCAAAGACACCTCTGTGGCTCAGGCAGCATGAGAGGTTTGTGTGCTGTTCACGTCTCTGTCCTAAATCATAACCATGAACTGATCACTGAATGTTATTATTTTCTACGTATTAAGCGTGTTTACTTTCTTTCTCTCTCGCAGTCCTCCAGAAATTAAACTGATGAAGAAAGGAGATGGGTATGTATTTGCTTCAGTGCCTCTATGTGAATATTTTAAATACTAACACATTGAAAATGGGGCAGTACGGTGATGCAGTGGTTAGCATTGTCACTTTACCTTCTGTGCAGAGTTTGCATGTTCTCCCCGTGTCAGCGTGGGTTTTCTCCGGGTACTCCGGCTTCCTCCCACAGTCCAAAGACATGCAGGTTAATTGGTGACTCTAAATTGTCCGTAGGTGTGAATGTGAGTGTGAATGGTTGTCTGTCTCTATGTGTCAGCCCTGTGATAGTCTGGTGACCTGTCCAGGGTGTACCCTGCCTCTCGCCCAACATCAGCTGGGATAGACTCCAGCCCCCCGCGACCCCTAACAGGATAAGCGATTACAGAAAATGAATGAATCTTACAGTGTTTAGATGTTTGGCATTCTAAATGTAAGACAGGTTTTATAATTGATGGACTAATTCAATGTAACCGCTCTGTTCCAGCGGGAGTTCTGGTGAGGAGGTGCTGCTGTCAGAGAGGCGTCTCCAAGAGGAGGACGTCGAGAACCCACTTGCTGCTCACCCCGAGGATCCTCACAGCTCTCAGCAGGGTCCTGCTGGAGACGGCCACAGTGAAAGCAGTGACATTGAACAAGAGCAGGACTTTGTCTCCAGCGTGGTCTCCCGGCAGCAGGGACCCAGAGTGCACTGGGGCGACCTGCCGAAACGTACAGACGAAGACAAGAGAGGTGAGCGAGGGAAGATGGGGAGGCAAAAGAAACAGAAGAGAGAGGGAGGTGAAGAGGAGGTTGAGGGTCAGAGTCAGTGCGCAGAGAGAGGGGAGAAGTCACTTTCGTGTAAAACAGAAGCTGGAACTGACGCTGAAAAATGGCTGCACTCAGCTAACACAGACAAACCTAATGGAGAGCAGGTGCCAGAGGAGAGAGGCCTGCCTGATGCTCCCAGTGTGGACGAGGCTGCAGCTCAGCTGAATTTGTGCACTTTATCTGAGACAGCTGCTCAAACTGCTCCCCCGCCTGCTGACTCAACATCCACACAAGCACAACACACACATTTACTCACTTCTCCACTGTGTGAGGACTCAAACAGCTCAGCAGAAAGCAAACATCTCCCGTCTTCAGCCCTGATCAACACGAGTCAGGACGGCCACGACGCAGCATTAACCAGCCAGCCAGGCCTTAACATCACCCAGGTGGGTATGAGCAAGAGAGGGGCGGCAGGGCTACGAGATCTGCTCAAGAAAAACACAGCTGGAGCAAAACCCGACTCCGTCCGACTGAATCTCCTCGAGTGCCTGAGAAGAACGTTAAAGGACTGGAGCACAGACGAGACCCTGAAGTTCCTGTACGGCGCTGATCATTCTCTCGGCTCACCTTATGCTGATGTGAAAGAAGACAAAGAGGTGGAGGAGAAAGAGGAGGAGCTGGATGAAGACGACCTTGAGGATGAGGTGACCAATGAGGATGCAGAAGAGGTTGATGCTGGGGTGCAGAAAAGACCGTCTGCCACACCTCCAGACTACAAGACGCTGCGGACGGAGACCCAACAGCTGGAGCTGAGAGTCAGGGAGTTTTATAAGGGGACCTGGACTGTACCTGAGGAGGTAGAGGAGCCGCATGGAGACGAGGTGAGTGAAGGAAATAGAGAAAAGAGAGGAGAGTGGTGAATGAAGGGCCTTGTTATAAGAGTCAAAGGCCACATAGAGGCGCTATATAGAAAATATGTTGTGTAAACATATGTGATTGGGACAGTAGTAAGTGTGTTTATGTACTTGAGGTCAACTCATCTCGTTTGTTTCCCCACAAGGTGACAGTCCAAGACCAGAGCAAGAAGGACCCAGCCCTGCCACTCGTTGACTCTCATGCTCAGCACCTCATCCAGAAACGAATCACAGTGGAGAAGCTCACCAGCTGGTGAGTGTGTGTTCTTATTTGTGTGTCTGAATGTGTGTATAAGGATGCACGATAATGTGTGTATTAGCAAGTAGAGGCTTTAAAATGAATTATTGACAGGCCAGTGATGCTTTAAAGAGACAGTTATAAATATAATTGTCATATTTGCTGAAACTGAAACTGTGTTTCCATAAGGCACAAATATGTTTAGCGGCTCCTTCGCAGGTTTTTAAAAAATTATTTTTGGCTCTTTTGACAGTTAAGGTTGCTGACCCCTGTGCTAGACTCTACAACAACCGAAGAAAAACAACCAATTCGAGCCGAGGAGTCTCTAACATAGTGTCAGTCACATCAATCGATGCTCCTGAACTGTGGTCCAACTGTCAAACTAGGCAGCCCTGATCAAATATGAATCGAGGTTCAGTTACTGCGTTGCCTATTTCTCATCTCAGATGTTTTCAGAAACATATTTTAGTGTACTGTTTAGCTGTAACATGAGAGCGTTTGCTCCGGCTCGTGGGCTATGCTTGGTTTTCAGCTCCAGTGTTCCCAACAAGGGGGACGGGTCACAAAATGTCACATTTTACAGCTAAACAGTACACTAAAATATGTTTCTGAAAATGTTGGAGGTGAGAAATAGTCAGTGCAGTAACAAAATCTTGATTTACATTTGATCAGGGCTGCCTAGATTGACAGCAGTTCACGAGCAGTGATTGACATGATTAACAGCAGCGTTACAGACTCCTCAGATTATCTGTCTCAAGTATTACTGTGTGAATATAGTGACAGGTTTTTTAATAAAAGTAACCAACTACAGCATTAATAGCACAAATTTATTGACAGTAAAAATGACAGTTTTTCTGTTGTATGTGTCTTTGTCCCTCATTTTTTTATCTCTGTGTTGTGTTGCAGTCTCAAAAACATTGTCGGCCCTCTGCGTCTCGCCATGAGTGACATCTCCACTGACCTGAACAACCTGGTCCGAACATTCAGGTCAGTGCAGCACACGCAAACACACACTCTTCTCTGCAGGTCTGGTTGCATAACACCACACAGTCATACTCTTTCTTTTTGGTCTGAACATTTGAGCACGCTGACGAGGCCTAAAATCTGTCACAAAATCAGCCTTTTAACTGTAACTTTTAACATTTTGAAAGACAAAAACATGGTGACGGATCACATCAACATATTTAATTAATTAATACTCTACATGCAGTAGGATGACCGTCTACTGCCTCACTGCTGCAGCGTTTCCCCTGTGTGTAGAGACATCCTATTATATTAATGAGATGGGGATGTAACCCGACTTTATAACTGCAAATTTGTCAGGTACACCCCTCCATTAGGTTTGTTGTGCTTTCTCAAGAGTTATTCTGGCATTTTGTCATGTCCTCATATTTTTCTTTACATAATATAGACTTCATTCTAACTTCAAATGGTAATAATGATCAAATTATTATTAACATTTTGCTTTGTGCATCATTGAGATGTTTATATTTCTCCAGATCGTGCATTGAGATGACAAATCCATCATCCAGTGTTACCTGTAAACAAATACATCCATCTTCCTGAGATCTCTGTAATATTCTTAGAGAAATAAGAGCCTTAAACTTGTAATAAACAAATGGATTATAGTTTAATTCTACAACATTGTGGTGAGGTTTGTGAAGAACTCTGGTGCCTCCTACAGGTAGGAGTCAAACATGACAACAATCCGAAGACTTTTTTTTTTTTTTACAGCAGACACTTGTCATGTCACAGCAGTACAAGCACAGGTGAAATTATTTATATTTATTTAGTCTTTATTCTGTTTAGGAGCTTTTGTTCCTTCATATTGTGCCCGATGGCTCACTGGGACACTTGAATATAACAGAGCCATCGTTAATGTGAATAATAACACCTGTGCTTTACTTTGTGACGACAATCAGAATCAGAAATACTGTGTTGATCCCTTTGTTTTAGTCACTCTGATGTGAAGAATAGAGAGCTATAGGAGGTCAGAGTAAGAGTATGAAATAGAAGTAATAAAATAGAAATAAAAATGTGTATTAAAGTCAAAATGTCTGCTGTTAAAGAGGTTTACTGTCTCACTACATTAATAACACATATTCAGTCTTTTCGGCTTATTCGTTCATGATATATCAACACAGATGTTTAGTACGTGTGGCTTTTTACTCGACTGTTTCTCAGTGTCATCATGACATTTTTTGGCTTGTTAAGAGTAAAAAAAAAAACACTGGCCCAATCTGCTTTAGATAAATATAATAAATCAATGTATACAGATACAAGTAGAAAACACTTACTGAGTGTTAAAGGTGTTAAAGTGAAACCCAAAATCGAAAATATATGTTTCAGAAATGGTTGCAGCAGGGAGTACCATCATATTTCCACCATAACGTGATGCAAAAAAGGCATCAAATGAAGTGACTTTTCTTGTGGAATTTCTTGTGGGAGAACCACTGGATCACAACTCGTAGAAAAAACCCCTGCTCACTGTTAAACTTGCTTAAATAATGATTTTAATAATGCAACATTTCAGTGACTAGACCTTCATCATGTTTTGCCTGATGAAGTTCTAGTCACTGAGATGCTGCAGCATAAACATCATTATTTTTGCAAATTAGACAGTATGCTTTTTTTTTTCCTCAAGTTGTGTTCTGCTCGTCCCTCTCCTACACACCTGTTTGGAAATAGATGTGCGAAGTGTTCCTTTGTTCTTAGAACCCCCAGATCTCCTGCTTAATATGTGTCCATATGTGTTTATATGTCCCCCCCAAATTAAAAAAAAAAAAATATGCTCTTGCCTTTTAAGATGATAAAAGGTATAACTTTGCCCACTCAAGTGGGTGGAACAAGAGAGATGTCAGTGAAGCTCAGTTTGCTCACGGCAAACACAAATTGTTCGTTTTGTGGTTTAAAGGTTCAGTGTGTGGGATTTATTGGTGGAAATGGAATAAAATATAATTAGTGTGGTTTCCTCTGTATATAATCACCTGAAAAGAAGTTGTTGTGTTTTTGTTACCTCAGCATGAGCTGTTTATATCTACATAGGAAGCAGGTCCTCGTCCACACAGTCTGCCATGTTGCACCAATGTGTCTCTACAGTGGCCTGGCACAGATAACCCAAACAGTTGCCCGAGGTCCATTGTCATATTTTCATTAGCCACTGCTGACAGTTAAAATCACAGGGTCGTTTTTTTTTTGTTTGTTTGTTTGTTTTGGTTTTTATGTCTGCATCGTAAGTAATCAGAGAATATGGGTGAGCGCACTTTAGCAGGCGCTGGGCTAGCAGCCTGTCGACAAAGAGCCAAAGGAGAAACCATGATTTTTTTTTTTATGTGAAACTGCTTTATTCAGTGTTTTTACCGGTTTTTAATCACCTGGTCCGTTTGTTTTAGAGAGGAAGAGACCTCTGTGGATAATTCAGCTCCTGGTAAAAACCTCCTGAACAATGAACACTGAAGGAATTCTAACCAGGAGTTAACGCTTGGCTCAGAGGAGAACTTTCAGCTCGTTGCAGTCGCCAATACTCACCACCACATGCCATTAAATCCTTCACACTGCTCCTGTAATTGAAACATAATGTTGCATCTATTACATAATATAAGTGTAATAAATATTTTCTTGCCCAGTGGTAGTCAGTGTAGCTGTTAATTACAACAGTGTACCAAATTGAACATTTCCTGCCATAGAAGCACTCTGCGTTCCCATTGGCTGCTGAGGATGTTTTCTACAGCAGTGCTATTAAATCACTGTGCAGTGAGTAACACCTCCAGCGTCCTGCTTCCAGGAATTCTCTTTTCTGCTGTCAGAGGCCCTGCGGACAAGAGGCTGGAACCAAAGAAAATACACAGCGCTGTCACAGAAACATTCATCACTGCACTATTGCAGGCAGTGTTTGTGGAGGCCGCTCTGGCCTTGTGCACATTTTGTTTTCCTCATTTTCTTATCATCAGAATCAGGTGATTTTGACACCTGCCTGTAGAGATGGTTGCTGCTACATGGAGTTCTGTGGCTGCAACATGTAGACAAAGGCCTTGTAAATCTTTGAGTTATGACTTACCTGTTGCTCACTTTGTTTTTTTTTTTCTTTATAACCTCGCAGGTTCACCAACACAAACATCATCCACAAAACTCCAGAGTGGACCCTGATCGCCGTCGTGCTTCTCCATCTGTAAGTTTATGGTGTGTCTGTGTGTGAGTGTGTGGATGCACTGTGACAGCTGGACAGTCTGCTCCTCAGCTGTAGAGGAGTTAGAGGGAATATAAAAATGATAAGGAAATCAAGGGCCATTGTTTCCAAGGAAATACGCCCAGTCAGCAAACTTGAAACCACTGTTCTTCACTGCCAAGATGTGTGCAGCCGTTTGAAGTGAAATGAAGTCATAGTGACTGACAGGTAACTCGCTGATTGGACAGTTTGGGCATTTGTCATCCTCCGTCGTAAGGACCCACATGGAGAAATCAAATTCCTGACAGAAGTTTGATGTGTGTATTTATGTTCTGTGTTGTCACAAAGAGCTCATGAAGAAACGTCATTAGTATTAGACTGCAGATCGACTGAATGTCATGGAAAACAACTAACAGGCAGAGAAAGGATCAAAGGGTGGCGTCTTGTACAGTAATGATTCAGGGCTTAATATTACTCTGAGATCTGTGTCACATACTTTCTAATAGACTTACGAAGTGACAAAGTACACAGTCAAAAAGCTTTTTAATCAGGGAAAATGTCTGCGCTGACGTGAATATGTGTTACCATAGCGCCAAATGATTAGCATAAATTGGTTATACACGGCCTTATACAGATCAGTTACAACATCACAGATGGAGTTCCTGATCAGCAGGTGGGTATTTTAATAGTTTAGCTTTTTATTTGAAGACAGATATTCGCACATCCAACTGTCTCAGATGCAGGTGTTGGAAAATATCACTTGAGTCTTTGAACACTTCTGACAAAAGTCCAGTAGGACTGACATATTAGTGTTAAGACATAAGAGACTTTTTTGTCATTGTAAAAAATACAACAAAACTTCTTTGGTGACCATCAGTCCAGCAGCAATAAGGAACATAAAAAAGGATTTAAAAAAACTAGAAATATAATTAAAAAAACTCTATAATAAGTAGAAACAAATGTGAACACAGTAAAATGACACACAATGTTGAAATATAGAGGATGAATATAAATAAGGGTGGGTATTGCACAAAAGTATATGAACTCTTGTAATGTACATAAATACGAGTATATATAAATATGTACAAAATAAGGCATATATTGCAGCAGATTGAAAGTGCACTGGTGCTACAGTGTATGAGAGCACCGAGCCACTGCGTCTATGCGTGCAGCCATCTTGGGTCAATTTACTAACAAATTGTGAAGCTTAGCAAGAGCAGCATGCGGGATTTTCTGTTCAAAGACTCAGGAAGTTTAGCTTTTAAATCACATACCTGCCACCATAAAATCCTGTGGACTCTGCTTGTGGACCGAAACCTGCCTTTTCAAGCAGTCTCAGTTGGGTTTGATTGACAGCTTTCACACCAGCCCAAACGAATCATACTGACCAAGTTTCCAAACCAAATAGGTGATAAAGCACCCTCAGTTTGTTTATGATATTTTGTGACTTTTGATAAAGCCGATCTAACCCTTTAAAACACCAAGGTCAAAAAACAACTAACTGATCGAGGCAGCGGTGGGCCAGCAGTTCCCATGTTTTGTGAGGTAAAATAACTGTTCCCGTCGAAGGAGTCTGGCTTTAAAAAGATCTTACATAACGGCTTCAGTTCCCTGACAGAGAGGGCTGTCTGACGGCAGGATAAAGCGGTGAAGATATTCTAAACGCAGCGTCCATGCAAACTGGTATTGATTTTTCTAAATGGCTGCACAGCAGTACACTGCTTAGCTTCTGTGTCGGTACTCCTGCCTGCTTCTCCACACAGGGGGGCTTGCCAATCACCATCTGCTTTAGGCAACACACTGACTATGGATCAGTACCTCATACAACTCCACTTAAAAACCTGAACCATCCCTTTAACAAAGTGACGCTAAAATCAAAGCAACACAGCAGCGTCTGCTACAAGTAAATGATCCTAACAGTGACTTTGATTCACTGTCAGCGTTAAACCTTTCATTTTGACAAGATGCTGTATGGCGTGGCATTGTTTTTAGGTCATGCCATATGGTGTCTATGTGTGTGTTTGTGTCTCTGCGTGTGTTTGTGTGTGTGTGTGTGTGTGTGTGTTGCTGGCAGTTCATGGACAGTTCCGTGCTGCTCCCGCCTAAGTACACACAGACGCCTCATGGCCTTATCTCCACCTGATTGCCCCTCTCCAGATCCGTGATGCAGGACAGAAAGCACACACCAGCAGCCTTGTACACGTTCTAGTTAAACACACACACACACACACACACACACACACACACACACACACACACACACACACACAGTTCCTCTGTATACATCCAGGCGAAATGAGCACTTTAAATTGCCCCGGCTGGGAAAACTTTCACCTGATGCCCGCCTGACTTTGATTTATGACCACCCCAGTGACCCCAGGTCAGTTTGCATCAGTATCATAACTTACATTGTGAGCTCTCTTGAACCTAACAAAAGAATACAGTAAGTGTTGTGCAGCTTGACGGGCAGTAGGTGACACAGATCCATAACTCTTAAAGCAGGGGAGCCCTGTGACTGCAAACTCTGTCCTTAAAGAGCGCTGCAGGCAGCAGCAGTGACAGTCTGCAATATAAGCACTCTGGGCATGTTCACACTGTCAATTTAAGTCCACTAAAAGTGTTTGTTTTTGCCACTGACAGGCTCAGATTGTTGTTATAAGTGTCTGACAGTAACATGGAAAGGATCCCTACAGAGACTGACCTTCATGTTTAACACATACTATACAGGATTTTTCTAAAAAACAATCTATAGGGTCATACAGACGGATCACTTATGACCCTTTAGAGTGTGACAGTGCATTTTTCTAAAGAGACTCTGCTGTCTGCCAGTATTTCCTTATTTCCTTCTTATTTTACATGTTCAGGATGTTTATGATTGTGCACCCCCACAGCACTCAGGTGAGGTCAGGGCTGAGTAAAAGGTAGCGACCAGGTGCCAGACTGTAAGCAGCAGACATCAAAGAGACATGGAGTCAACAAACCACAAACACAGCGAGGTGCAACACCAAACAAGAGTCAACCTGAGGTCAACTTTTACTTTTACTTTTGCTGGTGAGTGTGTTTGCAAACAGTAACAGACAGTCCTGCATGGTATAGCTTTAAGAGTATGCTCCGTTACGTTCAACCCGAAACAGCCCAGAAATCAGCATCGTCAAACCCACCAGACTCCATTTAAAAAATGATTAATTTTAGCGTGTATAGAGACAACATATTTTCACATCTAACTAGGTGGATTAAGGATTTATTTCAACCAAACCTGAGTTGGTGACTGTTGGAACAGAGGAAAGGCGAAGCAAGACCTTTTTGTAAGTTGTATTTTGGTTTCTGTTGACCTTAAATGACGTGTGTTTTATTATGGTAAAATTACTGTTTATTTAAATGGAGTCTGGTGGGTTTGACGATAGCGATTTGGAGGCTGTTTCTGGGTAAACAAAAAGGTTTCTTACTGTTTAACAAAAAACGTCTTTCTCAGATTGACCCTTTCTATGATATTGTCAGACACTAACAATCTGAGCCTGTCGGGGACAAAAACAAAAACTTTATTGGTTGTACATTGACATGGCACAAACACCCCGAGCTGCTTCATTCTCGCTTCATACTGGACCAGTTTTAAAAATTGTCGTTCCCCTTAGGCACGTAGACACAAAAACATTAGAAAAAACATCTTATTGAAAAAATACCGAATTTCTCCGTTAAGTAAAATGACATAAATTAGGTTGTGAAGTTGAGATTCTTGGAGTTATTCAGCTAAATACAATGTCTTTGAAATTCCAGTTTGGGTTGTATGAAATATATTTTACGTAATTATCCGACACAAATGCTCGCTAATCTTTTGGGTTGTGACAAAACGTCTTTGACCCGTGTGAGGGCGACAAAGGAGACGAGATTTATCATCTGTGTACTTTGGCTTCGACCTGATTGTGAGTGTCCTTTGATGCTGAGGAATAAATGTTTAAAACCACTGATTTTATCTGATGACCCACTAAATGAACTGTTTTTATTACATGTTTAGATATTGCCAGTGGTTGCATGACGAGCCACATGACGGCTCATCATCGTGACAGTTGGCTTTTATTTGATCCGACTTTGATCACCGGCCCCTTCCAGAAACATTTCTTCTCTTTGTCACACGTCCCACTGGTACTCTATGATTTCATTAGTTGCCATTTTAACTTCAAGCTTCTCCGTCCTTCCATTCCTCCACCATGAATAATTTGGTGTGCTGCCTTATCTATCTGCTGCATGGCAGCTGTGGGGCTAGTCTGGCCTCTTTTGTTCAGGCCAGCTGAATAATGGATGGCCCCCCTGCAACACTAGACCCTGGGGTGAACCGGAGATTAACCAGCAGTGCACCTCCACACAGGTAGACAGGACAGGTAGAGGGGGAGGGAGGAGGAGGGGGACGGGGGTTAGAGAGGTGACGGAGATCAGGTGGAAGGTTACAAACGGTGGATTTAGAGCTGGAGGTAAACACTCTTTACATAGGGCTGTTGGTCTGTGCTGATTTCATAGATGATGACATGGTTTCTGTACAGATGTGAAACTCAGTGGCATAATGACACTAAGATGCCAGTTTATTAGGTACACCCAGCTAAAGTGAATACAGTCTGATACAGCAGCTGCAGCTCGCCTTCTGGTGTGTGTAAGTCATTGTAGGTTGTCAGAGACGATTAATAAATGTGCTTGTTTTTGAGGTTTTATTACAAGTAGTGAAGTTCAGATGTTGCTGGATGATTCGGGTCATCATGGAGTGTGTGTGCATGCCCACATGTATCCTGGTTTTCATCAGTTCTTTGGTGTGTCCTGGTTGGAGGGGGCACATGTAAATATCCAGACCTGTTGCCAGAAGAAAACATAAGCATTGGAAGCATGGACACGTGACATTTGTCAAAATGATGCACCTCAGATTGACTGTATATGAGCTGAGTGTCTCATCAGGAGCAGCAGACCGCTGTCTGAGACAAGCTTTGTTTTTTTTTGTGACGTCCAGCTGTGTTTGTGGCGACAGCAAGTGAGTAACTAAAGCCAAAACATGGTCTTTTTCTGACTGTAACCAAGTGTTTTTTGTGCCTTAATGTAACTACACGTTAACCACAGTGTTGCCAAAACATTAAATTGAAAATGGAACCATAAAGTTTCAACATATTCACCACGTAAGACGTACAAATGTAACATAGTGCTACTTATCAATCGAGATTGTTTTTGTGTGAGTTGCAAGTTCATGTGGGAATTATTTTTTTCTACTGAGCTACACCGACAAACTGAATCACTGTGCAAAAAGAAGAGTACATCTACCGCTTGATCATCTAGCATCACCACACAGAGCCGAGTGCCATCTAGTTCCATTATATTGGAGGGAAGGCAGACATCTCTACGGTTGATATCTCCAACACTCAGCAACTCACACCAAAACAATCTAGACTGATAAACAGCACTACAGGTAAAAGGAAAAATATGTGTTTTTAATTTGGGGGTGGACTGTCCCTTTGAGTCTCGAAACCAGGACACTAATGTGCCTGTAAACACACTCTGGTAAACAGTGAACAGAGAGGAGTATTATCTGGATAACTGCAGAGCAGGAACTAGAACCCCCTAAAATCAAGTGCGTGAGCTGATTTGTTAAAAGATGTGATTTGTGTTTGACTCATAAGTTTTCCATATGACTCAGTAAACCTGTTTCTTTGAGAGCGACATGAACAGCAGCTGCTCAGCAGCACTTTATAACAGAGTGTGACAGAATTTATGGCTCAGATAAGAACTAAATAGCTTGATAATAACTTCACATTCATTCAGTGTTTGGGATGTTACTGTGACAGCAGCAGCCTGCAGTTAGTGTGTGTGTGTGTGTGTGTGTGTGTGTGTGTGTGTGTGTGTGTGTGTGTGACTGTGTATAACTTTGTGTAACTTTGTGTTTCAGGTTGGCAGAAGTGTCTCCAGTTGTGCGAGAAGCGCTGGAGACGCGAGCATCAGTGGAGCATTTGAACACACTGATGGAGGAGCTCGGTCTACAGGAGCAGGACCTTCTGAACTTGGTGCAGCTGTTTAAAACCCCGACACACTGACACACACACACACACACACACACACACACACACAGATGGACATATGACTAGTAAATATACATAAATAAAGAAATATGCAGGTATCCAGCATTTTCTGTAATGTTTGTTTTCCACAAATAAAATTGGTTGTAATAACTTTTGAAACCAAAGCTCACGTCTTTTTTATTGTATGTGTTCACTCCTCATCCAGGAAACAGGAGCGCAGTCTGCAGCAGTGTAACGAAGTGCATTTACTCAAGTACTGTACTTAAGTACAAATATGAGGTACTTTCTTCTCATGCCACTTTCCACTTGTACTCCACGACAGTTCAGAGGGAAGTATTATCCTTTTTACCTCATGACATTCATTTAACAGATGTTCGGGGTGGGAATCACCAGAGACTCCACGATACGATATTATCACACTACTTTAGTCACGATATACAATATTATTGCGATTTTAAACATGTTGCGATATGCTGAGTGTGGTGAGAAAATATAATGGATATATTGAGATTTACTACCTGTTTTCAACTGTAAATTATGTCCCCAAAGAAAAACTGTTTTCTCTAATAAGAAATAAAAGGCAACTGATTATATTATTCAAGTAGGCTACCTTAAGTTTAATTTGTATTTATAATATTGATCATTTATATATATTATAAAAAAATCAAGACTTGGCACGTTGTGATGATACAAAATTGTCACACAAAAATATCGCGATACTATGCTGTATCGATTTTTCCCGGTCTCAACAGACTTAGCAACATTTTTATATAAAAACAGGTTTTTTTGTCTTTTTTTTTGACATATTTTGTTAAATAAGTAAACAATATGGCCAAGGATTTGTCCTGTATGTGTTAAAAAGGCATTTTTAAAAGATTTTAAATGAACTTTAATGTTTTAATTCTGAGGTTTGTTATATTTGTTGTATAAAAAAGGTGTCGCTTTGCGCTCTGGATAATTGTGACGGCATTTCACACTAATGTTTTTTAATTTTTCAAACTAAAAAATCAATCTATTAATGAAGAAAACAATCAGCAGATTAATTCAGAATGAAAATAATAATTAGCTGATAGTTAAAAATGAGCTCCACCTGCTTTTACATTAATGCCTGAACAATAATAATCTGATGATACAACAGTGTAACAGTCACAACATTTTTTTTTTTACTTTAAAGTACATTTCTTCTGATTATACACTCTTCAGTAAAGGATCTGAAAACTTCCTCCAGCGCTGCCCTGCAGGCTGTTTTTGCGTCGCAGCATTACTGTACACATTATTGACACAATCTGATATGCGCAAATCAGATCCTTGAAGTTTTAGAGCCGTGGATGTTTAAATAAATCACACCCAGCTTTTCCCGGTGAAAACGCCATGTGGACACGCTGGAGCTGGAGGAGCTGCTGCTGCCATAAAGTGACGTTATTCCTGCAGACTTCCTTCACATGGAGCTTTATGGCACCATAATGTCATTTGTTATATGGGTAAGTTATCAATGCGTGTGTCTGAAAATGTTTGGTTTTGACCAGGTGGCGCGCGCAACGAAACGTTTTTCCTATTTAATGGTGGAGATGTAACTTTGACCCTGTCATGCAGATTGGAGACGTGATTGATGGGCCTGCGTGGCTCAGCACAGCTTCTCGTTTTTTACAACGTACCTGTAATCAGTGGACAGAGGCAGAGAGGGGCTTTAAAAATGTTTTCAAATGTGTTATAGTGTGGATAAAAAATGTAAATGTTTTCTCATCATGTCGAAAATAATTAATGTAGAAAGACTGAAATAAAAGGTTTGTTAATTCTTAACTGACAGCGCTCCTAAAGTTAATATCTAATCCCTTTAAATTGACTAAATGAAAAAGCAGGTTTTATAGAATTTGACCTTTTAAAAATGATACTTAATTAAAAAAAAATCTTAAAAATGCAGCTTTTGGAAACCAGTGTTTACAGGGTGAATGCAACGCTTTTTAATTTTAATAATAAAATAAAAATACACCCGATAAATACATTTTATTTCCATAAATTCAACCAGAATATCTCAGGCTAAATAATTAACTACATTAAACAATCATAGGGGCAACGCAACAAACAAAAATAAAATAAAACACGACCATATAAATAGTCAGAGTACATTCAAAGTGCAGTATTTCATGCCGAAGCTCATTTGAGTCCGTGCTGCGTCTCCTTGTGCCTCCTCAGGTCCACTTTCCTCTGGAAACCTTTCCCGCACAGGTCGCAGCCGAAAGGCTTGAAGCCCGTGTGTTTCCTGCTGTGCGTGATGAGGTTGGAGCTCTGACTGAAGGCCTTCCCGCACACCTGACACTTGTGCGGCTTCTCACCTGCAGCAGTGAGGAGAGCGCACAGTTGTGGGTAACAGTGTTTGGCACTTTTACGCATTACGCACGATGAGGCGTTATAAAAAAAAGTGACTTTCAGTTTGTGCAGTGTCTCACCTGTGTGGATGAATGTGTGCTTTTTCATGTCTGACTTTTGGTGGAACCTCTTCCCGCAGTACTGGCACGGATAAGGCCGCGTGTCTGAGTGGATGAGCAGATGCGTGGACAGCGTGGAGGAGCGCTTGAAGCTTTTGCCGCAGATTTTACAGCTGAAGCTCCTCTCCTGTAAAACATTTTAAAGGTCAGTGTTGAAGGCCTCAAATATTAAATGTAACAGCACAAATACAGTAAAAGTCAGACTGTTTTAATGGCAATGTGGTGGTAGAAAACGCGACCCGGGGCCTTTGAGTCCAGGATGTGGGCCTGTGGGTTCATAAAACAGCCTGTGCTATGTCTGTCTCCAGTTTGGGGCCTACCTGTGAGTGAACCGCTCTGTGCTGATCCAGGCTCACTGCGTGCCCGAAGGTTTTCCCGCAGATCCCGCACTCAAACGGCCGCGTCCCGCTGTGTGATCGCCGCACATGAACCTCCAACCCGTGAGGCGTGGAGAACACCTTTGGAAAAATACACCGATTACATTTTTACTTCGACATCGAGCTAATGAGGGGATGAATATATATACTGATCGCACTGTCACACATTTTATGTCTAAAATGATATTTAGATTAAACTTTAAGATAAGAATATAATCTGCATATGATTTCAAAATCATCTCAGCATACTCAGAAATATCAGGACTGTTATGTTACACCTCAGTAAACGCACCTTGCAGCATTTAATGCACTTATAGGATCCATTTGACTCGATGTTCGAGCAGATGAACTCATTTTCAGACTTGATTTCCGCACCGCGCTGCTTCTGCTTTAAATCCACATACAGCTCGTCTCCATCCCGCATCCTGCAGATCTGATGGGCCGTTGAAGAAAAGTCCTGGTAGCATCCGGATACCGGCCCTCGCTGTGCGTAAAGCGGCTCAGCGCCGCCGTCCTCTGCACCGTAGATGCTGGCAGGGGAGTGAGGCTCCCTGTGGCCCTGGATGTGTCGATGGTACGGCCCCTGGACCAGATGCCTCAGCTCGGAGCCGGAGTACGCCGTCCAGGAGTAAGGAAAGAGCGGGATGTTGAAGTGGTGGCTGTCCTCCGCCGCTGGAGTGGAGCATTTCTCCGAATCTGGAATTGAATTTGGATCCAGCATGAGTGGATATTCTTACTGATGAGTTAGAAATGCAGCTCATGGCGTGGCTTAAGATTAGATTATTTGGAAATTGCGTTGGGCCTGACTGGACATGACGTGCGTAAAAGTAACTTTAGACAAAAAAAACCCCCAAATGCCCGCGTTAAAATGCTACCTCATACATAAATAGATTTTGTGTACAAAAAAATACAATGACTGATGACTGACAAGATGTTTAATCATTTATTACAGTGAAATCAATTATTAAAGATTAAAAAGTGGGCCTGTCAGTGGACAGCTTATTTCGGGATGTCCCCATGTTGACTCCAGATAAGTCACACTTAATGTGCTTTATCTTTTCTCCAAGTCAACATCATCAAAACTAAAACACCAGTGTACGTGTTAAAGTGCTGAAAATGCTCAAAAGATTTTACGCACGAAAACTAATATGGATTTGTTTCAACTGTTGGAAACTAAAAATCTGAATACAGAGAAGCTCCCTGGTCTAATGTCACCCTGACGGTTCAAATCAACCTGACACTGATAAACTTTTCTGTGTCTTTTAATGCGTCTTTAAAACTTCAACTGTAGAAAAACTCTGGATGAAAACACACCTGGTGAGGAGGAGGGAGACGGGGGACGCCAGAAATCACAGTCTGAGGATCGGTCACACACGCTGCCTCCGCAGCTCAGCGGGGAGCTGGAGGACAGAGACCCCGGGGACAGCAGCCTGGACCCGGGGGACAGCCTGTCAGCGCCGGCGCTCACATCCTCCTGCGGCTCCAAGTTGGCCTCAAACTCCGCGTGAGCTTTGGTCTCTGATGACAGCAGAGGAAGGCAGTGAAACTGACTGTCTGTACAACATGTGGCTGTTTGTAGATAGAGCAAACTCTACTATGATGATGCGAAGAATCGCTTTTACTGACAACAATTTTCGTGCGTAATTACGCACAAGCGAACCTACCTGCGCACACGTGAGCCAGAATAGTGTCCAGTCTGTTGTAATCATCGTCCAGGTACCGGGGCTGGTGGTAGCTGTGGGCCCGTTTACTCTTGACCAGGAAAGACCTCGGCATGTTTTTAATCTCCTTCAAGTCGGTGCTGCTCAGGTCTGAAATCCTCCACTCCACTTGACTCCACTGCTCTCCACGCTGCTCTGACTTTATCTCTGGACAGATTGGAACACTATTGGTTGACAGGCGAGACGGCGTTGGGATTTTTGGCAGGCTATTACGCATGCGCAGGGAGGCCGTATCGTTTACCAGGTGTCGCGGGGCAGGTGGCCAAAAGCGGGACCACCGTTCCCCCGAAGCTGTCCCGGCAGATATGTGATTGGAGAGGACGTATTGTGTGTCTTTAATGGTACAGCTGTAAATGTGACACAGGCTGAATCACATAAGAGGAAGTTTACAGGGGTGTTTTGTGAGAGTTCGACTGAGGCTAAATCTTTATTATGTAAGCTGATGGTGTGATATGACTATTTTTAAAAGAGAAATACTCAAATTATTACCGAGATTTTATTTGTTTATACCGATAAAGAGTTTTTTATTTTATATATCAGTTGGTGCTCCAAGTTGGAAAAGCTGTTAAAACATCGCAAGTAATGAAAATAAATTAAAACCGAGATTGGATTTGTGCGTTTGCATGTCTGTTACATTCACATTACGCGCTTAAACTCTAAATTAATTGTTTAAAAACAGGTAATCTGGAGTCTCATCAAGCCAGATGATTCAAAAAACTGGTAACAAAATAATCTGTGATGAGACATAAAATGTGGATCCATGCAGGCAGAGCAGGCTGTGATGGATAATGACCTATTTGTTTGACTGGTTGTAAAGTGATCCTGTTAATGAGACGCGCACGGCCGCTCTGCACAACAGCCTGCTGGTGGGGAGCCGAAGTATCCCTTTACAGTTACACTGCTTCAGCTTACCCGCGCTGACTCCAGCCTTATTGTTTTACATCATTAAAGCCCCCTCCCGGCACAAACTGCGGCTCCAATTAGGCTGTCCACTGAAAGAAATACAGGACAGGATACACAGGTGCCAAGTGGAATATTGAAAATAAGACCAACTGAGCCACCAGGTAGGAAAAAAAAGTTTCAGCAGTAATCTGTAAGGCTCAAATCATAGCGAAGATTTGGGCTGTGTTCAAGGTCGGACCAAAGCAAAGCGGTAGGTAGCCTATCGATTTTTTTCCCCCCAGTTGTGGGAACAGAGTTTGTTTGATGCAGCTGCAACAAGTTTAAAGACCTGCAAGCAAAGCGCAGATAGCAGAGGCATAAAGCTGAAACACATGGCCCATACTCACAGCACTGACACTGCAGGTACTCTATCCCAGCTCTGAGGACAAGTCCTGAACTCTGTCCACATTTAGTCTGAGTGTCAGTCACAGGCTGCAGAGAGACACCACAAAAACCCTCTGCTCCTCATACTGAGACACACACA
Organism: Cephalopholis sonnerati; assembly: GCA_019142605.1. Classification (NCBI taxonomy): domain Eukaryota; kingdom Metazoa; phylum Chordata; class Actinopteri; order Perciformes; family Serranidae; genus Cephalopholis; species Cephalopholis sonnerati. The sequence goes on from JAGQAX010000010.1 coordinate 10,292,383, forward strand.
CACACTCTCACACACACACTCAGTCTAACCCCTCCCTCTCTCATGAAATAAATTTTCATGTTAGTCAGCCATGACAGTCAAACAAAAACACTGATTCATGTTTTGATAAATCCACCAGTGCCATAATCTTTAGACATTTGCATTGTACAAAAATAAATCCGTTTTCAGAGTTGATTTCCTTTCGTTATTACAAGACGTACAGCTCACACTGAAAGCCAGATTTTAAAGAAGTGACTCTTTATTTGCATAATTCTAAACACAAAATGTCTAATTTCTAAAAGTCATTTAACGTTAATCCACATTTCATGCCTGTGACTGGCGTTTTTACCTCTTTATCAGGCCAATGCTTTGATTAAAAGTTGGATTTAAAAGAGAAATTGGTCCCTTAAATCTGACCACACAGGATCTAGTTCTCACCTCTCCTCCCACTAATGTGCAGAGAGCTTTGACTTTTCATACAGAATGTGCAAAGACACAACGTCAGACATCGGTTTTCCTGTAACGTTAGCAGAATATGACACTTGAGCACAAGAAATTTTAAAGCCTATGTCCAATTATTTCTAAAATGTGGCATCCCACAAGTGCAACGTTTTCCTTAGATGCTCAATCACAACTCATGAAAGACTTCAACCAGATATTTACTTAAAAGCTTTTAGGTAAAAATACTCTAAACAAAACGTGATTGAGATTCAGATGCTGGCGATTATTCTCTTTAGAAACAGTGACAGAGACGCAGAGAAGGACCGCGTCGATGTGACAAAGTTTAAACTCAGAGTTCCACACTGACTCAGAACAGGAAACCAAACGCAGAGTCGAGAAGACGCTATCAGTGTTGCCACAGCCTCTTGTCTCTGTAACCCTCACCTCTTCCCCCACAGGCCTTGATTCTCGCTCTTTTAGTCTTACAGCAAGTATGTGATTGAAATAGAAGCCCAATCGCAGTGATCACAGCCAGGAGGGGGGAGGAGGAAGAGGAGGATGATGATGAGGAGGGGGTTCTTGTATTTGTGCTTTGCTTTTCGCAGCAGCGCTTGTCTACCTTGTCAAAGGTGCGGATCACAGTCGCGGGGTTAAATAAAGACTTGTGCTGGTGAGCCATGAGGTTATTTTCTCAAGCTCAACCTCGGGGCCCTTTCGGCCCTCGCGAGGATAGACAGAGGCTGCGGGGACTCCTCAGAGTTTTAAATACACCTGAGGCTGCAGCACTCACACCACATGTGTGTGAATGTTGACAACAGAGGCAGAGCGCACTGACAGCTTGTCAAAATGTTGACTTGATTTTGTCACAGTGCAGTCGAACCAAAATGGAAGGAGACTCTGTCTGCGTGTCCGTCTGTCCTTTGATTTTCTCGACAACTGTTCATCTGATTGATTTTGAACTTCGCAGGTGTGCTGCCGAGGACCCGAGGAAGTTCAGTATCAAATGTGAGCTACAGAACATGTTCGTTAGTAGTGAGAGGTGACCCCGACCCAATAAACTTTTACACCCCTACACTCTGTTGCTTGCTACAGAGCAATCAAGAGCAGATAAAGAAAGAGAGACTTGAGGATGTTACACTTGAGCAAACTCACACATTTCAAGCGTCAGTGATGTAACTCTCAGAATGAATGCTTTTGTTCCTGGAAAAAGCCGGACTTTCGACTTCTCTGAAGACATAAACTGTGTGAGCTTTTGCATCTAAACGACAGCGTCGAGTGTGAAGTTGTTTAGAAAAAGGAGTTCTTGATAAAGCTGCAAGCAGTGACACCAGCCAGAAGAAAACACTGGCATATGTTTCTGCAGACCACAGACATGTTACATTTGTACCTTTTATAGGTATCATATCAACGTTTCTGTAGTTCTGATTACATGTATGTGATCTGACTCTGTCGTCAGGAAGTGGAGGGTATGGTGGGTAGGAAGTCGACTCTGCAAGATGCAGACCACAGTGGACCACTGTCTGAGACCAAGAAACAACAACACTGGTTGTTTTTTAGCGAGACATCACTGTGTTTCCATCAGGGATCGTGCCATAAAGAGTGGTTTATTTCACCGAGACATCGATGTGTTTCCTGCCGGGATAGTGCCGTGAAAAGTGGCTGTTTTTTTTTTACCAAGACATCGCTGCATTCCCAGTGGGGATTGTACCACCAAAACTGGGCACCTGACTACCAAACCAACCAACCAAATCATGATGTTTTGCTGACCTTAACCGAATGTCTTTGTGTCTAAACATAACCACAAGGTAATCATAGCTTTGTTGAAATCTAAATAATGTAAAGTTTCAACATATCTGCTTCATAATAACGTACAAATGTAAACAATTGGGTTGGAAATACTTGATGTTCAAACAGGTACATTTTGAACAGGCACGTACACTAATTCAGTTTAAAGCAAGAGTGTGTAAAATGAGCTTAACAGCTAAATTTTAACATTTGCTCCCTGTGATAATTAGGGGATAATTATGCAAATCAGGGCTGGGCAATATATTGATTAAAACCACTGACATGTGAATAACATTGATCGTCTTGTTACAGTGCAATGTTCTGCTGGGAAGCCCTCGATCCTGGCATATATGTGGATGCTACTTGACGTGCTCCACCCACTCAAACACCGTTGCAAACCAAGTAAACTCCCTCATGGCAACGGCACTGGTCGATGGCAGTGGCCCCCCAGCAGACAAGGCACCATGCCACAAAAACTGCTCAGGCATGACCCGAGGAACGGGACAAAGAGCTCAAGGCATTAACTTGGCCTTCAAATACCTGAAGAATGTGCTGGTATCCCAGAGGTAACCCCAATCCATGGTGGGTCCTCCTTGGACCGGACTTAGCTCTGACCTGTCTGGGCATGGACAAAGGACCTCTGGAGGGTGTCCTTTGGTGTCTGGCATCAGGGCGTTACTTTCAGATCTTTTGAGTCCTGTGAGTTGTGAGGAGGGGTACCAGCACATCTTACAGATGTTTGATCAGATCAGGATCCAAGTAATCCCGGAGGCCAGGTAGATGCCTTGAGCTCTTTGTCACGTTCCTCGGACCATTCCTGAGCAGTTTTTGTGGTGTGGTATGGCGTAACAAGACGATCAATGTCGTTCACTTGTCAGTGGTTTTAATGTTTTGGCTGATCAGTGTATATCAATGTAAGCTGGAGCAGTGGTTAGCATTGTCACCTCACAGCAAGAAGGTTTGAACTTTGGGGTGGGGGAGCCCCTCTGTGCAGAGTTTGCATGTTCTTCCTGTGTCAGCATGGGTTTTCTCTGGGTACTCCAGCTTCCTCCCACAGTCCAAAGACACGCAGGTTAATTGGTGACTCTAAATTGTCCGTAGGTGTGAATGTGAGTGTGAATGGTTGTCTGTCTCTATGTGTCAGCCCTGTGATAGTCTGGTGACCTGTCCAGGGTGAACCCTGCCTCTCACCCAGTGTCAGCTGGGATAGGCTCCATCAAAAATCCCATTGTGTAAATATCTTACCAACAGTCAGCCCTACAGTATCGTCGTAATATCGATATCGAGGCCGATCCACATCGGCCAGCATTAATGTAAACAGTAGCACAAGTAAGAAATCATCAAGTCAGTGACCTGGCTCACTGATTCTGATATTGATCTAAAGTTTGCTAACGTGCTAACATTAGCATCCATACATGACTGGTCATAGCAGACCAAATAACACTGTAGCAGCAAATCTCCTGAGTGTGTTGAATCAAGCAAAAGTCTCACTTTATGTCACAGTGCTGACAAGTGAAACTAAAACAGAATTTGTTCGTGCAGACGGAAATAGCAACAAGTGTGTAAAAAGTCATTCAGTTGACTTTTGTGCAGTTTTACGCTCCCGGAAATCCCGACAGAAGAGGATAGTTTAAATCTTTTCAGTCGTACATAATCACAAACAGCAGATTTTACTCAGTGCGCTGTGTGAAATGGATTCATGCCATAATACCTTATTGTGGCTAAACTGACTTTCCCTGGTTTATGTCTCTGTTTAGTCCCGGGCTCTCAGTGTGAGCGTTCACCTCTGCACCTCCACTCTGCTGTGGCATCTCAATGGAAACCACACCATGCTATCTCATCCCCTCACAGGTTCCTTTGGCTCCAGAGCTCTAACCACAGTGTAACAACCCCCCTGCCTCCCTCTTTTAAACTATCTCCGTCCCTTCCCCTCCAGCTACAATCTGAGTTTACTCCTTTTCTTCAGTTTGAACTGCAGGCCGCCTGCTTCCCTGCCAGAGGCTGTCCGAGCCTCGTCGAGCTCTCAGCTGGCCCCAACTGCAGCCACCAGATAGGGACTGAGTGTGAACACAATGAATGATTTACTGGACGCTGCTGACCGCAAGACAGTTCTTGTTTCACACAGGAGGTCCAGAAACGACTTGTTTTTCTCGCCTGTACTCTCACTTTAAATCTTGTCGTCCTGCAGCAGTACGACAGCTTCTTTCTGTCATTTCATTTATGTTACTTGCTGGGATGATTAGTTTAATTTGACTGTATGATCCGTAGCTCAGGGTCAGCATGGCTGCAGTTTCTAAGAAAAAATCCTTGAAAGAGTGACAAACACGCAAGAAACCCTGAACAGAAAGTCTCACGTTACTAAACAGATGCTTGGATTTATGCTGTAAACACCCCACAAATCACCTGCCCTCATCCATCACTGTGATCAGCAGCTCCCCTTGTTTGCAACCAGCCCATTTCTGGTTGTAAATTTCTCCCCCAAACACTGAGAATCTCATCGGTGGGACGTTGGTGTGTGGATGTGAAGGAACCTGCTCAGTGCTTCCTGGTCATTGTGTGTCTGTGCATGTCTGTGGGGGTGAGACGGCCGTTTGAAAGGTCAGAGGTCAACAGCAGAGTTGAGCTTAAAGAAGCCTGCAGCTCATGTCTTTGTGTATTAAATTAACCTGCGCTGTTGAGTGTTTTTAATCACTCATTATAGCTTCTGCACTGCCTTTAATTGGAGATATGCCCTTGGTGTCTTGGTTATCAATATTTTTTTTAAATGTTTCCACCCTAAATGAAATTTCACCTCATTTTCTGCACTGCTACAAGTGTGTCTTTTAGCTGATGCTCTCAAATCTGCGGTTGTATTTTCACACACAGAACACCCCTCTGTAAAACACGATCGGGTGGAGAGAAAAAGGCAGGGCTTTCACACGGCAACTTCATCTTTGCACCGTCTCTGCTGTTCCTAAAATATGCTGTCTGGTGATAAAGTTAGCAGAACTCGGTTTAGTTTCAGCAGAACTGATTTGGCTTTTGCTCAGTGTGTGTCACTGTACGTCATCCAGGAGAAAGAGCTTCACTGATGTTAGTCCACTGAGGTGTGTTGAAGACTGTAATGACACCTGTTTTGTCTTCATCATGATGGACCCTGGGAAAAAGTGGCTGCTGAATTTTGCAGCGTCTCTGCATGAACATAAATGTAATCAGTGGTGAGAAAAAGAGGCAGGAAGGACAACAGTGTGTTGCTTGTCAACAAAGCGCATTTTTCTTATCTGTGGTGTGGCTGTTAACACATTTGTTCATGTGTGACTTTCTGCAAGTCATCTCTCATCCACTGTAACCTCAAAGTCGTCTTCTTTCAATTCTATTTTGTGACTTTAAGGATGGAAACACGAAACAGTTACTGACATCAGCACAGGGGTCAGAAAGCTAAATATTAAAACACAGGACGGGAGAGTGAAGCTCAAATTTAGCTCATGGGCAGACGAGTACACCACCAGTACTACCCCTTCGTCCGCCCACCACACCCTCCGCCCCCAGTGTGAACCCTTATTAACTGCTGACCACTGCTGCAGACGGATGACTGGACAGTTGCATCTCTTGGTTGTGAAATCAGTTCTGCAGAAACAGAGCTTGAGTGGCTGTTAGAGAGCTGTCCACAAGAGTGACTTTGACTTTTCTTATCTAACACTGAGAACATCTGCACAGAGAGTGACTGTGAGGGATATTATCTATCTCGGCTCGAACGGAAAAGCAGAAGATCCTGGTTCCTTTTTTTTGAGTCGATGCAGATACAGCTCACAGATAGACTCATGCTGAATTACTGGTTCATCATTTGATGGGTTTCGGGAAAGGATTTTTTTTTTCCCATACAACAAAACATGTCAAATGAGCTGTTGACCTTTTTATATTTCAGACTTAAGCACTGACTTGTTTAAGAGTCAGTGAAGCCTAGCCTACATCTCGTACACAGATAAAACACATGAAGCCTATCACACACATCTCAAGTCTTAACTTCTGACTCGTGACACTATCATCCTGAGAAAAATCACTAGCTTTAAAAAAAGAGATGACATGTCTCTAATGTGCTCAAATAGCCTGTACTTTTTTAACTTGCTCTTTCCTAGTAATTCAGTTTTACTTTCAGAAATACACTTATTCATTCTCTGAGAGTTCAGTGAAAAGATTGATGCCACTCTGATGCCTGTACCGGGAATACAAAGCTACATCCAGCAACCAGTTAGCGTAGCTTAGCATAAAGACTGGGAACAGGGGGAAACAGCTAACCTGGCTCTGAACAAAGCTACAAAATGAGCCCACGAGCACCTCTAAAGCTCATCACTATTATATTGTATTTTGTTTGTTTGCTTCATATGTGAACAAAGGTGTTAAAACCACAAGTTGAGATTTTACTGAAGTCTTCTTCTGCACTGTTTTAAAGAAGTAATTTGACATTTGGGGACATTTTGTAGGCTACATTAGCTAGCTAGGGCTGCAAATAACATTTATTTTCTTTGCTGAATAATCTGTAAATTATTTTCTTGATTAATGGATTAGATGTTTGGTTTATAAAACATCCAAAACAATGATGAATACGTCCTCAAGTGTCTTGTTTTGTCCGCAACCCAAAGATGTTCTGTTTACTGTCATAGAGGAGGAAAGAAACAAGTAAATATTAACATTTAAGAAGCTGTAATGTCACACAGTTGTAAAAATTCTTTAAAAAATTACTCAAACAGATTGATCAATTGTCAAATTAGTCAGGCAGGCAGGGCCAGTGGGAGAAACACTACAGCACCCTTTTAGTGGGCTGCATACTGCAGAAGAAAAACCAGAAGCTAGAAAGTTTTAATAGGCACATGCGCCAGGCTTCTAAAGCGAGAGTTATACTTCTGTGTCGAATCAACACTGTAGCTTGACGTGCACCTCCCCAGAAATGTAACTACATGTCGTAACGACGCAGACCTCCTGTCTGTTTCTGTAAGCTGAAACCATTTCCCTCAGTGGAAATAAAGCTTTTATTTACTTTAATTTCACAGATAAGAAACAATAAATTGTGAAGACAATAAAATCTCCACAAAAATAACATTTAAAGTCTTGTGTGTGATTTATCCTGGCTTCATATGAGCAGAGGAAATCTGTGCTCGTCGCTAGGCTAATTTACACAATGTAAAATGCCATAGGCTTGTGCTAACAACGTTAGCATGTTATATTTGTTTGGAAAACGTGTTTAGTATAAGACAGTTGTTTTGTCAGTGAAGTGCGCTAAAGCAGGATTTTTCTTCTGCGTTGAATCAATGCTGTACCCTACCTCCCCAGAAATGTAACGACACCTCACGGCAACGCAGACCTCCTGTCTATTTTTAATGTTATGTTTAATGTAAACATTAAATTTCCTGTGATAACAGAGGTGTGTTTTGGAAGAAGACAATGCATGTAACAGGCAGAAGTTGACCAAATGGCAACCAACACAGCCAGGGTACCTTGCACCTCGTACGTGGACATGGAAAGTCCATGACTAAAACATCGATATGTGACGAGGTCGGAGTGAGAAGGTGTTGACTCTGGTGCCATTTACCGCTGAAATTCTCCTTCATGCTTGGCACATGCTTGGAGAAGTTTCAAATGGTTGCATCACTGCAAGATGCCTTCAAAACCTACACACTAGACCTTTAATTAATGAGCTTTAGATGTGCTGAAAATGCTTTCCCATTTTCAGGCTTTATGCTAAGCTAAGCTAATAATGTCCTAGCTTTAGCTTAATATTTAGCTTTCAGACATTAGAGTGGTGTCAGTGGTACAGTGGTACTTCCTCCACCACTGTTTAAACTGAAATAACATCAGCTATTTAATTTAAAGTGGAGTTGCCCATACTTGTTAGCAGTTTATTTATGAAGTACTTTTTTAACATTGAAAGTAAAAAATGAAACAAGACCAGAGAAAATAATGTGATACAATCATATCTCACAGCGAAGATGAACGAGGCAGAAAATCCAGTTGCCCTGCTTTGATTTTGTTTCATGTACCTCCTGCCATCAGGGGTTGAGTTTCTGGAAATTCTCTTCATCTGTCCCTGATACTGGGACTCTTATCTGTGCAGTGTGGATACATTCCTGTCCCCGTCCATGAACAGTGGGGCCTGGGGAGTAATGCTGAGCCCTTTGAATGACGCCACAAGATGACACTCAGCGCTCATATTATTCACAGCAGAGTTCATTAGGTGGATTATGGTAACACCAGTGTGGTGTTAGGAAATAGGTGGATCCATGAGAGTCATCTTAATTTACTGTTTTTGTTACTCATATTACTCTTACTAACGGCTGCTGAGAGTCAGCTCAGGTGGGATGTGCTGTCAGCATAGGTCACGCTGATATATCATGGCACTGGTCCAGACTGTGCTGCTGTGTAAGCAGCGATGTGTGAGCAAATTTGTCATATTTGTCACCACCACAGTTTCCATAGTTACTTTGGTTGCTGTGCCACGAGGAGAGCAACTGCAACAAAACTTTCACTGATGCTCTTTGTTAACTTGGAAAAGCTACCAATAGGTTACCGGGAAAAAGAAATGCACCATCCTCCTCCTATCTGGGTTGTGCAATGCCTGACACATTTCCACATTTGTGCTGGAAATTGAATCATCATTTTCACGCGAGGTCAGTGGCCGACAGAATTGCACAGTGAAAGTGAGCGATATAGGGAACCAGTCTAAATGCTGATGATGTCATTATTCTACAGCCATTCTTTTGGTCCAGCATATTTCTGGACATTTATCAGCTTTTATATCCAGTTTGAAATATTTTTAATGTAGTAAAAAAAATCAAATGTCATAGGCTACATTACTTTGATGAAATAACTTTAATAGTTACATTACTAATTACATTTTTAACAGGGTAACTAATAATGTGTATGAATGACTGGATGAATTAACTTTATTTATATTGCACATTTCATGCACAGAATGCAGCAGCAGATACAAACAGCAAAGAAATGAAACCATACACCTATAAAACTCATTCAAGGAGAAATGAGAAGAATAGACAAATTAATTAATCAAATAATTTAAAAAAAGATGCATGTTAAGAATATTAAAGCTGCTAGTTGATAGGAGATTGATTCGTGGACACTGGGGGACAATTGTCTCACGTAGCGACCCAAAACATCCGACCCAACAGCACCGAGGAGGACTCATCGGGGACAGCTCCGTGTTTCTAACAGCTCCGTGTTTCTGCCAGCTGCGTGGGAACGACGGTTTTTACCATAGCGCTGAATTTGTGTTTTCACAATGTCTTTTCATTTAGCTTACGGAAATTCTGGCTCACCCATTCACTGATGGCTGACAAACAGTCAGTTAGATAAGACAAAGTATTTGGGTCATGTGGCTTTACAGACACATACAGTTGTATGTCATCAGCATAGCTGTGGAGCACACGCATCAAACCGATAGATGATGGATTCCAAAGGCAACATGTACACTGAACACAGTAAAGGTCCCAGGACGCTGCCTTGGGCCACACCATAAAGTAACCCTCCCACCACTGTCTACAATTTTGCATTCATACAAGATGACCTGTAAAAGAGAAAAAAGTAAAGTACACAGACAAACAAGGTCCATTCAGTAGCTGCTCTTCATACCTTCTTGTTGCAGAGAGGTAAAGCATTAAACTTCTATTTTTCAAGGTAGAGATTGACATTTTTTGACGAAACATTTGTTAAATAATCTCACCACAAAGTTGAAGCTGTTCTTGAGCTTGATCATGTTTCAACAAAAACTGAAGTTAGGGACTGTTCTTTATTTGTGAGGGGGAGAGGGTGGTGCAAAAGGGGGGAGGCATGTGAAATTATTTGTTAAGCAGTACGATGGGACGTATGTTTTCATTTTGACTTAGTGTCGGGGCGTACAAATATAAATGGATGTATTTTGTATTTATTTTGCCAAAGATTTTTAAAGAAACATGCACAGGCACAAGACATGTTTCTTTAAAAACTGCCAAAATTTAAGTATTTATCATAGTCAGAAATTTTCAAATTTCCAACGCTCCTTGGACACATCATGTGGAATGAACGCTTCTGTCAGGAAGAAAATTAAAATAATGTCGCTTAATGTAAGCTTGATATTTTATTAAAATCACTTTATTATGTCTCATTTAACATTTGGTCAAAAATGAACCATTTGCATGAACTAACCAGCACGACAAAAGTGGAGACTTTTTTCATCTCCAGGATTTCAGCTTCAACTTTTAACTTTCAAACATCATAGATAAAGTTTTAAAAATATGATTACTAATTTATGGTAGAAGGAGGGTCATGCATTTTATACCAATAATTTATTGTGGCTCAAGGAAAATACAAATATCACAGAAGAGTTCATTCGGTGGATTATGGCAACATTTGTAACTCTGGGGAGGGTCAAAATAAAATAAAATAAAATAAAATAAAATAAAATTAAATTAAATTAAATTAAATTAAATTAAATTAAATTAAATTAAATTAAATTAAATTAAATATGCAGTCTGCATTGGTGATAATAGTGTTTTCCTGACCAGGATGCTGAGTCAAAATCATCACAGGTTCTCACTCGACAGAAGAAGAAGAAGAAGAAGAAGAAGAAGAAGAAGAAGAAAATAATTAGGACTGTAATTTTAGCGTATTATCACTTAAAACATGTCTCCTTCCATTCCATCAAGGTTTCCAGCAGTGGCAAAGGACAGCCAGGGGAGCCACAGCCACCTCGATACAAACCGCTCCCCATGAAATAATCAAAAATAACTGGAGACCTCTGTGTCAACATATTCTCACTCCTAACTCATCACATATCACCGCTGTGTCAGTGCACTTTCATGTCTACATGTTACTCATATGCACCTCTTTTTTTACAGGAAATGTAGAGTTTCTGCTCTTTACATGCACACTGTATTTTTCAATAATAAACTTACAGCATTGGTACAACACCACATATTTAAGAACATATTGAGGGGAGGGATGACGTGCAGGAAAGGGTCGCAGCCTGGAACTGAACCTGTGGCTGCTGCGGCAAGGACATTGCCTTCATATGTAAGATGGCTGCTCTTGTTTTGTTTCATTGTGCAACAAATGCAGGTGGTTAGCTTCAGAAAAATAACATGGTTTGGCTCAACATTCATACAAGAAGCAAACACCAGCCTCCTGGGTAAAAGTCCAGTGTTGCTGGACCCATCCACCGCCCCTTCCTCTGCCCTGTAGGGACCTTTCAGGTCAGGGATGTCAAACTCATTCTAGTTTATGGGCCACATACAGTCTGATTCGATCACAGTTGGGCTGGACCAGTAAAACTGCTGCATAATATCCTATAAATAACAAACATGTCAAGATGTTTCCCTTTTTTTTACGTTAATAAAGTACATTTTAAAAGTGCTCATCCATTTACTGATCAGATGACAAACAGCCTGTGATTTCTTTAGAAGTTTGAATGCAGTTTCAACAGTACTTTCCACATCCAGTCACACTCACTGTCATTATATATGCATTTGTCTATACATTTCCACTCCTGTTTAGCAATCCTGACATCACCACACCAAACTAAAGTGGAAACTATTGAGGAAGTAGGTTAAGTCTCCTTCTGCTTTACAAACCGTTTACAAATCAAAAGTTGTGGCAGTACTATTTTTAGATAGAAGTCTAATACGACCTACATGAAGAGAACTACTCACTGTTTAACTTCACCCTAAAACCTGACACCTCTTAGCCTTCACAAGTGTATTTACATCACTTGTGCAAAATGGGCCGTGTTGGACCCTTTGGCGGGCCGGTTCTGGCCCCCCTGGCCGAATGTTTGACACCCCTGTTCTAGGTCCTGAAATTACATTGTTGTCCAGTGGCGGTCCAAACGGACGCCGCCTGATGGTGTAACATACCACCATGAAAGGATGCCTGTTTTTTGTCACTGTCTGACACAGAAACCGCCGACTAAGCAAAAGTGTTTGACGACTTCGGAATGAGAACAGGTTGTCGGTTTTACACTTGAGAACGTTTGTTCCCAGAACATGTTTTGTTCCTTACAATCACTGTACTCTTTCTTAAAGAGGCTAATATACAGATTATTTTTTAAAAAGGACAACCAACCTATTTGAAGACAGTAAATCCTTGAACATGTACAAAATGTTAACTGTACCAGTATTAGTCTGTGCACAGCAGATAACGTGCTGCTCTTTGCGTCGAAAGGGGTCAGCTGAGGTGGTTCAGGCATCTGATCAGGATCCTCCTGGTTGCTCCTGCTGGAGGTGTTTCAGGCACGTCCCACTAAGGCCATTTTCATCCGCGTATCCAGGGCCGGGTCGCGGGGGCAGCAGGCTGAGCAAAGCACCCCAGACGTTCCTCACCCCAGCAACACTTTCCAGCTCCTCCTGGGGGACCCCAGGGTGTTCCCAGGCCAGGTGAGATATGTAATCCCTCCAGCATGTTCTGGGTCTGCCCCGGGGCCTCCTACCAGAGGGACGTGCCTGGAACACCTCTAACAGGAGGCGCCCAGGAGGATCCTGATCAGATGCCCGAACCACCTCAGCTGACCCCTTTTGAAGCGAAGGAGCAGCGGCTCTACTCCGAGCTCCTTCCAGATGTCCGAGCTCCTTACCCTATCTCTAAGGCTGAGCCCAGCCACCCCACGGAGGAAACTAATTTCGGCTGCTTGTATCTACGATCTCATTCTTTCGGGAGCTCATGAACATATCAGTATGTAATTCCTTAGCTCTCCATATTGACACAGTTTTAAACCAGCTGATAAACTTCAACAGCTTAATCAAATTCCTGAAATTCAGTTTTTGGTTTTGGTGTGCCACCCTACGATTTTTGATTTTCCCCTCCAGCGTAATGAGGCCTGGGAACACCTTGGGGTGCTCCAGGAGGAGCTGGAAAGGGTTGCTGGGTAGAGGGACGTCTGGGGTGCTTTGCTTGGCCTGCTACTCCTGCGACCTGGCTCTGGATAAGCAGATGAAAATGGATGGATGGAAATTTCGATTTTAATGTCTTTTTTGGACAGTAGCTGTGCAGCCCTGGACCCCTGGAAACATCAGGACAGAGGTAGAGGTTAATATTCATAGGTACTGATACTGAATCATTGCTTCTGTCCAGGAGGATCTTTACTGAAGTGATGTCACAGCATATAGATCAAAGTTCACACAGCCATGCTAGCAGAGGTCAGAGGAGCTTGAGTCTGTATTTTAAGTCTCTGGGTTTTTATAAACTCTATGCTGGACTTTATAATTTAGGATTGTAGAAATGCACATACAACGTTTCAACAAGTGGACTGTGAAGATCCAGTTACTATCTTAAGCAAGGCAGAAATTTGAGATGACTCTCAGGACTCCTGTGCGTGGGCGTGTAGCCAGCTCAGACAAAATCTGTCTCTGATTCAGAAGTCAAATATTGTGACCTCTCTTTCTGGATTTAAAATCCACCCAGTCTTCAGAGATTTCATCACTCAGACGTTTCCAGCGCAAATCATCATCGTTTGCTGGATTTCCCAACACCGATGGATGACACATCAACAGAGCTGAATTGACAAAATATCACAGCATCAGGCTGTCTGACAATTTTTAATTTCTTTGACTACTGCAGAATTATTCCCGTTAGTTTTTAAAAAGAATTTTAATTTCTACATTGAAGATTCTTCATGCATTTATGAACTGGTTGATATGGTGCAAATGATGGAAATGATGATAGTTGGAATAATTTGATAAGTGATTGTTTTAATTTGTTTATTATGTCATCTGTTTTTTGTTTTTGTTTTGTGAAGCACTTTGAGCTGCATTTCTTGTTTAAAGTAATAATAGAACAAGTTTGTTGATATCGCTATCATTGTTTAACCAGAAATAATGAGTTAGTGTCTCAAAAAATTAGAAACTTTCTTTCTCTTCCACTGTGAAAAGTTGTGGATGGTACCAATAGAACCGTTCCGTACCGTCCCCATGTTTGGTCCCCCCTCTGTTGGGGTACCTAGCACACAGATCTGGTACTAAAAGGTGGAGCTGTGAACACTGCAGTCTGTTGATTGGTCAGTAGAGGACGGTCACTCTGCTCAGGGCTGAGTTGTGTCTGGTTTTGAGGCTCATGTAACCACTGTTCATACTGTGGAGAGTTTTATTAGTAAACTGGAACTATAAAATGAAAGGATGTTTTGCTGCCTCTCACAGCAGCTGGAGTCGGAGAAAAGATAACTTCATTCACTGGGCCGACTGCCGGCAACTTTAAAGGTGGAACGTTAACTTGTAATGTTACTCAATGCATGAGTTGACGACATGAATCCATCAACACACCTTAAATTTCACTGTGACAACTTTGAGCATCACTTTAGTTTTTATTGGACAACTCTTTTAGTAATGAGTGGACCTTCAAACGTTTAATAATATTTATTAGTTTTGACTGGATTATGTGAACTGCATATATTCTAATCCTCACTCTGAGAAAAAAAGAAGTGTCACTGAGCGTAGTTCCTGTGGGCTACAGCAACACTAAACCCCTGAGCTTGCCTGAGAAGGACTAAATGCACAAACCTATTTTAAATATCCCATGGAGAGAGACTCTCACTCAGACAACGGTTTACTCGCTCATCCCTACTAATGACTTAACAAGATTTTTTTCGTCACAGCAGCAGAAATTGGCTTCCACAGCAGTCAGCTCCAGAGATAACAAAAAAACTCTAAAAAACCCAACATATTTTCTCTATTTGAGCAAACTCTGAACATCTGATTCAAAACAGCCAGGGATCAGCCCTGCCCCTGCCGCCGCCCAGCACACAATACACCCAACCCTGATTCTTGTCCCAGCAGGTGGTGGGCCCACAGGGCGGCAGCTCCATGTTAATTGTCCGGGCTCCATGGCCCAAGGCCTGGCCACCAAACGCTTGCTTGCTGACGAACTCCCCCCCAGGTCTGGGCCAAGTGGGGGGCCCCAGTATCCTCATACAGGGTGAGGTACTCCAAGTCTACATATGCCATGTCATCAAGGTCTTCTTTAAGATAGGAGACTCTAGGGCAGACCCAGAACACGCTGGAGGGGTTGCATATCTCATCTGGCCTGGGAACACCTTAGGGTCCCCCAGGAGAAGCTGGAAAGTGTTGCTGGGGAGAGGGACGTCTGGGGTGCTTTGCTCAGCCTGCTGCCCCCACAATCTGGCCCTGGATAAGCAGATGAAAATGGACCCAGTGAACACCAACCTGGATTTCAACGCTGATTTGTAGTTTAAAACTGGCTGATATTCGGTCTGAATATCAGATATGTATCTATCTGATTTCTAATTTTATGACTATTTTATTATGAGCTGCTGGAGACAATAGAGAAAGAGACAATACTGATTAGTGTGTAAGGTATTTCTCTAAAGTCATGTTGCATTGGTGGGTGAAATTTGGTTTAGTTCAAAACAATTTTGATTTCCACGTACATGAACATTTCATTAAAACATATAATAATGTGCATTATAATGTTTTATGCTGTAAATCAGTGTTTCAGAAGAAGACTGTGTCTGTGTCGCTGCTGCCCCCTGTCGGTCCATGTGTGTTCTCCTCCGGACCAGCAGGGGGCGCTGCCTGCTGCTCACACGTCCGGCAGCGGAAGTTGCAAAGTCAAGCTTCCGCTATCAAGAGACACATCTGATTCCGGGAGGAACAGGCGCTAAATCCCGTTAAAATGGTGAGTTGAATAAGTAGATATGCACCCAGAGCAGACAGACCGGGTGTGTAAAGATGTGTTTGAAAGTTTAAAAGTGTTTCCGGCGGTTTGACGGTGACATGATGGCGGATGTTTGCGGCTGTTCGTTTGAACTCCGCCGGTGAGCTGCTGAGCTCCAGCGTGGCGCCTCCATGGCTGACGAAACCTCAGCTGACCTACATTCAGAGCTCCCACACCAAACTTTTAATAACTTATTTAGGTATTTTATTTGACATTGTGAACACAGTGAAGCTCAAAACAGCTGACATGTTTATATGGTGTGTTTTTATGCTACATTTCCGGGTATAGCGAACATGGTGACATCTTGACTCTGCTTGTTCTTTCAGGGTTTTGTCAAAGTGGTGAAGAACAAGGCCTACTTCAAGAGATATGAAGTCAAATTCAGGAGAAGAAGAGGTGACACAATATTCTCTAATTTCAAAGCTGTGGTTGTGAGCATGCATTTTAAAGCTACACTCTTTAAATGTTTTAAATCAGTGCTTCAGTAACTGTTAACTCTTGTTCTTTCTACAGAGGGTAAAACTGACTTCTTTGCCCGCAAGCGCCTGGTCGTGCAGGACAAGAACAAGTACAACACACCCAAGTACCGCATGATCGTCAGGTTCTCCAACAGAGACATCTGCTGCCAGGTCAGTGACTCAAGGTGAAACACTTGTCGTCACATCTTGGACTCGACCTCACCTAACCCTGCTCTGGTTTTCTCCTCCAGATTGCCTATGCAAAGATCGAAGGAGACCACGTCGTGTGTGCTGCTTACTCTCACGAGCTGCCCAAATACGGCATCACCGTAGGCCTTACCAACTACGCCGCCGCCTACTGCACCGGGTTGCTGCTGGCCCGCCGGGTAAGATCACTCACATGGAAAGTTGCAGATGTCAGCACATGAGTAGACAGTGAGGTTTGTGCAGACGTAGCAGTTTTAGAGGTCAGATTTGTTGCATCATATTTCAAAATCAGTGACAGCGTGGTCATTGTGTTTGTCAAGTGTTTTCTCACATCCTCTTTTGTACTGTCCTCCTCTTTTGTTCTATCCTCCTTTTTTTTTTTTTTAGCTGCTGCACAAGTTTGGCATGGACCAGGTGTACGAGGGCCAGGTGGAGGTGACGGGAGATGAGTTCAACGTGGAGAGCATTGACGGACAGCCGGGTGCCTTCACCTGCTACCTGGATGCAGGCTTGGCCAGAACCACCACAGGGAACAAGGTGTTCGGAGCGCTGAAGGGAGCCGTCGACGGAGGGCTGGCTATTCCTCACAGGTCTGTGTGACGCGAGTGTAGTGTTCACACTGCAGCATTTTATTTTAGATTGTCTTGCAGCTTTACCTCTGCACTTCACGTGTGGTTTCAAGTGAGGATTTTCTGTTCCAGTTTGTGGTCACTGGTTCTTCTCTGCTTCTTGATGATGATACAAAGCACACTGAGCAAAATGTAGTTGGTCCTTCATTTGCATTAGCTGATGTTTACTGTCCTTTCAAGACGGGGCTGAGAGAAGCGAGACGAGCCAAAAGAAACACCTGCCGCTGTGTTACGGCGCCGTACACAGACGTTTTATAGAATACATTTATAAGAAGTGTAAAAACTTTGTCAGCTGAGAGTTGAAATGTTTGAATTCTTCATCACCAAACCTGGTCTGACCTCTGCTTGTCTTCGTTTCTAGTCTAAAACGTTTCCCCGGTTACGACACGGAGAGCAAAGAGTTCAACGCAGAGGTGCATCGGAAACACATCATGGGCATGAACGTCGCCGACTACATGTCTTACCTGATGGAGGAAGATGAGGAGGCCTACAAGAAACAGTTCTCTCGCTTCATCAAGAACGGAGTCACGGCAGACACAGTAAGATGGAGCTCTTCACCCACAAACACAGACAACACGTGATCCTTTGAGGCTGCAGTGACGTGCATCCTTGTTGTCCAACGTTTTGACCAGATTTGCGTAATATAAAATTTTCCCAGGCCTGTATTGTAAGTGACGCTGCTGCACTGTAGTTTTATCACCCTCTGGGAGTCCTGTTATACGTATAAAATAGCCTGGAAAGCTTTTTTCACACTGGAGGGAAAAGAAACACTGACACTAACATCTGGCTTTGGTGGAAAGGTTACTTTCGGTAGTGACTCTGCAGCAGTCACATATTTATCGGCGCCAGTGAGGGAGGCATGACACCAAATCTTGGCCCTCTGGCACGACGCAGTGACGCACCGGCACAAAGTCTGTCTGCCTCCATCCAAGCAGTGCTTGAACATCGTTCCAAATAAGTCAGCATCATCTTTGAAATAGAGACTGAATAAGTAACAGATATAAAAATGAAGTAACCACTGTAACATTTTCATTGGCTGTCAGGCTCAATCGTGATGTCAGACATGAACAAACAAAACAACACAAAGGCATACTTGTCCGCTGGCAATGGGAAAGGAGTCTGTTGGCTATTATCAGCAGGTTTTCTCATGTTTAACCCTTTGAAACCTGAGAACATTGGCTTCATTTCTCTCAACAACATGGGAAGAAGGCAAAGAACAATGATGAAGAAATGACCCCAAAAAATTAGCAAGAAATTTGTAAAAAGAGAAAATTGAAAACAAGAAAGATGATAAAAGTTCAAAACAAACCAAAAAACAAACAAGTAAATGACCCAAAATAGTGCTTGAAAATTACAGTAATTTTGTACCATAATCTTTAATATCTAATAACAATAATAATAATTATTATTATCATTATTAGAAATCATTTTTTTTCCCCTAGCTTTTTTTTTTTTTTTTTTTTTTTTTCTTTAAAAAAAAAAAAATTCTAAATCTATTATTTTTCTTGCAATTTGTGGAACATTTCTTATCAAGCTGCTCACCATGTTTTTGAAAGAAATTGCATCAATTTTCTGAAGATTTAAAGGTTCAGATACTTGCCAAAGGCGTCTGAAAGCAGCACAAGAAAAGTGATGTTGTTCCAGGTTTCAAAGGGTTAAACAACATGCATTTGCACACTGACTTTGTACATAGAGATGCCACGACAGGCACCGAGCAAAGACCCGTCATTACACCTGCTTTGCTTTTTTTTACAGTAAACCAAACCATGCCAGCATAATGCCGCCTCAGTGTGTGATTTTAGATACCATGCTGGCATTGAGAACACAAAAGAGGCGTGACTACTGTGACGTGCAACACAACAGTGTTAGCCTTTAGTTTGACATACACGCGTCTGCAGCGCTTTATGAGCAATAAAATGGCACTACAGGGCAACAACAGTCATTTACGGTCGTTGTTAAATGGCGGCTGATCTCATCCTCTGCTCGGAGGGTAAAGAACTCCTGGACCTAGAGTCTGCCCGTATTGTGGACATTTTCGTTTGCTGTTCTTCTTTGTAAGCTGCTATCTGCTGACAGCAGCTTTTTAAATCTCTTGCGGTGGGTTGCACGCATAACACGTCCTCAAAGCATCACATCAGCCCCGTCCTGCCTGCAGACCTTTTTACACAGACATCAATTCGGCCCTGTTATTACCTCCGCCGCTGGCTTGAAGGTGAGACAACTCTGTCCCCCATTTCTGCAGTCGTACCTTTTTATAAAGAAAGTTAAGGAGGAATAATGTTGTAACTTTCCCACCTTGAACAGACAGTTTTAAAGGGGCTGTGGATTAATGCAATTTCTTTTCAAGAAGAAAAAATATGTTCCCTCAGATAACTACCTTGTTTATTCAGAAAAACAAAAGCTGAATTTTTTTTTTTCAAGTGAATGCGTTACACTTGAGTCAATGCACGTCGCTCCTCATCCTCTAATTTATTATATAAATTGTGATCAGTTCAGAGTTTCTTGTTGTCAGGACATCTCAAAGTGTTTCCAGCAAGCTTAACTGAAGAGTTGCAGTCTTTGAAGTCACAGATGTATTGATACTCATGTATAGTTTGCTCAGTAACTAACAAATCACAGTACAGAAATGTCTAAAATATGTATGAGATGATTTAGAAACAGTGTCCCCGTTATATAATTTGTCCACCAGAGAGCAGTCACACCTTAATTTAGAAACTGATATGTGTTCAGAACATGTCTTGATCCCAGTGCTTTTATTACCAAGCTTAAGGGAGCCTTACTGAAAATGTTTTAATACTTGTATGTAGAAACAAACGTCAGACAAAATATTATTGGATGTATTTGAACTTTCAAACCTCTTATCACTGAGGCAGTTACAGTAGTAAAGATGATATCTGTGAACCCACAATGTTCTGTCCGTAAAACCATTGCAAAGTCTAGTGGTCAAACATTGTGTCTCCTCTGCGGCTGCATCATTAGTGCACATTTGCCTGAGTCTTGATTTGACTGCTGTTTGCTGGTTCTTCTCTGCTTCTTGATGATGATACAAAGCACGCTGAGCAAAATGTAGTTGGTCCTTCATTTGCATTAGCTGATGTTTACTGTCCTTTCAAGACGGGGCTGAGAGAAGCGAGACGAACCATCAGGCACAGAGTGTAAAGCCCGAGACATGGTGCATTAAAATGTGTGTGTCGTTTTTGTTCTTTTCAGGTCGAAGAAATGTACAAAAAAGCACACGCCGCCATCAGAGCGAACCCCTGTCCACGAAAAGAAACCCACGAAAGACGTCAAGAAGAAGAGGTGGGTTCTTAATGCTTTGGCCTTCTCTAAGCCAGTGATGCTGTTACACATGAGACACAATTGAGAGTTTATTATCTGGTTCTGGGTTAAGTTGTGATGAAGTAACCCTTAAAATACTCGCGTCACATTATTGATACCCTGGGAAAATACCTGTACTTAAAGCAAGCTTCCTGTGTACGTTTTTGAAGTGCTGTACTGGTGAGCTCCCAGTGCTGAGCAGACAAACGTTTCCCTCTGGTGTGCTGAATGTTAATGGAGCTGTTGTTGTGTTTCTTTCCGGGCAGGTGGAATCGTGCCAAGTTATCTCTGGCACAGAGGAAGGACCGCGTCGCCCAGAAAAAGGCCAGCTTCTTACGAGCACAAGAACAAGAAGCAGGCGACGGTTAGGGGCTCCGCTGCAGATACACTACACACATCACAGACAAATAAATTTATTGCAAACTCAAGCTTTGGTCTCTCTGGCAATTTTTTTTTGAGGAGTTGAGTGGTTGCATTTACTTTTTTTAAACAAAGGTTCAGGCCATGTTTGCTCTCAGTTGTGTAGAGAACACTCATGACTAATATTAACGACTCAGAGTGTGATAACAAATCAGTGTTGTGGAGTTGGAGCCCTTAAAGTCCTGAAAGATAGGTGTTGATTTATTTATTTTTTTATTATTTTTTATCATTTTATTTATATATTATTTATTATATATTTTTATTTATTATTTTTTATTTACAAAATTTAAAAAAAAAATCTTTTTCTATCGGTCTAAAAAATATCACCTTGCAGGACCTTAAGTGGCCTCATCTGTATGTTCCCAGGGTGCTGTGTTCTCTTGATATAAAGTTATATTTTAAGAGATTGGAAAGGGCGATGTTTGCAGTTCAAATTGCAAAAGAAAGAAGGGAGATGGACGTTTCAAATGCAGTTTGAACGATAAAAATCTGTCCATCTACTGTGGAGGTATCATTGTCCAAAGTCAAATAAACTGCCGACATATTTGAGCGTGAAGGTTTCAGGGAGTAGAACACCAGTGGGCTTTAGGCAGTGGGTGGGTGATTTCAACATATTAACCCATGGAAACAAAAACTAAACATTTAACCTTTGGGAAAAACATTTCTGAGATCATAAAAGGCTGAGTCCAAATGTCCACACTCCCGGACTTTGCGAGGGCGTTCCCTGAAGGTCTGCGAGTGCTGAGAGCCGTCCAAGTCCACAATTCATCCCGTCACACGGGAACCCGTGCTGACTTCCAGAGTCCGCTCAGGGTTCAAACTTCACTGATTTAATTACAGTTTATTGTACTACAGACGAGACTTAGTACCTTCCACTTGCCAACTACAATAACAAACTTATTATGAATGTGTAAAACAATCACTGTAGTAAAACATTACTTGGATCATGTAGGTCAGAGATGATATCCAACTCCCTCATGAAACAGACACACCAAATAATCAAAATATGTTTTATCACTGCAGCCTACTGTTTAAAAGCTGTGGGTGTGATGTCATCTTTACTCAAAGGGTCACTTGGCCACGTTTAGCTGTGAGGCAGAACCAACATTTAGTCATTTATAAAACTTAGAAACAGATGCTTCCGCTCTATATTTAATCCCTTTTGACTCTGAACTCACATAATCTTTGTGCTTGCTCACAGAATAAGGTGTTGCTCCACATTCCCTAAATCAAAAGCTGAACTTTTATACATGGAATAATCTGCAGAAGACCTTAAACTTGGCCTCTCTGCCGCCATTACAGCTTTTCAAATGTCTTATTTCAGGTCCTTAATTGACTGTAAATGCTTAAAATATACATCTACTCCATAGCAAATGTGTTATCCTGTATTTTAACTTATTTATCTTTATTTTATTTATTTAACCCATATTTAATGTATGTAAAATGTAATGTATGTAAAAGCTTTCTTTCCCAGCTCAGTCTGCGCACTAGGAGCAAACATCAAAACTAAGTCTTGGGATCTCAGACTGAAGCTACAGTCAGATCTCTGCTCAATCAAAGTACACATGTCTGAAGGGAGTCGACTCAGTATGGTTTTATAAATGAACAAATACCAGTGACTGAGCCTATGAAAGGTCAAAGATGGCAAGCAAACAAAAAAAGTAAATAATACCCAATTTATTAAGTCATTGTCTGAGCCGTGAGTGTGTGTTGCCTCTGTGTTGGTATGCAGAAATGAATATAGCTTTGTTCGCTCACAAAAAAAGCCACACATGAGATTTATATCTCGTTATCTGCAGGATCAGATGAGCAGAGACTGTTCAACTTTTGTGAGAAATATGACAGCAGCATGGAGGGATCACTTAATGGGCCTTCCTGGGCACAGACCCAAGGGCCCCCTTGGCCTTCACCTGCCAAATGTCACTTAAATGATCATGTCCTGACTAGGAAGAGACTCAAATTGACCACTAAGAGATGCAAATGAACTGTAAGGAGACACTAAAAGACTACAAAAAGAGGCAGAACAACCACGAAGAGACAGATCGACCAAAAAAAAAGACACAAAATGACCTTAAAGAACCTGTTTACACCTGGTGCAAACGTGTTTCAGTGATCCCAACACAAGTGGACAGCTGAGACACACCGCCGTCCACACCTGTGTCTATTGTGTCTCCACTTGTGTTTACATTTCATTACTGCCTGTGTCACTTTGAAGGTCAAAGGGCCCAGCGCACTGTTATGATGTCCGCACTCTTGCTAGCATGTTTGCTAGTCAGGTTAGCAGTTGTGTTGGTACAACTGGAGATTTTGCTTTCAGCAGAAATCAACATGTTTCCTTCCATATGGCAAAACAATAGATGGTCAAGCTACACTTTGTCCAACTTATCTTCAAATGGGCAAGTTCTAGAGTCCATTAGCCTCGTGTCACCAAAACAACCATCATGGCCAGAATTGATGAGGTGATCTTTGTCAGGGGTGTGTTCATGGTTACACTACAAAGGACATGTGGTCAGATGCGTCCCAGAGCACCTCAGCAAGTGGTTTGAGTGATCAGATCTCAGTGCGTCTTGGTGGTGGTTTACATTTGTATTTAGTGCTGTCGGCTTGAGATCTGACCACTCGAGACACATGTTGATACCACATATACACAGGCTCAAAGGCCCTGTGTAGACCTGGTATTAACGTGTTTTGGGTGATCCAATCACTCAAACCATGTGTTCATGACAAGAACTACATGATCTTGTGATCGAATCACCCAAAACACATGTTAATACCAGGTGTAAACAGAGCCAAAGAGACACAAAACAAACAGAAAAAGACACAAAATGATCTTAAAAAGATGGAAATGACAAAAAAGAGGCAAAACCACCACAATGTCTGTATGTGGATGTAAGAAGTGTGCGTGAGGCAGTCACCAAATCTGAGCACAAGCAGTCAATTTAGGATGCATGACTGACACAGGTGCAAACAGCGATGTGTCTCGGCTGTCCTCTTGTGATCAGATCACCCAAATACCAGATTGAAACACGGTCAAAGACACACAAAACGACTGACAAAAGACAAAATGATCTTAAAGAGACAGAAAACCAACAAAAAAGACAAATTGATCTTGAAGAGATGTAAACGAAACAAAGAGGCAAAACCACCACAAAGTCTGTGTGGATGTAATAACTGTGCGAGGCAGTGACAAAATCTGAACACAAGTGGTCAGGTCAAGACGCAAGATAGACACAGGTGTGAACGGTGATGTGTCTCGGCTGTCCTCTTGTGATCGAATCACCCAGAACACGTTAGTACCATGTCTAAACGGGGCCAAGGAGACATAAAACGACCTCTAAAGCCAACAAAAAAGACACAAAATTATCTTAAAGAGATGTAGACGATAAAAAAGGAGGCAGAACCACCACAACGTCTGCGTGTGGATGTAACAACTGCACTGGGCAGTAACGAAATCTGAACACAGGTGGTCAGCTCAAGGTGCATGATAGACACAGGTTCAAACGGCGATGTGTCTCGGTTGTCCACTTGTTTGGATCACCTAAAACATGTTAATACCATGTGTAAACGAGGCCAAGGGGACACAAAATGACTGAGGCAAAACCACCACAAAGTCAGTGTGGATGTAAAAAGCGTGTGCGAGGCAGTAATGAGATCTGAACACAAGTTGTCTGCTGGAGACACGATAGACTCAGGTGCGAACGGCGATGTGTCTCGGCCGTCTACTTATGTTCGGATCACCCAAAACATGTTAATGCCAGATTGAAACAGAGCCAAAGAGACACAAAATGACCTCTCAGAGATGTACACGACAAAAAACGACAAAAAAAAGGCAAAACCACTACAAAGTCTCTGTGTCTTCTCCTGTGTAGGAGACGTGGTGAGGCCTTTTGCACGTCTGTGCCCAGGAGCCCATTGTGTCATAATCCACCCATAGACAGCAGCGGTCACCATGCACATGATTGAAGCTGTGCTTGAGGCCTTTAAATCATTGGCTTGCAGATTTTGTGATGGATGAACACGTCACAGTATGTACAACTGAAGTCCGTGAGGACTCAGTCCACAAGTCCAGAGGGTGGACATTTGGATTCAGCTAAACCCTTTGAAAAGTCTCTTTAATAATTCATATTAAGAGGATGCTGAGCTGGTGAACATACTGTGTGACCCCGGGAACAGAGAAAAGGTTTCATAAAAAATAAACCTTGATCAGATGCATTGTCTCCATCGTATGGGGTCTGTGTGCATTAGAAGTCCTTTAAGACACATATATTTATAGTTAATTGTCTTCACAAGATAAAAAACGTCATCTTTCAGGACTGTCGGGGCTCCGTAGTGTTGTGGAAAACACACCTACACAGACAAATTACAGTGAAGTGGTATGTGTTTTAATTGTGCAAAAATCATGCTGGTCTCGTCAATAAGTAAACTTTTTTTTTCTTATTTTACATTGTCAAAATTCAAACAGCAGCATTGACCACAAGCTCGACATGCTTTACAGGTCACTTCTGTTCTGCAATGCATTGAAAGTGGTTAAACAAGTCAGGATGTGAACTCAGTCACAGCAACTTCACAACAGCAACGTCTGAAAGTGAAAATGGAAAATACTCTTTATACAGCATTCAGATGAGACCACAAGAGTTGATAAAGATCTCCACCTTCACCGGTGGTAAACATTCATGAATGATTTCAGCATGATCTCTATGGCACTGAGACATTAAATCAAAATGATCGTGTGATACAGCACGTTACCACAAATGCTCTGTTCAGTGAGAAAACATTCACAAATTAAATACATTGTTTCTCTTCGTGTCGTTGATGCAGCATTGACGATGTCACCAGCGTTACAGGTGGGAAACGTACAGCAGAGTGACATACAGGATGATCCTGTGGAATACTGACAGACAAATACCATCATAGTGTCCACTCTGAAGCTAACGAATGGCCTCTCTTTATCACGCAGAGGAGTGATGATTAGAGGAAAAACTTAAGTGCTCATTGGCTTCTCCAACGTCTTGGATCCCGTATAGAGAGAAGCATTGTTATATACACCGATCAGCCAAAACATTAACCTCCTGACACCTGAACTTTTGTTTGGTATGCATTTTTAATTTTTCCTGGCTATCTGGGATTAGTAGGACCCAATAAGTAGAAAAAACTCAACATTGTCAACGATAAAGTTCCAATGTCCTCAAAAGAGACGACGATGATGTCCTAATGTCTTCAAACAAGTACTTCCTTATTAACGGTGTTTTATCTTGTTAGTGTTGTTAAAATTGGTCAAATTTTTTGCCATATCAAACTACAAACATTATTAATTACAAATAAACAAGTTTCATCCATAAAATGTGATCAAGTTTTGGACCTTGTCCACTTTTGGGTCAGGATCAGCTGCAGACTGACTTGGCAGAGATGGCTGCCATCTTGTTTTTACATGGATTAGTGTATTGTGCTTTTACTATCAAAAGATGACACAAAAAGTGTCCATGAACGTGGACAACAGGTCTAAGTTAAGTAGAATGAAGTATAAGGTCAAGTAAGCCCAAAATATGATGTCCTCAGGGTCTCAGGAGGTTAAAACCACTGACAGATGACATGAACAATACTGACCATCTCGTTACAATGCCATGCTCTGCTGGGAAACCTTTGGTCCTGACATTCATGTGGATACCACTTGAAGCACTTCACTCATCCAAACACCGATGGCAGTGCCCCTCCTCCAGCAGAACATGAACCATGCCTCACCACAACCAATGCTCAGAAACGCCCCGAAGAACGTGACAAAGAGTGAACCTGGCCTCCTAATTCCCCAGATCCCAATCTGATCGAACATCCGTGAGACGTGCCGGTACCCCATCTCACAACCGACAGGTCTCAAAGGATCCACCGCTAACGCCCCCGTGCCAGACTCCAAAGCACACCCCCAGAGGTCCTGTGTCCATGCCCTGACATGTCAGAGCCAAGTCCGATCCAAAAAGGTCCCACTGTGGATTGGGGGTACCTCTGGGGTACCGGCACATCCCATGAATACTCAATCAGATTGGTACCTGGGAAATTTGAGGCCAGGTCGATAAGCTGAGCTCTCTGCCACTCCTGACCAGTTTTTGCAGTGAGCCATGGCACATTGCTCTGCCTGGGGGGCTACTGCCATCGAGGTGCATTGTGGGGGTGTGTACTAGGTCCACAGCGGTGTTTGGGTGGGTGCTGCATGTCAAGTGGTATCCACATGAATGCCGGGAGCCAAAAGTTTCCCAGCAAAACATTCCATTGTCACAAGATGATCAATGCTATTCACTTCATCTGCCAGTGGTTTAATGTTTTGGCTGATCGGTGTATCTCCACCAATTAATGAAAGCTTCTCCATAAGTTTGTCACTAATCTGTACCCGTTAAAGGTAAAGTCTTGTGATATTCTACATTTTGATTATTGTTGACTGTACCCCTGAAAAGACGCAAACCAACACTTAATTCATCTTTCTGTAATTCCAGCCTAAAAAAGTTTCTCACACTGTTGCACTGGTTAACACGGTCCATCATTATGACGAACTTCGGCGTGGTAGTTTGATACCACATGCATTGTCCTGCTGCTGTAAATGCTAGGGCTGGGTATTGGCACTTACTACCTTTCGAGGGACAGTCACCCCTAAATCAAAATTACAATAATTTCCTTTTACGGGTAGTGCTGTGTATCAAGCTAGATTGACTTGGTGTGAGTTGCAGAGTGTTGGAGATACCGACCATAGAGATGTCTGCCTTCTCTCCAATATAATGGAACTAGATGGCACTCAGCTTGTGGTGCTCAAAGTGCTAACAAAAAACAAACAAAACAAAAACAACACAGCAGACATCTCTACGGCTGATATCTCCAACAATAAAGGATGCAATAAATGTAAATGTTCAGGACAGAAAAAAAGAAAAATTCTAGGTAATACTTTGTTTTACCGATCTGTGATTTCATTATGATTTCTAAATTTCTTAAAAGGTTTTCCAGGGAGAAGAAAGTTCTGTAACTGAAATTACTTCAGCAAGACCCCAGTAAATGTTTATTCATCATTCTGTCATTATTGGAAACTTTATTCTTCATATTCGACGAACTTTGACACATTTGAATGTCCAGTTCGCCTGCTATCCTCTTGACTAAAAGTCTCAAAGTTCCATGAGGTTGCCAACTGATCACTCACTATTTTATCTATAATTACTTCCATTTTTAAAGATATTTTTCTTTCACACCAAAACAATCTAGTTTGATAAATAGCACTACAAGAGGAAAAATATGTATTTTTGATACTGGGGTGAACTGTCCCTTTTAGGTATCGACCGCAATAACCAAGTACCAAGTAATATCTAAACTTGTCCGTCAAACGATACCTGATTTTGATCCTTTTTGTACCCAGATCTAAAAATAAAAGACTATTTTTATGGTTTTGCTCACAGCCAATCACCGCAAGTGTTCTTCGATTTAATGCGGCATGTGATTGGGCCACTACTGCAGCAGCTACAACCCATATAGCCTGTAGTGTGGTCAAGTCATGCGCAGTGTATTTGACGGAGTTGGCAGTTCAACGTGCACAGGGGCCACAACAGTCTGAAGTATGGTTATACTCCACGCCTGTGGTATCTGGTGGCATTTTAGGTAACTGAATGCTTCTATTCACATCACGGGTATCGGATGAAGTACTCTACTGGTATCCATATCAGTTTAAAGCAGTGGTTCCAAACTGGTCCAGCCACGGGGTCCAGATTTCTCCTTAGTCATTAGTTCTAGGTCCACACAGTTTAATAGATTCAGTGTCATACTTGCGTTTGGCCATGTCGTTGAGCTAGTTTGCTGTCTCTGTTCAGTAGCTGTCTGTTAGTCACTCACTCTACAGCAGGAAACAGCACTTCAAAATAAAATCTCTGTGCTGGAAATTCACTGTACTCTAAAATAAAGAGTGTTTTACAAACTTGACACATTTGCAAGTCACTTGCAGTCCATTCGAAATGGTCCCACGACCCACCAGTTGGGAACCACTGCTTTTAGGGTACTGGGATTGTTGGTGGTATTGTAAGTTTTAGCTGCAACCAGCAGCTTGGTCTGTCAGTCAGATGGTTAGTCGACAAAGGTTTCCTTACCCTTAGGCAACCTAGGAGTGTGAAATCTGGCATGGAGTTCAAATGTGTGTGTGTGAAGGTGTTTGTGTTCATGCCATCTGGAAAAGGGAGGGTGTGTATGTGTGTGTGGGATTGGTCATGAGCCAAAGGAAAGCTGTTCATGCCATGGGATGGAGGGGTCCCAGAATAAAAAGGCTCATAACTTCAAAGCAGATTCACAAAACCTGACCAGACTTTATAGAAAGATACCTGTTTGGCCACATTCCCTCTCACACTCATGAACTTGTCATAGGGAGGCACCATTTGACTAGTGACAACTGTTGGTGAGGTTGTGTGTGTGAAAGCATGAAAATATGTGGTTGCAGCTATTGCAAATTTGCACTTGTTAAACAATACCCAGCCCTTGTACATACTCAATAGTGCACCAAAGGTGTCTTAACCTGCAGCTGAAAGTAGTCTGTGCTGTTTACTGCTGTTTGAGTAACCTTTCCTAAAAAATACAGTGCTAAGCTGTTTTAGGAAATTATTTTAATTAGAAAAAAAGTAAGGTATAAATCTGTGGCCTGTTTTTAAAAATCAATACCTTGAGTAGGCACTAATGGTCTCGGGGCTGAGTGCAACAGACAGTGTCGTAAAAATCTGGAAGTACAGAGAATGAACTAAGCACTGTTGGTTTTGGTCTTTCATGGGATTTGCTAGAAATAAAAATCTAGAATATCATCAGTCTTATCCTTTAAACTTACACACTGATTATATCACGGTGCTCAGTAGCAACCGCAACATAACAAAATTAAGGAGGATCTTAAAACTCTGATTTTCCTGAACATGTTACCCCGTAAATATCTTCATGATTTTGTGACAAAAACAGCAATTTTGTTCTCAGCTCTCGAGACAAACAACAGTAAAATCTGTTTATGAGTTGTTTTTTTCCAGCTGTGCCCCCGAAACATTCCACTGTGGTGAACAATACAACACCATGTGGCTGCATGAAGTGTTTTAAGTGTGACTGATGGCAACATGCAATCATTCAGTTTGTTTTAGTCTTATATTTCAAAGTACTTGGACGTGTTTTCCAGGCCCCGAACGTCTCAAACAGGGATAGAGGAGGTAGAGTCTCCATCGGTCTCACCATTCATAAGTGTTAAGAGTTGATAAAAACTACTTCATTAAATTTGCTATTCCTAAATCACAGCATCTGTAACACTCAGCTCCGCGTGAGGAGCTGACTGGCAAGATTCCAGAAGGACTTCCTGTCCTCGTCACGAGTCCTTGGTGTGTGAGATCTGTCTCCACAGTAGAGCTTTCAGGTTGTTGAGAATAAGCGAGTGCTCCATGTTCATCTGTCCAGCGTTGCCCTTGAGAGCCATGCAGGCGTACAGCTGCCTCTCGAGCTCCTCTCTCAG
Organism: Cephalopholis sonnerati; assembly: GCA_019142605.1. Taxonomy (NCBI): domain Eukaryota; kingdom Metazoa; phylum Chordata; class Actinopteri; order Perciformes; family Serranidae; genus Cephalopholis; species Cephalopholis sonnerati. Next base: position 10,322,796 of record JAGQAX010000010.1, read on the forward strand.
CGCTGTCGGCGCCCCACGCAGGAGGTAGTCCTTCAGTGCACTGCAAGCCTTCGCCAAGTTCGGCTGAGCTGGCTCCTCCCTGCACCGTTTCTCTGACACGTCACATGACGTCTGGCAGTCCACACCGTACACACAGTCAGCGTCCGTCTCACATTTCAGCACCCGCATGGCGCGTCTGAACTCGTCCTCAGGAACCACCGCCCGGGTGTTAGTCAGACGGAGCTCATGGCGGTCAGTGTAACCAAAGTGTGCCGCGGCGAGGTCGCAGATCAGAAAGCTGCCGTAGGTGCCGTGGAAGATGTCCTCCACCAGCTCCAGGAGGCCCATGGAGATCTTGGCTTTGCGAGGCCATGAGGGCGTGAACCACTGGTCCATAGTGCGCTGCACACCGCTGGGCACCCAGGATACCAGCGGCCAGGGTAGAGACAGACCGTACAGGGGCCCGTAGGGGACCCGCTCCGTCATGTACATGTCCCCGCAGTAGCCAAGGAGGCGAGGAGTGTGTCCACGGTCTTGGAGCAGCAGGCCCAGCAGCACCTCGAAAAACAAAGCACAAATCTGTCTCAATGAAGAGCTCGAGAAAATTTGCAGACACACTTTTCAACGCTCAAGCACAGTTAAGACCAAAGATTCGGGATGAGACAAATTCAGACTTGCAGCTACTTGCAATGTGACGGTCTGCACTGTTCTGAAACCTGCCAGGTTTCACCAATGTGACTAGACAAGACAGTGTATCGTCTCCATGGCAATGACTCTCTGTACTTCGGTTCTAACTCCGGCTTTTCAGGTGCATGTGACTGCTTTTTGGGAATGTGTGTGTGACATGCACACATAAAGCCAGCAGCAGCAACCCACTGTCTGACATGACACACTGTGAGGACGGAGACTGACATGTTTGTCAACAGTCGCGTGAATGTAAGAAGATGGGCTTGGAGGGGATGGAGGGCGTTTGTGAGAATGATAGCACGCTGACACCATTTGTTAACAGTGACTTGACCAGTTGACTTCCCCTTCCCCATGCTTTACGTTCTAAAACCAGCTGTTGGCAACTTGACAAGCTGAGTCACAGGTTACGCCCTGTCGCCATCAGCCAGCTTGAGTCAAGCTGACATGAGTGAGTTCACACTGCTGCAACTTTTTGTTTCATCTCGTCATGAATCTTTGATCTTAACTGGACTTAAAGGAATACCTCACTCACAAAATGACCATTAGTATATCAGTTAGTCGTGCTGTGTCGACTTGAATTCATGTAGAAAACTGCCTCCACGAAAAACAGCGAACATATTGATTTAGTGATTGATTGGGAACCCTGTTTGACAACAGCAAAACTAGATCAAAGTGCCCATTTACAAACTCTCACACAACATATTTTGTGCCACAGATAACAGCTGCTAATGTTCCCCGTCATCAGTGGCTTCTTTTTATACCTCATCCATCTGCAGGAGGGCCCATGTAGAGCGGGCTTCTGGCAGTGACACCCGTCCATCTTTGTTGCCGTCGGCGACAGAGAGGATCTGGCTGACGAGGCTGGCGAGGTTCGCCTGCTCTCCAAGCTTGGACTGATGGAAAGAGAGGGAAAGAGAGTTAAGGCTTTTCTCATTTCTCTGTTTTGTGACTCCACGTTTCCTCTTTCCTACATCCTGTCTGTAACATGGAAACAAACGTTCTTTTCTTTGGATGGTGAAGGCCCTGATTGGCTAGTACTCATTGCTTTTATTGGTTGGGTTCGTGTAGGAATGTCAGAGTACGACAATCCAAGGCAGAATAGGGTGGTTCATGCCTTCATCGTACTAGGAAAAATAAACACCTACAGACAATTTAGAGTCACCAATTAACCTGCATGTCTTTGGACTGTGGGAGGAAGTTGGAGTACCTGGAGAAAACCCACGCTGACACAGAGGGGCTGGCCCACCCTGTGATTTGAACCCTCACCTCGGATTCGAACCAGTAACCCTCTTGCTGTGAGGTGGAAATGCTAAACACTGCATCACCATGCCGCCAATCAAGGATGTACAATCTTAAATGAGAAAAGCCTTTAGTGAGGATCGTTCCAGGCTTTTGTCCGTCATGCAACTGACTAAAATATTTGGTTCTATGTGAACCTTGGGTCCTTTACCTTGAGGTGATTAAAGACCATCTCTCTGAACTTCTCCACCGACGTGCCTCTGGTGGGCTTGTCAAACACGGGGGCTTCTCTCCGTGGCTCTGGCTCCTCGCCCAGCTCGTAGTGCACGACCTCCCCCAACTTACAGCGGATGATCCCATCGTGGTCTCCCCAGCTTCCTGTGTACACCTGGCAAACAGGATGCCAAAAAAAACAGTAAACATGCTGAGCACTGCGAGTAGTAGAGTCACCGGTTTTAACAGAAACGTGTTTCCTACCTGGTTATTTGGCAGTGTTGACAGACACCTGCTCATGTAGAGTGTTTCTTTGTCACACAGACTGCTGCAGGCTGAGCCATCGATGATTCCCTTCCTGTATTTATCACACTTGAAGAAAGAGAAAATGCAGTAGTGGGATTTAATGTTAAGCCTCTTTATAATGATATTCATCCATTATATTGGGCCCTGGCTGGATTAAGAAAGCAGGAATTAGTTTTCTAGATCTTAAAGAACATACTAAATATTTACAACACGCTTTAGTTGCCACGCAGATTCATATCTTGAGGTTGACTTGTGTAATTTACGAACAGCATCTTACTAACAGAGGCTGATGCAACATTAGGCTAGGTGTTCCTCGTGTCCTCATAATTGCAAAATAAAAGGCCATTGCAAAGATCTTGCAAAATACCAGGGTCAAAACAAACAAAGCCATTACTCACAATGGCGTTCTTGCACTCGTGTCCTCTGCACAGCTCTGTGTAGGCGGAATATTGCACATAGAGCACCCAGCTCCCCACCAGCACAGTCAGCCATGTGAGGAACAGGTACTTCACCCGCACAAAGGAGATCCGAGCCTGCGGAGAGCAAGCAGAAACAGAAAGTCAAAGATTGATCCAGAGCCTGATAATGTACCCGGCCTACAGTCGAGAACAGATTAGTTCAGTAATCTATATAAGATATGATCACGCCACTGTGCAAACGTGAAAATGTCAACATCATTTTTCAGCGTCTGTTAATCTCTGTTACCAGACTGAGGTGTACTGCCTGTATGAACATGATGTTCAGGCACAGTGCGCCGAAAGGGGTGTCGATTCGAGCCAGACATTTACACTCCCTAATCAAACCTGATCACATAATGGGTTACCATGGCGACAGCATGGGGGTGTCCTATAACAAGGCACTGGCTGGCTGATTGGTCGCCATGTGCAACAAAAGCTGGAAAATGGTTTGGAGGTGCAGATCCAGTTGTTCCAGTGTCACATGCCATTCTGGTCATGGCTTGTAAAGACAAAACAAATCGAATTACTGCCCGTGTCACAGGATGCACACATCACATGTCCCACAATGCTCCTTTGGACAGAGGTGCTGCTGTTTGTGGGATATTGTGTAAGTTAATGCAGTCAGTGGCTTATTTTCCACAGTGATACAGTGATTTAAATACAGAGATCTTCACTCCTAAAGAAAATAAAAATCCTTGGAGTTACAGAACAAGATCTTAAGGAAAGGCAACACAACTGAAAAGAACAGAACATGATATACATGCATTAGAGCAGCATTCAGAGTGATTTACTTCAGTCTCTGTACATTACTTTTTAATGAACTTGAGGGTAAGTTCTGTATTTTTCCTGTGTTTTTGTTTCTAAGTGACAAAGGGAACAACAAATTTTGAAACTGGTCCAGTATTGAGAGAGAGTGCTGCAACCAGCAGCTGCAAAAAACAGGCTGCAAAGTAATCACCCGTGGTATGTTCGCATCATCAATTTACGTCCACAAAAAGTGCTTGTGTTTGCCTCTGACAAGCTCAGTTTGTTATTGTAGGTCTCTGACATTATGTAAAGAATCTCTACAGAGACAGACCTTTATGTCAAAGAGTAAACATCTTTGTTTAACCAGAAACAGCTCCAAAATCACCATCGCCAAACCCACCAGTCTCCATTTAAATAAACAGTCATTTTATCATTGTAAAACTCACTTCATTCAAAGTCGACAGAAAGAAAATAAAGCTCACAGAATCATCTTGATTTGTCTTTCTATTGTTGCAACAAACACCAGAGGTCTGTGCTACGAAACCAGTTCAACTTACCCAGGATATCTTATGTTATCTGGTTTGACTAACCCTAACACTGGCCATCTGAATAACCAGTACTATAAAGCTGGTTATCAACTAGTTCAGATTCAGAGAACACAGCAATCTCACTCAGGTGTGCACCAAAACAACCGAACTGAGACCTTCTTGAAGAGGTGGTCTCAGTCTGGTTACAAACGAACTCTGGTGCGGTTCGTTTGACCTGGATCTGAAGCAACTGCAGTCACATGACACATTGTTTGGGTTAAACATGAGCATGTTACAGTCCTGGAGGATTATTAATGTGCGCCTCCTCCTGTACTGCCTTAATATGCACATTCAGCACATCCAATGCATCAAAACATTGTTTTCTAGTTGGAGCCGCGCCTCGTTTTCAAACTGTATGCTTTGACTCAAATGAACAATGACAGCAATATAGTCCACGATGAGCAGCGCTAAAATCAACCTGCGTAGTTGTCCCTCCATTGTGACATTAGAAAGTGTCACATTTATCTTGACAGTGTACTCTTCTTCAACGTTTTCTTTACTTCCTGGATTTTTCCCACATGGAAATTCTGACCAATCAAGAGCAGCTTTCTCACACAAGGCATTTGATCTGGTCCGCTTGTAAATGCTGCCATGAGAACACGAACCAACTCTAGGTGATTATACAACTTTGTGACAAAACTAGTCCCTGATTCAGACCAAAGCAAGACAACTCTAGGTCTGAAAGCACCCTTAGACACGAAAACGTGCGAAGTGAGGTTAAGTTTTAAAAATACCAAAGTTAACCTTTAACTCTAAATAAAAGCCAAGAAGTGAGTTCCTATCCAAACCAGAGCCTAATGTAAAACTGCCACGTTTGCTTTTGAACAACAGCTGAAGATCCCATGCTTCAAATGTGACTACTTTTATAAGACTTTATATATTTAGTCAAGTGACAAATCAAATGATCATTTTAGCAGTAAGCGATTACTGAAATGCAAGTGAATCAAAAAAAAAAAAAAAAAAAGGTTGTTGGAAGGCGCGGCAGAGCAGTGAAAAAGAATTTAGGTCAGATCTGCTGTGTCAGCCACAGTATGTGACTCTTACTGAAACAAAACTGCAGCGAGTTTTCCTCCAAGGACTGTAACAGCACTTGGGAGGATAAAGTGATTTTGATTCTCACTCTGATCACATGGCAGGAACAGCTTATGTTGTGTATATTTTGGCAGCGTGCTGTTCCTCGCAACTCTGCTCCAGCCCAGTTTCCAAATCCCAACAAAATATGCACCCAGTGAGGCAGGGACTGAGCAAACGACTCTCTATCTTTGATGTGCTGTGATTACTGCACTTGGTTAACAGCTCTGGCTACGACTGAAGAGCAGTTATTCTGTTTTGTGTCCGTACAAGCTGCATATTCACACACAGAGGGGCTAATTACTGCCATAAATTCTTTTAAGATTAAGGCATATGACTTCTTTTTGTGGATTTTGAACCTGAGAAAAACCCTAATGAGGTCTGGGGCTTTTTTAATGGCTCTTGTTCACACAAAATATGCAACGCATCCCCACACTGAGCTCCAGACTTCAAAGAAAAGTGCAGGGAGGATACAGGAAAACCAGAATCTTCCTGCCTCCCATTCCCTTTGGTGCATTTTTACCAAATTGCCTGTTGGCAGCGGCAGGCTGTGAGAGCTTTAACAGCACTTTCGTGTTTTAGAGCTGTGGTCTCTCCCGCCGAGCCGCCTTGTTTTCCTAAACGCTCTGCGTCCTGAAGAGATGAACAAACAGATAGTGGGCCTCCAGGGAGGGAGCAGGAGCTATCAGGGGAGTACAAATCAGCTTCACACCACTATCAGATCTAACTCCTTTGGTATGCATGTGGGGTGGTGTATTTAGAAAATGCACGAGGCGCACACAGACAATGTGGTGGCATAAAAGTCATGTGTGCCCGTGGTCTGTGTGGCGGTGTGTCTCAGCATGTCTGTGCAAACACGTGATGAAGCCTCTGAGTTAAAGAAGTGAAACCTGATCAACAAAGAGCCTCATCCTTTCCTTACTCCCTGACATCCTTTACACTGTCTCCTCTCCCTTGGAACCTAACATGCAGTGTTTGTCTTAGCTAAGATAACATTAGATAAACTCAATTGATCCCACACAGGGGACTGAAGTGTCAAAACAGCAGCCGAGTACTATGAGCATGATTTGGAGGTATTACTTACAATGTACTTTAGAAAGTGTATTGTAAAACTTTTTGGCGATTTTTGAAATGACCCAGAAATGTAACAGAGTGAGAGAAGTTAAAGGGATTGTTTACTCCAAATCAAAAATACACATTTTTCCTCTTATCTGCAGCACTAGTTATCAGTCTAGATTGTTTTGGTGTGAGTTGCAGAGTGTTGGAGATATCAGCTGTAGAGATGTCTGCCTTCTCTCCAGTATAATGGAACTAGATGGCACTCAGCTTGTGGTGCTCAAAGCGCCAGAAAAATACCTATGAAAAATTCAACATCAATGTCTCTTTCCAGAAATCATGACCTGGTTACTCAAGATAATCCACAGACCTTCATGTAGGAACTATTTTCTTAAACTGAACTACACCCACCAACTGTAACACTGCACAGGAGTAAGTGTGTCTCTTCTGCTAGCTCACCTAGCACCACTGAGCTAGCTAGGGTTACAACTCAGCTGAGGAGGACGTCATTGATGTTTACATCTTGTGCTGTCACGAGCACGAGCCTCTCGTGAATGAGTAGTTGCACACTTCCCCCTGTATGGTGGCACAGTTGGCTGGTGTGGTTTGATAGTAAGAAAATACTTCCTACATGAAACTGCTCACAACAAGATCTTGAGTAAACAGGCCATGATTTCCAGAAAGATGTTGAGTTTTTAAAACATATTTTTTGGTACTTTGACATCACAAGCTGAGTGTCATCTAGGTCCATTATACAGGAGAGAAGGCAGACATCTCTACAGGCTGATATCTCCAACACTCTGCAACTCACACCAAAACAATCTAGATTGATAAACAGCACTACAGCTAAAGGGACACATATGTATTTTGATTTTGGGGCTAACTGTCCCTTTAAGTAAATAAAAAGAATAAAAATATTAAAATTGAAGAAGAGTAGAATAAAGTAAAATATAAAAACCTATTTCTCCTTCATAAAAAAGGCAAACATGTCGTTAAAAGGCAGGAGGACTGTTACAGTTGAATGTACAGAAGCCACATAGCACAAAGCCTGTACCGCAAACTATAGGGTTACCATCTGTCAACAGTTAGACTCGATTACCGAGTGTTAACCCTCATGAAGTATTGACCTCTTGTGGTCTTGTCACCACAGCAGGGACAAAAGACCTGCAGTATCATGTCTTCATATACGGTGAGTGAAGCAGCCTGAAGCTGTCTTCAGACTTTCATGTAGGGATGAAATGTTGCCCATGATGGCCAGTAGTTTGGCTATCGTCCTTTTTAATCTACTTCTCCTATGGAGTCTACAGAGGGCTTCTGGTCAAAGCTTTTCCTGTCTGCAGTCGAGAGGTCACTGCCCCAGCAGACCTCTGCATAGAGGGTGGTTAATACTATACCAGAGACAGGGCAAAGGTTACAGCACTTAAAGGGACAGTTCACCCAAAAACCAACTATACATATATATTTTTCCTCTTACCTGTAGAGCTATTTATCAGCCATATCAGCATGCAGAAGGAAGCGTGCATCTACTCATAGACGAGATGTAAACATTAATGGTGTCCAGCTGAGCTGTAACGTTAGCTAACTTAGTCAGGATTTATACTTGTGCGGTGGTGTGTCTGTGTCACTCTGCAGTTACACCTCCAAAACACTAGTCGGCGGTGGGGTTTCTGTGAAGTGCTGTAAAGTTTAGTTGACTCAAAACACACATTAAACACACATTAAACACACATTAAACATGGCTTAATAGAGACAATTTCAAACTCAAGTACACGACTCGGCTTCACTATAACTCGCAGCATTCACCGACAAACACTTGTCTTTATCTGGACACATTTTCCCCACAAATACAACATGCTAACATTTTTAGCACAAGCCTATAGCAGTTTACATTGTATAAATTAGCCTAGCGAAGAGTGGAGATTTCCTCTGCTCATATGAAGCCAGGATAAATCACACACAAGACTTAAAATGCTGTTTTGGTGGAGGCTTGATTATCTTCACAATTTATTGTTTCTTATCTGTGAAATTAAAGTAAATAAAAGCTTTGTTTCCACTGAGGGAAATGGTTTCCGTCGCCACAACGTGTAGTTACATTTCTGGGGAGGTGCTCGTCAGGCTACGCGGCGTATAGCTACGGTGTTGATTCAACGCAGAAGTATAAATTCCGCCTTAGTGTTGCCAGGTGGGCTAGCAGTACATGCATGCTTCCTTCTGCTTCTGCTGTTGGCAGGTGTAATTCGACATACAGAAAATAAAAAAAAACTGTCAAAAAACTGCTCACAACAAGGTCTGTGGATTATCTTGAGTAACCAGGTCATGATTTCTGGAAAGAGACACTGATGTTGAGTTTTTCAAATGTATTTTTTGCACTTTGAGCACCACAAGCTGAGTGCCATCTAGTTCCATTATATCTGAGAGAAGGCAGACATCTCTATGGCCGATATCTCCAACACTCAGCAACTCACATTAAAACAATCTAGACTGATAAATAGAATTTCAGGTAAGAGGAAAAATATGTATTTTTGATTTGGTGATGAACTGTCCCTTTAATATCTACAATGCTGGTATCAAAGAGACTTAACAGGAAAAGACTGAAATTCACAAAATCCGGAGCTGGCTTTCATGTTGCTTTTTGAACTTGGATACTTCAAAAAAAGCTTTGAAATTCAAAAGCCATTCATCCAACTTGAGTCAGGTAGATGTTCAGAGGTTATGAGGCTGCATGGTTTAGTCCAGTACAGTAGTTAAATGATACATGTGGGAGAAACTGGTTCACTGAATTCACTAAAACTTTAGTATGACTAAAACCTGGAGCCCCTTTAAATACTGAACATGAACTGATGAAGAAACAAAAAAACTCTTCATGTTTTTACTCTGCAAAGAGATCCAGATAACCCTGTAGACTTGATTCTTGGAACACAGATGTAAACCAGACACCGTGTCCTGTAACAGACCTGGATACCCCGCCTCTGCCAACACATTTTGGTGTGTCGCCATAAACCCAAACAAGACTTCTTTTAGATATGGTATCAGACAGAGTTTGCATTATGTTGACCTTTTCCCTCAATATAAGGGCACCAGTGGGTTTGAAAGTGAGCTCAGTCGACTACAAAATGCACAAACTTGCTAAAATACAACACTGAATGAACTCAGCCAAACTTGTCCACCTCCTGCATACAAAACAATACATCTCCTACCAAGTACAAAGTACTGAGTCAGTAACAGAGGCAACCCTAACAAAAACCACAATGAACTACACAAACTTTGCAAGAAACCACTTTGCAACAGCATGAGATTTTCATGGTACTATTACTGTCTCAAGACAAGCTTTTGAGGTGAAGATGTATTTATTCCATTTCTTTATAAAGATTAAACTGAAACACATGTTTGAAAACTCTGACGTACAAAGGTCTGACAAACCTGTATTCAAGCCTAAAAGCACATTTATGCCTATAACCACAAATACCTCTATCCAAACCTTTTGTAGGTTGGTTGAGCATGAAACCCTTGACTTACTGATAAACAAACACCCTAATTCTTTCTCTAAATTCAGTCATGATGAACATTTGGCGATACAAGAACTCCGTAAAGACTCTGACATTATTAAACTGGCTGACAAAGGGCATCTGTTGCTACGTTTTCACTAGTTTATAATCACCTGAAAATAAGAATTGTCGTGTTTGTGTTACCTTATAATGAGCTGTTTATATCTACATATAGAACAGGTCCTTTCCAATGGAGTCCGCCATGTTGTTCTACAGTAGCCCAGAATGGACAAACTGAACACTGGCTCTACATAGGGCCATTAGCATTTTTGCGTCGGCCACCATAGTCCTTTTACATGCTTGGCACACGGGAGAAGTTTTAGCTCTGCAACATGGCAGCTAGACTCTTCTATATCCTACACACTGGACCAAGGGTCAGCAACCTTGACTATCAAAAGAGCCATTTTTGGTAAAAAAAAAAAAAATCTGTCTGGAGCTGCAATACATATTTGTTCCTTATAGTGACGACAACACAGCCTATTTTATCTACATTAGCCTATAAACATTACTCTAGATTAGCATTTATTAGTATGTTTTAAAACAGTGTAGCGACTCTGCAGTGAGCTATGTTTGACTATGTGGTGCTTGAACTCTGCAGCATTAGTGTCGAAGGCAAACAAATCTGTCTGCACTATGAAATTCTCTACTTTCCTCTGAGATGTTTTCTTTTTTGGATTTGGAGTCAATAGCTAGCCTCACTAAGAAGACTCAAGCTTAGCCATCGCTATCGAGATTTGGCAAATTTCAGGAAAAAGCGCCAGGTCATAGACATATGACGAACATAGTTGACGAAATGTGAGCACTTTTTTTTTTAATTCAGCGTATAGGCTACACATTTATATAACTGGAAAATGTAAGAATCAGTTTAGGGCAACAAAATTCACAGAGTTTGCATGCTCTCTCCATGTCAGTGTGGGTACTCCAGCTTCCTCCCACAGTCCAAAGACATGCAGGTTAATTGGTGACTCTAAATTGTCCGTAGGTGTGAATGTGAGTGTGAATGGTTGTCTGTCTCTATGTGTCAGCCCTGTGATAGTCTGGTGACCTGTCCAGGGTGAACCCTGCCTCTCACCCAGTGTCAGCTGGGATAGGCTCCAGCCCTCCTGCAACCCTCAAGAGAATAAGCCATTACAGAAAATTAATGAATGAATAAATGTTATTCATTTCCATTTCATTTTTTGTCAAAGCCACAGGGAGCCATCGGAGGAGGGCTGAAGATCTGCATGTGACTCTTGAGCCGCAGGTTGCCTACCCTTACACCTGACCTTTTAAGGAATGGAAACAGAAGGCTTTTATGTGGTTAAACAAACGCTTTAGAATAATTAAAATTTGAAACCTTTTTTTTTTAAATGGAAATTTGAGTAATAGGTATGACAGGCAGTGGAGGAGTAAAGGGGATTTTCATGTAAGATTCTCTGCTCGGTTGTGGTTTTTCCCCCCCAATGCCATTTATAGACAAATATACATGGTGTGATAACCATCAGTTTTCACAAGACAGTCTACTGTGAAACTGGTACGCAGCTGCAACCCCACCGCACAGGGTTTTTATGTTTGTTAGTTTGTGTACGAATGTGGGATAGCAACTATTTTAACAAGTAGCCTACAGGATTAAATGAAGCCTAAGTGCGGCTGATCTTGTTAAATTAATAAGACCACGAGGCCGCAGGAAACACTGACAAGTGTTGTTTAATATTGGCTGAAATCAGATTCAATCAGCCGTGCCGTCATGTTTCACCTCCTGAACTCAGCTGTAGTCACTGGACTGTAGTCCATCCCCAAAATTGTGATAAGCAGACTGTACTGTTGTAATGTAGCAATATGTTTACTCTTCCTGGAGCAAATACAACCCTGTATTCTCTTCCTCTTTCATAAGCTTCTTACTATACAGGGAACAGTATGCTGGCCACAAGCCACTGGTACCCAAATGAGAAGCTTCAACCTTTTTATCCAACCAAAGGGATTACTGCTGCCCTGGCAATGGTGGGGGTGATGAAGCAACTGTGAGATGTGAGGGAAAGTCGAGGCATCCTTTCAGACAAATGTGATGAGAGGAAAATGAAGTGATTCAAACAGGAATCCCTCCCTAATAGGTCCTGGCATGGATGGATTACTAATGTCTCCTCACACTGTTGTACACTCTCAGTGTTAGGCCTGCACCAGCCATTCAGGATCAACACAAAGATTGTCAACTTAATCCTCCATCAGGAGTCACATTCCTCAGGTATCAGACAGCCAACGATGCCTGAGGAGCCAGCTGTCAGTCTGCTGTGACACCTCGACGACCCCATTACACACAGGTCCACAGTCAATGTAAACACATCCCGGCGATAATCCGCTTCACACAACACTAAGAGAGCAGTGATATATATTACCTGGAAGTAGAAAGACTTTTTCACCCAGGCCCGTGGAAACAGACCCTTCGCCATCACAAAAATAGATCATCTCAATACGTGGACCTGGCTGTGGGAGATCATCCAAAATACACGGCGGAGAGCGTCTTCCACATGAAACCACTCCTCTGGTTCACACCACAGGCACAAATGACTCCATACTGACAGAGGTGAGCTCCACTAGGATCCACGGCCCGGACTGTCGTCTTGTCTTGTCCGTGTGAATCGCTCTGATGTTGCACTTTGCCTGCGCCTCTGCTCTGTGCAGCAGCTGCTGGTTTTCAAGCGAAGCAACAACATACCTCAAGCTGGGGGAAAACGGAGGATCACGGCGCACGCGCGACGTGTTCGTCCACACACAAAACGTTTCTGAGTTTAAAGGTTGTCAACAAAACTGACGACATGTTTGTCACCGTGGATCCACCGCTGTGTAGATATCAGTGACTCATTATGTGTATTGTGTGGTTGCATTGCTAAACTCACAAGCTATAGCCGGGTCAAGCTAGCTAGCATGAGCGCTAACACACTTCCGCAACGCCTTTCACAATAAAAGCTTTGCTGTTTGAATAGTAGCCCAACTTCCGGTCATAACATTCAAAGTAAAAAAAAATACAAAAAACCATCAGCACTAGATGCGGTTGTTGTTGTTGCGCAGTTGAGTTGCTGCGTGTTTATTAAACACTGCATGGTTGAGCTTTTAAACATATTGTGAGGGCTGACATGTCAGGTGAGAGTGCCATAAAGTCCTTTTAAAACAAACTGAGTCCTCTTAAAGTGCATAAAAAGGTGGACCGACAGAGAAGGGACTCATTTTTGTGTGTGTGCACATTGTCAGTTCATTTGAAAGAGGACTCAGTTCTTTTTCTGGTCACCTTCAGCTCTGATGGGACCTCAGTCCTCTTTCTGTATACACTATAGCCTGTATGTAATATATATTGACATAGTTTTGTTTTTACTTTGACGTGGCCCCGCAGTGTGGTTATGAAGCCCCTCACTTTCAGATTAATTTAGAATTGGAGGAAAACCTTAGTGTTTCTGTGCTGTAGACTGTTGCCGTTCGATGTATTCTACATTTCACATCTGGAGACATGCAGTATCTTCCGTGGACCAAACCACTCCTCTTCCTGCGGCCTTGCAAGCGATACAGGCTGATGTGGTTTTGTCTGTTTTTTCAAGCATCCCAGCGCAACAACATGTGATCTAGAGGGCTAAGTACAATGGCAAAGACCAAAGCAAACCTGGATTGCTTTGTGTTCACAACGCAAGTGTACTGCACCGTGAACCTGAAACTCAGACCACCCACCTCGTCTGGCACCAGCCCCTACACCCTCATAAGTAACGAACAGTCCCTTATTCTGGTGAAATGTCTGCATGGTGGTGCAGTGGTTAGCTCTGTTGCTAGCAAGAAGGTTCCTGGTTTGAACACAGGGTGGGGGGTTTGATCGATAAATAAATAAATCATAATTAGAACCCAGGGTAGGGTGCGGGAGCCCTTCTGTGCAGAGTTTGCATGTTCTCCCCGTGTCAGCGTGGGTTTTCTCCAGGTACTCCAGCTTCCTCCCACAGTCCAAAGACATGCAGGTTAACTGGTGACTCTAAATTGTCCGTAGGTGTGAATGTGAGTGTGAATGGTTGTCTGTCTCTATGTGTCAGCCCTGTGATAGTCTGGTGACCTGTCCAGGGTGTACCCTGCCTCTCACCCAGTGTCAGCTGGGATAGGCTGCAGCCCCCCCGCGACCCCCAACAGGATAAGTGGTTACGGAAAATTAATGAATGAATGCCTTTCAAACCAGCCATCAGGATTTGGGGTTCAGAGGATATTTAAGATACATACATAATATAACCATTTAAAGTTATATGTCCCTCCCCTTCTCAGTGCTCTGAAAATTATTTGACATGCCTACTTCATTCAGCACCACCCCCTACCCCCACATAAGTAACCAACAGTCCCTTGTTTTGGTAAAATGTCTGACCATTAATTTATGATGTTGACATCACTTTGTATTGATCAATCCCAAAAAAGTGTTTATGCTTACAATGTCAGTTTGTATTTTATCCACACCTACTTAAAAAAAGCAGTGATCAATCAAAAAAAGTAGACGTTTTTAAGTTTTCAGGATGTCAACCAAATTGATGAAACATTTGTCAATGTGGATCCACTGCTGTGCTGAAATCAATAAATCAGTATGAGTATTGTGGTATTATTATTATTTATATGGTATTATTAATACCATATAAATATATAAAAATAATAACACAGTTGTCACAGCACAATACTGGCAGCGGTGGATCCAAGTTGACAAATATTTCATCAATTTGTTTGACTTCCTGAAAACTTAAAAACGTCAACTTTTTTTGGATTGATCACTTTTTTTCAGTAGGTGTGGATAAAATACAAACTGACGTTGTAAACAGTATGTATTAACGGTCAGACATGTTCCTGGATTTTAAAATGTTTACTAAAACGTTCAAAGTTCGACTGGAGTAGTGTTTGATTAACTTGTGATCACGCATCAGCGGTACATCTTGTGCTGTTGACAGCTCATCTTATTATTGTGAATGTATAAATAGTTGTCCAACTTCCGGGCATAAACAAGACGCTTTTATTGTGAAGACGTAACGAGAGCTTGTTAATTACGTTAAGACCCTTAATTCATAATGCTTACAACGTTAATTTGTATTTTATCCACACCTACAGAAAAAAGCAGTGATCAATCAATATATATATATATATTTTTTTTTAAAAAGTAGACGTTTTCAAATTTTCAGGATGTCAACCAAATTAATAAAATATTTGTCAAAGGGCGCTGAAATCAATAAATCATTATGAGTATTGTGCTGTGAGTACTGTGTCATTATTATTAACTAGCATGACCCAAACAAACTTCCGCTACGTCTTTCACAATAAAAGCCTTCTTGTACAAGTAGTTGTCCAACTTCCGGTCATAATACTTAGTAAAAGGATGATCTGTCGATACTGCACGATGTTGTACCGCTGATGAGTGATTACAGGTTAATCAAACACTACTCAAGTCGAACTTTGAGCGTTTTAATAAACATTTTAAACTCTAGGAAGATGTCTGACCGTTACTTCATAATGTTAACAACGTCAGTTTGTATTTTATCCACAAAAAAGTAGACGTTTTAAATTTTCAGGGTGTTAAATAACTTAATAAAATATTTGTTAACGTGCGCTGAAATCAATAAATCATTTTAAGTACTGTGCTGTGATAATTGTGTTACTAGCAAAACAAACTTCCGCTACGTCTTTCACAATAAAAGCCTTCTTGTATAAGTAGTTGTCCGACTTCCGGTCACAACACCCTCAGTAAAAGGATGACCTGTCGATACTACACGATGTTGTAGCGCTGATGAGTGATCACAAGTTTATTAAACACTACCCAAGTTCAACTTTTAACGTTTTAATAAACATATGTTTAATTAGGCAACATTTCTGACCGTTAATTTATAATGTTTACAACGTTAGTTTGTATTTTATCCACACCTACAGAAGAGATTCAGCAGAAAACATGCACTGCTCGATGAACAAAAGTACCTCTTATACTTCTTTAAGGGGCGGATATGTTGTGTTTAGTCAATGCCCTGCCTACAATTTCAAATGTTTGAAAAAAAAAAGGTGAACGCAGCCACCAGCAGTCGTTTTAAACGCTTCCCATAATGCACTCCCCAATCAGCGGGAAACCAAAATGGCGAACGTGCGAGAAGCGTTTGTTATCTTGTGAAGAAGGCACGAGTTTCCTGCGATATACTTTAAAATAAATCCAGCGACTGAAGAAATCGGAAAGCGGCGGTCATTCCCGTTTAGTTATTTTGTCGTAAGAGTCATTTGTAGAAGCGGAGGTGACCGAATGAGGTATTGTTGTCATCTGTTTTCATCCTGGTGGGGGGGTGTGGGTCCGACGTCCAGCGACCTCTTCGCTTCGCATGCGGATTATTCATGCCAAGAAACGGCCTGGCTGTTAGCTAATTCACATACGAGACATTTCTGTGTGAAACATTGTCTCTAGGTGGCCCTTTATCCTCGCTGGTAGCTAATGTTGACCATGTTCACTCAGTATCCGAACAAAGGGGCTCTCGGACTGACCGACAGTGGCTCAGGGGAGACAGAAAAATTAAATCTACAATCTCTAAAACAACCTTATGAATCATGTTTATGCAGCAGAAGATACAAATAACAAGTGCTAAATTTGTGTAAATACAACTGACAAATGCACGTTCAGGTGTCAGCTTATGTGTAGCTTCAATATTTATAAGTTTTGTGTTGTTTTTCTTAACATTTTATTTGTAGATATTTTTTCCCATTATCAGACAGGTTAGGCTAAAATCTCAAAGTCCAAACATCTACAGAAATATAGAGAGAAAGGGGAGGAAGAGAGAAACAGACAGCTCCCTAAAACAGAAAGCACACTATAAACAAAGTAACAGAAAAGCCTCATCATCATAATAATACACTTTATTTAAAAAGGCACCTTTTAACTCACCCAAGGCCACAGCACAGAGCTTATAGAGTCTTTACAGTCAATATCAAAGTGCACAGGCCAGTTTAAACAGGTGGTTTTTGGGCTGGAGTTTGAGGACTGTTTGGTGTGGCACTGTGGAATAAACAGAGGAAGGGAATTTGCAGATTTAGAGATCTTGCAGATAAAGGCGCCTGCACTCATCATGGTGCTGAGCCGTGAGGCATGAATTCTCAGGAGACCAGTGGAGGAAGAGCGCAGGGAGAAGGAGAAAGAGTGGGTGTGCTCCTGGAGAGGGAGAGCGAGAGAGGTGGAGGTCTTTAAAAGTCAGCAGAAGGGTTTTGTAATCAGTCCGGTACTGAGCAGGGAGCCAGTGCAGTTGGATGAGAATGGGGGTGATGAGCCAGGCAGCAGAGTTTTGAATGATTTGAAGCTTGTTAATGAGTTTGGTGGGAAGGCCAGGAGTCAATATGAGATGTGACAAATGTATGGACCAAGACGTTAGTGCTGGAGTGGGACACTGATGGGCGGAGTCTGGAAATGTTGCGGAGGTGGAAGAAAGCAGTCTGGATAATATTTTTTATGTGTTGTTCGAATGAAAGAGTGCTGTCTAGGATGACACCGAGGCTCTTGACGTGGCTGGAGAAGGATACAGGGAAGTTATCAGTGATGATGTGTGGGATGTGGGTGCTTTGGATTTTGAAAGTTCCTGCTCATCCAAGGGAGGTGGGAGGAAGGGCAGTGGAGGGTTTAGACGAGATGTAGACACGTGTGTTATCTGCATAGCAGTGGAAATGAACTCTATGGTGACGGAGGACTGGTAGATGATAAATAAAAGTGGATCCAAAACCCAAAAATACAGGACAGACTGTCTGTAGCTGGGGTGTCAAACTCATTTTAGTTCATGGGCCTTATTTAGCTGTATTTGTTCTCGAGTGGGTCAGACCAGTGTAATGACTGTAGAGTAACCAGAAACAATAACAACCTTAACATTTTTAATTTTCTTTTAATGTAAAGAAGTAAATGTAAAAACATTTATCGATTTAATTACAGACGTTGAACAGCCTGAGATATCTCTTATATCAAAAATATGTCTCAGTTTTTCCAAATCATTATTAAATAGCTAAAATGGAGGAAAAGTCAATGACCTTCTGTGAGTGGGCAGTGGCATTGGATTCATCTGAGAATTTACCAAAAATACCAGTTGTAAGATAAGACATAATATTACAGCCACAAGCCTTGGAAATAATGTCAAAAAAATGACAACCAGGAAGGGGCAAGTTTTAGGCGGGACCACAACATATGGTAGATGGTCGCCGGGGTCTGTTTACACCTGTAACATATCCGTCCTTCTATGAGGACACAACAGTTTTGGTTTTCTGCACCTTATACTTCATTCTGCTTAATTTAGACCTGTTGTCCTTGTTCATGGACACTTTTTTGTCCCATCTTGTGGTAGTAAAAGCACAATACACTAATCCATGTAAAAAGAAGATGGCAGCCATCTCTGCAAAGTGCGTCCGCAGCCGATCCCAACGCAAAAGTGGGCTACACCTGATCAGATTTTATGGTTGAAACTTGTTTATTTATGATTAATAATGTTTGTAGTTTGATATGGCAACGCATTTGACCAAGCTAAGACGCTGTTAGGTACGAAGTACGCGTTGAAGGACATTTGGAATTTATAATCAGCTTGTTGAAGGACATTGGGACTTTATTATCGTTGACAATGTTATGTTTTTTATACTTATCAGGTCCTACTGATCCCAAACAGCTAGGAGAAATTAAAAATGCATCCCAAACGAAAGTTCAGGTCTCAGGAGGACATAGGGCTTACGTTTGGAAATACTCTTACAAGTTTAGCTTCAGAGAAGTGTAGCTAATGTCTTAAGCAAATGGAGGACGAATGAACCATAGAAAGAGCCACGTCCCATTCCATATCTGACAGCGGGACCTCTAGATCGTCTTCCCATTGTTGCCGAATATGAGATATAGAGTGATTATGTCTAGTCATGACCTTTTGTGTTTGTTTTAGTTTTTGACACAAGGCCATTAAAATACTCAGCGTTGCCCTGCAGACATGTTACTGACTGCATGGTCGGTGTTAATTACCAATTAGCACTAATTATGAGTATAATCACCTGTTGTTTGTGTCCACTGGAGGGGAAATGGCATGCCTTTTATTCTGAGCCATTGTTTCGTAAGCTCTTGTGCGACCCTGCAGTGTATTCTTGTATTTTCCATGACACATACAGGACAGAGATTCACACACATATCTGCACATGATTCCTGTTGGCTGTGATAAAGGAGTTTCACTGCTGTCCTAATTATAGTGTTGATTGTAGTATTATTATTTTTCAAGCCACAGAGGTATTGTTATCGAGGGAGTAAGGACAGACGGTGTAGTGTGCTGCACAGATTGAAAAGCCCCTTGAGGCAAATTTGTCAAGTGTGATAGAAACTGAATGTAATTATTAAACTTGTAGTGGCATTTTTTCATCCTGACTCATAGTGAAATCAACATTATATGCATTGTTAAGTCAGCACAGCACATAGTCGGGGAATTGATGATTACGCAGATTGACATATCACCTGAAAATACTGTTAAACTGTGGTTCACTTCTTTCCCCGTTGTAAATTAATCTCTCCCTATTCTTTCAGAGACTCAGGGGTCGTGGATCACCTGTCTGTCCATCACAGAGCTCTCCCCCAGCGGCAGCAGAAGGCTGTGTCCCTTCCCCCTAAAAGCCTCTCTGCTAGGGGAGAGTATGGGGAGGACAGCATGTCTGACCGGTTCACAGAGGGACAGGATGTCTTGGCCCGGTGGTCAGATGGTTTGTCCTACTTGGGGAAAGTCAACAAGGTTAGTGTGAGGGAAACACTATCAAAGTTTCATCACACACTGCAGTGAATCAGATGCTCAAAAAAGAGAGAACAGTGTGGTGTTGAGGAAGACATTCATCTATTTTTGTTTTCTCCTCAGATAGATCGGGACAAGCAGCGATGCTTTGTGGCTTTTGAGGATCATTCAAAGTCGTGGGTCCTGTGGAAGGATATTCAGACAGGTAATTCCTTCAACTTCGAGATTTACAGGTCAGTAAAATTATTTGGATCTCACAGTAAAATAAAAATGCAGTCCATGATCATTTGCAGGTAATGTAAGGGACATACGTGCTTTATTGCCCGGCAGCATTTTTGTCTTCTGGCTTTTACAGTTCAAAAGTGATTTTGCTCAAATTCTCGGAATGGTCCTGACCACACCCGGGTCTGTCTTCGCCTACGTTACTTATCTCCCTTCTTGTTACTGGCAGTTAACTGTCCGCAGTGACTGGCATCAGTCCAGCACAAGTTCACTGCCCACATGTGGAAATGAGCGCAGGGGAGATACACAGAGAGGCTGGGGTCTGTCTATCTCCAGATTAGTCAGTTAAAATACAAATATGACTGCAGACAGAGTTGCTTTATTATAAAGCAACATAATTTGTGATATTTTTAGAAATATCCACCATTTGATTTTATATTTGTTTTCCACATGTTGCTGCACAGCTGCATGAACACAGTGTTGGTGCAGATAAAGAGAGTAACAGCAGCTCATAGCCTTGTTTTCTGCTGACCTCCAGTGGTTGAAGTTCTCACTTTGCTGCAGTGATATAGAAATGCACCGACAGGCTCAGGTTATTGTTCTGAGTGTCTGACAGCATTATTGAAAGGATCCTGACAGAGATAGAACTTTTTTTAAAGAGTAAGATCCTTTTAATTTAAACAGAAACAGCCCCAAAATTGCCCTTCGACAAACCCACCAGACTCCATTTTAAACGAACAGTAAAACACATGTCATTCACAGTCGACAGAAACAAAATGAACTCACCAAAGAGTTTTGGTTCGACTTTCAACTGTTCCAACGTTCCAACTTTGGCTTGGACGAAATAAACACTTAATTCACCCAGTTAGATGTGAGAATATGCTGGCTCTACCAGGGCTGGGCGATATGACCTCAAATCAACGTCACAATTAATTGAGCATTTGACCTCGATTGCGATTAATGAACGATTATTTTGTTTTGTTTTTGTGCCTTCATACTTCACTGACAAGGTTTGTCCTCTAAATATGCTAAACTACTAAAGCTGGAGTGTTTTTTCTAATGAAAGAGTGCATATCTTATTTTTGTGATTTTTAAAATAATGTAAGGAGACACACACAGATGAACTATTTTCTTGAATCTTTTCTACACTGTGTAGCCTTTGTAAAAGCTTGTGTTATCGAGAGCTGCTCTGTGGAGGCACCTGTTGCTAGGCACTTTTCAGTCTCTTTCTTTTTTTGAGCCATACACTGTTTATATTTGGCAACGTGATTGTTCTCCAAGTGCTGGAACAGATTTGTGGTATTAACTCTGGTCGCTGAAACCTTTTTTCCACAGTGTTTACATTTGATTTCTTTCTGTTTCGTGTTGTCTTCACAAAAGCCAAAATTTGTCCAAACAACGGACACGGCTTTTTATTTCTCTTTGGCTCTGCGTTTGTGTTCTCCTCCATGTTGCCTTCCAGGTCTTGGATTGGGTAGGGCAGAGTCACGTGACTACTCATGTAGTTGTATGTTTTTAAAGGGACAATACATGAACATATACAGTGGGGAAAGTATTAACAGAATTGAACAAAAATGTGAAATTATTGAGCAAGATATCATTGGTTAGAGGTGCTGAATGTTGGTTTTGATTAATTTTCGATTAAACTATACATGCTTAAATGACTGTTTATTTAAAAGGAGTCTTGTGGCTTTGATAGTGGCGATTTCATGGCTGTTTCTGCTCAAACAAAAAGGATCTTACTCTTTAACTGAAAGCTCTGCCTCTGTAGGGATCCTTTTCATAATGTCAGATACTTACAATAACAATCTGAGCCTATCAGTGGCAAAAACAAGTTCTTTTAGTGGATGTAAATTGAAAGCGTACAGATGCCCTAAGTGGCTACATTGCATTCTGTTTCGCCGCCGCTGGCTGCAAAGCTCCCGCTCAATTCCAAACTAGTTTCAGAAGCGAAAATAAGGGTCCAGGTTGAAAAATACCAAAATTTCCCACTAAAACACTACTTGAGATGCTAGCTTGCCTTTACTCTGTTAAAACTTTCCTTTTGTCCATTTCAGGGGATGAAGATGACGATGATGACGATGACATTGTGTGCTCCATCTGCCAGGATGAAACTTCAGATGAACCCAATGAAATTGTCATTTGTGACAGTTGTGGACAAGGTACTGTTCATCGTCTCTGATGCTCTCATACCTAACACTGAACAAGGCAGTATGTGCAGTTCTTTTGTGTTATCCTCTCTTTTGTAAACAGCGTAAGTCTTCTTAATTATCTATTTTTTGTCCATCCACTAATTGAACTCTAATCTCTGGTCATCAACAGCATTTGTACATCTTCAAAGAATGATTAGGGACAAAGCAGCTGCATGTAAATGTGTTCATTGTCCTTTAGGCTACCATCAGCTGTGCCACACCCCCATCATTCATGCTGCGGTCGTTGAATCGAAAGACAAGTGGCTCTGCTCAGAGTGTCAGCTCACTTCTATAACTAAGGTACAGCTTTTGTTTTGAGTATAAATACCTTGTTGTTGAATGTATGAGGTAGATTTGATGAGCTTGTATTTACATGATAGCTTTTTTGAGACTCTATTTGCTCTACTGTAAAATAGAAGATAATCTTTGGGGTAAATACTGTACATGTGTGTGTACATAGTATTAAGTTGGGTTAAACATGCTTTTTGTCTGTGTGCTTCAGAGGGGTGGTGCCCATGTGAGGGGAACGTCTACTAAAGCTTTCCCGCAGCATGAGCAGCAGCACCATGTGGGGCTGCACCTGTCCTTCCCATACGCTCTGGACAAACTGAATTGGGACCAGGAGCACAAGACTAACATCCAGCAGTGCTACTGCTACTGTGGAGGTCCAGGAGAGTGAGTAACACATTACCTACTGTAAAGAACACACAAAAGAATCGTAACAAACAACTGACCCTTCGCTAAGTCCCGCCCTTGGACGCAGACTGGCCAATCGGGCATCGGGCCGGCTCAAACTAGGGTCCCACAACAACAAAGCTGTGCTCCATTGTTTCAGATTTCCATTATTTTCAGGCTGATTTTGTGGATTTGGAGCTAAATGTTGTGCCTGGAGCACGTCGTGTATTAATGATACTCGTTACCTGGAGAGGTTGGAAAAAGATATACGTTTCTTCCCTGTTCCAAAACCAAAATCAAACCCTGAAAAGTGTAGGGTTAGCTAGCTAGCTACTGAAGATATAGCCTACTGAATGTATACACATGCTGCTTTTGTTTTGTAATGATTATAACAGTGAAACAAAGACCGACCCTGCTGTACAGGAACCAGTGAAGGGAAGCAGGGAAACTTTGCTCATATTCAACCAGCTGTGTGTCATCGCAGTGTGTGCCTATGAACATTGTTTGACTTCCCCCCGGAGATCCCTGCCCGTCCGGTGGCGGATGTCCAGGTGCTGGCAGTGGCACAGGGTTGAAGCCAAACACCGTTCATCTGCACACACCGATTTGTATTCACTGTCTTCTGTGTGGCTCAGCAGTGATGTGGTGGTTCACTTTTACACTGTGATCTGTAGCCTATAGTTGGGCTTTAGCTTCTAACTATCTTTGTCTTTTGAACCTGTTGTTGCTGCTGAGTCAGTTTGACATCCTGGATATATTCTTCAAACACAGACTGTAGACCCCTCTGTCTGCTTCTCTCTGGAATCACTGTTTCATTCCTCCAAAAATATGATAATGTTTCTTCAGGGAGTGCAGTTAGTTACAGTATGGGCTCCATGCTTACTACTACCACCACAAAGGGGCGAGGCTTAGCGAAAGTTCAATTGCCTACATGCTCCATGTTAACCACTGTAACCACTCTCTTTTTGTCTCTTTTTTTGAAGCTGGTTCCTGAAGATGCTGCAGTGTAACAGTTGTCTGCAGTGGTTTCATGAGGCGTGTCTCCATTGCTTACAGATGCCCATGCTCAACGGAGATAGGTACAAATACCGCTATATATGTTTCATACTTTCATATTTATACCACGGTTGGGGCAAAGACTTCTGATTGGCTGGCAGGGGTTTGGTAAAAGGTCCCGATCAGATTATTGCTTGTGTAACATTTCCTGTCATGTCCTCACATTTACCTTCTGAAACAATAAAGTGCCCGGCCTTAAAGCATGTCCTGTGTTCACCAAATCATTTTGCATTGAATAAGCTGACACATTTTTTGTGTTTGTGTAACTTTAGGTTTTATCACTTCATTTGTTCCGTTTGTCATCATGGACCAGAGTGCCTAACGCGACTGCCTCTCAGATGGTAAGTAAATCTCAAGATGCATGTTCAGCTTTGGCACAAACAGTGTTTTTTTTTTTTTTATTATTATATTCCAGTCTTACATTTATTAGGGTTGGGTGATTCGTTAACATTTTCCATCCATCACCTACTAAGAGCCTAACTAATGGCAGGCTGCACTGCCGTCTGATATAGAGGCAGCAGTATTGAATTAAGACTGTTTCATAACCAATTAAAAACTACATGTAGTCACGTTAAACAGCAGTCCACTTCTGTGTGTTGGTACAGTTGGTTTTCAAACCTAATGCGTACTGCATTGGAGTATATATGAACCATATTAGAGACCACCTTTTCAACTGGACTTGGGCACGGATCGGCGTACCGTGCCTGGGTATGGTACACAGTGTTCACACTGAGCAAACGAACTGGACTTTGTGGTCAAATGCACTCAGATCTAGGCCTGTGTCCCTGATGTGGAAAGCCCCCTTGATTCGTCTTTCCAATGTCCCAACAAACTCCAACTCTGGTTTGGTTGAAGACCCTTAATGCGTAGAGTAAGATGTGTTAGGCTCTGATCAGGCAGAACGCGTTTTAAAAATAGTTTGTTTAAATAGTTTGTTGGGCACAGGGAAACGGAAATCTGTGTGGGTACATGAGACCCTAAAAGAGGGGGTGGGTCATGGGGAGTACCACCAGTTGGTCCAGAAGCGTCTCCTTGATGATGGATGTTTCCAGGCATATTTTAGGATGACTCGGTGGCAGTTTGACTAAACTGCAGTCTATCATTGGGCTGTAAAGCTCTGGGTATCCAGCAACCACTACCTTCAGTTTCTCCTCCATTGTTGACCAACTGTTGTGACCACCACAGAAGGCCCGCCTCTCAGATCATTCGATTGGACAATGGGGAAAAGGCGAAGATGATATAGTGCATTTTTCCGCTCTGAGTTGAGGTTTTTTCAACTCTAGGAGTTCAGAGCGCTCCAGCAAAAACGCCAGGCGCCTAGAGCCCAGAAATAGGAGGCGTGTCGCTGCGCAAAAACTGCGAGCAAAAAGTTTCATAGTCATTAGAAACAATTACAAAAAGCCACCTCCAGCTGCTAAAAAGCTTTCGGCGTGATCAGGGCCTTAATATGCTGGCTGTTTTCCCCCTCTGTCTCAGTCTACCAGCTGAGTAATGTTTCTCACTTGTTCTTTGGAGGCAGACCTTCAAATCAGAAAAATAAAATATAACCACCACTGTGTTTTTAATGTGCCACCATGCCTCACCACGTCTCTGAATTCCTGCATCTTCTAAACATACTTGTTTTTCGTTTTATTGATATTCTCTTGAAACCAGACTAAGTACAGAAAAATCAGCTTTCACTTAAATGTTTCAGGGAGGATGTCACACACCTGAGTTTGTACAACCTGAGTGTGATCCACAAGAAGAAGTACTTTGACTCTGAGATGGACCTGATGGCTTACATCAATGATAACTGGGATCTGCTGCAGCTGGGGGAGGTAAGGACACTGTTTATCAGGTTACATGTGACTGTTCAATAAATTTGTTTGTAGCACATTAGAGGCCAATGCTGGACCACGCACTCATGCACACAATTTTATTTTTTATGGAAAGACACATGTATTTGTGTAACTTCTAATTTAATCAAATATTAAAGAGTGGATGTTTTGGATTTGGCAGCCTGCTACATGTTGTGGTTTCCATACTGCAAGTAACTTCCAAGTAGCTGCTTAATGCAGCAATACATAGGGTTAATTATTTTTGAAATTATCGCTGGCTGCCAGTAAGCATTTGAAATCACATGCTGTTAATTTTCTGAAATCTTAACCTCGTTTTTTTTTCTTGCACCCTGTCTTTCCTGTTTGGCGACCTGCCCTCCCCCGTGTCTGCAGCTTGCCAACACTCCCAGATCAGAGCGATATGAAAATGTTCTTGAGGCATTAAACAACAACAGCCTCATGTGAGTTAATGATTTACTGGTTAATCATTTATGTTGATTATCCTGAAAGTGTTTAACCCTATGACATTATTTTATTAACTCCAATGTGTCCTGTTTCTACCTGTCATTACCCGCCCTCCTTCTCTCTCTTTCCAGGTTCATGTCGGGGAAGGAGGTGAAGAAAAAGAAGCACTTGTTTGGGCTGAGGATCCGTGTCCCTCCTTCTCCCCCCAACTCTCATGAGCCGACCAGCAGAGTGATGGAGAGGGCTTCGCATGAGGTCACCATCAAGGGATGCAAGTCCACCAAGGCGCTATCTGGCATCAGGTAAGATGTGAAACCTACATTTGAAGTTCTGAAGTTTGGTATTTTTCAAGTTTTTGGTGGGACTTTGGACCAAATCCCAACACTGGTTTCAGTGCCTCATTTTGGTGCCAGATTGTGTGCTCAGCGAGTGTGTGGTTGGGAAAGAGTGCATGTGTTGGTGGCATGTGACAGTGAGACTGCGGTGACTGGAGCTGAGATGTCTTTGCAGTAATAAAAGCTGTCTTTAATGTCAATGAGTGCCGTTTTGTGCTTTTTTTTTTTTTTTTTTTTTTTTTTAAATCGTCTTTTTTGATAGCTATCAGTTTAGGCACTGATACCATTTAAAGGAGAAGTCCAGTATTTTGCACTTTGAGCTCCATTCCTGGTTGTTTATGATGAAATAGAGTGGTTAAGACCAAAATCTTGACGATTGCTCCTTCTCTGAGAATTTGAGAGAATTTGGCTTTCCCCTGCCTGGCTTAACAATGCTGTCTATGGCCATGTGTAAATCTTTCCTAAAACCACCTTAAAGGTTCGTTTTCAAAGCCATGAAACTCACCGAGTGGTCAGTGGTGTTCCTTGATGTTCCCACATAAAAATCGTAGCAAACTGGTAAAGAGAAAATAGTTCCTACATGAATCTGCTCACAACAAAGTCAGTGGATTATCTTGAGTAACCAGGTCATGATTTCTGGAAAGAGACATTGATGTTGAGTCTCTCATATTGATTTTTTTGGCCCTTTGAGCACCACAAGCTGAGTGCCATCTAGTTCCATTATATTGGAGAGAACTCAGACATCTCTACAGCCGATATCTCCAACACTCTACAACTCGCACCAAAACAATCTAGACTGATAATTAGCACTACAGGTAAGAGGAAAAATGTGCTTCTTTGATTTCGGGGTGAACTGTCCCTTTAAGAGTTATGGCATTATTAATGCATAACTGTCATTACTTCTGAAACTGTTTTTGTTATTGTTGCTATAGAGCGTGCAGCAATTTAACCAATGGCACAGAGAAGAAGAAGAAGAAGAAAAAGAGGAAGCAAGGAGCTCGTTCTCTGGCTAAACCACAACGTGATGAACTCTTACCCCAGGTGTGTGTGTGCATGCATTTGTATGCATTTCTTGGTGGGTGTGGGCTGGGTGTGTACATAGCTGTTGAGAGGGGTGGGTATTGTGCGTTACTCTATAGGTCTGAACTCACACACACACAACACACACACACAAGAACTGTCAAACTAACTTTTTCTGGGGAGATTTGGAAACTTAAATTAAAAGAAAACCAACTGATATATACATTTTTTTCTTGTATTTGACAGGAAGTAAGAAAGTCTCTACCACTAGAGCCCCACACATTGGATCACTTAACCTCTATCAAGTAAGTGAGCAGTTGTGGTGCTGTATTTCTCTTCCTAAACAATTATGACTGTTCCTTTTTGTAGTGATGAAGCTACTATACTGTCAGAGCAGCAGCCAACAGCTGTTTTCATTTTCAATTAAACTGATGGATAAACTGAGTAATTTATTTGGCTATATGTGCAGGAACTGTAACAAACTCTCAGCAGCCTTTTTCTTTGTCTGTGTATGATTGTTTTTATCATCCTGTCTTTTTTCCGTCTCATTTTACCCACAGCACCAGGAGTGAGAGGTCTCTGCTGTCTTCAAGAACCTCAGATGTGGAATCCATAGGAGCCCTGAGCACCACAGAAACTACCTCAACTAGCATTTCAAGACAGTCCAGGTATGCCTGCTGTGCAGCTGCAACATTTATTCATTTCTTACTTTGACATCTATGGCTCTATCGGGGAGGGAGATGACGGTCTGTGTATCAGCTCTCAGTTTTGGTCCAGACTGAAATATCTAAACAGCTCTTGGATGGATTGCCATTAATTTCATTAGTCCCCAAGAAGAAGAATCCTAATGACTATATGGGCCTCCCGACTTTTCCTGTAGTGTCACCATGAGGTTTACATTTGTGGTTTTCAGTGAAATGTCTAAAATTATTGGATGGATTATTATAAATTTGATCCACACTTTCCCTCAAGTTTTTCTGTGCCACCACCAAGTCATACTTAAATTGGTCCAGTATTTTATTATTACTACATCAGTCCATCCGTCCATCCATTTTCAAACGTTTATCCGAAGTGGGGTAAGCATTCGAGATGTCCCTCTCCCCAGCAACGCTTTCCAGCTCCTCCTGGGGGATCCCGAGGTGTTCCCAAGCCAGATGAGATATGTAATCCCTCTAGCATGTACTGGGTCTGCCCAGGGCCTCCAATCAGTGGGACGTGCCTGGGACACCTCCAATTGGAGGCTCCCAGGAAGCATCCTGATCAGATGCCCGAACCACCTCAAGTGACCCCTTTCAACGTGAAGGAGCAGCGGCTCTACTACAAGCTCCTTACCCTATCTCTAAGGCTGAGCCCAGCCACTCCACGGAGGAAACTCATTTCGGCCGCTTGTATCCGCGATCTCATTCTTTCGGGCCTGGGTAACATTTCCACCAAACTTAAGGTGATGAGATGGTAAATTGTACAAATATGTAGTTTGCAGTTATGTACACTACACCAAGCCAGCTCACACTTCTTCCAAAATGCTTTACTGTTTTTGATAATGCTCCTGCAGGTGGGCAGTTGTCAGGGCAGTTGCCACATGGCATTGTGAAACCAGCTTTAGTCTTGTTTTTGTAATTCCCCTCTGTATACTTTTGTTTTTGTTATTACCGTCTGAATTAAAATCATTTTCTGACTTCCTCTTTTCCTGTCAAACCCCCTCCAGCCTCTGCAGCTCCAGCAAGACACACACGACAGCCTGCACCATGCCTGTTTCCGCTCCACCCTTAAAAAGGAAACGTGGGCGGCCACGAAGAGCCCTGCAGCCCCCCAACCCAGAGATCCCCCCTCCTAGCCACGCAGACCCAAACCCCTCAGCCACAGAGATGCTGAGCCCGCTCCCTGGGCTTCACTCCACAGACATAGTTCACGGCATGGACCCCAACAGCCAGCTCTCCCACCTCAAGAGCTCCATCAGCAGCTATTTCGGAGCAGCAGGGCGGCTGGCTTGTGGGGAAAAGTACAAAGTCCTGGCACGACGAGTCACCCTTGACGGCAAGGTGCAGTACCTGGTGGAGTGGGAAGGAGTCACCGCCTCGTAGGCCTCTCATCATCATCATCGTCATCACTTCTAACTTTTAACCTGCGCCTGCGAGACGTTCATGGCTGTGCTAAGGACACGTGTGTACACAGCCTGTGTTCACAGCATTAATCGTTATATGCCTTTGTTTAGTTTAGACAGGAGCAAGTTTTGCCTGTTAGGCTCACTGCAAAGCCTTCTGGTTCAGTGCACATCTAAACACGTCTTTTCTTCCTGTGCTTAAAGACTCACTGATAAAGACGACGAGGCATGTCATCGTACCACAGCGTGTTTGTGTTACTCTGCTTTTAACTTTTCATTATTTGCTTTGAATGTTTACAGCAACCCCCCCTCCCCTTATTCAGGGGCAAATAACTGATCAGTGCACTGCACCTGTCGGCTTTCAGTGAATCGTAATGTACTTAATTTTTAATCCAGTGATATGCTTTTCATTTCCAGACCAGTTATATGTTGAAATTTCTGACAGAATGTAGTTGGTCAGGCATTAAATGGTAAATCTTGGAGGATAAGAGAAAGAGGGAATGTTTTTTTCAAAGATTTTTTTATGAATTTCACCACTGAACGATTAAATGAATTGGGTTAAAAGAATTTATTTTCTCACCAAGTAGGTCATGAAATACGTGTCCACTTACACCAGTGTCCCCTCCTCCTCTTATCCCAGCTACGAGTACCTCTTGTCGTCTTGGGCAGACATATCCTTTAGGTGTGTTTTGGAAAGAGGAACTCAAAACAAAAGAGATGTGCTGCTGCAAATGTTTAATTTTATATAGAATTATACTACATTTATTATCACCTTTTCCACTTGTATTTTCCCTTATACTTTTTTTCTCTTCTGCATTCTCTTCTCTTTTTGTTCTAAATTATGGATTGCACATATCAAATTATATCCGTTAGGCCGTCATCTCAGTGTGAACAGATAATTTGAGGCAGCGTTATCACCCATGATAGTGTTCTTGATATTTTATGTTGATCATAGCCCCCAGTTTAAATTAAAAATGTGACATTTAAAAAAGAATATCCCCAAAATGAAGTGTTAAAAAATATCAGTGTATAAATGTGCAGAAACCAAGGAGGACTTCTTGTAAATTGTGTCCGTTTTAAAAACTAAATTACCCAAATTTAGTTTTTGTAGTACAGATTTTTTTTCCAGCAGCTTTGCCGCCTTAGTCGAAACGCATAACCTTTAAAACATTTTGATTTGAAAGTGATTAAAATGACTGTTAAATGTTGACTGAAATCTTAAAGGACCTATTTAGTTTTTACTTTGTCTCATAGTTATCGAAAAAAAAAAAAGTGCTGCATAAGATGAATGTTGTATACCCAGTTCCCATATCTAGAATTAAGAAGTTTTGTAATTTTTTTTTTTTTTTTTGTGTTGCCTATGCAAGTTAGTCCCGGATAAACGTGTCGTTCAGTCACATATTTGGACCATACAGCTTAACAAAGGGGAGTTTCAGCATTAATATTGTGACGATTTGACACAGTCGTTGAAATATTTCGTGTGACGGGTGCAAAAATGCACTTGTATTTTTGCTTTCATTGTCAGGTTCACCTTGTGTACACACTCAGGATATGCCCATTAACTTCACTGTATTGAATTGGCCCACGTTTGCAGCTCGACAGGAGGTTAAGATGTAAGTTATTCTCTCAGTGTTGTCGGTCAGTATTTTTGTATCGGGTCCTCTTTTTGTCACATTACTTTTGGATCATGTGTATGTATGCTTTTTTTTTCTGTGAGCAAAATAATTTGTAGTCCTTTTTTTTTACTGCTACACTTGCTTGTTTTAAACAGAGTCAGAAAACAATCACTGGAAAACTAATATGCTGTATGTCATTGCATGAGGTAAATATTCAGTTCTTTTTTTCTTTTTTTTTCGAGATGTTTCTATTTTTTGTTAAAATGGACAGAGCTTTTTGACATTGATACCTCTTCGTTGTAGGGATGTAGTCAGTGCATTCGAAGCTTCTCGTCTCTGTTCAGCCAGTGTCTTAAGCCTTCATGTTGCTACCACTGGCTTCCAGCAGGCTTCTGTAGCCAAAGAACATACGTGTAACGTCTGTTTTGTCTCTTGAGATTCTTCGTATTACATTTTTATACATCATGATATAGGCTGACGTGTTACTTCTGAACCTGTTTAGTTAAAGGATAAATAAAAGACGATATTTTGAGCTGTTGTGTTGCCTGTTTGGTGTTTATTTGCTGCCTTTAGGTGATTTTTTAACTTTGAAACCTCTTCAGCCAATAGTGATGGGCAAAAATGAACGAACAAAACTATTTAATGACTTTTTAGTGTCTGGTGTGTACCAGATTGACCTGTTGAACATCTTAAGTGTTTGCAATTCTGTAAGGTTTGACCCCATAACTGAATGACTGAGGGAGGACTGATTGGATTGGACAGTAGAGCATTTGCGTTTCTTCTGAATTTGGCGTGTTCATGAACCTTAAGTCGTAATATGGAGACAACATGGATGCTACAAAGAAGATGTGTTGTATTTTATTGCTTAGATTGTTTAAAGAACATGTTGACAATGACAAGCAAAGTAAATTAATCAAGGAAACCATGAAATATGATTGGCAAGTAATTTTTGTGAATATTCCAACACCACTTGAATGCAGCACTAAGCTATGTTGGTAAGAGGGATATCTGCTTCTTTGCCTATCAAAGAGTAACAGATCATTGGTCAGTGACATTTCTGTCATATCATAATGACATTATGCTGTGTTCACATGGAATAAGGAAGACATAGACCATATATCATTTTACTGGATGCGACTGGGAGAGTGAAATAATATGAGGCCAGCAGAGAATAGCAGTAACACTATTGGCAGATGGCGTTGCTGTTTAAAGAAACTGGGTTTATTACTTATTTATTTAATGGGGTGGTAAATAAATTGGGAATAGTTGTATATTAGTAGTTAATAAATTTGGGAATTTGTGGACATAATACACAAGTTAAAAAAAGAAATTAAAATTAAGTCAAAATAAATAAATAATGAATAAAAGTTAAAATATTTCCACTGTCCAGCAGCTTATTAAAAAACAACCACACTTCCCCTCATCAACAACAACACAGTGGTATTAAACAGACATAAAATAAAACAAGCTAAAATAAGTGCGTAAATAGAAATAAAAAAATCAAATTGCAATATATTAAAATACGTATCAGCTCGAATGAACCGATCCTGTAGACAGACTCGGTCTGCCCATCACTACCGTTGTAATCTGACAGTTCCAGTGCACGCGCCAGTGTTCGCGGCCACTGCCATTGACAACACTCTCCACCAATCAGTTTACACACAGCTCCGGCTCGGCCAATCACAAGCCGCGTTGTTAGGATGTAGGCGGAGACTGAAAATACAAATCATTCCGGCTCCCTTACCTTCTACTACATCTACACTGTGAAGTTTTGTTCAACTAGAAGTTTCAAATACAGATATTTTTTAAACTTTTATAGCGCCAGGACGACAAATTTTAATATTTAATTCAAAACGTGACGCTAACCGTTGTGTGTCCGAGTAGTTTGGTGGCTTATTTGGCTTTTATTAGAAGGATAACGTGAGCTAGCTAACCACCTGTTGATACAGTGAGCATCTTTGTTTACATCTAGCGAGCGTAGCTAAGCTAGCTGCTAGTTTGCCATGCTTTACCAGTAGTCACATATGTTATAACGGTATGTTAATGGGCTAGTTGTCGGTGCTGTTTACCTTTCCAAATATTCACATACGTTTGAAATGTTGCTAATCTCAGTAGGTCAAGACAAGTGTTTGATTAGCTGAAGCTAACATGTTCTCATCATTAATCTGATGTTTGATAACGATAGGAGTTTAGCTGAAGATGTGCTCAGTTTGACGAATCTGCTTCGATTGACGGAGCTCAGTCTGCAAAGTGTGGGACAGAGACTGAGGTGAGCAGACACAGACACACAGTTAGCCTACAGCCTCCAGCTGAGGACATTTAAAAAGTCAGTGATGCTGTGTATCTTCCTGTCTTAATTTCTTCATCACTGATTTTTCTTTGTACACCATCTACAGTCAGTCAGAAAGACATGATGACAGAAGTGAGTGTGAGCAGAAGAGTCCAGATTTCCTGACCTTACAAGGGCGGCAGACCCCTGATGTTCCTCCACCCCAGTCAGGCTGTGCTTGCCAGGAGAAGCCTCTCAGTAGGACAGCTGAGAGAGGTGCTGTTGCTGGCAGTCTCAGTCCACCTTCATCTAACTCTAGGGTGAGGAAAAGGATATTTGTGACTGAAACAATAAGTAACAGCCACCCAGATGTACTGTGCATCCCTCATTCTATCTGTATAGCACTTAAGTGTCTCACTTTATTGTTGAGCGTTGCTCTGATGAAGGTCTAATAGATGGAAAGCTCAACAATAAAGTGAAACACTGCATGGATGTAAGTGTGCGGAAATCTTTTCTGCCAGTTTGGACTTACTGATGTTTCCAGCACTTTGCCAAGACCAAGCTGGTTGGAGCAGTGGTTGATCTGCATTGTTTGTAAAATGTTTGAAAAGGTGTTCAAAGGCACTTTACATGTAAATAAAGACAGAAAGTGTTTAAGTGTTAACAGTATAAATGCAACAACAACAATGGAAAAAGAAGAGGGAGCTAATAGATCATAGATTAAAAGTGGATTTAAAGGTCCAGTGTGAAGGATTTAGGGGCATCTTGAATAAGTAAGTTTTGAGTGTGGGTTTGAAAGATGGGAGTGAGGGAGAATGTCTGAGGTGTTGTGAGGTGATGCAGGTGTCAGTAAGTGTTTCAGTGGCTGAGAAGGGGAGGGAGGAGCGAGCATAGGCAATGATTTCAAGATGAAAAAAGGCAGTTTTTGTAGTTAATGTGGTGTTCGAAGGAGAGGGTTTGATCAAAGATGGCACCAAGGTTACAGATGTATGTAGAAGCAGGGACACTGATGCAGGGGGAAAACTGTTGCCAGATTTGTTGCAGGGATTTGGAGTGAAATGATGAGAATTTAAGATTTGTCACTGTTAATTTTGAGGAAGTTAATTTGTGACCAGGATTTTTATATCCATGAGGCAGTTTGTGAGTGTGGAGTGAGTGGTGGAAGCAATGGATTTGGTGGAGATGTAGAGCTGGGGGTCGCTGGCATAACAGTGGAAATGGAGGCTATGGTGGCGTATGATGGGATCATTGGCATTGTCTCATGTGTGCAATTGGATCTAACAGGCAATCACTCCCTTCACTGAAAACATTGGTAAACAGATAAATTGAACCACCTCCGCAGGTTGTCAGTAGAATATATTTACATACATACAATTACAACAGTAGCAATAGTCCAAGTAATGATATTATTACAGTCAGTTTAAAAAGATGTACGTTTTATGAGGCAGTGTCTTTGTGCAGCAATCTGTATCCATTATCAAAAGGTTAATAAACAAACCACAAAACACCTTTCACGACAAACACACACACCTCTCATCCACATCTGTGTTTTCCCTTTCTTTTCAGTCTGCCTCATTCAAGGCCAGGTCGGCAGAGATGGAGTCTTTTTCTACAAGGAGGAAGGGGGGCTGTTTGCGTCAGGAGAACGCCTGTCTGACTGCTCAGGATGAGCAGCTCATCAGTGACCTCGATACTCTGCAGTATGAACTGTCCACCTCCAAGTCGCAGGTATGACGATCAATTAAGATTTAGATGTTTTTTTTCCTCACAAGACTGTGTACAAATCTGTGCCTCCCTACCTATTTGAATATTTTAATCTAGTACAAATAAAGTCACTCCCACAAAACTGGAGGCAGTCAAACAAATTTTATTCCTATGAGTTTTAAAACATGTTTTGGGAAAAGTACTTTTTTATATACAGCCACATGTCAATGGAACAAGCTGCCTATCTCACCTCAACTAAACACAGTTGAAAGTAGTTTTAAATCAGATTGTAAATCAGATGTATGTGTATAAATGCCTGATGTTTATTGTCTTGTTATTTTAAGTTAAGTGATATTCTTGCTTCACACTTTGGTATACAATCTGCCATTTTGTGCTGCAATAGAGGACCACAGCGGAAGTAAGCTCTAAGGCTTTTTTTGTGTGTATTTTAATCCTCAGCCATTTTAAATATCTTACATAGAGTCTGTCAATGTGATCAGCCTGTCATTTTGTTGAATTAATATATCTATGATTTGTGAGAACAAAGCTGCTGTAACCTTTAAATAGTGTTATTTTGTGCTTTGTTTGTGTGCTGCCAACAAGTATGTGTGAAGTCTTGTTTCAGTGTTTTCTTGAGATGTTGGCAAAAGAAGTTGTTTTGCTCTGTTATTTATTCACTTGATCTGTGTTGCCCCATCAATAAAATAATAAGAAATATTAAAGCTCTGTGAATCTGTAGTGGATACATAATACTGTATGTGTTGTCTTTTTGTAGGTCCGCCTCGGAGGCCCCAGGGTCGGGGTTAAAAACAGTGTCGCAGTCATGAGTGAGGAGATTCGTCATCTTCGAGCAGAGCTGGAGACTCAAGCCACAGAACTAAAGTAACCCCATGACCACAACACAGACCACTGTAGACGTTATTTATGTAATTCTAATGTGGCAGTTGCATACGTAGTCATACCCACTGGATACCAAATTGTTGGTAAGATTATGTAACGAGCTGTGGGTTAGAGTCAGTCATTCTGATGTCCTGAAGGCCTTTGACGCTAAAAGTGAACCTTTTTCCTTTCCGCATTTGACACATAAATCAGGTATGGCACTATTGTATTAATTGAGCTTTTCTGGGGTCATATAGGTTCACATCAGCCAGTTATACCGCAGTAATTTAAGACGTGTGGTAACTGTGACTGTGCTTAAGTGCATACCCTCTCCCATTCCTTAATTACAATGTGCCTTTTACCTTTACTTTTTTTTTTAAAACATTCACATTAACCTCTGGCTGAATGTAGCATTAATATCCTAACAGCCTGTCCTTGTCTGTGTTTCCCAGGGCAGCAAAGCTGAGGGCAGAGTGTAGCCAGGAAGCAGCAGCCCACAGAGACATTTTGGTGGCGACTCTGACTGAGGAGCTGAGTGCACTCAGAGAGGAGCTGGAGGACAAGACGGTGCTGGGCAAACGGTGACGCCTTTATTTTGGACTTGGTTCCATACACAATTTCATTAGAGTACAGTTAACAGTTCTTTTAACTCTGGGTAACGGCATGAACGTGAAACTGATCTTTTGTCTCATGATTGCATTTAGTGGTCATATTTAGATATTGTTATTTGAACTAAATGACGGGAGTAACGGCGACATAATCAGATATTTCATGTCTGATCTACAGGGTTCACACCATCATGGAAAATCTGGAAAAGTTGTGGAGTTAGTAAAAATCATGGAATTTTGTTGTGTGTAATGAAGTTGTTACATTAAACCTCAGTGGATAACCTTCTGTTTAATGTAACAGAATGGCAAATTTATCATCTGAAGCTGTCGACGTAACTGATGTGTGACAACGTTTATTTACCATCACATGTGTTTTCTGCATTTCCTCCCTGTGCTCTGTCCCTCTATTCGTGTATACCAGCTAGCTGAAATTATGTTTGAGTATAGTTTGAATGTGATATGATTGAAAAATGCTGGATAAGTAGTGCAAAAAAAGCATTATGGGTCCTTGAAAAGTCACGGAAAATTTTTGAAATTTGTCTATGAATATGTGCGGGAACCCTGAATTTTGTCTCACAACATCCCTCACAGGGCTGAGCAGCAGAGGAACCAAGCACTTCAAAATGCAGAGAAACTCCAGGAAGCCTTCAGAGATTACAAGGCTACCATTTCCATTAAACTTAAGAGGGTAAATCTGATTAATTTGAGTAATTTTATTATTTAAGTATGTATATAAATTTATTATAAAAACATTTTTGTTGCTGCCTGAAATGCTGTTGTTTTTAAGGTGATGGAGAATGAAAGCAAACTGAAAGAGAGTCTGATTGAGTGTGACAGAGAAAAAGAGGAGTTGGAAATGAAGTGCACGGTGCTGGAGAGAGGAAAGGCAGAACAGAGCCAAACGATTAGGTATGTGAATCTGATTTTCTCTCTACATTGTTCATAATGTGCATGGTTTTCTTAGTGTTTGTTGAAGCATAAATAAATTGAAGGATTTCTGTGTATAATTATCAATCAAATCTTTCAGAGGAAACAGCTTTAATTTTTCTTGTTAACGTGTTTTATTCTTGATCCCCCTCGTCTGCTTTGTAGCCATCTGAAGGAGGAGGTGATGCAGGTGAAGTCTGTGTCTGCCGGCCTCCAGGCTCATCTGGAAGAAGCCGCACAAAAAGCCTCACAACTGGAACAGCAGCTTACAGAGCGGGGCGCTGAGCTCAGGGAGCTGGCCTCTGTGAGAAAGGAGCTGGAGGACCTACGGACTGTGACTCAGAGCCAGGAGCAGAGGGTGGCCCAGAGCCACAGAGAGGCTCAGCAGAGCCAGGCGGAGCTGGCCAGCCTGGAGGCCGTCCTGGCCCTGCTGCACCTACGAGAGGTGGAGAGGAATATACATAATCACATTATTGTTTGTGTTCTCATGTCACATGAATTTGTGAAGTCTCCCACAGTGTTTGACCTCAGGGGTTGTTACATCATCAGCTTATTTGCTTGCCCAAACCAAATTTTGGTGCCGCAGTGACTCCAAAACAAGTTTCCATATTTATCCCCGATCCTGCACAGGGGATGATGTGTTTACTGTTGTCATATGGTGTTTTTATTTCAGGGGGCTGTGGGTACGCTGTGCGTCAGGCCCTGCATGATTCCCCCAGTGGACTATTCGGGAACAGCACACCTGCTGAAGCCAAAGCCAGGTATGCACAAATGTGTACTTTATTACATTTTGTGTTATCGATGCCTTTTAACAGTGATGTGAGCTTTTAGTTTTTTAAATTCAGGAGATCTGAAATCGCGGATTCAAACTCCCCTACAGTTTCCCTTTTAATTATATTGTACGCACTATTATTCTACCCATCTTTCTTTTTTTCTCAGAGTGATATAAAGGGCCCTATTTAAATGATTTATAGTGCACAGTCTAAAGCACATGGTGCATGTCCAGCTCCATTTTTGCAAGTTAAACGGTGCATAATCTGGGCGCAAACTAAGGGGCGAGGGCCAAAGGGGTTGTGTTGGTGCACTGCTACTTACATGGCAGATTAGGTGCATCTTACTATCTGAATAAAGCATCCCTTAAATGGTAGAAAAATACTGTCATTTTGACTTAAGAGCAGGTTTTTGTTTATTGTACAGTCGCTTTCTGGTGCCTCAAAGTAGCAATACACCAACAATACACCTGTCCACACCTCAGTTTAAGACCTGCACACCCATGGGCGCATAGATAGGTGTAATTATGTTGTTATTTTGTGATGTTGTGTTATGAAAATGATAACTGCGTTGGTCTGAAACTAGCAATGACAGTTTTTCTGCACGTTCTTGATTATTTGAATTTATTGAAGTTATAATGAGAGACACACTCTGAATCTTTTTTTGCGCTTGAGGTGAAATAAATAAATAATTGAAATCTTAAAAGAAACTTCATGCCACACAGCAATTTAATTTAATTGCACAGCAAATTAGAAAAATGGCAGCAGAAGGCAGACATTATAAATTCCTTTCCCTAATAAATGTTTAGAAAATAAAGAAGCATTCCTTTGCATCTTTTCCCTGATGCTCATTTCTCGCAGGTGAAGGCTACCAGCAGCTGCTGCGGGCGCTGCAGTCGATGGAGGCTGAGCGGACCAAACAGAACAACCTGGCAGAGCGGCTTCAGGAGCGTCTGAGCAGAGCCCAGGAGGAGATCTCCTGCCTGCAGAGCTCCATGGCCCAGAGAGCCTCCCACTACCAGAACCTCCACACGGAGCTGCTGGACAAAGTCAGCCAAGCCACTGACACAGAGAAAGAGGTAATGTTTCTGATCTCCTTAAATCTTTTTAAACTATTGCACATAACCTGATTTACAGAGCGTTGGTTATGTGTATATCAGTTTCATGGTCACTGGTTTGTTATATTAAAAGGATATACATATTTTTAAAAAATATTCTTATATTTTATCACACCTTAGAGCTAATTATTGCTTCTTACAGACTGTTGTTTTTTTTTAATCTTTGTTTCTTTTCAGTTGAAAAGAAAAAGTGCACGTGTGACTTCGCTGGAGAAACAGTTACAGGAGAAAACCTCGGCCTACAGCCAGGCTGCACTGACCAACACTGAGCTGGAGAATCAGCTACTGGTACGACATGTTTTTGTCTTTGTTTGTATTCATTATACATTATTTATTTGTCCCTGATTTCCTGAGCCACTGACAGACATGCAGAGGAAAGGTCTAGTTAACTTATCTTTGAATACAACTGGACATCTGCCTAAATTTAGTCATGATTCACAACCATTCCTGTCATGGATCATAATGTGTTCCCGCTGAATGTATCCTTTAAATCCACTGTTTTACACTTGTAACAGAATTGTCTTTATTTAATATTTTTCCTGTTTGTAATTACAGGAGAAAACCAGCACTCTTCAGCATTACCAGTCACTGATGACCAAGAAGCAAAGAGAGTACCAGCAGTCATTGGAGAAGTGTAAAAAATCTCAGTCTCAAGAAGTCACAGAGCAGCAGCACAGAATAGAAATGGTGATTTACAGCAGCGTCTTTGTCTAGTTTACTTTAAATTCATTTGAACCAACCTGTATCTCATCAACAACATAGTAATTTATATCAAGTATGATTTAATTTAACCTGCACCTAGAAACACTGACGGTGACTGTATGTTTAAAACAACACAAGTGACGTTACCTGTAGGAAGTGACAGTCTTTTCTCTCTTGTGCAGTTGCAGCTGTCAGTAAACGAAGCTCAGTGTCGTATGTTGGAGATGGAGCAGGAGCTGAGCTCCGTCCAGACGGAGCGAGATGAGGCTCAGGAAGCAGTCCTCCAGCTGCAGAGCTCCGTGGATCAACTCACACAGGTCGGGACGCTTCTTACTGTATGCAGGACCATATTTGTGCTTCTGTCTACCTTCACTGGGCAAAGCATGGGGACCGTTTCAGACTTAAAGGCACAGTTCACCCCACAGTCAAAAATAAGTATTTTCCTTTTCACTGTAGTGTGGTTTATCCTTCTAGATAGTTTTGGTGTGAGTTGCCAAGCGTTGGAGATAACAGCCGAGATGTCTGCCTTCTCTCCAATATAAAGCCCAGTTCAGACCACTGATTCACGATGAGACGAAACTGTTTCAGAACGTTGCAGAGAAAAGTTGCAGCGGTGTGAACTGGCTAGTCTGAGCTCGACTCAAGCTGGCTGATAGTGTCACCTGCAACTCAGCTGGTCAAATCGCTGGCAGTTTGTTTTAGAATGTGAAGCAGACGGCATGTTTGCTTGCTGTCACAGGTGCTCCGTCCCCGCCGAGCCCTCTGTTTGTGTCCTCATGGTTGCTGCTTTGAGCACCACAAACTAAGTGCCATCTAGTTCCATTATATTAGAGAGAAGACAGACATCTCTACGACCGATATCTTCAACACTCTGCAACTCACATCAAAAAAATCTAGACTGATAAACAGCACTACAGGTAAGAGGAAAAATATGTATTTTTGATTTTGAAGTGAACTGTCCCTTTAAGTTAACAGCACAACAACTCTAATTTAAGTATATATTCTGTTTGTATTTTGATTTAATTACAGCAGAGGCAGGTTGAAGTAAAACACAACGAGGAGCTGCTGCAGAGTTTCAAAGAGCAGGCGGCTCAGTCTGCTACAAAGGTTTGTACAGTGACCTGGTGACTGCAGACAAACACAAATAACAGATTTAAGTTTACACAGACATCTGGCAGAAACCATGAATTCAAACTAGTGTGCACCATCTGTGTCTTCTGTTTGTACATCAGGTGGGTGAACTGCAGTCGTCCCTGTCAGCGTGTAGAGAGGAGCTGAGCTTGTACCTGCAGCAGATGGAGGAGGTGAAGAAGAACTATGAGAGTGAGCTGCAGAAGAACAAAGACAAGGTACAGTGCTGCATATCACGAGACAGTCGTTCACGCTTGTCTGTTTGCAAGAGACTTTGCACAAAGCCCCCCCCACCCAGGCTCATCCTCTCCCCTGTTCCTCCCTCTCCAGGTGTCCTCCCTGCAGGAGAAGCTCCACAGCGCCACCCTGGTCTGTCAGAGCTCCAGTGAGCAGAACCTGCAGCTGCAGCTTTCTCTCCAGCAGCAGCAGACCATGCTGACAGAGAGCGCTGCTCACATCTCTGAACTGGAGGAGAGTCAGAGCCAGCTGCAGAAACAGGTACGCTGGTCAAAACGTTTGCAAAACCAGGTTATGGAGAAGGCTCCGTCACCCCAGGTACGGTGCTTGGTCCTGAGTGGTGGAGTCAGGAGGAGCGGAGACTGCTGGAAGGAATGTGGTGGTGGAGCAGGTCAGTGAGGCAGGAGGAGCCTGGTTATGGAGGGCTTTATGAGAGAGGAGGTGTTGTGGGACAGAGAGCCAGTGGAGATTCTGAAGGACAGGAGTGATGTGATCGCAGGGAGCGGGAATGGGTGAGCAGATGGGCAGCAGAGTTCTGGATGTGTTGGAGTTTTTTAAGGAGTTTGGGTGGTGTACCATAAAGAATGCTGTTACAGTCCTGGATGTGATGAAGGCATGGATGAGAGTTTCAGCAGCAGAGGGAGAGAGTGATGGGCCGAGATGAGCGGTGTATTTTAGGTGGAAAAAGGCAGGACTGGTGATTTGATTGATTTAAAAAAAAAAAAAAGAGCTTTGTTGGCAAATGCAGCCTTTTTTTGTTGCCAAAGCAAAATACAAGAATAGATGCCATACAAGAATATTTATTACTTAAAATACATGTGGTCATGTGATGTGTGATTGAGTGATTACTCATAGACATATTTGGAGCAGGGCTGACACTGGGCGAGAGGCAGGGTACACCCTGGACAGGTCACCAGACTGTCACAGGGCTGACACATAGAGACAGACAACCATTCACACTCACATTCACACCTACGGACAATTTAGAGTCACCAATTAACCTGCATGTCTTTGGACTGTGGGAGGAAGCTGGAGAACCTGGAGAAAACCCACACTGACACAGGGAGAACATGCAAACTTGAGGGGCTCCTCCAGCCTGTGTTCGAACCAGACACCCTCTTGCTGTGAGGCAACAATGCTAACCACTGCAGCACTGTGTCGCCCCGGTTTCACGTCAGCCATTAGAAGTTATGGACAGGGCTACACAATTTTCCCCACTGGGCTCCTCATCCGCACCCTCTCCAGCACCACCACCCACCATCCTTTAGGTCTAAAACCAATGCAGGCAATTTCTAAAAGGCTCTTAGCCATTAGCCTTTGTGCAACAGACCTGAAGCCTCTAACAAACATTTGCTCTGTTTTGCATACATGTGCTCAATATAATTACAAAGCACTAACTACTTATCTAAATCAGTGACACACAGCCTTGTACAGATGAAGATTTATCATCGACCATATATGATTCAACATATATGAAGATAACCCAGTACTAGGGATAGGATTCTGACAGCCTTTAAGTGGAAGGCAGAAACCCTCTTAAGACTGAGCGGTGATATAATGATCTCCTAAGCAAGTTTATTTCTACTGATGTATTTTAGTCTGTGTTGTGTTTGTGTGGCATCTGTATTTGATTTTTGTACTGTCATTAAAATGTAAATAATAAAAAAGATTACAGAGCACAAAGGTCAGGTCAGGTATTTCAAAACAAAGAGAAAAAATGTCTTTAAAATTAGGTTGTGACCTGTTTTGACCTAAAAACAAAACAAAGAGAGAAAAACATCCCTCTGATGAATGACTGGGGAAAAGTAAAATCACACGTTGAAGGAATTACTGCAAGGCATTAAATCACAGGATCAAATCATGAGTGAACAAATAAAGTCACTCTTCATTCATCACCATTTTAAACCCAGTGTTTATACAGTAATCTGCTACTTTAAGGGATTCAAAGACTTTTAGGGACTCCAGCATGCAGAAATATTCAAATACACAGTTTTTAAAAATGGCAATGCCACTTTTTCCCCCTCACCAAAATTAAGCTTAACTTTGGAGCATTATTTAGTCCCTTAGCTGCGACAAGATAGCATGACATGGTCGGTACCAATGTGTCACTGAAGTCATCTAGTTTCATATAATACTAAGCAGGTTTTATTTGCTGCTCTGCCCAACTCCTCACCTTTGCCACGCTCAGCTTCATCTGTCATCCCCATAGACCAGTGGTTCCCAGCTGGTGGGCTGTGGTCCAAAAGTGGGTCGCAGGTCCATTCTATACGGACCACGAGTTACTCGCAATCATGTCAACTCTGTAAAAAACACACTATATTTTGAAGTACAGTGAAATTCCAGCACAGAGCTTTTATTTTGAAGTGCCGTTTCCTGCTGTAGAGTGAGTGAATAAAGGACAGCTACCTAACAGAGACAGCAAACTAGCTCGATGACATGGCCAAACGCAAGTATGATGCTGAATGTATTTAACTGTGTGGACCTTGAACGGATGACTAAGGGCACATTCACACTGGCACTGTTTGGTCTGCTGTAAACGAACCCTGGTCCACTTCCACGGATAGTTTGGTTCATTTGGAGTGGTGTGAACGCTCATTCGAACTCTGGTGCGGACCAAACAAGCGAACCCTGGTCCGCTTGAAAACTGGGGGTCTTGGTTCACTTACAAGTGAACTCTGGTGCGGTGTGCTTACAGTGGGAAGTGTAAACAGACTATCCAGCAGACCAAAGAGAGGAAGTGACATAGAGCACATTGGTGTTTGGTGTTTTTGTGGTTACCTACGAAGCTTTTATTTACACAGATAATTTATTTCACAGATAATAAACTATAAATTGTGAAGACAACAAAGCCTCCACTAAAATAGCATTTTAAGTCTTGTGTGTGATTTATCCTTCAGGGATTTATACTTCAGGATTTATCCAGGTTTTGATATGAGCAG
Source organism: Cephalopholis sonnerati (assembly GCA_019142605.1). Taxonomy (NCBI): domain Eukaryota; kingdom Metazoa; phylum Chordata; class Actinopteri; order Perciformes; family Serranidae; genus Cephalopholis; species Cephalopholis sonnerati. The sequence goes on from JAGQAX010000010.1 coordinate 10,367,195, forward strand.
AGGAAATCTCTGCTGGTCGCTAGGCTAATTTATACAATGAAAAAATGCCATAGGCTTGTGTTTTAGTGTCAACAATAAATGTATTTATAATGTAAATACACACATAGCTTGTATTGTCAGTGATATAAGTCAATAAGCTAATTGTTCAACCATAGACCTTTGCATGCCTCTCCTCTGGCCTTGGGCTGGGTCAGCTGTACCCTTTGACCCCCCCCTGATGGAGGGCCTGATTAGTTTGTGGTAATTTGAACTTGAGGCCCTTCTACATCACAAGGCCTTGATTTGGTGGGACATTCAGCAGCTCTTTTTGGCAGCAGTAGGTCTCGGGGCTCAGTCACAGTGTTCACATAATTAATTTTCACTTGGTTAGCTTCAGGGCAAGCTTCATCAAAGGTCCTCTCTCTGCATTGAACAGTCTTTTAATGGTGCAGGACGGATTTACTGGGTTTTATGGATTTAATAGATTAAAAATGGTTTTAGAAATGCTTGATTTATTCCCAAGAGCTTTAAATGACACATTGTGCTGTTCAATTGTTCTCTTTCACCTGAATCACAACCAGGCATACATTTGCATCAGTGTTTAGTTATCCTGTCCACTAAACATAATTTCCTGGAGTCTGGAACATCCCTGTTGTGTTTTATCAGAGTTTACAGTCCAGAACCCACATCTAAAAGGCTTTTGTAGATGCGTCCAACTCTGTAAAACATTCTTCAGTGGGTGAAAAGAGAGCCACACTAGGAGGGTTTTTATTTATTTGTCGAGGTCACAATCCATCTCCTCTGTGATGGTGTTTACTTGTTCTCAATGTTGCATTGCTTCTTCAGTATAAATCATTTCCACATAATTTTTTAAACAAGGTATTTTTGTTGATAACTCAATAAAGATGCACAGAGCATCAACAAACAAACATAGAACCAGCAAGGACAAAAAGACAACCCACCCAACCACCAACCCAGGAACAAACAGAGAAAGCCAGACTAGCCAAAAGAAAAACCAATAGACAAGAATGGAAAATAAAATAAAATAGAATAAATAATAATCAATTAAAATAGAATAAATCAATCAATTAAAATAAAATAAAATAATATAAATAGATCAATTAAAATAAATAGAATAAATAAATAAAAATTAAAAAAAAACAATAAAAATAAAGATAAAGATATGTGTATATAAAAACGAAAAATTTACAATTACAATTTTCAGCTTCCATATTTGCCACAAAAGTTAAAAATGGTTGCCAGGTGGCAAAGAAGCATGCAGTTGATTCTTTAATAAAACAATGTATTTTTTTCTAATTGTAAATGATACTTGAACACACCCTCTGGACAGAAGGCAGCAGAAAGAGACTGATGTCCACTTGGGCTCTACTAAAGTTAACATCTAGAGGAGTTACTCAAAATATTGCCAGGGACATAGAAGGGACAACCAGTCGTCCAAACTTTGTTGAAAAGGTTTTGAATATTAAAGCCCAGAAATGAAATAGTTTCGATTACCAGAACATGTGACATTAGGTGGCCGAGGACTGTTAACACCTGTCATTTCCACTTTCCACTTCTGCAAAGATTAGTCTCACTTTTTGTGCGTCAAAGTCAAACAGGAGGACAAAGGCTCATATAGCCTATTGGCAAACATTTTTATTGGAGCTTTAAACTGTCTCACCAAACAGAAGCAAAGAAAGAGCAGAAGTTAAACATAAGTGTAGCAGCCCTCCACGTGCAGATGTTCAGACTCACTGATTCGTCCCGCACATGTCACAAAGTTGTTTTAAATCTGTCGTTGCCTCAGGGAAACAGCAGTTTGAGAGTGTGATTTCTTTTATAGTTGAGCACATTTTAGCAGCTACTTGTACTTTCTGTCCTTCACAACAAACAAAGCACAACAGCCTCCATTCAGCGAGAGGAGCCGCACAGAAACGTGGCATCTCTCAGCACATGAAGGTCTAATCTGGGTAATGGACAAGAGATCAGATTGCCTGCAGTGTGAGAAGGAGTATTTTTCATTATTTTGAGTAGCAGGTCAGGTTTAAACAACAAGACCTTTTTCTTTTATAGACTTTCTGAGCCACAGTTTCTTCAGTGTCTTTATGCCCCGTGATCTCTCCAGATTTGTGCCGTAGCACAGATAAATATGCCTGAAATAGATGTAGATGTTTGTTTTCATCTATGAGGACAATAAAGGCGGATGCTAACGTTCTGTCCCAGAGTTATTAAGGTTAAATAAAACTAAACTAAAAACTAAAACTAGTTGTGAAAAAAACATTTTAGTTAGCTTAAATAAAAAATGAAAACTAGACTTCAGAAAAAGTGAAACTAATTGAGACGATGTTGTGTACTTACAACTAAAATAACTAACAAAAATAATATAAAAATGTACAGGAAATGTCCGAAGTTTAAGTCAATTTAGTCAAATTAGTCAACACAAGCACAAGGAGACATTGGTGCATATGTTTATTTAGACTGGGATGTCTTCATGACTGTGATTGACTGTGTCTGTTGCCCTCACTAAGTGTTGTTTAAGTTGTAATACCTATTCTGAACGTCCTTAATCTCGCCCCTGACAAATACCCCCCATATTTTGATAAGAAAATTCAAAGTAACTAAAACTAACATTTTTAAACAATTAAAACTGAACAGAAACAAGCAAACCCATTCTGGAAATTAACTGAACATAAACTGAATTAAAAACAAAAATTAAAAACAACATAAAAGCTGTAATAACTTTGTTCTGTCCGCAGGTGTCCAGTCTGGAGCAGCAGCTGGAGCGAGAGCGGACCTCTCTGCAGGGCGAGGTAAGGAACAGAGAGCAGGACGCCCAGGAGAAAGACAAAGACCTGCAGGAGATGAACAGGCAGAACGCACAACTGTCCGAGTCTGTCAGGTGAGAACACCTGTACACAACACAGGGACACTCACAGCAGACACTGAGGAACAAAGGAAACTGAAGTTAAGATGCAGAGTCGTTTCAATCAGAGTAAATTTGGTCTCACGTATTTGAACAGATATGAAGTTCAAATGTGGCGTAGTTTGAACATAATTTAAAAACTTAGCTCAGAATTTACACACTACTGACATTTTAAAGGTCCAGTCTGTAAGATTTAGGGGGATTTAGTGGCATCTAGTGGTGAGGATTTCAGATTGCAACCAGCTGAAACTTCTCCTGGTGAAAATTCCTTTGGTGTTCACTGTTCAGGAGGTTTTTACTGGGAACTTAATTGTCCACAGAGGTCTCTTCCTCTCCAAAACAAACAGACCAGGTGATTAAAACTGGTGAAAACACTGAATAAATCAGTTCCACATTACAAATCACTGTGTCTGCTACTCTGTTTGGTATGTCCCAGATTGGCTGCTCACCCAGCATCTGTTATTTGTGCTCAACTTTTTTCTCTGATAACTTAACTTGTGCTCACTTATTTTTGATTTGGACATTCAGGAGGTTTTTACCAGGAGCTGAATTATCCACAGAGGTCTCCTCCTCTCCAAAACAAACAGACCTTTTGATTTAAACCGGTTAAAACGCAGAATAAAGCAGTTTCACATTATAAGTCAGTGTTTCTCCAATGCGGAGACGTGCAGCTAGCCCAGCACCTGCTAATGTGCGCTCAACTTTTTTCTCTGATAACTGAAGATCCAGATGTCAGGAACGTTTTTACCAGGAGCAGAATTATCCACAGAGATCTCTTCCTCTCCAAAACAAACAGACCGCATTATTTAAACTGCTAAAAACACTCAAGAAAGCAGGTTTACACTCTCATCGCACAGGGGCCGCTAACCACAGTAGCCGACATGAAAACATGAATGGCCCTATCTGGAGCCAGTGTTTGGTTTGTCCATTCTGGGCTACTGTAGAAACATGGCGGTGCAACATGGCAATCTCGGTAGACAAGGACCCGCTCCCTGTGTAGATAGAGACGGCTCATTCTAAGGTAACGAAACACAATGATTGTTATACCAGCTGTTTTCTGTGATAGCTTATATCCACAGGTGACCTCGTGCCTTTTATAATCAAAATAAAAGCGCTTGAATTAAATGAGGGAGTCTGTAAACATGCAAAAAAGTGGGCAATTACATATAAACATCCTATCTAACTAATCTACAACAGTTTGCCAGTATAGGCTGTAATTTTGTGTTTGTTACAATGGTATAATTTCATCTGCACAATAATAATAGGGTACGTTATATCACCCTATGTTGTAGTTGAGGGTTTCACCACTTGCTGTGTAGTTATCATCATTATGCTGTGTCCTAGGTTTACGGACCTTATGTGTCCTTGGTGCAACTAAACGTCCACACATTTTTACGAGCAAACTAACTATTTTCCACTTGTCATTTGGTGTAAACTTTGCACCGTAATCTACATATAGCTCACCATTTTAAGGCATAAGCCATATCATTGTTGCTATAATAAGATATTTAAAATGTTACATTCAGTACCAAATATTTTAAAATCACAATGGTTTACAGTTCAGTAGTTTTTGTTGATCGTAAATCAATATTTTCCTCACACTTCTAGTAATAAGGGTAATTCCCAGCAATCACTGTCGAGCTTATATAATGCTGTTTGTATGGCACTTTTGTTGGTGACTATTTTCTGACAGAACTTCTTGACCTGCAGCAAAGACAATCAAACGCCTCAGCAGTCTGAGAGACAGTCTTATGATTACACCGCAGCCCATTTGTCTGTAGGCATGGAGCAGCTCTCCCTCCCCGCCCCTCTGACCTGTGAATATGTGTATATATACTGGGATCTTAGCTGTCTGAGGCTGGGAGATGGAAGCCTGTATTTCATTCTGCAGGGCTGCTGATGAGTTTATTGTTGTGAGACTTTAAAAGCTCAGAAACAAAAGCATGTTGGTGGTTGAAACGTGCCATCGAAAGGCATGTTTGCTTTGCTCAGTTAAGCTACTCTAACAGTTCAGGAGGGATTTCCTTCTCTCTAAGTCTGCGATGGGAGCACTGCTTACTCTGAGGTGAGGACATGGACGTGTTGCACGCCACCAGCTGCAACAACAATGCAGTCTGTACCCTGCAGCATGTCTTTGCTTTATTGCAGCACATTTTCTGAAAACATATCTGGTTCTGTTAAGACTTTAAATCACAGTAGAGACGTGCTGATGATTGTTTTGTGTGTTTTTCTTTGTGTGCTTTTCGGCAGCCATCTGACATCAGAGATGACAAAGTGTCGAGTGGAGCTGGTGTCTAAAGATTCGGAGCTGCAGCGTCTGAGGAAGGATGTCGCCGTCAAGGCTTCTCAGATCAGCTGCTTGGAGGAAAGCCTGCAACACACGAGGAGCCAGCTCGACATCAAGAGTGACATGGGTATGTTACACAGTGTCAGTGCAGTGTAGCAGAATCAGTTTCTGTTAGCAGTCAGAACGACACAGCTCCAGTTAAAATCGGTCAAACAAAGATTAAGAAATCCTTCTTGCCCCTCATAGTGATGGATCTGGAGGAGAAGCTCCACCGCTGTGAGGCCGACCGGCTCAACTGTGTCCAGCACGTCCAGATCCTGGAGGGGCAGCTTCAGGGAGTGCGGGGAGAGTTGTCTGAGACTCTTGAGCAACTACGGGAACTCAGAGACGTTCTACAGAGAACACAAACCATCGCAGATGAGCGGCAAGCCTCGATGGAAAAACTGACTGTCAGACTTAGGTGAGGTTATGTCCTCATGTGAAATCTCCTTCTGCACACAGGGACGAGGGACGAGCCCCAGATGGAGAGGACGTCCGGTCGGGCTCATCTGTGTTTGAAACAATATCCACATTGTACATGTGAACCACAAACACACCAACAGACTCAGACATCATGGAGCCTCTTACTGTCTCGCTGTCCCTCTTGAAGTCTCACACTTATTGTTTGTCTTCTGGATAATGTCGTGACTCATCTTTGCTCTCAGTTGAAATAATGACCTTTTGTTTACTGAAGAAATCCTTTGCTGTTTGTAAATATGAATTCCTAATTATTATTTTAAAGTTATTTTCTTTGTAATCTAACTTGGAACTTGTATAATACGTCATGTAATTTACTGTGATGGACTTAAACACTCATGCTCTGGTGTTTGATGTAACAGTTTTCTATTTAAAACACCACTGACACAGATAAAAACTGTGTACACTGGAGTCACACTCGTTGTTTAACACACTGTGTGCAGCTATCGTACATCAACCACGCAACTGGAAGTACACTCAATAACGACTGAATTATTTTCTTGTGTAAAAGGAAAAAAAGATGCTACATGTTTCAGTTCAGTGTGAATCTAACTCCACCCGTTCCTCTTAGATTTTCTTTAGTGTCATTGTCTTTCAGAGCACATTGACTTCAGGCATTAACAGAGACATGCAGATACTTGATACAGAAAACACACCTTTAAGAGGAACCTAACAGTTGACATGATCTAGGTTACAATCACAAGTCCCTTTTACGCACAAGAAGACACTGAAATTAGTTCAAGACTATTTTTACTCACACGTACAGAAGCCCTGAGAGGCAAGTAAAAAAAATCCGGTGATCCATGTTGTCTGATCTAAATCGTTTTCTTTCCTGTGTTTATGACTTAAGAACAGGCGGAAAACATGATTTTCCCTGATCATTTTTCTTAGTTACTTTTAAAAAAATCTGTGAAATCAGGTGAAAAAAAGTTTTGGCAGGTCATTTCTTTTATTTTTTGGTCGGGATCATTTAGTTGTGTTTGTTGTTGTAATACTCATTTTGGCCACAAGAGGCTGCAGTGTGCCACTAACTGATGTGGCGGTAAAGTTTTCATTTCTCCATGCTCTCTGAACACAAGACACACACACACACATATATATATATATATATATATATCTGTACCTTGTGCTTAGAGAGCATGGAGAAATTTAAACCCACAGGGAGGAAAACATGAGTGCTTAGTCCTATTAGAACATGGGGTAGTGGTGCAGTCCAGCCTCTTGTGCCTGAAACGAGTATTGCAACAACAAACACACAATGATACAAGCCCAAATTTTTTTTCACCTGATTTCACAGATTAAAAAAAATGGTAACTTGGAAAATTGTATATATATTTTTTTTTATTTAATGTTACGTTATTTATTTATTTTATGTTATTTAATTTAATTTAATTTAATTTAATTTAATTTTATTTTATTTTATTTTATTCTATATCTTATTTTGTTTTATTTTATTTTATTGAGACACAAATCTCCTCTGCCATGGAGTCCTGGTCAAGATGAACAGCAAAATTAAAAGTTTCAAAAACAAATACAAAATCAGGGAATAGTAACATACCAAAAAACAAGACACAAAACATAAAGGAATCATGGCAAATAATGGCACTTTTTTAAAAAAGTAATGACATTGTTCTGTAAAAACTGATTTCAAAAGATTTTCACAGATTAAAAAAATCAATGAACTTAAAAAGATTATCCTGGCAAAACCTTTTGTCACCTGTTCTTAAGTCATACACTCAGCACAGAAAACAGTTTAGATCAGACATAAAGAATGAAGCACCAGAACGTTTTCCCTCTCAGGGCTTCCGTACCAACAAAAGGTCAACCTAAAAATGTTCAGTAAACAATAGAAAGTCCTAAAATCATGTTTCCTGTATTGGGACCAGTCACACACAGTTACATCTGACATTCAGAGGATACGCCCAGTTACTGTGTTTTTTTAGTTTTATTTTCTTTAATCAAAGCGTGTGTGTGTCTTTACAGTGAGACCCAGAGGGAGCTGGAGGAGAGAACTCACGAGGTCTTAGACATGGACAATGCACTGAAGGAGAGACAGGGGGAGCTGCAGCAGAGGGCACAGCTGGTACAACACACACACACACACACACACACAGAACTGAACATATTCCTCAGTATATTTCATTTGATTTGCACAATATGTTCTGCTCATTTTATGTGTGTGTTTTGAATTTCTTTCCCTCGATCGTCCCCGTCGTCCTCAGCTGGGTCAGCTGGAGGTGGCCATCAGAGAGCACAAGCAGGAGATGGAGAGGAAGGTGGCGTCTCTGCAGCAGAGCCTGGAGGCCCGAGAGAGAGAGCTGAGAGACGCACAGAGGAAGCTCACAGACAGAAACATGAAGGTCAGGAGCACACACAGAATAAGAGGACAACACATGTGAGGAAATGTTTTGTAGACTCTGAAGACGCTTTTATAAACATTTGGAGAGCAAAAACATAACGTTAGAAGAGAAAAGACGGAGAGTGCGGACTGACTGGCAGCCAGCAGCAGTGTGTAATAAATGATACTGATGTCAGTGGTAAGTGTTATCTTTGTTTGTAATATGTAACCTTTGGGTTATTTAAAATGTGCAGTTATAAACCAAAAAGAGAAAGAGAAGAATACAACATAACAACAGGATGAAGTTCCATCATAAATGTTTACACACTTTGAATCGCACAGTGCTGCATGCTATTTAATGACTCAGAGTGATTTCTGTCAAGTAAATAAATGATAAACAATAAAAGAATATTTTTATAATGGTATATAAAATAAATGTAATTAAAATAAATGAAAATAACACATCTTTATTGGCAAATTTATTAGATTAGATTTAAAAAAGTGTTTAAAATTACATTAAAACTCAAATGTAAGGAAATTAAAAGCTGAATTTGATTATGTTAATTTTTTTATTTAAACAGTTTGGATTAAATTAATTAGAAATTAAATAAATTTAGTGAATAGTTAAGTTAAGCTAACTAAATTACACTTAAAATGAAAATTAAATTACATTAAAATAGAGAAAATGAATGAAACTAGATTTAAATTACTGAATTAATTTAAATAATTATTTCTTATTTCGTCTTTTCACGGGGGTAATTATACATTGAGCTCATATTGTCCAGATAATCCTCTGGAGTGAATTTGGTACCTGGTCAGCTGTAACATGAGATCTGAGGAGCGTACAGTATGAAACCTTAATTAAACGCAGGCAACGACACAGTTAATCCCTGAACATACAAAGGCTGAATAAATATTTGCACACCTTATCTTTGTGTTTTTGTGTTTTAACTCCATAAAGCTATAAATATTATAATTTTGTGTGACAAAATAATCTTATCTAATTTTCTTACTACTTGAGTGTAATATAAATCACTGTGTGCTGTCGTAAAGCAGGTTTTAAAAGTTGTCTTTCAGAATCAGTGCGGCAAATAGTTTATAGATGAATAAATTTATTAGAGAGTTACCTGAAACTAGATGTGTTATGACTGTATGTTGATGTTAGTGTGTGTGTGTGTGTGTGTGTGTGTGTGTGTGTGTGTGTGTGTGTGTGTGTGTGTGTGTGTGTGTGTGTGTGTGTGTGGTTTTGGTGTCAGGAGTCCCAGGAGCTCAAACAGCAGCTGCATGTGTGTCAGCAAAAACTTCACACTTTACTGGAGGAGCTTGAAGGAACTCAGCGTCGCTGTGAGGCTCTGACCAGAGAGCTGGACGCCGCCGAGCTGCAGACCAAGGAGAAGGTGAAGTCAACGCACAGTTTGTTGTTATTTATTCTTTGTTGTTAAGGGTCAAATTAAAGTAGAAATCTGCAGCACCACTGCTACCAGTAACTGTCTGTGGTGTGCGTATGTGTGTCTGTGTGTTTGCAGGAGGTCCGGCTGTGCAGTGTGGAGGAGGAGCTGGCTCTGAAGGAGGCACGCTGGCTGCAGTCGGAGGCCGAGCTGCAGAGCATGGTCGCCTCTTTAGAGCAGGAGCTGGAGCTGGAGAGGGAGCAGCACAGCAAGGAGGTACAGTAGCTACTGAGGCTTCAACACTGGAGTCGTCTTCCTCCGTCTAATGCATTAAATCAGTCTGTTGAAACAGAGACAGCTCAACAGAGTCTCAGTTGAGACAAATCTGTGGATGTTTTGGACTGGTAGATCCAATTTATGATCTGTTTGATAAGCCTGTAATTTGACACTGTGACATTATAATGTTATCATAAGAATGTGACGCAACTTGTTCTGCAGAATTTCTGTCGGAGCCTCATGTGTCAGTTTTGTTTGTCTCCCTCCGTCCACATGATAAACGTAAGATAAGATAAGACTTTATTAATCCCACGCCAGGGAAATTCACACAATGCAGCAGCTCAAGAGTCAGACACGAGGAAAAAAGTGATTGAGGGCTATAAAAGGATAAAAATATTATAAAATACAAAATAGATAAGATAAAATACACTAATATAAAATGTATGTACACCTTTTACTCATAAAGATACTGTATGTCTGTGATTGATAGTTGCAGGACTGACGTCAGGTCTGCTAACATCCTCCTCTCACCCACCTCCTTCATGGAAGGAGGGCAGTTTGAGACAGAGCACAGTCTTTTCTAGTCATCAGTGTCGTTCCTTCCTGTTTTGTGTGTGTTTTCTTTTCCTCTTTTTCTGTCTTTGCAAATGTCAACAACACCGTGTGAGTTCCCTAATTCTTTGAACTTAAGTTTCTCTTCTTATGACTTCATCTCCCCCACAAACAGATGATAACATCTTAAAGGGTAAATTTGGTGTTTTGCAACCTTGTTACTATTTTCCCATGTTTTGTGTTTTTGTATCTTAAGCTCACACTACATGACTTTAAAAGTCGTCAGGTCGCTGTACTGTTCACACCACACACCTTGCTGTCTCGTGATGTAATCGGGAGTCTTAAAGTCATTGTGGTTCTCACACAGCATGACTGATGGCGACACACTATAAAGTCTTTTACCAAGAGGAATTCCTAATGAGTATGTCATGTCATGCACAGGTCGACCCACAACCCTGGGTCAGGGGAGTGTTCACTAGAAAACATCAAAGTTAAAAAGTGACAAAGCAACATTCCCAGTCAGCTGTTAGGCTAATTACCTACAGGAACCTTGCAGGCAGTAATTGACCTTCCATCTTCTCCTCCCTTTCTCTCTGTCCCTCTCAAACACACAGACACACACACGTTGTAAAACGCCACAGCACCCCTCTTGCTCTGTCCTCAGCCAGTGTCTTGTGCTCTCATTGACTGTAGCTCGCTGACAAAGTCACAGACAGGTCCAGATATTTAGCCTGCTAGATATCTGGGGAGTGTTTGCGATGTACCCGTGAGCCCCTCAGCTCACACCTTTGACCATGTCATACATAAAGCTTGAGTACCATTTACCAAGCGTGGAATCAATGTCAATTTGTTTCTGATCTGGGGCTTTTTGTCAGAGAGCTCCAAAACATGTAGTGTTTAGTCATGTAGTGATTAATGGGAACAACAATTTTGAAACTGGTCGGGTATTAAACAAGAGGGCTGCAGCAGGCAGACACGAAGCAGGCTGTTATTAGAAGTGTTTGATAATGTTATGGAAATGATCCATTTTTGTTTAAGAGTAAGAATAATCCCCCAAATCTGTGTTCACTAAACCCACCAGACTCCATTTAAATATACAGTAATTTTAGCCTGTATAGAGCCAGCATAGTTTCAAATCTTAACTGGGTGAATTACGTTTTTATTTCAACCAAACCAGAGTTGGTGATTGTTGGAACAGTGGAGAGACAAACCAAGATGTTTTTGTGAGTTTTAATTTGTTTTTGTTGACTCTGACTGTAGTATGTTTTTATGATAATAAAATTATTATTTATTTAAATGGAGTCTGGTGGGTTCGGCAATGGAGATATCAGGGCTGTTTTTGGTGAAACAAAACGGATCTTACTTTAACAAGAATGTCTATTTCTGTAGGGATCCTTTCTTTAATGTTGTCAGACACTCATAATAACAATTTAAGCCTGTCAGTGGCAAAAACCAGCACATTGATGGTGCGAACATGCCTCAAGCAGTTCCTCACAGCCTGTGTCACAGCTGCTGGCTGCAGCCCTCTTGCTCAATACTGGACTAATTTAAAAAATTGTTGTCTTTATTAGTCACTTAGACACAAAAACATGGGGTCCAGGTTGAAAATAGCAAAGTTCCCCTTAAATTCCTGCTGATAGTTTTAATGGTGCTGCTAGTTTACTTCCTCGCCCTGCTTTAAACTTTGGGATTACCTGACTACATGGAAGACACTGCTTGTAAAAGACAAACTTGTCTCCTCTGTTTGTTTTCCCTCAGCTGGAGTCGCTGCAGCAGACTCGAGGCCAGCTCCTCAAAGTCTCCGAGCAGATCTCCTCCACCATGCGCTCCACTCAGGAGCAGCTCGCTGCTAAACTTCAGCAGAGCCAGAACCAACTGGAGGAAGCCAAAACCCAGCTGGACCAGACTAAGACCGAGCTGAGTCACGCCTGGAACCAAGCCAGTCAGCTCCAAACACAGAGAGACCAGACTCAGACCCAGCTGGAGCAAAGCAGGATTCTGTATGAGCAGACCAGAGCCCAGAACAGTCACCTCCACTCCCAGCTCGAGCAGCTCAGCAACCAGTTAAATCAAGCCACAGTCCAGGCCGCCCAGTTACAGACGCAGCTCCAGGCCTCTGAGAAGTCCATGGAGACCTCTAACGAGTCCCTGCTCATCAAGGTAGAGTTCTTTACAAGTGTGAGTGTATGAAAGTTGAATTATGGAAGTGTATCTGTAAATTTATTTTCATTATTATTTAAAAAGTGTCCTTGTCTTCCTGCAGGAGTCTGAGGTGACCCGTCTCCAAGCCAGGATCTCCAGCCTGGAGCGAGCTGCTGAGCACCAGCATCTGTACAATCACACACTCTCCCTCCCTGCTCTGCACACACACAGCTCCTCCTCCCCTTCTCCCTCCCCCAAAAAGCTTCAACACACTCACTCGACTCGCCTCCCCTCCCCAACACACATAGGAACTTCCTCATCACCTCCTGCTCACACACACCTTCAGCCCACCTCAGCCCCTCATCTGTCAAACCACCACACACACGACTGGCTGCAGAGCAGCAGCATCGACTCCTCCCTGGATCTCCCTCCGAGCCTGAAGGCTACACTGAGGGAGGCTTTGAGCAAGCATCCATGGCAGTCCTCCTCCTCCTCCTCCATCTCCCCTTTCCCAGACACAGTGGACCACAGCTGGCAGGGCCTCAGTGCCACAGAGGCTACAGTGACCTCTGACCTCTCCTTCAACCCCCTCACATACATGGTGGACAAGCAGGGCGACAGAAACCTCAGCATGGAAGCCACCTCCATGCAGGAGGGAGACGAGGAGCAGACGAGTGAGTCAAGGAGGGAGTCAGTGTGCACTCTGGTGGGTCAGGAGGAGGAGGTGGACATGAGTTCACTGACAGGGATGCTGAGGTTTGTTAATCAGACGCTGGCCATGCAGGACGACCCGTCATTATGGAGCTCCACAGGACTGTCACAGAGCGGACGCTGCCTCACACTCCAGGTAACGTCCTGTCTGACTTCAGTTTGTTCCAGCTTCTCCAAAGTGAGGATTTGCTGCGTTTTGTCTCGTTTTACATCATCGTACATTGAATATCTTTGTGTTTTGTGATTTGTAACTTAAAGACAACACTTCAGGCTCTGGAAAATTCCTAACATTTATAGACTAAACGATAAATCGCCAGAATGACTGACTTAATTAATTTTACAGTTTTTACTCATATTTGTGGTAAAATGCTGGCAGTGTAGCGTCCAGCTGTGGTAAAGGAGAGCAGAGCTGTGACACTAGCAGGCTGTACAGAAGGCCAATTTCTTTTTTTTTTTTTATTTACCACGGATGGCAAAGGCACGATCCACCCTGCTCTCCCTCTGCTCGGCCAGTACGCGGTCTGGGTTAGGATAAGAATGTCAGAAGCAGTGTAAGGCCCCGATCACACAGAAAGTGTTTGCTCGCTGCGTCTTTTCATTGTTGCCAGGCAACCACCCCATCTCTACTTACCCTAATGTGTATGTAATCAGTCTTTATTTATTCATTTTATTTATTTATTTGACAGTAGTCAGTATCTAGTTCCAAACATGTTGAGGCAGAGGGTACTTGCTGTAGCTCTGGTTGACGGTGAGAGGCTGTCAGCAGATAGTTTGTTGGGCACAGGGAGACAGAGATCTGTGTGGGTACATGAGACCCTAAAAAGAGGGTGGATCATGGGGAGTACCACCAGTTGGTCCAGGAGCTTCGCCTTAATGATGGCCGTTTTAAGTACTGCAGTTATATGCCTCCACACCTGCTGTTTTATGTTGAGACTATGATAGCTGTAGTTTGTAAAGTCGTATAGCTCTAAGTATCCCGCAACCACTACCACCAGTTTCTCCTCCTTTGTTTACCAACTGTAAACATCCCGGCTCTTGAATCATCCGACTGGACAACGGGGTAAAAAGCGTAGGTGATGTGAGGCGCTTTTCAGCTTTGAGTTGAAGTTCTTTCAACTCAAGGAGTTCAGAGCGCTCCATCAAAAAGGCCAGGTGCCTAGAGTGCAGAAACTTGAGGCACGTCACAAAGCAAAAACAGCGAGCAAAAAGCTTCATTCTTATAAAGAAACAATTACAAAAAGCTGCCTCCAGCTGCTGAAACAGCTTTCTGTGTGATCAGGGCCTAAGATAGAGTAGGGTGGAACATGCCTTCACCATCCTAGGAAAAAAAAATACTTGCGTAGAATACAGTAAAGCAAGGATCGACTTTTGATTGGCTTCATATAAGCTGATACAGATCCATTAAAATATTCCCTGGTTTAGGATCGGCTCTGTACATCCTCTGAGGAATGTTTTTAGGGGAAAGATGATTCAATAGATGCTATAGTTATTAGTTACATTTAAATTATTTGAAAACTTTGTTCCAGTATTCTCAAGAACATTAAATACTCATGACTACATAAGAGTATAAAGCTCAGTTCAGACCAAAGATTCGCGACAAGATGAAACCATTTTAGAACGTTGCAGAGAAAAGTTTTAGCGGTGTAAACTGGCCGTCCGAGCTCGACTCAAGCCGCTTGATGGTGTCACCTGCAACTGGATTTTAAAGCATGTCACCTGTTTCAACAGCCAGTCAGCTTGTAGTAAAGTCCGCTGGTCAAGTCAAAATGGCCGGAGACGGTGTGTTCACTTCCTGTGGCAGGTGCGCCGTCACCTCCAAGCCCTCTGTCGCTGCTGCTCACTGTGCTTATGCCCCGCCCACACACACACACATTCTCATTGACTGATAATTATTGCTGGTTATTTATATTATTGTGGTGTATTTATTATGAACACAGTCCATCTGATGCTTGTTTTGTTTCTGTTTTTTCACCGTTTCATCACTACAAATGCAGCTGTAGCCAGTATCTCACTATCACTATCCTCATTCATATTTTAAGAAGCTACAAATTATATTCAGCCACAAAATAAACCTGAAAAGCTGCAAATCAGAACAGAAGCACAGAGAGTTGTTGCATAGAGATGATACACCATCTCATCTAGTTGCATTGGTGTGAACCAGCAGATTTTTATAACGTTGGAGAACGGCACTTTGCAAGTAGCTGCCTGTTTCAGTTCGTCTAGTCGTGAATCTTTGGTCTGAACTGGTCTAAAAGCTCTGAAAAACTTCACGTTGGGTTCTGATTGATGCACAGAAACATCTGTTTTTTCACATTAGCTTCACCAACTTCAATACAGTGTCAAACTAACTTCTGATGTCAACTTAAAAATGTTGTATTCATGTTGGATCCCATCACTCACTGGGAGACGTTTGAGAAAACAGATTCTTTAATGCAGAGACTGTAGCGTCGGTGTGTCACTGATGCATGTTTCCTTTCTCCTTTTAGAGGGACGTCAAGGAGGCATGAAGCTGTGTTGCCAAGGAGTCGTCAGAGAGGAGACGAGCTGTTTACATTGGTGTCATCCTGGTGTCATGTAATATACGTGTGTAATTAAATCTGTCACGTCGGTGTGTTAATGAAATCAAGCTGCAGGGAGACGACACACGATGACCACTACTCTCCAGTGTGTAAATGATTCACTGTGATGTCGTTCCAAACTGTATAGACGTAGCATTTCATGTTGTATATTTATATATTTTTTACATAACATTAAATAAGCTAAGGGAATAAAGATGTTTTTATAGAAATATTTTATTTGTCCACCACTCTGATTCTTAATTCTCCAGAGACATGTAAAGCTGTACTTTCACTGACATCTGTTTGGATGTTCCCATGCTGTTAGGGACTGAGGGGTCGTGTTACCAGAACAACTGGCAGCTTCCTGTCCAGGAGAAGGATTTTTTGGCTCAGGACCGTGGAGGGAGTCATGCTGAATCTAATACAGACTCAAGCTGGTGAAATTGGATTTGGCACTCGCACACGGTTTACATAACAAGAACATGTTTGGGCTCTGGAGAGTTTTCGGACGAGCTTCACTCCTTCAGGCTTCTTCAGGTCCTGGTATGACTGTTAACAAAGCTTTATACATGTAAAGAAGTAAAGCTGTTTTGTTGTAAAAGCTGTTGCGCAGTTTGTGCAGCTCTTTCCTGTTGCTAGTTCTGCTTCTGAACGACCATGTGTGTTAGCACAAGGGGGCCCCAAAACCTCTGACCTGTTAGGAGGCCGAGGTAACATTACATCAGGTAACACTTATCTTTGTAAAGTCGGAGGGTTCAGTGAAAAGCAGCGATGTTCCAATCATGTTTGCTCCTCTTGATCCTGATCTGGGTGCTTTAAAGGAACAGTTTGACAATGTGGGAATAAGCTTTTGTTTATTTGCTTAGACATGAGAGTAGTATTAAATAAAAGCTACAGCTAGGAGACAGTTAGCTTAAAGGGGACCACACATTCAGGTTCGTACTTATATTTTGTGTTTCTTTAAGAACGTGTTTTCATGCTTTAATGTTAAAAAAAAAAACCACCTTATTTTCCTCAAACTGTCTGCGCTGTTACAGCTGTATTCGTCCTCTGTGTGAGACGCTCTCCTTTAGCACCTGTTTCTTTAAATTCCCCTCCCGAAAAAGCCCTGTCCGCTCTGATTGGTCTTGATTTCTGCATCTTCTGTGTCTTGGCATCTCTGCATCATTACTGCAGCTGGAGAATGACTGTAAGACTGTAAGTGGCACTTAATAGAAACAACAAAAAACTCACACGTTTGAGAAGGAATTTGACCCAAAATCAGGATGAAATCAACAACACTGGCAACTAAGATGAAATGTTTCCCTTGTTAGCATGTAGCTACATGTAGCAGTGTACGTGCAGCCAGTGTACGACTGAAAATCACCAGTAAAAGCTTCCAAACCAAAATATTTACAACTGGACGTGTTTCAGCAGGAACATGATGCGAATTCAGGAAGAAATTAACAACATCTGCCACCAAAATTACATGTTTCTCTGATGTTAGCATGTAGCTACATGTAGCAGTATACATGCAGCCTGGAGACGGACTGTTACGGAGAATAGCGGCACTTTTTATCATGGAAGATTAAATTAAAGCTCCATATCACAACCAGACATGTTTCAGCAGGAATATGATCCGAAATTAAAGCGTAGGCGACATAATGTGAACACTTGCAGCGGTGCACCTGGATCAGATGGACATATGAAGAAACCTGTCATGATGTGACGCTATCTCGCAGCCCAAGTTACAAAAAAACAGTGTAATTTGAACGAACTGAAGCTCGAGGTTTTTGTTCACAGGGATTACTTTTACTAAAGTTTACCTCATTATTTAAAACTTTGGCCATGTTTAACCCTTTGAAACCAAACCTGAGCAAATTGGCTTGGTTTCTTTTAAAAACATGGGACGAAGGCAATAGGCAAGGAAAGATGAAATGACCCCAAAAAATGAGCAATAAATTAGTAAAAAGAGAAAATAAAAAAAAATACAAATTAAGGAAAAATGAAGAGAAAGTTAAAAACAAGCAAACAAACAAGGAAATGACCTGGAAAAAGAGCTTAAAAAATTATAATAATTCTGAAACATAATTTTAAATATATAATAATGGTAATTACACATATAGTTTTCCCTGTTTTTTTTGCCCAGTTTTTTTTTTAATAATTTTTTTAATCTATTAATTTTTTGCAATTTGTGGAACATTTCTCACCAAGTTGCTCGTTGCCTTTTTTTCCCATGTTTTTGAAAGAAATCGCACCAATCAGCTCAGGGTTCAAAGGTTAAAATACCTGCAAAGGCGTCTGAAAGCAACACAAGAAAAGTGATGTCACTCCAGGTTTCAAAGGGTGAATATGAACATTGACATTATAACCTTATATACATATTACAGGATAAGCATAATAGGTCCCCTTTAACTCCTTTGCTCTGTCAAATGCTAACAGAAGCGGTCGTCTGGTTGCCTGACAGCCTTCTTTTCCCCCTTCAGCCTTGTTGTTTTGTAGAAGTGGGGGCTTTTGGCCTTGATGTGTCTGTGCCCGGGAGCTTCCTGTCTTGTAACCAGTCTGTGCTCTCTCAGCATCAGAGCCTGCAGCTTTACTTGGATCACACATAGCAGAGTAACAGAAATAAAGGTTACTTATTTCAGTTCTGAGTTTCAGTCACTTGTTGCAGGTCAATATAAAGCGTTTGGTTTGGCAGGTGGTCGATCAGCAGGCTGCTGAGAAGCTGCAAACGACACAGTGAGTGATTTCCTGCCCACATACGAGGGGGCCTGTTCATATTTACATTTCCTCACCACGGGCCTCAATGGTTATTCTGTGTTTGTGTTTGTATCACAGAGGGTTTATGGCTCTGTGTGTGTGTGTGTGTGTGTGTGTGTGTGTGTGTGTTGCCACTGGAGACAGCAATCATCAGCCTGCCTGTCCCACACTCACTCTGTAGCGAGGGCGACATGTTTAAAATGAACGCCTCTGTGTGTTAACACATCAGCCCGAGCTACTGTGAGTGTTCATTTGAATTTTCAGGCCTTATCTTGTAGATGTAGTTCGTATATTTTCAGGACCACCTCTCTCCTTTTTTTCTTTTGCTTTGCTGAGTTAGTGTGCGTTAGAGGATGTGGTTGGCTCAGTGGTATATTGCGTGCCATGTAGCTGTGCTCTAGTTCCTTCACGGAACTTCCTAAATACGACATGTCTCCACGGCAGTCTGCATTATAGAGACGTGTTTTTGTGCAAAAAAATAGCAGTTCTCACTTTTGTGTGAAAGCGTCTGAAGAGATTTCACACAGATTATTACTGTGTTTAACACACTTCCCTCTGACTTTGTGTTTTAGTAGATACAATTCAACAGGAGGAGGATCCCCTCTCTGCACTAAGTGTTGCACAGATACTTTGAGTACAACAAATACAAAATCAAAAGTGTTATAATAAAGCTTCAACAGGGTGCACAAATAACTAGAAGGCCACGCTCACATTATTAATTATATAGGCTAATTTTAAATACTTTATACACAGCTGGGTCCTTAAACTGTAAAAATAATAATTAAATCTGCAAAATAACAAACTAGAGTTATCAAATAAATGTAGTGGAGTACTGCAGTATTTGCCTCCATATTGTAGGACACCAGGAGACCGGCCGTTACACAACAAGAGCTGGACAGGAACGTAGAAGGGCATCAGCCCAGCAGGACGACCAGTATCTGCTCCTTAGTGTGAGGAGGAGCAGGAGGAGCACTGCCAGAGCTCCACAAAATGGCCTCCAGCAGAATACTGGTGTGTTTCTGACCACACTGTCAGCTCAGATGTAGATGAAGTTTCTTGTGAGTTGCATGTTTGCACAAAGCAGAGGACTCATAGCAGAACAGTTGCAGCTCTAGAAACCAGAACCAGGCGTGTGTGCTGCTGGGGTTAATTCAGGTAGATGGTAACCACACTGGTGCAGACACACTGCGCTGTGAGCGGGGGACGGGCTGTCTGGCACACGAGTTAACCACAGCTGGCAATGCCTGGGCTGGAGTTTTATTGTGTACAACACACGGGTAAGGTACAGAACAATAAAGTAATCATGGTACGATTAAAGGAACAAGATCCTTGTTTGCTCAGTGGAACATCAGGATGTTGGCTCTGTGGGTTGTGACGCTTCGCTGACTGGATGCAACAGAGCGGAATCACCTCAGGATCAGGCATGATGGAGTTTGATCCTCTTTTTATTCTGTGTCCTGGTGCTCACCAACTCATCGTGCTCAATCTAGTGTAATAACTCCTCCAATGTGTGATCTACTTTGGTTTGAAATTAAAGCTGCAGTAGGCAGTTTTAACAGCAGAATCTGAAAATACACTCTCCTCCTGCAGCTCTCTCCCCTCTCTGTCCTAAGCCCCTCCCACCAGACGAGCATGGGAGCATATACACATGCTTCATACAGTTGCCCAACACTGATCTATTTAATCTTATTTCATCGTAGAGCTGCAGCACATTCCTTCAGCTCCTCCTTGCCCTGCTCTCTCTGTTTATAAGACCACAGGTGAGACAAGAATTAGCTAGCTAGCGCATCTGAGGTCCCGTTCTCATCCCTACACCTCATAATTTGCTACGTGGGTATAGTCTTTGGACTTGAGTAAAAATGTCCCTATTTGGGCGACCCGGTCTCTCTCAGAAGTCGTCAGACACTGACAAAAAAGGCGTCCTTTAATGTCAGCATGATATGCAGAAGCTCACCGTTGTAGTTGAACATCGCTTGGCGGCGTCATAGGAAAAGAATGAAAGTGAAGGTGGCAAAAGTCCGAGTAGGGGTGGGAGGGGTGGTGGATGGGTCCAACTAACACGGACTTTCAACAAACACTGACCTTCACCCGGGAGAGTGGTGTTTGCATTCCGTAAGGTTTTAAAGCCACGTATTTTCGTCGCCTAAACCCAACCATGTGCGTTAGCTGTTGGAGCAAATAAAACATCAGTTTGCATTGTTGTACTGTTGCAGAGCTTTTATTTTGAAAGGGACAGTAATGGTAAATTTCCTGTGAAAACAGAAGTGTATTTAGAAAGAAGACAATGCATGTAACAGGCAGAACTTAACACGGCGTCCCAGAACGTCAGGGTACCTTTCAGGTTGCATCTTTATGTAAAAGGTCCATGACCAAACATCGGAGTGACACTGTGTTGATTCAAACAGAAAAGTTTGTTTTGGGTGCGTCACTACAAAAAACAAACTAGAAAAGACGGCAGAGGAGATACCCACGCACCAATGTAACTGGGCTGGAAAGCTTCAAAAAGGTCCACAGGCTGAGATCAATTCAAAAACAGTCTCTTTACGTAAGACGTCTGCGCACAAAAAAAAGTGATAGTCAAGGGCTGAAACGTTTGCTGCTGTTTTTACTCACTCTTTGGTTTTTTTGTGCACTGATGTTCTAAATAAACAGACTATTTTTGCCTCGATCTCAGCCTGTGACCTTTTTGTGGCTCTCCAGCCCAGATACATTGGTGTGTGCGGTAACTCTTCTGCCAACCTTTCTAGGTTTAGGCAAGAAAACTAATCGGTTATGGTGAGAAAAACATCACAGATATCGCTTCAAAACACCAGATGTTTAGGGTACAAAGCCACAAGCAATGTTGTTGTTTGTTGGTCTTGAACACTCCTGCTCTCCTGGGTCATAGTCAGACCCGTCCACCTCCACACTGAGTGGCATTTCACACCCTTTAAACTACATCCGTTCCTCTGAGCTTCTAATGATGATGTGGATGCGTTTACACCGGAGTTGATGGAATGCCTGTTGCATCTTTTACAGATACTGCAAATGAGAGCAGGCTTCCCTCTGCCTTATTCCCCTGTTATGGACTACTTTGCTGGTAGGGGAGCGGGCAGCAGGTCTGGAGATTGACATTCAGTCAGCAGCTGCAGTTTGCACTGGCTGAATTCAAGCTGCTATAGCTGCTGACTGAAGATCCGTGCCTGTAAAACCCTTTGAGAATATATACTGTGATTCAAGGCTCTAGCCAAGCAGAAGGCTAAACTATTAGCAACAGTTTCTCTCCATCTCTGAAATGCTTTGCTGATATTGACTCGTGTTTTATTTTGTTTATTGTCAGACTCTCTTTTAAACTCTGTTTTTGATACGTCCGTCTTCCTTATTTGGGTTGCTTCCCAGTGTGGGCTTGTTGTCTCCGCCATTGCATCAAGCTGTCACTGAAGGGATGTGCATTTTCATTTGTGGATCAGCCTATAGGCACTCCTTCTCTCTGAAATGGCCTCTGATTGGCGAGATATCCTAAAACCTGAAAACAGATCCAAGAAGAGGAGGTGCAGAAGTCTAGTTTTCTCCCAGTCCACTAAAATTACAATATGCTTACCACCAGTTACTGCCTCGAGCGAGGGAGTTCAAGTATCTCGGGGTCTTGTTCACGAGTGAGGGTAGGTAGTCTGCAGTGATGCGGGCGTTGCGCTGGACTGTCATGGTGAAGAGGGAGCTGAGCGGGAAGGCGAAGCTTTCAATTTACTGGTCCATCTACGTCCCAACCCTCACCTGTGGTCATGAGCTCTGAGTAGTGACCGAAAGAATGAGATCGCGGACACAAGCGGCCGAAATGAGTTTCCTACGTGGGGTGGCTGGGCTCAGCCTTAGATAGATGGAGGAGCTCGGACATCTGGAGGGAGCTCGGAGTAGAGCCTCCGCTTCTTCGCGTCGAAAGGGGTCAGTTGAGGTGGTTCGGGCACCTGATCAGGATCCTCCTGGGCGCCTCCTGTTAGAGGTGTTCCAGGCACGTCCCACTGGTAGGAGGCCCCGGGGCAGGCCCAGAACATGCTGGAGGGATTACATATCTCATCTGGTCTGGGAACACCTTGGGGTCCTCCAGGAGGAGCTGGAAAGCGTTGCTGCGGAGAGGGACGTCTGGGGTGCTTTGCTCAGCCTGCTGCCCCCGCGACCCCACCCTGGATAAGCGGATGAAAATGGATGGGTGGATGCTCATAGGTTATTAATATCCTCGGGGGCAGACTGGTGGACAGTACAGATTATCTGTGTCCAGGCCCTTGATGGCTTCATTCTTAGCATTCAAATGCTTTTAAGTCACCGAAGAGCTGTGCAGTCCTTATCTGACCGCCCACACACTCGGGATGACCAATGATATTTTTGACAGGGACTTCCTAGAGAAATCTTTAGTCTTTTGCAACACAGAATGAAGATTTCATGATGCTCCACAGTCCAGTTTTCATGGACGTGATGGAGTCAGAGGCTCAGGGTTGTTTCACAAGGACGACGGGGCCGTGCAGTTTGACTCAACATGATAAAAACAACCATTAGTGTTTGACATTGATGAAAGGTCATTGCTATCTCCTCTCACAGCACTCTGCAATCACCAAGGTGCAGCTCCCTGGTTTTAACCTTTCCCTCATTAAACTGAGCCGTTATACAAAGAGAGTGGGAGTGGGTATCTTAGTGACCGTTTTTATGACAACCCATGACTAGAGACTTTTGTGTGTGGTGCAGGTTTGGCTTGACCGACACTCGGTGGTTAGTGAACACCCCCACCACCCACAGTCTCTGCTCAGTGTCATGTGTGACTTTGTTGACCCTCCGTGTCCACACCAGTTATCATGTCTTTACTGAGGACACTTTCTGTGACGAGTGTCAAGATAACAGCGAGGGTGGACAAACCCGCTGGAGCCACATTTCTGTCCCACTGGAAGGGCTAAGTGCAAAGGGATGGGTCTCCATACCTGGACTTTAAGGACTATGAACATGCTTCGTCTACAAACCTTTTTCATTAGACACAACTAGAGAAAATGTGTAAAAACTTCTACACCTGTAATGCTTATATCATCCTATAGACCCACTTATATAAAGAAATATTCTACCGTACACTCATTTGCATTCTTGCTGAGACTTAGATGAGAAGATCAATAACACTTTTATATATGAGACTGGTATCGATCTTCTTGTCTAACTGTTGTGATGGAAGTGAGTGAGTGTATTTACTAAGAAGTTGAATTCTTCCATTACGTCTGTAAGAAGCTCACAAACACATTGGACTGTAGCAGATAAACTGAAATTATTATTTTGTCATTTAAGTTTTTCCTTCCTGATAATTCCCTGGAAAAGTGGAGGAACATTTCTGCTTCAGTGAACCAGCATCTCTTTAACAGCGTATAAGCCTCTGACTATAACAGTCTAATCCATTTTGGGTTGGTCGCATTGTCACTGAGGATGTGCATCAGTCAGCTGTTAGCGTGTGGCACAATGGGGCTCCCGCAGCCAGCCTTTCGGCCTGCATGTCACATCCTGTTTGATGATAAGACTCGTCTGACCCCCCAGTTTGGCACCAGTCGCTGTCACACTGCATGCAGATAAACAGTTCAGAGAGATGGTGTCCGTACTTGTGAAAGAACAGCGACAGAATTCGGTGTGTTTTTTAAGAAATAAACGTATTTACATGCAGGATGGAGGAAGTGAAGTGGTAGAAAACAATTCTGTGTTTGAAGATTCAACAATGAGCTTTAGAGACTTTATCGATCTCAGGGGATAGAAACCAGAAAGACAGATGTTTCCTCTTTTCACTGATCTATTCAGCTCCGTCAGTCAAATCTTATTTGAATGTTTTGGTTACTATGTAAAGCACACATCAACACCAACATCAGACAAATGAGGAAATGACACATGCTTGTGGTTGTGATGTGTGATCGCCTCATGACCAGCTGTTGGTGCGATCTATATCTGATGAATTACAAACAAACGGTACCTGTTCTAATGAATTACGGACAAACGGTCAGCGCACACATGTCAACAATAACTTTAGGAAGGTTTTTACACTTTCACACAGCTGTCATGATGAAATGGTGTGAGAGTGAACAGTCTATCATCTCAACCCACTTCCTTTCAAAACTGAGACACTTTAATCATCATCATCATGTTGTCACCATGCCAAAACAAAGAGGAAGAACTACTTATTTCCAGTAGGCCGAAGTTATCCTGAATTTCAGTGAACCTGAAGTTATGAATCATCTGTGAACGAAAGTGGCCGTGTTTAGTCGGAAAGGTCACTGACAGCTGAGACGGGATCTGCTGTGTAAGTAAGTTAAAAGCTGCTGTTGGTTTTGTAAAAATAACTGAAACATGAGCTGAAACAAAACACCGCCCGCCAGCCGGAGCAAACTGTCTCGCTTTACAGCTAAACAGTGCACTAAAATATGTTCCTGAAAACATTTTAAGGAAGAAATACACTGAGCAGTGAGTGACGGCTGCGTTAGAGACTCCTCAGGCTCCGACTTCATGTGCGGGTAAAGGCCTTTGCACGCTGAGTCCGTTTTTTTCGGATATGTTTATTAATCCGTCATGTGAAAAAAATTGTTACGCACAGAAACCTTGCACAAAAGACAAATTTCCTCTCTTGCAAAAAAGAAAAAAAAGCAGTAGTGTTTCCATGAGCACCACGGCCTTGTGTCGTAAAGATCTTGATCTGGCTGCTGCGTGCATTTGTTTTGGAAGTGAATAAAAGAAAGATGCAACTTATTTTGAATGCTACTTTTACAGAGCTGTTGGCAGGACACATAGTGACGAGAGTGGAGTCCTGTTTTGAAGCCTCAAGTTCAGCATTTCAGCCGTCGCCATCTTGTTTTTTGGAACCAGAAATGACCATATGTAGTCGAGAGGGTGGAGTTGTGGAGGAGCAAGATGTGGCTCTGACTCTTAAGGCCAAAGCACAATGGTGGCAATGCCGTACGCCCCCATTATTTTCAGTGTACAAGCCCACACTGGCGGCGGCTAGAGGCGCGACTACATTCCTGGACGCACCGCCTCGTGGCACTTTATACCACTGTTCTATTTCCTGCCTCGCCGCCTGCAGAATTGAATGCATTTCCCCCCCACTCACTCTCTGCTTGTACACACCGCTCCCATAGCAGCTCTTTTTCTCTGCTCCTGTGGCAGCTCGACTCCTCTCCAAACCACTGCAGTGTAAAGAGAGCTCTGTAACTGCTGCTGTGTCTCGTGTGTGTGTGACTAAGAATGGATGAGGTCGTCTGTTGACGAGCTGCAGGGCGACACGTCCAGTATGTGCTAGGGTCGGCACTTGACGCATGTCACAAGATGTGCTATGCTGCAGCGGAGCCAGTGTGTTTTCAGCTTTAGACTGTAGCTACGCCTTGCATACAGTCTGTCGCTCAAGCAGCACTGACCTTAATTATGCGTAAATTTAAGCCGACATGGAATGTAAGGGGATGAGTTATATATAATTTCACCTGCTGTACAGTCGTTGAGGAGGGAGGGATTAGCTATAGAGACCAAAACAGTTTATGTACCAGTTCTGTACCATCTTTATTTCTGCTGTAAAGTTGAGCATTGTAACATGGAGGTCTGTGGGGATTGACTCATTTCTTGAGTCAGCCTCAACTGGCCATTCAAGGAACTGCAGTTTTTGGCACTTCCACATTGGCTTAATTTTTCATCCTTGGATGGTGCTGCTTGCTCACTGCAAAACATTGCCTGGGAAAATGTAAACGTCAATCCGGCTTCACTCTGAGGTCATTGAATTCTGGAGCTTGGGCAGTGACTTGCGGCGTCAGACACCAGACGAAAAAAGGCGTCCTTTAACATCGGTATGATATGTGGCCGGTCGCCGTTATAGTTTAGCAGCGTTAAGGGAGCGTCAGAGGGAAACATGTCGGGACAAGAACGAAAAATTAAGGTGGCGAAAGGCCAAATAGGGCAGGCAGAAGGTGTGGTGGATGGGTCGAACAAACGCAAACACCGAAACACCCAGGAGAGCAGTGTTGGCATCTCGTAATATTCCAAATCACTTTCTTTTTTCCAAAATCTAACCATGTGTTTTTGTTATTGAAGAAATATAAACAGTCAATTCATGTTGTTGTACTGAGGTAGTGCATTTATTTTGAAAGAGACTGTGTGTAAATGGTAAATTTCCTGTTAAAGCAGAAGTGTATTTTGAAAGAAGAAAATGCATGTAACAGGCAGAACTGGACACAGTGTCCCAGAGCGTCAACAACCAACACACCCAAGGTACCTTGCACATTGTATTTGGTTGTAGTGAGAATGTGTTGTAAATGCAGGCTGTGTGCTGTAAATCATATCAGCTGATTTAAGAGTAACTATTTAGAAACAGCCAATCTTCTCGCTGATGGTCTCGTTTGCTTACGTAGTTCATATACAGGCAGCTGTTTAGAATTGAGACTGTTTCATAACCACTTAAAATGTGCTTATAGCTGATGTACCAGCTGTGGTATTGTGGCTTTAAGTTTCTTCCTGTGTATGGGTTTATTTCTGCCGGATGTGTACACATTGTCCTCACTGTGTGCTTTACATATATGTCTAAACAGCTACGTTAATCATCACCTCTGAGGTGATGATTATATCCAAATAAACACTGTCTGCAAAGAGCGAAGACGCACAGTAGGCGTGACCAGTGGGAGCACGTCTTCAGAGGCTGAACTGGGATTTGCTGTACTTAATGACCTTCGCAGCAGGGTGGTATCAAAGGGCTGAGATGATCTAAATATGTGTTTGGTTCCTGGGTAATGAGACAGTGCTCGTCAAAGTCAATATTTAGCATCCTCTCTTAGTGCTGTTTGTGGTGTCTTATATCTGCACAGATGGGTTTTGAGAATCTTTCAAATTAAATACATTCACCTTGACTGAGCTACTTTTCTGTGTAGCTTCAGTGTCACACTTTCCTGCATTTTCCCCCGTGTAAATCCTGTTGGCTCCGCATTCTCGGAAATTAAAGGGAGGCACATTTTCCTCACTGTTATTTTTTTAGTCACGCTTTTCCTTTGAGCCGAAGACAAACAGGCACTCTGTTGATTCAACGCTGCTTCATGAAGAAACTATATGACTTCATGGACTTTGTCCCTCCCTATCTGAACACTTTGTAATCTGCACAGTCAATAACTTCAGAGCTCAGAGTCAAGTTCACACAGCACCTGAAGGAAAGACTTTAAAGGTCCCATATTATTCTCATTTTTGGGGTCACACTTGTATTTTGGGTCTCTACTAGAACATGTTTACATGGCTTTATGTTTAAAAAAATCTTTATTTTTCTCATACTGTTTGCCTGAGTATACCTGTATTCACTCTCTGTCTGAAACACTCTGTTTTAGCACCTGTTTGTTTAAGCCCCCCTCCAGAACAGCCCTGTCAGCTCTGATTGGTCATAGTTTCCAGGTCTCTGAGCTCTCAGCATCTCTGTGCCGTCATTGCAGCTGGGGAATGACTGTAGCGGCACTCTCTGTCTCGAGTGACTGAGTCACCATGATGTTGCGCTAACACCTCTGAGTAGACAGCTGTCCATTGTTTTGAATTGCAGAAGTACGTAAGATCTGCAGACATGTTTACGTCTGTTGTCATTTTCTCTAGCTGAAACTGAAACATTTAAAGATATATAGTTAAACATGGTGGTCTGGCCTATCTGACAGTTCATGCTATGCTTATTTTATCTACTGTGTTGCCATGCTAGCAGCTCTAGACCTTTTTACACACAGATCGTGCTACAGGGCCGCTACGAAGTCTCTTCTTTGTGCCTCCTTTGCAGTTTTACACATAACATAACGATGGCGGCATCATTCTGCTCCCGTGTGTAATTTTAAACTGCATGCTGACATCGCGGAATCAAAAGAGGCATGACGGGCATGATGTTTAACACAACACCGTCAGCCTCTAGTGTAACTCAAGACATCCACGTCAGCTGCACTTTATAAACAATAACCGCTCGGAGGGGAACGAGCTCCCGGATCTGATTGTTTTCCTAATGTGTGGACATTTACAGCTGCTGTTCTTCTTCTTTGAGTTAGCTGCTAACTGCTATCAGTTACCTTTGAAATCTCCTGCAGCCGGCTAAATTGTTTATACAGACATTGTTTCAGCGGTGTTACTTCCTCCTGTTGCAGCTTAAAGGCGAGAACATTCTGCGATCGTACCGTATCTACAGAATGGCGACGTGGCATAACGGTGCGATATTCCCACCTCGAACAGGCAGTGTAAAAGTGGCTTTTGATCAACAAAATGCACTGGCTAGAAAGTAATGTACTGCTATGTGTATTTCATCCACCGAAAATAATCAATATCAGTTTGAGTGTACGCAATATTTGGAATATTTTCACCACTTTACCGTACATACTAGCCTAATGAGGCAGCGGTAGACCAGCAACTCCACTGTATATATATGTAACCAGTGGACTCTAGTGATATCTGTGTTGTGTAGATAAAAAAAAGGCCCAGACTGTGGATATGTTTGGATGCAGTCTCCGTTAATTCCTCTCCTAACAACAGGTGGCGAAAACAAAAATCCTCTGTCACACACAACCATACAAACTCCAGCCCCTACACAAATCAAGCGACGCAAGATTTTGTTAGCATAAAATGAATTTATAATCATAGTTTAACAGCGCGAACACACGGAAATTACCACAAGAGCAATGTGGCATACCTGTCCCACAGAGCACAACAGCAAAAGGGGAGAAGCAAGGCAGGAGACCCCTTTATAGGTGAACGTAGGGGTACAGACACTGAGTATCAAATGTTCCACATATTGTGTGCGTAGAGGCCAAAGCCTGTCAGGTAACAACTGAACCAAATTTGGTGGAATTATAATATTCAGTCTTACAAATGTACATTTGACTTGTCACATATCACTGCTGTGTAAGTGACCCTGTTACTTATATCAACATTTAAAGCCTACAGCACCGATAACTGTTCGATAATAATGATGAAGACATCTGAAGAAATCTGACTCTTCACAGTGTGAGAACTTTAAAAAAGCACAACGTGTTCCTGAGTTCTCACAGTTTAAACGCATCTTTGAGGAAATGAGTGCTCTGAAGCATCTCTAGCATTGCTGCTTCTCTCGACCAATCAGTGCTCCTCCTCC
The DNA here is from genome assembly GCA_019142605.1 of Cephalopholis sonnerati. Lineage (NCBI taxonomy): Eukaryota > Metazoa > Chordata > Actinopteri > Perciformes > Serranidae > Cephalopholis > Cephalopholis sonnerati. The sequence goes on from JAGQAX010000010.1 coordinate 10,396,708, forward strand.
TCCTCCTCCTCCTCAGCCAGACCCGACAGCCTGAACACTCCCTCCTCCTCTCCTCCTCCTCCTCTTTTACTACACATTAAAACATAAAGCCTCTCCACAGTGAGCTCACTCCCTCATCTACAGCCTCCATCAACGCTTCTGCTCCTCTCTCCTCTGTGTGATTCATCCTGCAAACTGTGAGTTCACTTCTTCCTCCAGACATGAATGCACCTTTGTCCCTCTGTGGACTTTGATTTATCCGAGCAGCCTCTCTCTGCTCTGAGCTGCAAAGCTCTCCGTTAGAAAAGCTTATTATTCTGTTTGTGCGAAGTTTGTAAGTGATGTTCCAGATGTGGAAAGTCTCCGTTTCTCCTGTGTGAGTCACAGCAGTGAGCGAAAGCTGCTCGAAAACAGAGACAAAGCGTTTCCGTTTATTATGGAAACACGAGCTGTTGCTTTGCTTATTATGGGGAAAATACTGTGAGCGTATAACAGGCGAGAGAAGTGCAGGAAGTAGCGGTGTGGACATTATGTAAGGCTTCAAAAAAGGAAAAAAAAAGGAGGCGTGCAGAGTGGAAATGAACATGAGAGCTACATGGATGAATTTTAAATTTAAAAATTTAAAAATTTAAAATGCATTTCTCCTGTTAAATAAATGAGAGAAACATCCCATCAGCTCCAGTCTGACCAGTCAGCAGAAACAGCAGACAGATGAAGTCACTTTGGGGCTGGGCAGTGTATCCATACTATATCAATACTGTAATACGAGACCAGATATCATCTTATATTTGCATATGTTAATAACATATGTGTTGTTTCCTGGTTTTAAAAGCTGCATTACAGTGACGTGATGTCATTTTCTGAACTTACAACACTGTTCTAACTCTATTATTTACCCACTTTATCATTATATCCACATTACTGATAATTATTTATACAAAAAATGTCATTGTGTAAATATTCTTTTTATACAATTAAAGTTTTTATTGGTTTAAAAGGCTCAGTAAATGGCATGCATACATTATTTTCCGGGCAAACATGAATACAAGGCATGTATTTTTTACAAAAATGGAGGTGGACTCCAGTGCAAAAAGAAAAATGAACAAATATACGTTGAAGGAAAAAGAAGGAAACAAGCTAACAAACAGAAACATGTCACACATATGTCCTCGTACATCACTCTGCAGGGTCACATAGTCACAGAGCAAGTTCATAATTCTGTAGGCTTGTATTCTGAGTCCGTTCCCTTTCTCCTGATCGCCATTTATTCCACTGAGCATACATTCACAAGATGCTATTTCCACCATTGCATTAACCCATTCTTTCAATTCTTTGCCTTTGCTGTCTTCTATTGTCTTAGAATAACTTGACAGACAGTTATTAGACTCACAATAATAACAGAAAATGCACACTTGGATATGTTTGGTATTTGACATTATCCCCCAGTAAACACAGCTTAAATGGATTTCTGCACCACACCAATGACTTAAAATGTCTCACTGTGTAAATATTTAATGAAAGCAGCAATAGTCAGCTTTACAATATCGTCGATATCGAGATATTAGGTGAGACATATCATGATATCTTTTTCTCCTTATCGCCCAGCCCTCATTTATTGGCTTATTGCTCCTCCAAGCAGACATATCTGCAGTATCATGATCATTGTGTCACACCACTGTTGTTGGCAGTGCATCAGCAGATATCCATGCACCTTAAGTGATCTGAAGGCGTGTCCCTGGTGCAGCATTTATTGATCAGCCTCTTACAGGAAGACCACTGGGTGTTTTCTCCCCGCACTGAAACCTGAGCCGCCCGTCATTAAACACACAGCTGAACAAACTCCTCAGTAATGTTACTCCGTCAGGTGGTGGTGGTGATGTGGTGTGTTTGGACTGTCTCTGTTGGTGTAATCTTTTAATATCTGACTGTAAGTAGTGATACACTGTGCAGAGTGTGCAGGTGTGGGGTGTTGTTACAGAGCAGTGTGTGGATCACAGGGTAAAGTAAGCTGTGACAGAAGTGAGGAAGTGGACGTTGTGTCATCACAGCGGACGTCAGCCTCTCGGCAGGCAGCAATAATCCTGCTGCCACAGCGAGTTGTAATCTGGCTCTTGTGTAATCGGGGGGGAAATCTGCATAATCTCTCACTCTCATCATGATCTGAAGTTTATTTCTAACTTCCTGTCACTCTGAGTGCCAGATTAAGTGATACTGGAGAGTTTAAAGGGACAGTTCACCCCAAAATCAAAAACAGAAATTTCCCCTCTTACCTGTAGTGCTGTTTATCAGTCTAGATTGTTTTAGGGTGAGTTGCAGAGTGTTGGAGATATCAGCTGTAGAGATGTCTGACGTCTCTTCAATATAATGGAACTAGATGTCACTCAGCTTGTGGTGCTCAAAGTGCCGAAAAATACATTTGAAAAACTCAACATCAATGTCTCTTTCCAAAAATCATGACCTGGTTACTCAAGATAATCCACAGACCTTGTTGTGAGCAGTTTCATGTTGGAACTATTTTCTTCCTACCGAACTACACTCCACCAATTGTATCCCTGTGCAGAAGGAAGTGTGCATCTACTCATGGATGAGAGGCTCATGCTTGTGACAGCACAAGATATTAACATAAATGGCGTCCTCCTTGGCTGAGCTGTAATGTTAGCTAGCTCAGTGCTGCTAGGTGAGCTAGCAGTAGATGCACGCTTTCTTCTGCGCGGTAATGTATGTTGACACTTTTTTTTTTTTAACCAAACTACACTCACAAAATGGAGGCTCGTGCTTGTGACAGCATGAAAGATAAACATTAATGGCGTCCTCCTCGGCTGAGCTGTAACGTTAGCTAGCTCAGGGGTGCTAGGTGAGAGCAAAAAGTAGATGCACACTTCCTTCTGCACGGTGATACGTTTGGTGGGTGTAGATTGGTAGAAAGAAAATAGTTCCTACATGAAACACCGTGCAGAAGGAAGTGTGCATCTACTTTTTGCTCTCACATAGCACTAGCTAACGTTACAGCTCAGATGAGGAGGATGTCATTAATGTTTACATTTTGTGCTGTCCTCTTATTCATGAGTAGATGCACACCTCCTTCAGCACAGTGATATGTTTGGTGGATGTAGTGAAATTAAACTGCTCACAACAAGGTCTGTGGATTATCTTGAGTAACCTGGTCATGGTTTCTGCAAAGAAACGGTTTCTGATATAAACAGCACTACAGGTGAGAGGAAAATAGTATTTTTGTGGTTTTTTTTTGGGTGGCAAACTGTCCCTTTAATCGCGGCTACAGGGAGTTCACAAGATTAATTTACTAAAGCGGTCTGCAGTCATGCTGCAGTAACATAATAACATTAAGCGCTCCTCTCTGACTCCATAAAAACATAAGATGTGAGAGTTAAGTAATTAGGTCATGCAGGTTGTGCTGCGTTGATATCTGGGTGTGCAGTGTTATCTCTTGATGTTGGCAGGAATGAGACTTACAGATTAAACATCTTCTGATAACAGGTCAAAGTTTCTCAGTTATAAACATCAGACAATGCTGTAGGTTTTATAAACTTTATTTTAAGATATTACAAAAAGCTATTTCTCTGTCTCTTGAAAACCATTAAAGTAAACGGGTCAAACCACATATCTCTAAACTTCTCATGAAAATCATCCTTGCTTTAGGCTTTAATATTTGCGGCGATGCATTTTTGAGAATACCCAGTGGGTTTTACTGGCACGAGAAGCCGGAGAATGTTCCCAACTCACTGAAAGAGCATTTAATCCTGCAGATTATATGAGAACTTAATAAGGAGAAGCATGGCTTTTACATGTCAGAGTCAAATGTCAGATGGAGTTGGTGTTAGAAAATCAATCAAACGACTAATGCATGTGAGAAATGTACAGGTGTGACAGCAGCAGCAATACCTGACTAACTGTAGGTCTGAGAACTAGTTTGTCTGGTTGTGGAAGGTATGCTCGAGCCTTCTATACGGTGATAAACAAGCCTCTTGCCAACAACACACATAGTGCAGTGTGTAACCACTGTGGGCTGGTCTCTCTCAGCCATTATCCACAGCTCTACAGAATCATACAGCTCAGGAAATGATGCTGATATATAAAAATAACTTCCTGACATTGACTTGGCCCGTTCTCTTCATCGTTTGCTGCATCTCTCTGTCCTCCTCTGAGTCATTAGGCTGGGAATTAAAAGGTTTGCAACAAAGTTTTACAAGGCAAAAATATTAAAATCACACCCTGTTTTTTCTCCGCCTCCCTCTGGCCTCCTACATCTCCATATTAACTCTCATCCTCCTTCTTTCTTCATCTCCGTCGTTCTCTCAGAGCCATCATGGTGTCCCATAAGGAGTTCGTGGGTGCAGGAAAGCAGCCGGGCCTGCAGGTGTGGCGTATTGAGAACCTGGACCTGAAGCCGGTTCCAAAGGCCCTGCATGGCAGCTTCTACACCGGGGACGCCTACCTGCTGCTCTACACCACCTCAGCTCCTTCATACAACATACACATGTGGCTGGGTAAGACATGGACACATACTGAGCACCCCACAGGACAACATGTTCATAATTAGCTACTTAAAATTTAAAGTATTATGACTTTTATCTGAACAGCATTAAATCTTCCTCTTTATCTTGCTCTAACAAAAAGGATGTTTTCAAAACAGGAACAGTCTTGCGTCGCATTTTTGAGAAACAATAGAAGCCATTTCACTGCAGCGTGTTCCCTAAATGTTATCACTCATGTTTTCCCTCTTGTTATTTGCTTATTTTGTGCAAAGTTTTATTGTTTGACAACTGCAATTTTACAGTTTCACCACTTCTCTCGTGGTTATATGACGTCCTGAGGTTCAGCTCACTAAAGCTAATTCCCATTGTTTAAATGGCAATAAAGTGTCAGCTCCTGAAGTGAGAAGAAGAACAATATTGTAATCACTTCCTCGGTTACAAACTTAAGTAAAATATTAACAAATTAAAAAGGAACTACCTCCAAAGGTGAGGCACATTCATGCATGGCACAAGGTTGAACATCGATGCATTTTGACCGAGCCAAATTTACTAACAAGCTCAAAATCACAATAGCTGCAACCACGTACAGACATGCATCGACACATTGCACCCCCTTTTTTAAATTTTCACAGACAGTTGATCACACCACGTTCACACTAGACGTGAAAAAACCCCAATACGTTAAGTGTCACGTAGCCGCCTGTCAGCAGTCGCCTGGCTGTTCACACCAATAGCGCATTTCTTCACGCTGGTCAGCCACAACTCTGCTCCTCTGCTCTTTTCTAGCCACATGTAGAGCTCTGTTTTTGTCTGCGTATGTGTGTGTGTGTCTGCTCATCTCTCACGCCTTTTTTGAGAGAAGCCACTCCCATTGCCCCACCCAGTCCTGTTGGTAAGAACATAGACATAGTTTGAGCTCCATGCCAAATTTAAGCATCCTAGGGAAAGAACTGTGACCAAAAAAGGGTGGGGAAATTTTTGTGGACCAACCGACAGAGCGATTTTTAGAGCAACTTGTTGCAGCTAAAAAGCCTCAGGTACTCTGAGACTAACAGAGACATCAACACTCATGTGATTGCTTCACTACAGCTGTGGTTTTGAAGTGACTACAGATCAGATAATGTGTCTGATCTCAGAGCTGAAACATCCTCTGCTATATGAGTCGCTGAATAGTTCTTCTCTGTAAGTCAGACCAGTCTGTGAAATTCCTCTCAGCCGCACAGCTCCGTCTCTGTGCCGTCTGCTCGTCTCAGCTCAGGCCTGTGCAGAGGGAACAATAGCAACTAACTTTATATCCTAAATTAAAGTCCTCCCATGCTCTGAAAACTCTGAGTTACATAACAGACTCAAATGAAACCGCTGTAGGCCTGTAACTCACTTCTGGAATACCCCTGGAGGCCACAGGAGACCAGTCCCGGCATGTTTGTAGTGACTCCTGCCAGTTCTCCTCCTGCGCCAGCGCACAGTCTGTCCTTTTACTTCTCTGCTGCCTTTGCAGCGGCCTGTAAGACACTGAGGCAGAAATAACATGAGAACATAATTAATCCCTCTGTCTGGGATCAATGTTAGTCATGAAGGATCATGGAATAGTTTATCTGTGTTTGTGCCATCTGACAGTAATAGCAGGATACAAAGCGGCTCTGCTGCAGATGTGGTTTATGTGATTCAAAGCCTCCGGTCCTGACTCACAGGCGCCATAAGGTCACTGCAGAAACTACGGTGCTGCAGTTTGCTCCGCTAATGTGAAATAACAGAATGTTTTTATTAGAAACTCGATCCTGGAGCATCTGTGTGGTGCTAAAGTGTGAAAACAACCGTGGAAAAGACTACAAATGTCTCTTCTCCTGCAGGGAACGAGTGTTCACAGGATGAGAGCGGAGCGGCGGCCATCTTTGCCACACAGCTGGATGACTTCCTGGGTGGTGGGCCAGTGCAATTCAGGGAGGTGCAGAGCAGCGAGTCCACCACCTTTCTGGGGTACTTCAAGTCAGGAATCAAGTACCAGGTGAGCTTTAGTGTACAGATGGTGTCTCTACCTGAATGAAAATACCTTATAGCAGTGGTTTCCAACCTGGGAATCAGGCAAACATATTCGTGCCACCTGTTGGCATTGTGAGTATGTTAGTATGCAGAGTTTAGCAATTAGCTCAAATTCCTGCCCTGCCTCCAAGCCGCAACCTCCGGGGCTGAAAGATGAAGTCAATGCGAAGACTTAAAATTACACTCAATCAAGGGCGTGGCTGCTGTGAGTGACAGGCTGTCTGCGACGCCACTGTTCAGTCAGGAACACTTTAGTCAAAGGAAACTTTATTTCCATTTGCAGTATTATATGTGGCGCTACGGCTCTACGCAGAAAGCCTCTTCCACGCACCTACGTGGAAAGCCTGAGGCAGAGAGAGCACACCTCCCTGCCCCTCTACGCACCTGAAAGCAAACCTCTCTGCCCTTCCATGCGCCTACATGGAAAGCCTAAGGCAGGGAGAGCAGCAGCAAAGACCCCCGGGATCAGATCAGAGCAGCATCAATGACAAACATAAATGACATTGATAAGTCAGACACAGCATTAAAAGGAGGAGCTGGGGTGGAGGTGGGTTTCAAAGCGGCTTGCAGAGGAAGCAGCAACAGTAGGCAGGCCAGAGCAGTTTAAATAGGGCGCCCTGAATGAGATTGGCCGATTGGTTGCATAGAAAGGAATCATGTGATCTATCAGCTGCTCTATCAGTTGATTGGGCTGTTTGAGCTGGGATGTGAGCTGAGCTTGACATCGTGTCCTGCCTGAACTAACGCTATGCTCAATATTTTACACAGAGAGACGTCAGCCTCTAGTGTGACACATAACATGGGCGTCAGGCAGTGGTTTCTTAACAATAACAGTGGCATAACGTGCCAACGACAATAATTTACAGTCCCTGTTACATTGCCGTTGATCTTGTCCTATGCTTACAGGGCACAGCTACTTATCTGCACCAGAGTTAGCTATGAGCTAATTTTCATCTGTAGTCGCTGGGCAGGAAACGGAGAATAATTTCTCTGCTTAAAGACACTATTACATAAAAAACACAATTACAAAATAGAACATATTCATGACAGAAAGGCTTCAGCAAGACAACAAGACAACACAACATCTTGGAGGATAAGGAGCTCCCGGACCTCAGTCAGTACGTTTACATGCACGCAGTAGTCCAGCTAAGCTCATAGCTCGGCTAATCAGTCAAGTCGGACTTCTCGTCTTGTCTGAGTATACATGCAGAGGAGAAAATTGAATTTCTGACCAAGTATGTCTGACTCCGCCTCGATAGGTGGCGCTGTGTCCTTTTTAATATAGTGCGTATTGAACTAGTTTCGGTTGACCTGAAGAGGAATAATAAGTTAAATTAAATAAATCTGAAAATGTTTAGCTCCTTTAGCTGTCGGAGCATGAATGTAGTTTCCTCGTCCGTCCGTGTCTTCTGCTTCTCGGTCGCCATGGTGTTTGTTTCTTTTTCCGGGAGTGAACTGCTGCTACGTCATCTCCTTCTTCTTCCTGGTGAAAGCCTGCGAAAGAAAAAGTGGTGCATGTGCAGAACGCCGAGACTAAGTGGATACATGCAGCAAAAGTTTGATTTTCAATCACATTATCTAGGTGTGTTAGTCGAACTACGGATAGTCCAATTTCAGTCGGACTAAGCTGTTTACATGCATTTAAAAGTCCGGTTTCAGTCAGACTAAGCCAATAATTCGATTTTCTCCAGCTGCATGTAAACGTACTGAGTGTCTCGTCAATTTGTGCACATTTTCAGCTGCTGTGCTTCTTCTTTGATTTAGCTGCTAACTGCTTCTAGCTGCCTTTGAAATCTTCCAGTGACGGGACACACACATAAGATGTTGTCAAAGCATCACACCCGTCCCATTCGTGGTCCTCTCATGCCAGCTTTAACACAGATGTCGAGGTCGGCTGGCTCGAATGTGAGACAGCTCTGTCCTCCCATTCTGCGATCGTTACGTTTACACAGAACAGTGAGGCAGAGCAATGGAGCAACATTCCCGCCTTGAACAGGCGCCGTTTAAGTGGCCTATGAGTCAGATCCACCCCTCGCTCCTCCACAGCTCCACCCTCTCATCAAATACGGTCACCTCTGGCTCCAAAAATCCAACATGGCAACGGCCAAAATGCTGAACCCAAGGCTCCAAAACGGGAGTCGACATCACAGTAGCTTCATCCTCCATTTTATACAGTCTGTGTGCCTGTCAGAGCTGCTAGCATGGCTCGTTTCTTCTGAAATGCTGCGCAGTTACACCTCTTTAGGCCTCTACAAATTATTCAAACAGTTTCAGGGGGGAAAACTCAAATGAACTGCTCACAAGTCATACGTATGCACCATGACGAGAGGTCACAAAAAGGGTTAGAGTCCTTTTGTCTAAGTTAATGCCCTATAAATAAGTTACCTTTAAAGACATGTTTCCGTTTCTATTTTAGTCTGCAGGTCCAAAACACGTGTTTTTGCACACTAAAATGTGCAATGCAGAAGTTACAGTGAAAGTCATGATGACAAAAAAGTGACAAATGGAGCAACATTCTGTCACAGGACTGTGTTTGACCTAAATATATCCACAGGGTTTAATGATTGTCAGCATTACATGAACTTTGTCAAACAGAGCGACTGACGAGTCTGAAGTTCAGAGGTAACTCAACATTCCCCTCTCTGCCATGCCAGGGTGTGTCTGCCCGACTGACTGACTGTAACCGAGGCAACCACCCTGCTCAAAGGAGGACATTTTGAAAAGACACAAGCCACTTTTTAAACCAGCCATCTGTTTCTTATTACCATGAAAACCATCCAAACCTCCTCCTGGCTATAGTTGGATGCAATTAGCCCAAACTCTTGTTTACCGCGCTGCAGAGTCGGAGGCTGGAAACTCTGCTCTGCACATGTGCAGAAACACACACACACACACACACAGTTACTCAGTGTTCTTCAGAGACAGAACTAAACCTCATTATCTCCTCATAGTTTTGGTAACTCCACTGTTAGGAAACAATCCTGCCATTAGAATAAACAGAGCCGGCATTGTTGCCATGGAAAATTTTACTGCCTCTCTGTTGAGAAAGACGAAAGGCATGAATGTGGTTTCCATTTTGAGGCCTAAAAAGCCACTCCTCCAGATGCTCACAAGACTCTGTGCCTTTGTCAGTAAATGCTAAGTCCTCAGCAGACAATTTAAAGACAAGGAAGTCCTTCTTTGTGTTTGTTCTTGTGAAGAGACGGGGGTTGATCTCAGCCTCGACATGTGTCAAACTAAAGCGGTCAGTGCTTTTTCTCCAGCAGAACATGTCTGTTGCTTATTTGCAGAGAATCATTTGCATGCCTTGTAAATACCTGTTTTGTTTACTGGCTTCACCAAGGACGGCTCGTTACGACACAATCCCGCCTCGCAGGTACACTACTGTTGCCCAGAACAGACATGATCCTCCTCTCTAGAAGCAGGCATCATGTTAGTTTCATTTCTCCCCGCTGGATAAGGTTTATTGGCTCTGTTAGCTGTGATTTATAGCACATGCTAATCTCATTATTTGGCACGGCACAAATTTACAGCCTTTTGTCCTTTGAGGTTTTTACTGCGCTGTGTTAAACTCATATCACCCTCACTGTGCAGCGAATATTGAGCTCCTTCCTTCATTAAAATCATCTGTGTCCTCACATCCTGCCTGAGACCTCTCAGTAGTGCATTTGTGACTGTTTATTCGACTAACACAAGGCAGTCGTAAACTGCACACAAAATGTACAGTCTGTGCCCTTTTCTCCCCGTAACTGTGCACGTGTATTCATTTCAAATGAAGCAGAGTTTTTAGGGAAGATTTCCCTGCACGTAATCTGACTTGAATTATTATCTTTTTGTCGCAGCTGGGAGGTGTGGCCTCAGGTTTTCAGCATGTGGTGACCAATGACATGAACGTGAAGCGCCTGCTGCATATCAAGGGTCGCAGGGCCATCAGAGCGACAGAGGTGGACATGTCCTGGAGCAGCGTCAACAAGGGAGACTGCTTCATTGTTGACCTCGGCAAGGTGAGCTGGGTTTATCTGTAGTGTATCCATCTAGCTAGGTGAATATTCCATATTCAGATTGTATGTATTACTGATACTTAGTGTCATAATACTAATGAAATAGCTCATGAACTATACTCTTAATAGCCGAAGACTTAAAGTGACAGTTCACTCCAAAATAAAAAATACATAGTATTCCTCTTACCTGTAGTGCTGTTTATCAGTCTAGATTGTTTTGGTGTGAGTTGCTGAGTGTTGGAGATATCAGCCGTAGAGATGTCTGCCTTCTCTTCAATATAATGGAACTGGATGGCACTCAGCTTGTGGTGCTCCTAAAAAAGCACCGAAAAACATACATTTGAGAAATTCAACGGCAATGTCTCTTTCTAGAAATCATGACCTGGTTACTCAAGACCTTGTTGTGAGCAGTTTCATGTAGGAACTATTTTCTACCTTGCTTATGACAGTGTGAGATGTAAACATTAATGGCGTCCTCCTTGGCTGAGCTGTACTGTTAGCTAGCTCAGTGGTGCTAGGTGAGCTAGCAGTAGATGCACACTTCCTTCTGTTCGGTGATATGGTTGTATATAAGGATGAGTGCATCTACTGCAAGCTCACCTGAACTAGCTAATGTTACAGCTCAGCTGAGGAGGACACCATCTCGCCCATGAGTAGATGCACACTTCCTTCTGCGCTGTGATACTGTTGGCAGGCGTAGTTCCATAGAAAGAAAATGGTTCCTACATGAAACTGCTCACAACAAGGTCTGTGGATTATCTTGAGTAACCAGGTCATGATTTCTGGAAAGAGACATTGCTGTTGAGTTTCTCAAATTTATTTTTTTTGGCACTTTGAGCACCACAAGCTGAGTGACATCTAGTTCCATTATATTAGAGAGAAGGCAGACATCTCTACAGCCAATATCTCCAACCCTCAGCAACTCATACCAAAACAATATAGACTGATAAACAGCACTACAGGAAAGAGGAAAAATATGTGTTTTTGATTTTGGGGTGAACTGTCCCTTTAAAGAAACAATATTTAAGTTTTTAATGAATTTAAACCCTTATATATGGTCGACATTTTTTTCAGCCATTCACTGTATTTACATCCTGTAATTACCCCTTTATAGAGCAGTTTTCATTGTTAGTGGCGGAGTCCGCCATTTCCGTGCTGAATTCCCATTGCCTACTGAAGCATGAAGGACTCACGGAAAACAACACAGCATACAATCTATGCCAGTGGTTCCAAACTGGTGGGTTGCGGTCCAAAAGTGGTTCACAGGCCCACTCTGAATGGACTGCAAGTAACTTAAATCGTGTCAAGTTTGTAAGAAACACACTTAATTTTTATGTACAGTAAATTTCCAGTAAAGAGCTTTTATTTTGAAGTGCTGTTATCTGCTGCAGAATGAGTGACTAACAGACAAATACTTGACAGAGACAGCAAACTAGCTTGACAACATGACAAAACGCAGGTATGACACTGAATGTATTAAACTTTGGGACTTGGATCTAATGGCTGGACCAGTTGGGAACCACTGGTCTATGATGATGATTATTCAAACCCAACATTTCCTACTGATGCTCGTTTACCTGTGAACTAGATCATGGTTGCCCATTGTGTGATGTAAAGGGGGCGAATAATGAGTTTCTTCTTTATTAAAACAAACTAAGTTTGTTTGGCTGCACTGTAAACAGATACACCAGTAGCTATGCTGTTACAAATACCTGTACCTGCTGCCCCCAGAAGTCTGAGACCTGTTTTAAACCACACCTGCTGCTCCCACCAGTAACCACAATTGTCACATCAACCAGGACTGAAAATCCTAGGGATCATAACTTTGACATATGTTTCCTCTCTCCTGCAGGACATCTATCAGTGGTGCGGCAGTGAGTGTAACCGCTTCGAGAGGCTGAAGGCCGCTGAGGTCAGCATCGGCATCAGAGATAATGAGAGAAACGGCAGAGCCAAATTGCACATGGTGGAGGAGGGCGAGGAGCCACAAGCAATCATTGAAGTAAAACACAATTTACCATACATACACACATTCCTCATTTTGTTTCCTTCTTCTGGTTGAATCTCAGCCAAACGCTGAAGTTTTCACCCTGAAGGTGATCACTGGTGAGCTAAAGCCATAAGTGTTATTGATGCTTTTCACAGTCGGTGATTAGTCAGCGTGGGAACGAGTGGACACAATGCCGTCCTTTGTAATGTGCTGCTCATGTGCCAACTCTGTGCCAAGGCGGCATTGTAAACACTTCCTTTACAACAAGAGCGGAGGGTGAACTCCAGAGAGGCCTAATGAGAGAGAGGAGGGGGGAGGTTTACAGAATATATTTTAAATACATATAAAGATACTTTTTAATCTGAGAAAAGCTGAACGTCGTCTACAAAACACATCACTGTGGAGCCTGTCGTGTCTTTATCTGTGCGTAAAAACTCAGTTGTAACTTTGAGCAGAAGTGATAATTATGACAAAAACAGGAGAACAATGATTCATTCCTCTGGTTGTTTAGGCTCTGGGGGCCAAAACCACCATCGCCCCCGCTACTGCGGACGATGATAAGGTGGAAATGAGCAACAAGAAGAAGGGTGCCCTCTACATGGTGAGTGATGTAAGTGTCCGTCTGTTCAAATAAACTGAATTTATATAAACGTGTGACTTTGATCTCTGGGCTGGGATTGAGACTGTGACTCAAACTTTAAAGGGACATTTCAAATGTAGCCTGATAATTGTTTTAAAAAAAGATTGTGCTGCAGTTTTTGGTGCTGATTTGAATTTGACAAACAAAACTTGAATATTATATCCTGGATCCAGTGCAGATGAATTTGCAAAGATGCTGCATATTTGAATTATCTGTCACTGAACGCAACTTTCAAAAATAACTGTAAATTTAAATGAATATGAATGTTGTTCATATGATAAGGACCACACTGCTGCATGCCACAGTTACAACATAAGACCTTAAAATAATGCACCTCTGGATAAAAATCAGTTTGAATTTGTAACAAATGAAGATGTTTTGAGGTTGTCGAACAAACACTTAAAGGAATACTTTACACACAAGAAGACCATTTGTATATAACTTACTCACCCACTGTTAACGTTGAATTTGCTGGTATCCCATGTACAAAGACAATGTCCTTGCTACAACAGTCACAGGTTTGATTCCAGCCCATGGCCCTTTGCTGCATGTCATCCTCTTTCTCTCTCCCCCTTTTACACTTAATCTCTCCTGTCCAATAAAGACATAAGAAAAAAACAAAAATAATCTTTAAAAAAAATTATATTCATATATGTTCCTCGTCCTCTTCCTACTGCTTCTAATGGCATTTGCTAGAATCTACTGCCACTGTTACGGTGGCTCAACGGAAACAACTTTCGTTTTCGTTTATGTGTGGTAAGGTCTTTAGAAGCGCTGCAAAGCAATAGAGTAAACATTTTGTGCTGTGTGAAAATAGTGTGAGGTTTAGCAAATATGATGAGTTACTTTTCTAAAGTTACTGAGTACAGCTTTAAAGGAACACTTCACCCCTCAAAATGCATGTTTAACCGTACACTTTGAGAACAGAGCTGGTAGCTGATATGATCTCTCTCTGCTTCATAGATCTCTGATGCCTCTGGTACGATGAAGGTGTCCCTCGTGGCTGCGTCCAGTCCCTTCCAACAGGCCATGCTGAGTCTTGATGATTGCTTCATCCTGGACAACGGGGTGGACAGGAACATCTTTGTTTGGAAAGGTGCCGACAGCATTACAGACTCAGTAACACAGCAGGACATGAGCTTTCCTCACTGTCTTCACCACTGTTCTTTCTGCTTTAATTCTACACATGCTGACTGAAAAATAATACTCAGTAGGACGTAAGGGAGGGTCAAACTGCACAATCTCATCATGTCATCTCTTATCTGACTCCAATCAGGTCCCAGGGCCAACATGGCGGAGCGTAAAGCAGCCATGTCAGCAGGTCAGCAGTTCATCAAAGACAAGGGATACTCCCATAAGACACAGGTAAAGCTGTCAGTGCATGAAACAAACACGAGTCTTGCAGAAAAGCAGCATCTTGTTTGCAAACGATTAGTGGAAAGTTTCATCTGTTGTGAAAGAGATGCAGCTAACACCTCTCTGACCTCTTTCCCCTACAGATCCAGGTACTTCCTGCAGGAGCTGAGACGACCATGTTTAAGCAGTTCTTCAGTGACTGGAAGGACAAGGATGAGACCACGGGCCCCGGTAAGGCCTACACCATTGGCAAGATAGCCAAAGTGGAGCAGGTGCCCTTTGATGCCTCCACCCTGCACACCAACAAGGCCATGGCAGCTCAGCACGGCATGGTGGACGATGGCAAGGGCAAGGTCCAGGTACGAGCGTACTCGGTGTTTTCATTTTTCTAAGACTTAGGTAAAACAAGGTGGTGAGGGTTGGAAAAACAGGTTGTGTTGTGGCTTTCAGATTTGGCGCGTTGAGGGTGAAAAGGTGCCTGTGGATCCCTCTAGCTACGGTCAGTTCTATGGTGGAGACTGTTACCTCATCCTCTACAGCTACAGACAGGGAGGCCGGGAGCAACACATCATCTACACCTGGTGGGTAAAAAGAAAGATCCATACAGACACATATGCAGAGGTGGATGATGGAAACATTTAGTTGTTCAGCCCTACTGCTGCCCAGGGGAGATTTTTTTCCCCGTTTACAGCTGCTATATGCACTGTATTTCAAGCCGTTTGAGAAAATAAAATGTTTAAAATCTGTACATCATTTAGGAAAAACACTTACACCACATACAACAATGAATAAGAAGCCACCATGATGTCACCCGTTAGTTTGTGGATTGCTGTTTTGAAGCCTTGAGTTTGGCATTTCATCCGACGAGAGGGTGGAGCTGTGGAGGAGTGAATCTGAGTCATGGACAGTGGTGGTAATTATGGCTAACTTTAAGCCTAAATAAAATGTAAACAGGTGAGATATATATAGATTCAGCCCCCATACAGTCGTCATGAACAGGGAAATTAGCTGTAGAGACCAAAGCTGTTTTCTGTACCAGGCTGTAAACATGTTTATTTCTGCTGTAAAGTTGGGCATTTTAAGATGGGAGTCTATGGGCTTTGACTCGCTTCAGGAGCCAGCCTCAAGTGGCCATTAGAGGAACTGCAGTGTTTGGCACTTCCACGTTGGTTTCATTTTTCAGCCTCAGAGGTTGCTGCTTGGGAATAACATGAAATTCTCCAAGGAAAATAAATCATCCTGTAAAGCTTAGTCTGATTGTATCAAAATCTAAGAGAAAATGATCTCACTTCTCACCTGATTTTGCCTTGGCCCAGACCTTTGAATCCGCCCACTCCGTTGAGTCTGGTATGATGACACGAAACAGGAATTAGTCAGATTAAATTAGCCAATCGACACCACAGGTTGGACTACTGCTGTTGTGAAGCAGTGCGCCGGAACCAACGACAAGTAATAACAACAATGGCAAGCGTTATAGACAAGATAATCGCTGCTGTCAAGGCCGTCCTAAATCGACACGTGTTCTCAATATCACCTGACATCTATGTTTGTTTTACTTCACTCTGCTCCACTCTTAAAACCCCGGCAAAGCCAACATGCTGCCATAGCTTAGGGAGAAATCGAACCACCCTTCCAGGGAAACCAGTTAGAGTGGACGCGGTGTCAGACTGAAGATGGAAACGGAGTTCAACAAGTTGTCAGTTCTGTCTGATTTCTGGCAACACTTGACTTTTTTTTACCTCTGTAAACATTGTCGTAATGAGTTTATGGTCTCAATCCTTAGCTTCAAGTCTTCTTCAACACAGCATGATGTTCATTTTGTAAATTACAGTCTAATTTAGAGGCTGAGGCCATGGTTCTCTGCCGGAAAATGGTGGATTGGGAGTGAGTCACTATCCCAAGCGAAGGAGTTCAAGTATCTTGGGGTCTTGCTCACTAGTGAGAGTAGAATGGAGTGTGGAATGGATCGGCGCTCTGCTGGACCAATGTAGTGAAGAGGGAGCTGAGCCAGAAGGCGAAGTTTTTGATTTACTGGTCCATCTACGTCCCAACCCTCACCTATGGTCACGAGCTCTGTGTAGTGACCAAAAGAATGAGATCACGGATACAAGCAGCCGAAATGAGTTTCCTCTGTGGGGTGTCTGGGCTCAGCCTTAGAGATAGGGGGAGGAGCTTGGACATCCAGAGGGAGCTCGGAGTAGAGCCGCTGCTCCTTCACGTTGAAAGGGGTCAGTTGAGGTGGTTCGGGCATCTGATCAGGATCCTCCTGGGCGCCTCTTGTTAGAGGTGTTCTGGGCACGTCCCACTGGTAGGAGGCCCTGGGGTAGACCCAGAACACGCTGGAGGGATTACATATCTCATCTGGCCTGGGAACACCTTGGGGTCCTCCAGGAGGAGCTGGAAAGTGTTGCTGGGGAGAGGGACGTCTGGAATACTTTGCTAAGCCTGCTGCCCCAGTGACCTGGCTTTGGATAAGCAGATGAAAATGGATAGATGGATGGATGGATAGTCCCATTTAGACTAAGAAAGACGATAAAGCAGGGTATGATTCAGGGCATAGCTACCTTGTGATTGGTTGCTACCACTGCACCACCACCTCTGGTTCTCAGTTGTTTCCACTGCTCTCCACACCACAAACCAATTGGTTCACAAATGTTTAGCTGATAAGTCTGCTCCATTCGATTTGGGCTGCTCAAATTGCAAATAAAGGATTCCCAACAATGCTGAGCAAAAGTCTTCAGAACTCTGAACTGAATATTAGACCAATAGAAGAACATTTTCTTTAATCATATTAGACTTATTTTGGTAATAACATAAACAACATGGACATACATTATTAACTGAGTGGCACAAAGTTGAAGGTGTTTTGAAGACCTGCATGTACGTACAGCGTAATTTATTTAACAGTAAGAATAACAGGCTTTAGACGGGCATGTACACACAGTACCCCACCACACCCAGTCTAAGACAACATTCAACCACACACACCAGTAACGATGGCGACTGCAGGAAAATAATCCAGACTGTGTGTGTGTTGCTGTGTCAGGCAGGGGCTGAAGTGCACGCAGGACGAGCTGGCAGCTTCGGCGTTCCTCACAGTGAAGCTCGATGACTCAATGGGAGGATCCCCGGTTCAGGTTGGAGCTCAACGTTGACACAATATTTACCTTTACATCACATGTAAAAACAAGTTCAGACTCTGCACAGTCTCATTATTGTATCAGACAAAATAAGCACCGCGTTAAGCTGTGAGTCAAGAGTTATTAAGGAATAATAAAAAATAAGGAACTTGGTGTAAGTTGTAACTGTATTAGGAGTTTTCTTCCTTGAGGCTGACATGAAAAGACAAAGTTCTCTGAACGTGACGAGAGGTTTGAGGAACTTGAGTAAGAAGTTTCAGCAAAGGTGTCAAAACTGAGAACTAGCTTGAAACTTTCCCAATAACATTTAGCTTAGTAATTAGCTCATTAGATCTTGCACATGACTTGTACCTTTTTTATTGGGTGCTGTAAAGGGTGAGTGTAAAAGAGACAGAGGAACATAATGTGTAGACACCTCATGATAGCAGCACTGTAGAAAAACAGACTTATGGTGCTAATGAGGGTTCAGATCCTCAAATATATTAAACCAGTTATTACAGAGGGTTAAAAAAGAGAAATAACTAACAATAAATAACCAGTAATAACTTCACTCTTCTGCCATGAAAAACAACTGACCTTGGACAACCAGCAGAGGGCAGTGTTACCGTATTGTTAAGTTAAATCCCAATGTACACAAACTGCTGCACATCTGTACTGTACATACTACAGACTAGTTTCATATCCTCACGGTCGTAACAGAGTGCTGCCACATCACCTACAACAAGGTGAAGCTTCAGCTCCAAACTGGATCAGTTACTTGGGAAAGAGTTTAATTTGTTTGACACTCTCTGTCCCAGCGATGTAGGGCATTAAAACATGAGCACAACTTTGCCCATTTACAACCAATCACATGCACCATCTGTGATCAGTGCAGCTGTGTTTGATAAACGTGAAAGTATCCTTTCTTTGTTCTGTATGGCACTGTATGAAAATCAATAAGCAGCGCGTTCAAATTGATTGAGTTGTTTGATCAAACTTTTTGTACCCAATGCACACCAGAGGGCGAGCCACAATCTCAAGGCACACCTGCACAATGCACAATAGCCTCTGTAACTTGTGTTATCACTCTTATCCAACATAAATGTTTGTTTTTATTTACTGATATAGAAAAACAAGTGGCAATCAACTATTATCAATGAAATATTAATTGACAAAATGATTCAAGAATTCACTTTAAACTTTAAAATTACATCAAAGCACCAATGACACATTGAATTAAACGGTAATGTAAGATCATGTGATGTGTAAGACACTTACAGTTACCACATGCAAACGTCAACAAATAGGTTCCCTCTAAAGGATTTTTTTGATTGAATAAAATTAAATTAAAGTACATTTTTAGCTAGAGTTTGCCTCTTTATTAGAAAATGGGTGTGCATAACATACTGATACAGTCAGTTAAAAATTCGTTCATAACTTTCTGTACAGGCCCAGTTTAATATTGCAATAATAATGTGTGGTTATCACAAAGGGTTACAGACTTTTAATATTACTGGATGTGCTGACATACAATATGATAATCCCAAAAATCAGGATTTAGTCCAAATACTCACTCATAATTAGCATGTTATTTTTTTCCTTTTATTTTCTTTTAAGTTTTTCTTTTGTCTGTTTATTGTAACTCTTTGAAACCTGAGCAAACTGGCTTGGTTTCTTTCACAAACATTGGAATAAGATAATGAGCACTGAAAGAAGAAATAACCCAAAAACTTTGGAAGAAATTAGTAAAAACAGAAAATTAAAAAACAAGAAAACTAATAAAAAAAAATAAAAAAAATAAGGAAATGACCTGGTAAAAAGAACTTAAAAATTATAATAATTCTGTAACATGATTTTAAATATATAATAATGAGAAATATAAATATAGCTATTCCCAAGCTTTGTAAAATAATTTTCGAAATCTATTATTTTTTTGCAATTTATAGAACATATTTTACAGAGTTGCTCATTGCCTTTTTCCCCATGTTTCTGAAAGAAATTGCAACAGTTTGCTCAGATTTCAAAGATTTTAACACTTGCAAAAGGCATCTAAAGTAGCACAAGAAAAGTGACGTCGAGCCTTCATGGTGAAGTTTATTCATGACTTCCTCCACAGGTGCGAGTGACTCAGGGCCAGGAGCCTCCTCACCTGATGAGCCTGTTCCAGGGCAAACCCATGATCATCCACAGCGGAGGAACGTCCCGCAAAGGCGGCCAGTCGCAGGCTGGTAGCACCCGCCTCTTCCACATCCGTCAGAGCTCCTCCCGCGCTACCCGGGCTGTGGAGGTGAGCCGTCTGCCGGCACATGGCCTTGTGTTGTTGTCACGTTCTTGATTTCCCCCTCTCACCTGTCTGCATGTGTTCCCTCAGGTCGACGCCTCTGCTTCCAATCTGAACACCAACGATGTGTTCGTGCTGAAGAGCCCCAGTGCACTGTTTGTGTGGAGGGGCGTGGGCGCCAGTGATGAGGAGATGGATGCTGCCAAGCATGTGGTGGGCTTCCTAGGTGGCAATCCCACTCAGGTGTCAGAGGGCAAGGAGCCAGGTGAGTGTCCTCTGTGGACTCATAGACAGTGTGTAACATAACAGGACGGACAAAGTCACTGGGTGCGTTTACATGAACACCAATATTCAAGCATTATTCTGAATATGACAATATTCCAAATTTGATGTGGGTCATGTAAATACCAAAATGACATGCAGCTTTAGTGGCTCAACTTTTTTTATATTTTGACGTGATGGCTGACATGTTAGGGCACGTTAATTGTTGAGTACACACAGCTACATGTAAACAGAAATTTTAGTGGAATACTTATTTCCATCAGCCATGTAAATACCTCAGTAGGAACATTGTCTTTTTCAGAATGAGGGCAAAACAGGAATATTTTGTCCATGTAAATTGCAGTCATTGTAACCTACGGCGTTTAAATTGAGGCCCATTGACATCTTGTCATTCTGAGTGGTCACACATTGCAAACAAAACAAAAAGTCCATCCTTCGAGCCGGAGTTGAACCAGCGACCTAAGGATAACTGCTATCATCAACCTACAGTCCTCCGCTCTGCCAACTGAGCTATCGAAGGGGGTTAGGTGCTTTCATTGTTTGGCCTCTCCAAAGATGCTGAAACTGATGCTTAAACACTTAACAAAGACTTAACATCAAAACACATATGACAATGTCTTTGGACTGTGGGAGGAAGCTGGAGTACCCAGAGAAAACCCACGCTGTGAGACGACACTGCTAACCAGAGTAATATTACTCATTACTCATTGTTACTCATTTTAACAACAGAGTGATAATATTTCAAATTTGCAAAAAACATGGATTCTTGTTTTCATTTGTGTTTGTTTGCATGTTCTGCAAATTTGTTTTTGTTGACTACTGTGTAGTTTTTGTTTGCAAACGACTTTGGCATCATTTTTTCCAATTGGCTCTCAGTAACGTAACGTCAGTTCTTCATGGTTCTCTCCTGCAACTTGATTGGACGCTGTCAGATTGGTTCAAACAAAGTGGATCATTTGGGGAGTTTCGACTTACTGGGAATAAATAAATTTAACATTTATTCAGGAAATAAACTGAAGTGAACTGATTCATGGCACACTTTTTAAATAACATACCTTTAAGTCTTTGAGCTTGGGTGGAAGGAATCAAGTATTTTCAAGTCAGAAGGCTCGAGTCCAAGTAAAGTCACAAGTCATTGGTGTTAAAGTCCAAGTTGAGTTTAAGTCTTATAATTATGTCACGTCAAACGTACTCAAATTTGTGGCTCGAGTCTGACTCAGGACTCGATTCCACACCTCTGCTTATCCTCCGTGAAAACAAACTGGGGAATCCATCAAGACGCCTTTTGCTTTATTTTTATGCCAAATATTTCGGGGATATCGCTGACAGAGCTAGTCTGATTGACAGTTACAGAGGGTGAATGCATCATCAGTCATCATAGACATTATACTCGTTAGCCTAATGGCTGCACACTCAGGTAAAGCCAAAAGTTTTCTTTAATCAGTTCTACTTTATCTTAATCGCTGACTTGACTTTGAGAAGTAAGAAAAGCTTGACTGTATTTTGTTTAGAAAATTACACTGATTGTTCCAGTGAAGCTCAAACTGCAGCTGAGTCATGTCTGATTGCTACGTGCCGCATGTTGCCGTGCAGATCGACAACTTATTGGCCCGATGGCTGACTGGTCTGATAAACAGTAACTGCTGCATTTCTGGTCTGGTTTGGATTAAACTTGAAGAGATGATGCATCTCCGCAGTGACTGGCCCAAAGAGCTGCGGCATCAGTCTGTGGTGGAGGACGTGACTCACTTCCTGTTTAACCAAACAAAAGCACCAAAAGTGGGTCAATCAACTCGGAGCTGATGGATGTTTTATTTTCTTCTGTTCCAGGTGATTTCTGGTCTGCTCTTGGTGGCAAGAAGGAGTACCAGACCTCCAAGAGTCTGCAGAAGGTGGTCAATCCCCCACGTCTGTTTGGCTGCTCCAACAAAACCGGCCGACTTATTGTAAGTCGCAGTCGTACAAAAGCTCACTTTGTTTTGTTATTAAAGCTTCAGTGCTTCAGATGCAGAGCGTTTGATTTGGTTCACCCTGTCAGCACAGTTAATATAGTGTGATAAAAGATCATCCAAACACAGTTAACATGAGTTTGTTTCCTGCTCTTTCTCTCAGGTCGAAGAAGTACCAGGAGACTTCACTCAGTCAGACCTGGCCACCGATGATGTCATGCTCCTGGATACCCGGGACCAGGTAACATGAGCTCCCTGTTGTCATCATCGTCAGAAACATTTTTAAAGTGTGACATGTTCATAGGCAGTTCAGAGCCTCCACAGACTGTTTGAGTGACTGTGTTTCTCTTCCCTGTAGATCTTCATTTGGGTCGGCAACGAGGCTAATGCAGAGGAAAAGACTGGAGCTCCTAAAATAGGTTTGTTGCATGAAAACACTAAATGAAGAAACAAGTGTACCACACAGATCACACTGTCATTGCTGCTGGGTTGAATGAAAGTATCTCAACCATCATGAGTGTCACAATCCAGGATCAATATTTTCATATTAATGGAAAAGGTGTTGCTCATCGTGACGAACTCAGAAAATGGTTACCCGACGCTGCAGCTCTAAGGAGCTTTTTAGCCTCTTATGGGCTCAAAGTCTTGGTGAATCTTGTTGACATATAACAGTAAAAGACTTAATGTTAAGGTCTGAATGGAGCGATTTAGGCTACCCATGAGCATTAATACATAGAGGCAGGAAGAAGTACTTTAAACCAGCCTTTATTAATTATTATGCCTGTCAAAGACTTTTTCACCTGGCTATACCCAATGTTTAGATCTGTTGTGGTATTTATGCAAATTAGCACATACGTAATTAGATTATGCACCATTTGCCCATGTTAACAAACAATTTCAAAACACTTGTAATACATTTTTTGTTTGTCTTGATGTAAGTAATCAACTCAGTAAATTTCATGGTGATATCTAAAGGTTAAAATTTTTACCCTATTCACGTGAGAAAAAGAATGAATAGGCTATATTTGGGTCTTTTTAAAAACTTTCCCATATTGCGTTTCTTCTGGACTTTTTTTCCCTCACTCAGGACATATTGAGGATACAAAATCAGTTGAGTTTGCATCTGTTGCAATTTGTCCTAGGTTTACCCCTATTTTGGCTTATTTTACTGGACTATTGTTTTGTTTCCAACTACACTTAAAGGAGAAGTCCAGTGTTTTGCACTTTGGTTAATACTAAAATCTTGACGATTGCTCCATCGATGAGAATTTGAGAGAATTTGTCTTTCCCCTGCCTGGCTTAACAATGCTGTCTATGGCCATGTGTAAATCTGTCCTAAAACCACCTTAAACGTTGGTTTTCAAAGCCATGAAACTCACCCAGTGGTCAGTGGTGTTCCTTGATGTTCCCACATAAAAATCGTAGCAAACTGTGGTTTGTCCATGCATTGATTTCCTATAGGAAGCCTCATTGTCCATTGGTAGTAATCCGCCACTGGAAACAGAAAGGAGGTTGTTTACGACAAGGTTGTAGTCATTGTAGTCTTTTAGCTCAGTGAAAGTGCCGGCTCGACAGTGCTGTGTGCGCTCCTCCTCTTCGGAGGAATTCTCCTGCAGTCGCTGACCGCACAAAACTTGCCCATTATTACTGGCTTGTAAACAACCTTCGCAGTACGATGCCTTTGAACACAACGCCAGCCTTCTTCTTCTGCTTCTTTCTGTGTCCCATTACATTGCAATGGTTTCCTGCTGGTTGGTGACACTCACGTAAAGGAGCATTATCGCCATCAAGTGGGCTGGAGTGTATAACGCTTCAGGGTCAAACCAACGATCAAGCGGAAGTTTACACACGGGTGTGAGGCAGCTGAAAAAATAGTTCCACAATCCAGATGAATAGAAAACACGGATGGAAACCACAGTTTGCTACGATTTTTATGTGGGAACATCAAGGAACACCACTGACCACTGGGTGAGTTTCATGGCTTTGAAAACCAACGTTTAAGGTGGTTTTAGGACAGATTTACACATGGCCATAGACAGCATTGTTAAGCCAGGCAGGGGAAAGACAAATTCTCTCAAATTGTCAGAGAAGGAGCAATCGTCAAGGTTTTGGTATTAACCAATCTATTTCATCATAAACAACCAGGAATGGAGCTCAAAGTGCAAAATACTGGACTTCTCCTTTAATGCAGGTTTAAATTTCCCTTCTGCTTTTTTCACTTATTTTATGCTATTACATGTTCTCACATCCTGTCCTCTGTCCCCATGTCCGTCTGTCTATCCCTCCCTGTATCTACTTCTTCTCATGCAGCAAAAGAGTACGTGGACTCAGACCCGTCTGGTCGTAGAGGGCTGCCCATCACCACCATCAAACAGGGAGCAGAGCCTCCAACTTTCACTGGCTGGTTCCAGGCCTGGGATCCCAAGATGTGGGAGACAGATCCATTGGAAAGAATCCGTGCCCGTTTCTGAGCTCAGAGCTAACGTTTCTTTGTACCAGTTTGACTCCTTACCTGTCTAGCACCTTTTGTTGCAACTCTGTGTTTTTTAACTCCAATCCCTAAGTGCCAAAACCAACGTTATCACTGTCATCAGGTTGGCTGCCTCTATGCCTTGGTCACGGTGCAGCGCATCGGACTTTATAATCAGGAACTCATCACATCAGTAGTCAAATGACTTCCTGTAGCAACGTTAGCTTTAATTGATAGAAGTGGTTTATTGAACAGCTTGTCGCCTTCATGTCTTTATCCAAGCCCCTAATATGATGAGGAAATAGGAAAGGAAGCCATTTTAGACAGCTGGAGATCTCCTCTGTTTCTCTCTGCTCTCTTCCACTTCAGAAGACGCCATCACGCTTTCCTTTTTTTTCATAATGAACTAGTATGTCAGAAAGTTTACTCCATGACTTTGTGGTGTCTACATGTTGTGTTTTATTGTTGGTACTGGAATGTTGTACACTTACTAGAGGTTGCATGCTGCATTTTGTTTTTATCATATTCTGTGCTTGTGAATTTTAAAAGGCGTACAGCGGTGTGTACGTGTTGTCTTTATTACTTGACCCTGAAATGCTCACATGGATGGCTTTTAAATAAAACTCCCAGTATTTCAAATCTCTGTTTTCTGTTGAAATATTTTCAAGACTGACGAGTAAAGGATTCAGATTAATTCTAAATATTCTGCACGCCCCTGTCAGAAGGTTTATCAGCCAGCTCTCGCTGAGTTTCTCTGTCCTCTCTGGGGAAGAGAGAACGGGATCTTGTTGCAGCTCGCAGCATCTGTCTAAGTAGGAAGAAGACATGAAAGCTCAGCTCACAGCTGACGTCCTTCAGGATGCACAGAGACACCTTCTAAGAGAAACAGCAGCCTGCATTACAACCTGGAAACCTGTCAGTCTTCTCCAAAGAAGCAGGCTCAGAGTGTCGTTATGGGACATAGTGGTCCTGGTTCAGTTTGTTCAGCTCAATCAAGCCAGGCTTTTCACAATAAGAAACACCTTTATGAAACAGCCATTTAAGGATTAACAGAAGGAGAACACAAACCGTTTAGGAGGGATTTGAACCCTCAACCTTAACTTGTGCCGATCCCCTGTCCATTTCAAGGGACATAACTTTTCTAGGAAATCTAAATCTATGATTACTCTCACCTGACTCCACTCACATGCACAGACATATTTGATGGGTTGTCTCTGAGCCAATCACAGTGTTCCACGTCATCTTAAGTGGACTGCAGTGGGGCCACGCCCCCTATTTCAACAAGCATGGCTGACGTGAGGCAAGGAGGCAGCACAAGGTATGTTTCAGTCTGTTTATCATATTGTTAAAGTAGATAGTTTGTGTTTACACTGTGTTTAAAGTAAACACGAGATGTTATAGTATTTATACATGTCAAAAAATCATATGAAAGTTTTGAAGCTTTTACTCAAGATTAAAAAAACAAAACCTGTCTATTGGAACGGACAGGCAACCTGAGAGTCACTGGAAAATGAACGGGGGACATACTGCTCTGTTGTTATTTTTCTGTCTCATTGAGGTCTTTTTGTGACTCTCTTGGGTCATTTTGAGTCTCTGCCTTGACTGTAAGTGTAAATTTGAGTGACATTTTGCAGGTATAGGCCGGGGGGGCACTGACACCCTGGGTCCGTGTGCCTTCAGTAAAACACATAAAAGACCACAACGAGAGACGTAAATGGACTACAAAACGACACAAAACAACAAAAGGAGGCAAAGCCAACATGTAGTCTGTGATACATCCTCCTATGTATGAGAGGTGGTGGGGCCTTTTGCATGTGTGCGCCCAGGGGGCCCATTCTCTCATAACACATCTCTGTAAATGAGGTCCATTTGCAGCATCTTTTGGATAGTTACCTGTGAAAAGTCCATCCTTCGAGCCAGAGTTGAACCAGCGACCTAAGGATTACTGCTGTTATTAATCTACAGTCCTCCGCTCTGCCAACTGAGCTATCGAAGGGAACAAGCAACTTCGTGTTATTCAGCCTTTACAAAGATGCTGAAACTGATGCATTGCCAAACATTATTTTTCAAAGTCTCAAAGGGTCTAAATACGACACATTTACAAAGTACCTGCTTAAAACGAGAGACACCTACACTTGATAACCAAGATGATGTATTCAATACATAATCTTTTGCCTGATGACATCAAGCAATACAACCCACAGCTCTGTAGATGAGGCCTATTTGTATTTACATCATCTTTTGGATGGTTTTCAACGAAAACTCTGTCCTTCGAGCCGGAGTTGAACTAGCGACCTAAGGATTTCTGCTATCATCAACCTACAGTCCTCCGCTCTGCCAACTGAGCTATCGAAGGGAGCCAACAACCACTCAATTGTTCCATGTCTACATGGATGCTGAAACTGATGCTTACCCAAAGTTTATTTTCCAAAGTCTCAATATTTTCAGAGTAGCTGCTTAAAATCACTGGAGGACATCTACACTCGATAACCAAGATGATGCCTTTAATACGTATTCTTTTGTCCGATGGTATCAAGCAACACAACCCACAACTCTGTAGATGAGGTGCTCTTAGATTTTGTTTGGATGGTTATCAATGAAAAGTTCATCCTTCGAGCTGGAGTTGAACCAGCGACCTAAGGATTACTGCGTTATCCTACAGTCCTCCGCTCTGCCAACTGAGCTATCGAAGGGGGCCAGCAACCTTCCATTGTTCAGTGTGTGTATGGATGCTGAAACTGATGCTTAACCAAAGTGTATTTACAAATACTCCACATTACAAAGACTTTAATGTGACAGTCACATCTTACTCTACGTATATGCTCATTTAAAAGTGGTATATTCATGACAAAATTACTAAGCGACTACTTAAAATAGTTCCAGAAGAGCTACACTTGATCACCACCATTATGTGTTCAACAAGCATTCTTTTGACTGTCAAACCAAGCAATGGGTACATCTATACACTCACTAATATTACACCACTATTTAAAATAATACAATTCTGAATCTGATGTAGGTCATGTGAACAGTATATCCAATTTAGATATTCCGAAGAACATGTAACAAGACCTCATTTACAGAGCTGTGGGTTGTATTGCTCGATGTCGTTGGACGAAAGGATACGTGTTGAACACATCATCTTGGTTACAGAGTGTAGATGTTCTCCAGTGATTTTAAGCAGGTACTCTGAAAATGTGTTATGATGTTGAATCTTTGAAAAATAAACTTTGGTTAAGCATTTGTTTTAGCATCTTTGGAGAGGCTGAACAATGGGTAATCATTTGTTCCCTTCGATAGCTCAGTAGGCAGAGCGGAAAACTGTAGGTTAACAGCAGCAGCAATCCTTAGGTCGCTGGTTCAACTCTGGGTCAAAGTATGTTGATGACATTTTACATGTGCAAAATATTCCTGTTTTTGCCCTTATTCCAAAAAAGATATTCCTTCTGAGCTGTTTACATGGCTAATGGAAGTGAATATTCCACTAATGCTCCTGTTTACATGCCGTCATAGATACTCTGTTTGACATGTATGCAGTTAGGGTTAGATGAAGGGTTAGGGCGGTTGAATGCAAACAGGATTAGCTCAAGCACTCGCAGTAACCCTGTCTCATCGGGCCCTGGTTCGTCCCCAGAAAATTTGTTCTGCTCGTTGATGTCTTGTTCTCAGATGGAAAAACCGTTCTTGTTTAGAGCAGCAACTGATCGGGGGATCTGCACTTCTCCAAAACCTTGAGGTCTTATACCTTTTTCTCTATTCCTACATGGACATATTTCATCAGATCTCCTCCTTTACTGCCCCTAAATGGATATCCTACAAACGATCGTAGGAAAGCATGAGGCTAGTTCAAGAAGAGTCACAGATGACCTGACTGCCTTTGCTGTGATAAACAAGAGCTATGTGACCCAAACTTTGTGTCCAATTCCAAAAGTTTTGTAGTTTACGTAATACCCATACAAGTGTACTTCCCACACTTCCTATTTTCACCAGCCATCTGCACCTGCTCGTCAGTCGCGGTGCTTCAACGATTCTTTCATTTCCCTATTCATTACACACACACATCATTAGCTGACATTGTATTTTGCAGAGTAGAGCCGCTGTTCCTTCGTGTTGAAAGAGGGGTCAGTTGAGGTGGTTCGGGCATCTGATCAGGATCCTCCTGGGCGCCTCCTGCTGGAGGTGTTTCAGGCACATCCCACTGGTAGGAGGCCCCGGGGCAGACCCAGAACACGCTGGGGGATTACATATCTCATCTGGCCGGGGAATCTTGGGGTCCCACATGAGGAGCTGGAAAGTGTTGCGGAGAGAGGGATGTCTGTGGTAGAGCGCTGACTGAACCCGACCCGTGTCTGCGACAGTTATAATGGAGCCCGGGCTGACACCGACAGCCTTTCTGATTTTTAAGTGTCAACCCGACCCGAGCCCGACGCAGTTTGTTACCTGACATAGTTATTGTTACCATGGTTACAGCTTGTCTGTTTACCATGATCTCACATATTCAGTGTGTAAATGACCATCAAGAGTCTGCTGTTACTCACAGTCAAACATGCCAAGTGCACAGCAGCGCAGCACACACACTCAGTTGGAGTGGAGCCCATGTTGCGTTCAGGTGTTGTCACATAAATAACAAATTCCAGCACTTGAATAGGCCATAGCACAATACAGCAGCATGTCAAGTGGGCCGAACCTGAGCAAAATTTCTGATTTGTTATCCAAACCTGGCCCGACCCATTGGGTTCCACTGGGTCCCGTCGGGTCCCGTCAAGCTCAGGTCGGGTATCCACACTCTGGCTCACAGTAGACCAGATGACGGGTCGTGTGACAAATTAACAAACTCTCTGGCGAAATGAAAAATTAAACATTTTTGTTGAAGTTCACATTTATGTCTGTTCATTGATTCAGTCGTCAGCCAAAATTTATCTGAAGTGAAAAACTTTGCTTATTGTGTCAAATAAAAATGCCATTCAGACGGGATTAGTTTAACGTGGAGACGTAGGGTAAAGTAATTATTACCAGGGATTTTAGTCTCGTCTGAACGTGCCATGTCTGTAATCATTACGGATAATGTCAGTAAAAATTATGGCGAGTTTTACCTTCTGTAAAACAGTCCGGAGAAAATACCTTGGGTAATATTATACTGTGCAAACGCGATCCTCTGTAAAAATGTATGTAAGTATTTCGTCATGTCCTGTTTACAACCATTTTTCCACGTTTACAACTAGTTTCCGTGTTTTTTCGATGATGGAGGCGCTTGAAGAAGCATTCGGTGTTGTTGGCAGTCGTGATAGTCGTGATCAGACATTCTTCTAATGATCGCATCGCCCTACGTGGGAGACCAATGAAAAAGGTCAAGAAGAAAGCACTTTTCAGAGCCACAAGACTTCTGGTGGTGTAAAGCCTAGTTCACATTACACAATTTTCACCCTGATTTTGAGGTCGCAGAGGATCTTGAGAGCCATTAAGAAGTCCTGGGGTTGGAGGTGAGTCGGCAGATAGTCTGCCACAACGAGTCCTCATGTGTGAACAAGCTTACGAGCAAGTTGCGCCCTCGTCTGTGACTTGAACTGGATATCTGGCATGCTAGACAACTGGAGAGGTCTGACACGACTGGCAAAGAGCGTCAGCCAATGAGAGGTGAGATATGGTGGTGCGATGTATGGTTCTACCAGCCCCAGCAAGAAATCAAAGTCCTCCGCTGTCATCCGTAGCATTTCCCGAAAACCTGTTCAATCATTCAGCTATGAAAAGTACAATAATCTGGGTCAGAATACATGCATAGACTATGTAGACAGTACAATGCAAGCTAATAGGCTAGCGGCACAGTGGCAACCGAGTTTCATTCATAGAACTCACCTCCAACTCTGCAGAATTGATAATCCACGTGCAGCAACCCATTCCTTCACCCAAATCCTCTTCTTCTTTTCCTGTTTCTTCTCAGTGCAGAGCAGGGTGCAAACGACCTGCAGAGCTCCAAGCTGACGGACATCCATGTTAAAGTTTAACGCCGGGGAACTTGATATATCCTGTTTTGTTCACGTGACAAAACATAGTTTGGTGACGTCACTGCGTTATCTGGGGCTCTGTCGGCGAGAAATCTTGTGGTGTGCACACACAGGTCATAACTCAGTTGGCGAGACTCCTGATGACAGAAACAGACGTTGCCAAATATGAACACTCAAAAGATTACAATAGTCTCCGCAACTCAAGACCGGTCGGCCAGTCGTGTAATGTGAACAAGGCTTTAGGTAGACCTTATATAAATTCATATTGCTAATCATTGTGTACACACAATCCTGATCATGGGCAATATTTCATATTGGGCTAATCATTAATTGTTATTATCCTTCAGCTGATGCTTTATGCCCTGCTCCACCAACATCCTCCACCACGTAGCACATACATGCCGTCAGGGAGGTGACGCCAGGGCACTAACCGAGTTAACACTCCCATCTGTAGTAGAATTACAGAGATTTCTTGTCCTGTGCGAATCGGACATTTATATTACAGACATCCTGTGGTAAACTGACATTACTCCACATCAGAGGCAATTTCTCTAAGACTGCAAGGGAAGCTTAGCTTCCTCTAAAATGTCAAAAATTAAATGGTCAAATATGTACGGTTGTGTTAACATTTCATTGACTACAGATGCGTTAAAACACGTTCATCTTGAAGACGACTTCGTTCAGAATCAGCTACTTATCGATGTTGTTGGCTGGACGCTGAGCTTCCGCATGATGATTGGAGGATCAGTCGAAAGGCCGAATGAGATATACACCATCACTTGACAGCTCAGCTCAGTCCCATCGCGGATTTTGCAGGTGGAGTCTTCTGACAGAACAGAGTGCTGTTCAGGTGTTTAAACCCATCTGAAAATCTTTGAGGTGTGTTTTGCTGTGGTTGAAAAACGACTTCAATTAAATGCTCCTTTTATAAGTTACTGCCTCGCTAAAATATGACAAATTTTATGATGTAAATTTAAAGTGAGCTTCCCCTGTTTGAAAGACCAGCAGCCGCCACTGCTCCACATCCCTGTGTAAAACTAATCCCGTCCGAATAGTACATTTTGAGCACATAATATTTGGGGTGGGTGGGGGGTGCCCACCCTGATTTATATTATAGTTCCGGCCTTGGATGGCACAAACATCAGATGTCACATCCAGAATAGATGTTTGAAGGACAATGTGCTGGCACTAAAACCTCCCTTTAAATAGCCCTGCAGGCTGTAACACACAACAGGGGCGCTATGACAGCCATTCACTGACACGGTAACCTGCATTACCAGCCTCTATTGCAATGCGGTGGCGCTCCACAGATCTTTCCCCGGGTAGTGTCGGCTGCTCGGGTATAAAGCTGAGAGCTGCTCGGTCATGTGATTCCTGCTTTTTTTTTCTCTCCTCCTCCGAAGTTAAAGGCAGGAGCAGAGCAGTGGAGGGGCCCAGTTTGTCTTCCGACTGTGGCCGTGGATGCAGCCTTTTCGTCCCTTTTCCAGCACATTAGTGTTTGTTTCTCGCCCGGTGTGACATTTTTTTAAACTCCAGCCGTTCCTCCACAATGGCGGGGGCTATTATTGAAAATATGAGCACCAAAAAGTTGGTGATAGTGGGAGTTATTCTGCTTTTGTTCCAGGCGTTTGCCTTCATGGTCGGCGGTTTAATTGGTAAGTTTATCCTTCGTACTTTTATCATCTGTTAAGCTAACGTCTCTGTGTGTGTGTGTGTGTGTGTGTGTGTGTGTGTGCCTGCTTTAAATCCTAACGTCTGTAAACGGTTGAAGCACAAACTTTGAAGTTCGTTAAATGTCTTCACATTAGCGTTAAACAACGATTTAACGGTGAAGAAAACACGGTAAGCGGTAACTTTTAGCTTTATTCAGCGGAACAATGCGGTACTTTGACACCAAACCCGCCGAAGTGCACCTCAGTTAAATCACTGCTTTGATTCAAGGTGTTTTCAGCCTGCGTGTCTCAACCGTCGGCTTCATGTTTTAGCTATAAATATCGCAGTGTACCATATTTGTGTGTGTACTTTGATTTTCAGCGCAGGAATGCTCTGACACACACCAAACCTTTTGTGTTTCCTCACTTCTTTGATCCAAACTCGACACTTCTTCCCCCCTTTTCTCTCCTCATACCTCCCCACTCTCCTCCTCCTCCTCCTCCTCCTCCTCTCATATATAATGTCTGTCTGCTGTGAGGGGCCCCAGGCAGCATCTCTACCTTCCTTTCACTCCTTCCTCTTCCCCCCCTGTAAGAAGTCTCTCCTTCTCCCCAAATCCCTATCGCCTGGCAGGCAAAGCATTCATGCTCCTTCCTCTTCCCCCTTCTTTCATTTGCATTGAGACAGACAGTGGTGCACACACACACACACACACACACACACACACACACACACACACAAAAACACAAGTGCACACAGCTGTCAAAGTTTCGCCGTGAGGACTGTATTGGAGTTGCTGTCAAGTTTCTTCAAATCCACCCACTCACACAAACACAGTTGATAGAAATCTTTCTCATGGGTTGAATTTGGAAACAGCCCCCCTCCCATTAAACCCACCAGTCAGCCTGTCTGTGTCCCTGCAGCCCATCTCACTCACTCCATAGCTGGTGATAAATTAGCTTGTTCGGTTCGTTCCTGGCTGAGATGGTTTTAATGAAGCCAGATTCCTTTGTGTTTGCTCGGTGGCCGGGGGCGGCAGGGGTAATTGAGTAGAAAGGGGTTTTTCTCCCCTTGTTTCCCGACAAACCCGGGAACACGGCATGGGGTCAGCAGGCTGAGGGGACGGCCATTATTCTGGACACACTGCGATGGAGACTGGAGGAGCCGGTGTGCCGGCTGGACTCGCAGGGTCACCAGATAATTGAAGTCCAAGGGGTGCCAGCCAGATAACTGGGTTTAATTCAGTCTGGTGTGTCTGCTTTGTCGCTATGTGTGCTTTTTATTTTATTTTTACACAGCTGTTAACACACTTGCACAGTTGAGGGTTCCTTTAAGACGTCCTTGGCTGAGTTTTTATGAGTGTGTGGAGGCTCTGTTAGCCAAAGGGTGTGTAAACTGTTTGCGGTGTCCGCCCTTCAGCTCTCTGTTAAGAGTGAACAGATATGATTAGATGTTCAGATAAGTAACAGGCACAAACTATTCTGATTCATACCTTTTTTTTGAAGTGTTTGTGCACTTTTTGCAGCCATCTTGCAGGTATGAATAGCACACTTTTAGGAACCAGGATGTACTGGTGTATCCAATTACCCCTTACTTGTTGGTGCTTGCTCGAAGCACCTTTGACAGTGATTACAGCTTTGAGTCTTCTTAGATATGTCGCTAATCTTTCTTGGTCTGGGCTTTGATGTTCACCCCCATGAGTCAGTACTTCCCACAAGCACCCTCAGCAGTAATTACAGCTTATGGAACCTTTCTAGGTACGTCACAAACATCTAGGCACATTCAGGACTGGAGTGTTTCTCCTGTTCTTCCTTGGAGATTTGCTCAAACAAATTGAAAGCATCTGTGCGTTTATCTCCAATTCATTCCACCGGGAGTTTGCAGGACTCTCGGCTGGTGGGGCTACATGACTTTTGTATAGGCTTTTCAGAGTTGTTTTACTTATATGATTGAGGGTCACTTGGCACTCTTAGATAGACCTTTTGCAGAACAAATTGTCTGCACGTCAGACACGGCAAATCCAGGTTTCATTTCCTCAATCCCAGACCAGACTACCCTCCATCTTGGTTCTCTTAATCTTAACATAACTCCCAGGTACCTGTTTGTTTTGGTGCACGGCTCAGACTTGAAAATGGAGCACTGACTCCTGCAGAGGGATTTCCCACCATGGCTCTAAGATTCAGTCAGGTTGTTATTCTGTATTCTTGCTGATGTCACCAGTTTTGGAAAGTGCCTGGGTGGTTTAAAATTTTTTGATGTCACAATTATGTAGCTTTAAGGTCCAGGGCGGAGGATGTAGTGGCATCCAGCGGTGAGGCTGCAGAAATGAAACTTATTCTATGTGCCAAGCGGGAGCTGACATGAAAAATGGCCCTGTCTAGAGCCAGTGTTTGGTTTGTGTGTTATGGAGTACTGTAGAACAACATGGCGGACTTCATGGAAGAGGACCTGCTCCATATTTTTAGACTATTTTGAATGAATGAAAACATAGTTATGAACATTATATACAATTTCTGCCAGTGGATGCCCCTAAATCCTACACACTGGACCTTTTAAGTTGGGCATACACTGTATGGTTTGAGCCCATTCCTGACTGATTTTTGAGTCGCACAATTCATTTTAGAGTCCAGATTTTCACTTTGCCTTGTAGTGGACAGGGGGGAACAAAGACCCATTGTGGCCTGATCAGCTGCTCCTGCATGGCAGTCGAACATTCGGATGAGGCTCTTACACATTGGAACCAGAGCCCCGAGTCGATTCCCTAAATATCAGTGCCTTTTTTTTCTCACTGCGCTCCCTCAGAGTGGCAAACCGTCATGTTGACGGAAAATAGGCCAGGTTGGTCGTGCTGTGAAAACACCATACATGCCTCAGATGTTTCCTCCTATCACAACTGATATGAACTGGAGAAACATTGGCAATATTGCATTATTGTAAACTGTGCTGATATAAAATTACAGACCTTCGCTAGCAAACAAACTTCTACCTACCTGAGAGCAAATAAATCTTTATTGACAGTAAATAGCCAGAACAGTCTGCAGGGGCTGATGGGCTGTTTTATTTCCTATTTTACAAGTACAGAGTGAGCACTCAGGTCCTGGCTTGAAATTCGGAGTACAGTGTGTGCACATAAATTGTGAGCTTTGGCTTTACATCGCAGACGATATTGTCGTGCAGTCGGAGTTAGAATTGAACAAAAACATTTCTAAAACTGGCTCAAATTGTATAGTGTATGCCCACCTTTACCTGCTTTTAGGAACTTAGAGCACTTCTTAAGTTATTCAGCACCTTCATTTTAGGGCTGTCACAAACAGTCTTCATCATCTATCATTATCAGTCTATTTTTTTTGTTGGTAATTGTTAAGTCTAAAAAATGTATGCAGTGATAATCAAAGTTTCCCAGAGACCCAGAGGGATATCTTGAAATGGCTTTTTTGTCCAGCCAACAATCCAAAACCCAAAGATGTTATTTAATTTACACTTAATTTACTGTCAGAAATGACAAAGAAAAGCAGCAAATTTAAATTTTTTAGAAGCTGGAACATCAAATGTTTGATATTTTTCTTGGAAAGATGAATGAAAAGGTTAATTGATTATCTGAAAAGTTGCAGATAATTTCTCTTTTGAATGACTGATTGTTTCAGCTTTAATTTGTGTTCTCATTTAGGTAATTCTGATTCCATTGCTCAGTTCATTGTAGAGTTTCTGCTCTGGCATGTTGTCCTGTGGGAGTATACACATAAAACATAGTAATGATATACATAATTTAAGTCTAATATCCAGTCAGTTAAATTCCTTACAGAGCATTTAAATGAAATTCCTTGTGCCTAAGCCAATTGGGAGATTAAGGCACCACCGACGTGAAAGTAACTTGTCAAAAAAAGCCCAAATGTAACTGAGAATATCAGCTGTAACTATATCGATTATTGTGTAACTGAATCTGCTGTGGCTGTAACACAATTAATAGAAAATTAAGTGATTTGAATGCTCTTTGAAGGTAGTCTAGGTTTTGTTAAAAATCTTTTGAGTTTAACTTCTCAGCTAATTTGACCTCAGCTCTCAAACCTCTCAGATGTTGTTTACATCAGACCTCCAGCTTTCACTACAGGAAACTAAAGTTTTTGTGCCTGCATGATAATGACAGATCTTTTCCCAAGCTCTGCTAAAATCCTGTGAGTAAAGACTACAAACACCAGTCTTGTCAAGCTCATGAATCTCAATGCATAAACAGTGTAATTGGTGCCTGAGAGCTTTCGGGAATTTTCCCTCCCCGTCACTTCAGAGAGGGAGAGAGCCTCGCTACCAGGCATTTTCTAAACAGTGTTAAAAGTAATTGCCAAAGTGTTTGGACTGGATTTGGCTCCAACCCAAACTGTTGACTGTTCCTAATGGTTGCTAAGATATTAATATTGTCCATGCACAGTTTAATCCAGAGTGCTCCGGCTTTATTTATTGATTTTTGCTCAAACTTTTTGCATGATTTATTTGTTTGAGGGGAAATCTGGCTTGGCAGGACCTTGAAACACTTTGCTGCAGTATTTCAATGTGACACAGAGTCTAACATCTCTCCCACTTTGTATTTGTCTCACCAGCTCCCAGCCCCACCACGGCGATGCACTACTTGGCCACCAAGTGTGTGGACACAGTCAAGCATCGACAGGAATCAAAATGGTTCATGCCTTGGGGCCCCAACCAATGCGACAAGATCCGGAACTTTGATGAGGCCATGCTGAAGAAGATTGAGGCCAACAACATTGTATTTGCAGTGCACATTCCTCTGCCTAACAAGGAGATGAGCCCCTGGTTCCAGTTTATGGTGGTCATCCTCCAGTTTGACATCGCGTTTAAGATGTACAACCAGATAGGTGAGAAACAAGGCTTTCTTATGGGTTTCGGCTCATGTTTTTCCCCTCAGGAAATGGCTTCGTTTTGCACGTGCTACATTTTTTCGGTGCCTGGCTTTGTTTTGTTTTTTTTTTCAGTTGTGTCAATATTTCATCTCTCTATTATCTCTGAGTCTCACAGTGTGAAGGCAAATATTTGCAGAGGCTCAATGTGACCACGCAAGCCTCTGAAATATTTACATGTATTGTCACTTCTAATCACTCGCACTGTAAACTCAAGTGCATAGTCATTCCAACTTTTCCAGTAATACCCAGTTACGTTCCTCATATTACCCTCCCTGCAAGACTGTGGCAGGATGTTATCTTGATTTCTTATTTCAGTCTATTATGGTGAACGCTTGAGGAGCCCACAGAAATGCGTCTTCTCAGTAGATTGGATTTCTGTTGCACTGAAAGGGAGCAAACAATGATGGATGCCCTGCTGTTTGTTCTCTATAGACCCTTGGGCGGTTTGTACACAGGCTTGTCAGACACCCTTGAGACAGGTGCAAAGAGAGAGGCGTAAGATCATCTGGATCTCTTTATTGTGGGTTACCTTTGAGCAATGAAATGTCGTATTAGCCAATCCCGACCCACGACCAAATTAATGATGTACTTTGGGTATGACATCATCCAAGTTTAGTGAATTTCACAGTTGATGTGTGTGTGTTTTTCACCCTTTTTAGCTGCGACCAGCATCTATAGATCACTCTGTCTGGTTTTCCCTAGGAGGCTGAAATTGGGCAGGTTAAGTGTGTGTAGCTTTGTGTGTGTGAAAGTGTGTGTTTATCTTCATGCCAATTGGCTAAAAGGCAGGCATGGCAATGGGAGTGGACTATCGCAAAAAGGCGCGTAATGTCCTTGTGCAAAATTTTGTGGAAAGATTGGTCATGAGCCAGCGTTCACCACTCAACTAAACTCCTGTATCCAAGACAGTTGAAATGCTCGCTTGCGATTCAGCTCATAAACGTTGTTTACCTGCCGCCATTTCCTTTTTGAGTGCCCAAGAGATGAGAAGGAAGCAAGATGGCTCACTCCTTAGCTACCTGTATGTGATGTGTGAGCCAAAGGAGAGCTGATAACTGTTCATACCAGTTGACCCTTCGCTAAGTCCCACCTCCAGACCCAGATTTGCCAATCATACCGTAACATCAGACCAGCTCAGACCAGGGTCCGACAACAACACAGCTGTGCTCCATTGTTTCAGCTTTCCTTCATTTTCAGGCTGGTTTTGTGGATTTGGAGCTAAATGTTGTGCCTGGGGCACGTCGTGTGTTAATGATACTCGTTACCTGGAGAGGTTGGAAAAAGATATACGTTTCTTCCCTGTTCCAAAACCAAAATCAAACCCTGAAAAGTGTAGGGTTAGCTAGCTAGCTACTGAAGATATAGCCTACTGAATGTATACACATGCTGCTTTTGCTTTGTAATGATTATAACAGTGAAACAAAGACCGACCCTGCTGTACAGGAACCAGTGAAGGGAAGCAGGGAAACTTTGCTGATATTGAACCAGCTGTGTGTCTTCACAGTGTGTGCAGATGAACATTGTTTGACTTCCCCCAGAGATCCCTGCCCGTTAGGTACTGGCAGTGGCAGGGGTTGAAGCCAAACAACATTCATCTGCACACACTGTGATGCCACACAGCTGGTTCAGTATCAGCAAAGTTTCCCTTTATATTTATTGTCTTCTGTGTCGATCAGCAGTGATGTGGTGGTTCACTTTTACACTGTGATCTGTAGCCTATAGTTGGGCTTTAGCTTCTAACTATCTTTGTCTTTTTAACCTGTTGTTGCTGCTGAGTCAGTTTGACATCCTGGATATATCCTTCAAACACAGACTGTAGACCCCTCTGTCTGCTTCTCTCTGGAATCACTGTTTAGTTTTTCCCCAAAATATGACAGTGTTACTTCAGGGGGTGCAGTTAGTGACAGTGTGTGCTCCATGCTTACTACTACCATCACAAAGGGGCGGGGCTTAGCGAAAGGCCACTTAGCAAAAAGGGACAATGTGTGGATGCGTGTATGTGTGTAGTTGCAGCTACAGCGAACTTGTGCTTGTTTTTATCTTTACTTTTAAGTTAGGATAAAATATATTTCGTAATAATTTCTGCCGTGATTGTTACAGTTTCATTACATTATTATTTCATTCATACACTTTGATGTATAAATTTGTAAGACCGCCCTCAGAGTGATGTCACAACATTTGTTGCAGTTATATTCCTTTGTTTTTTGGGGGGACAGACAGTGTTGTAAAGGAATAGTCCGCACCTTCCTACAGTCTTAACAGTTTTTAAATTAAGTGACATCAAAGCTTTGAAGAAAAAATAAATAAAATCAAGCTTGAAATCTGTCATAAGGATAGTTTCTCTTTAACCTCTTGAGCAGAGTGCCTGGTGTAATAAATTCAGCCTCCCCAGGCTCTGTCAGATATCTAGTTTCTGTCGTCATAGGGGAAACCCCACCCGCAACTTAACTGTAAACTATTTTGCGCCTCCACATAGTGTCAGACAACACTATTGTGAAGTGTATCAGTGGATAGACAGACCTACAGCATTAGCTCTGTGCTTTAATGAGAGGAAACGGGGGAGGAGGAGGGAGATAACTGGTATCTGGAAGAAGACAGGGTTTGGTATCCTGGTAGGGTGCTTCAGATCCTCAAAGAAGGGATTAGAGGGGATGACGACAGTCTAATAAGTGACTGGATCACCAGGAGAGCCTGGGAAAGATGATTTGACTTTAAATCACATCTTTAGCTTCACAGCTTAGAGCGCATAGCTACGCATGCTAATGCCAACTTGAGCTTAGTAACAACCTCTGATACAGAGAGTCATGTCTACAGTGACAAATTCCTGTAAACCTTGATGCATCCACCTTTAGGCCAACGTTTAATCAACAGAAAGGCAGTGGACATAATTGTAAACATGCAGAGAAGAAAAAGTTTGTGGTGGACTTTTATGCGACCCAGCCTTTCTGGCCCGGCTTGTCTAAACAGTCAGGTTGTAATGGTGGCCTAGTCATCAGCATCATTTGCTGGCTCACATTCTTGGCCTCAGCGGAAGTGTGTTAGGGGGCTGTGGGTTGTTTACTGCCTGGCTGCCAGACAGAGGAGTCAGTGAATCAGCCTGGACCACAGACAGCTCTTTCTGCCAGATGCTACAGACTCATTTTGATCTTTCTGAGCAACACGAGGTGCTCTGAGAACAAGTGGATGTGGAGGGAGCCAAGCACTGTAGACGCTGCATGGAGGAGAAACCAGCTAGTGCTGCAGCAGTGAGATTCCCACTTTACACTCAAGATTTTCAGATTGTTTTGAACCCATTTATTTTTGCTTTTTCTGTGTTCTCCTGAGACGAGGTGTGCTAGACTGGAGACTCAAAAATATCTGACTGAAAACAAATCTACAATGTAAGCAAAATAAATCATATCGCTGACATCACAATACTGAGTGAAGTTTAGAAAGAATTCAAAACACAGAAGCCAGTCAGTATCAGTTCTTCCTCCTGTCCTCTGGGCTCCTCCTTTTCCTGCGGAGGCGATTCACTGCCTGGAGATACCAGTAGTAAATTTTAAGATATGAAGCAAACTAAGTGAAACACTTAGACA
This sequence comes from Cephalopholis sonnerati, assembly GCA_019142605.1. Taxonomy (NCBI): domain Eukaryota; kingdom Metazoa; phylum Chordata; class Actinopteri; order Perciformes; family Serranidae; genus Cephalopholis; species Cephalopholis sonnerati. The sequence goes on from JAGQAX010000010.1 coordinate 10,437,451, forward strand.
TAATACAGACAGCTTTTGTTTTAGCTTGGAGCTAGCATGCTGTGCTTGTAACATCAAAACATAGTGGTGGGGGATGAGAGATGGTGGACAGAGAAGACTGAAATATCTAGTGCTGCCTCTGACTAAGAATTTCTTGTCAACCAGTAGTCGTCATTCAGGGCCATTAGTTGACTAGTCGCCCGCATGTTTACAATATTAATTTAATTATTAAATGATATATTTTGGTGGTTTGAGTTGAAGGTGTGAGAAAGAATAGTCTCAGTAACATTGTTAACACTGTGCTACATTACAGAGAAATACAAACCGTACTAATGAACCTTCATTAATATAGGCCTATATTTTATCTACAAGTGCACGTCACACACTGAGCGAGCCGCCTGTTAATGACGCTGTGGGCTAATGGGCATGTAGCTACTTCCATGTGTCACATGATACGTCATGTTTGTAGTCCGACCAATGAAGATGAGTTTACATATCACCTTGGGTTGGTCCTTCACCTTCTCAAAATGATCCCACACTTTGGATTTCCTGCCCGACATGTTATTAACTAGCTTATGGAATAACCGCAGGTACCATCCCTGGAAATTGGGGGCCGTACACATGCTGCATCTTTAACCACCTGGAAAGAGCTAGGTCAGGAGCTGGGCGCTACGCTTGTGCCTTTTTTGTGCCGGCTTTCAACAGCGCAGGCTTTTCCTGCGTCTGAGGTTAATGTACAACCTTAACAAGCATTGTATAGCCTATTTACCTGACATCCTGAGTGCAGAGCTGATCTTCTTCCAGGAGCTGTTTATAAGTGTGTAGGCCTGTCGCCTGTGGGACAGATGTAAAGCTCTGGGTAGCCCTGCACTAACATGATCAGCTTTTCCGTGTTTATCAGACTGAATATTTACAGAAGACGGGAAAGATATCTGTCGGCTGTGATTGATTTGTAAAGTGACTCCTGTCTGACTGCTGAGCGTGGCCTCTTCCTGTGTCTGTCCTTTCAAATTAAAGTCCCACATGGTCCAGTCATAGTGGTTTGGATTTATTTTGACAAGGTGCTGCTCCTAATAGAGTTTCAACATATAATTCATACAATTAGGCAGGTCGTTGGGTTCTGATGGATGGGTTTATTTTGGTAAAATACACAGATTTGTTCATCTAACAGATTTAATCATGTCTTCAACTTAATTAGGAAGAGCATTTTACCAAATAGCAAAACTCAGTTCCTTTAAGTAAAACTTGCAGCCTTTGATTTTCAGTTTTCACTATAACATTTCTAAGTTTTATAAAATAAAGTTCTGATTACTTTAACTGAGTAGATGCTGGACTGATGCTGCCAATAAACGCCAAAAACAATGGAGCCAGATCTTCCATGATTAACAACATGGCGTCAGCTCGTCTGTCTCAGTCTTGACCAGAATGCTCTCAGTGCCAAAGGTAGGCGGGGTCTGTTCTGCAGCTCTGTGACAAATGAACACAAGGCCATCTCTTCCTTCACTACCTTATCTGTGAAACAATGTGTGTCCCAGAGAAGAGGTTCGCCCTATTAACCACTCCACCCACCTGCCCCGCTCCTCCACCTCAGCACCAAGCACCCCTGGCCAGGGTCCAGCAATAACACAGCTGTTGAGGAGGCTTAGTCTCCGTGGCGATGGCGGCTGGGCTGGAGTGGAATGTTTGCATGAAGCGGGCTGACATTCGAGGGCGTCTGTCTCGACCAATGGCAGAGTGGAGGGCATTACAGAGACAGTCTGCTGCCAGTTCTCATCTGGTTCCCTCTCCCCCTTCCTCTACTTTTTTTTCTCTCCTCACAGCACAGGCCACTGAGTTTCTTTCTCTTCATTCCAGCTTGTTTCATAACGGCACAAGAGGCACTCTGGAGGGCTGGAGGAGAGAACACTTGGCTTTGTAATGTGATCTAAAGATGCAGTTTTAATAGCTTGGCTTTGGATGTTTTTGTTGGATTCGCTGGGCTGGGCTGTCGGAGGCCAGCTCAAGGTCTTGTTGAAGTTTATGTCAAGTAGGAAGCAACCTAGATTCGGGCCACCATGGAGAGCAGACTGAATCACTGAATATGTTTACATGCTGAGAAATAATCCTGTTAATCTCACGGATTCAGACTCATTCCAGGTGACAGGACCGCATATTAACACTCAGATGTTTTCACCTCACCATACCAACCAAAACCAGTCTAGATGAAAACACAGCCTCCTTAAACGAGCCAAGAAGCTTCTCAATGATTTAAATGAATAAAATGTCCGTCCTCATCTTCCTCACACTGCACCACCGTAGAGTGGTTTCAGCTTGTGAAACACTGGCACGGTATCTGGAAATGAACTGAACCTTTTTTAGACTATAGTGGGGAATGTCTCCGTGTCAGTGCTCGCAGTGTTGTCACTTTGCTGGTCTCATAGTTTGAAGGCCGTGGCTGTCTGTCATCGGGTCTTAATTTTATCCCGTCACTGGGATAATAACAGCCAGCAGAGTTGTGCAGTGACGAGGTGTATCAGGGACTGAAATACAGACGAGCACGAATGTCTTATCCAGTGCATTTTTGCATTTTGGAAGACCCCAATTTCTTCCTCAACCATGGTGTAATTCTTTAGATGCAATGATTTTGCACAAATTGTACTTTAATTTGGGGGTGAGCAGAACAAATTTGTTTTTAAACTGCTCACAGAAGAAATTAACGTGTATTTTGGCATTCATCAGTATGTTAGTAGCTCTGATCTTGAGCTGCTAATCTAAACCTGTTTCTTACTGCTTTTAGTGCTTGTGTGAATAAGATATGAAACATAAATGCTGCTTGTCATTATTAGAAGTTACAATTTTACTTTGTATGTTGCTCTGTTATGTCCACAATACACAGATGCCTTTGAAACAAATAAGTTAAACATGACAATGGATTAGAAATGTAACATATTTAGTTAAATGAATTGGCATTTAGCAGATTTAAGCTTCAGATTAGGGTTCTTAAAAACAGCAATGAGTTATTTAAATCACACTGCCCCAAACTGCATGTCATTTTTGTTTAATTTAATAATCAGAGACACGACGTGGGAGATGTAAACATTATTTCAGATTGAGTTTTGGTTGAATAAGACTTGTGGACGTGGGAAAGCAATTTGGAGTCTGTCTCCGCTCACAGGGAGCAGTTGGTGAACCCAAATCTGGCAGAGAGTTTGAGGGATTTTACGCCAGACTACATTACTTTCTGTTAAACTTAACGATAGGGTTATTGCCTACATTAGACTGCCTGTTTTAAGATGTTTTAGTAGGCACCTTTTACCTCCTTCCAAGTCTTTGATTTACCTGTCCCTGTCACATTACCAATAACAGAAGAAAACAAAATGTATTTCTCAACCTCACTTCACCTAAAATAACCTCAATATTAGCACAGGACAAGTTTTTCTTTTTCTTTCTTTCACTTTCTTTGTTTGCTCCATGTTCGCAGGTCGTAATTATCACCTCCATATGTGGCGTTCGTTAGCTATTCATGGGCAGGGATGTATGCTAATAGTTGACAAGTGGGAGAGCGCTGTGAATTAATTCATGAACATACACACGTGCCTACAATCAAATCTGAGTTTTCCACAGCGTTCATTATTACCACGGCCAGAGTAGGTTTTTAATACCAAGATTTTTTATATGTGCAAATCTACGGACACATTTACCAACATTTCATGAATGAGACCCAAAGTCTTTTAACAAATAAATTTCTATTGCGTGTTTGCACTGATCTAAAAGTGACTGTTATGATTGTCTTTAGAGGATGGAGCGATGGCCACCATCGACGTGGGCCTGGCCTACAGGGACGACACAGTCAGCGAGTGGACAGAGATGGCTCACTCTTTCGAACACAGGAAGCTCAACTGCAACTTCACTACTTCCAAGGTGGGGAAACAACACTGTTCGTCACCATTATGCATCTTTAAAATACCAAAAACAACTTACTCCAGACACACATTGTACATTCAAATAATATTTACTGGTATTTGTCAGCTTCTCGTGTGTTTATATATAGTATATATATCAGCTTGAATATCAGCTTCCACAGACACAAGTACTGATGAGATACAGATGGTAAATAAAGAAATTGTTATGGATTTATTCAAATCTAAGTAAGTGGCTTATTTTGTCATCACTGATTTTAACTTCAGAGCTCTTGTTGTTGCAAATTCATATCATTACAAAGTGATTTTTAGCCTCAAAAACTGGAAGGCAGGAATAATTTTTAAGGGTTTTACTCTACTACTTTCAATGCTATTTGTAATAATACCAAAATGATGCCACCGTTTTGGCTGATGAACCCTTAAGGGCACTTTGGCAAATTTTTATTACTGCTGGACATTTGTTCTTCAGGTGATAATGGTCTATGTTTCTGCTCCAAGACACCTTGTTGCGCAGCCTGATTGAGACTGTTTAATCTAAAGGTGTCTGATATCCTCAGGTGAATATGTTAAAAACCAGATATGGTTTTGTTGCTGTGTGTTTCAGACCTTCGAGAACGAGGGTCGTTACTATGAGTGCGACCTGCTGCCCTTCATGGAGGTCGGCAGCGTGGCCCACAAATACTATCTCCTCAACATCCGCTTGCCTGTCAACGAAAAGAAGAAGGTCAATGTGGGGATCGGAGAAATCAAAGACATTCACATTGTTGTAAGTTTGCCTTTTATTGGGAGCTGTATGTGAGAAACGTTCTGGTTAATGTTGACCACACATTCAGGGGCCCTTTATTCAGCCATTTAGGGATATGGTGTTGGCGTTAGCCCTTATCTGTCAATGTAATACCACACACAGCACAAATGGTTGACAGTGACTCTCTCTCTCCTCCAAGACCATCCACCAGAATGGAGGCTTCACCAAAGTGTGGTTCGCCATGAAGACCTTCCTCACACCCAGCATCCTCATCATCATGATCTGGTACTGGAGGCGGATCACCCTCATGAGCAGACCTCCTGTGCTGCTGGAGAAGTAAGGCAGCGTCCTCAGTGCTCTTCTACATTCACCTTTATATTGTTAACACCATATTTATTACCGTTGAAGACTTGTACCTTTTGGTATCATAATTAGGGATGCACGATATATATCGAACCGATAAATTATCATCTGATAATGAGACATTTTTATTATTACTGTCAGGACCCAGCTCACAGGCCATGACAAAAATTGGAGACACACACGATATCAACTGAAAAGTGCACAAATTTATTTAAAAAAAGATAATTGCAAAAGCATAGTTACGCTATGAGATGTGTAACTCTGGGTTTCAGTGTGTCGGCAGGCGAATGGATGAGTGAGTGATGTATGCAGAGTGTTGTATGGTGTAGAACACACACACTGAAAACCAGGCCGAAGCCAACTAAACAAGAACATGGCGCCTGGGCTCAAGTAAGCTGCCACTGGGAGACTGACCAGGTGCTCCCAGTTGCACTTACCCAGCTCCGCCTGCCAGGAACTGCAAGACACAGCAACAGACAGACACGGGGGAAACACACACACAGAAGGCTCTGCTGAAGCAGGAGGCCGTCACAATTATAGCTAATAATTAAAATTATAGCCAATAAATAGCGCCGATAATACGAAGCGGAAGAGGCAGTACACAGTTTGCCTGCAGCCAATAAACACAGAGAATAAGAAGAACAACTTCTGCAGGCTGACTAGGGAGCAAAATGTGTAGCGGTGTGGACGTCTTTCACAGTTCCAAAGAACGACAACACGATGGTGCTGAGGGTCTGATTCATCTGTAGTGTAGGGTTTTATGGGGAACCTGTATTCAGTGCATGGTTGTACTTTTCTTTTTCATAAGGGAGATAGGTGTCAGAATGTTTCCTCTTCTTATGTGTTTTTTTGTTTTGTTTTTGTTTTGTCGGGGCAAAGGTGCTTTAACAAGTCACTTTTCTCAGTAGGCAACGCTGTAAGGTAAATCAGCAGCATAAAGCAGCAAGGCAACGGAGAGAGATGATAGATAGAGAGATAGATAGACAACTTTATTGTCCACCTCAGTGGAAACCTTGTCTTTGGCTTCTCTCACAAATCAAAAGTACAAACACAGTACACCATTAAAAACGTACATGTAACAACATATATGATACAGTAGTGCAAATAGGCAGGTAGGAGCAATAAATAAAAAGAGAGCACATCAAATACACATAAAAATAGCAGCATTCCCTGATACAGATCTGTATTCATTGCCTATATGACATAGGGAAATAAGGACTTCTTATATATGTTCCGACTGGCTCTTGGGACCCTAAATCGACACCCAGACGGGAGCAGCTCAAACAGAACGTAATGGATATGAGGCATCGGCAATTAGATGTTAAGCCTGCTCTGATCATCCTGCTACGCTGATTTGAGTGGGAATCGTCCCTTCTACTCTCATTTTATTTCTACACTTTCATTACACACAACGGAGGCTCTGCTTAAGTGCAACTACTGGGTGAAGGCATGTATTAACTATGGATGAAATGTACAAGTAGGGCATGCTCACTCTGTGCAGTAATGGCCACTGAGATCAGAAGGTGTTCATTAAGGGTCTGAGGAGGAATGTCATCCAGGACCATCAGCAGGTCACACTCGGCATTGTAAATGCATGTTAAATTGTCACCAAGGTGGTGTTATCAACAAATATGTCGAAATGGGCCTCTTAGGTTCTGATTTCAAATGAATTGAAGAGCTTCCTCCTGCCAGATTTCCTCTAAAAATATCAGGAAAAGATTCAAAACATTGGATATTGGATATTTGTGTTCATTCCTTCACCAAACCCTGTGAAGGTTAGAGCAGCAAACACAGGTATTTCTGCCTGCAGCAGATGGTTTGAATGCCATGCTGTGGAAAGTTGCAGCTCTGCTCACAGCCCAGTGTTTGTCTAACCCCCTGCCGTGCTGGGAAGACAGATCAGTAAGAGGCAGCGTTCTGCGCCACAGGAAGCGCCTGGCGAAGCGTGAAACACGTTACAAAATCTGCAAGCTAGCACTCAACCGACACATGCTGCACACACACATTCAGGACATACACACCAGCTCGCCGAGACACCACACGCACACAGACACACACACACATAGCCGACGTCTCCCTCTCTCTCTCCTTCCCTCTGTATTTTCCGGCTCAAGGCTCTTATTCCCAAATGACCAGCAGGCTCTCAGGAAGTGCGACTTGTACCCTATTTGTGGACAGCGGATGATTTTTTCATGCTGTAAAAGCTGTACCAGAGTCTCCTGTCATGCTAGTCCACAGAGGTGTCAGGATGGAACACCTCAGACTTTCCTCTAAACTTAGAGGACCGATGTGAGGGGGAGCTCTCAGTGTGGAAATGGTTTAAGATGGTATCATTCAACGACAAACTCTGTTATCCGTCATCTTCAACTTGTCACATTAGAAACTTTTCTTAAAATTGTACAGTGAAAAATGTCCTCTGCTCAGAAGCAGAGACACAGCAGACATTGTGACTTATCACAGCAGGATGTGGAGGGATTAATAACATTAACGATGGCTCTGCTCAGTTAAATGTGTCAGTGAGTTAGCTTGCACAATAGCAGGGCCCAGGGACCGGCTCACTCACATGCAATGCAGACATGATCAATGTTATTAGTTACATCTGTGCTCTCTCTGCTCTCACATGTCAGACTGTCACGTGTGAAACATCTGTTCAAAGAAATATTTCTGGAAAGATGGTGTTTGTATAAAACTGGGTCTATCTGTCTATGTGGTAGAAAGACGCAGATACTTTGGATAATGGTGCTACGTGATCAGAGAAAACAGAGGAAAAGGGCTTTTGCTCAAGAGGTAAAAATCCTACAACTACCAGAAGACTCTGTGCCACACTGCACCTATTAACACTCCAGCTGGGGGGTGATGTGATGCGAATTCTTCTCCTGAAAAACAATATGGCAGCAGATGTAACAAACAATCTCAAATTACAGTTAAACAGTAAGCTGAAATATGTTTCTGAAAACATTTGAGGCAAGAAATGGGCAATATAGTAACAGAATCTTGGCTTCATATTTAATCAGCACTGCTTAGTTTTGACCATTTGATCTCAGTTTTTACAGGAAACAGATTCTCATATCACAGATTCTTGTATTTGAGCCAAACAGTTCACTAAAATTAAGGATGCACGGTATTGGATTTTTGCCGATGTCTAATATGCCGATATATAACAACTCATTTGGCTGATAACTGATATCGATATATATATCCACTTTTTTTCCTCCTATGATAACCGATAATTTCACATTTTTGTATTTTGAAAAGAAGTGTAATACCTGAAGTTTATGTTTTATGTACACCTGAGGGTAAGACAGCTAAGATGTGGTGAGAAAATATGGATGAGTCAGTATTCCATAGCCCTGACCGAACCAAACGTAACAGACGTCACTGTTGTTAACACAAAACAAAGAACAGTTCTCTTTTGTACCTGCCAACAAGTATTTACAGCTAACTGTAGCATCACACAGCTAGCAGTTAATAAAGAGCCAAGCCTTTCTTGTGTTTTAAGACTCAGCGCAGGATGTAAGCCGCTGTTATGTTAGCTCGTGCTAATGCTCTCGAGACGGTTCTTCAGTGCTGTGTCTAACCTGTTTAACAGCTGCAAGAACTTTGCCTATCTGGTTAAGTGCTCGGCAGTCGGTGATCAGACTCTCAGCGCCATGGTGCTGCCGCCTCACCGTCCCAAGATAGGCCAGCCTGCAGCTACCAAGTAGAATAGCGATGCGCTATTGATTCACTTCACACATTGACTCTCAACTCAAAAAGCGGCTGTGTCACACACATGCAGCCAGAGAAAGAGATGTGCTTCACACTGGGTCGCCAGGTAACGATACAAATAATCACTGACTGTAGCATCACATGGCTGCGGTTATTACGTTTAACAACAGTCGAGCCTTTTAAAAACTTGGTGTTTGATGTTAGCCCCAGCTGCTAATTTGACTGTCCTCCAGTGCTGTTCCTAACCTGTGCCAGGCGGTCGGGGATCAGACCCTTGGCAATCCTGTTGTCTTCCTCTGAAACTGTGAAAGACATCCACACCACGACATGTTTTGCCTTCTCAACAGCGTGCTGCAGTTGTTGTTCTTTTTCTCTGTGTTTATTGGCGGCTGGCAAATCAAGGTTAAAGGTACATGTGCCACCACCTACTGTGTCAGGTGTGAAGATGCTGCACTTGTTAAGTCAATGCAAGCAGTCTGACTTTGGATTATCTGCACTATTAATCGGCTATAATTTTAATTATCGGAATAACGCATAACCATAAAATTGTCCCATCCTTGAACGATAATTTATTGACCCAGTATAAATCGTGCATCCCTGCCTAATTTTTAGTGATCATCAAGTCTCTTCTCTAGTGGAATTAACATCATGTTATGCATGCACACTCTCATCCTGATGGCTGCCAGCAGATGGAGACATGAAATACAATACTCATATTCATTCAGTGGGTAAAGTAAGAAAAAGCATGTTGGCCAATTCTGATCTGCTCACTTTAAAGCCAGTATCGGCTGATACCGATGATGTGCATCTCTGACTAAATGTTCCTGAAGACATTTTAGGTAACAGAGTCTTGTTTTGTATTTGAATAGCTCAATTTACAGATTGATCTGAGCTGAGCGAGAGGGGCGGCAGCTCTCTCTCTGGATCTGTTTCTATACTTTCAGTCTGTGGTGGCAGGCATACAAAAATGAGAAGGTACAATCTGTAGTGTGAGTAACAGCCTGATACGTGTCATCCTGCAAATATGAGCGGGGGGATGAGCAGGGAGGTCTGGGTAGCGGTAAGATGAAGGGAAGTTTACCATAGTTCATTTACACACAAAGCTGGTAGAAAAATGGCAACCTATCTCTTTTTATGACCTGTATGACATCGACTTCACAGGTTTTCATACCAGGCCCTTTGTCTTATGCCACACACACATTCACACAGTTAGATACCATCCCCAGCTCTCCTGTCTGTGTTGGTGGTGCTCAGGACACATTCCCTGCATACCAGTCAAATGTGGTTTCACTCTGTTCGCTCTGGAGAACATCGCTGACGAGCTGTCTGCAGTGGAATTGCTTAGAACCTGTGTTACATTACCTCCATTACCCACAGCGTTTGCAGAAAACTTCTGTACCCGCATGTTTTCAGGTCACCTTTATCTGCTGTTTTTAACACCCTGTCTCTCTCACAAACACACACACACTCACTGTACTTCTGTTTTGCCCTCCTATCCATCTATTTACATTCATCCTTTCATCTACGGGCAGGCATGCAGGGACCTGCTGCAGAGCTTGGAAAACGAGCCCTGTTCTTTCTGTCTGTAGGCTGACTCTTAATTCATTCCCCTGTATTTCACTCTTAATGTCTGGACTCCAAGGTTGAGGGAGGTTGGCAGCAATAATGAGGCCATTTGGAAAGGTAGTAAATTATGTAGAATTGAAGAGGTCAGTGGGGACACGCTGTGCTTGTAGCTGAATGGATAATCTAATCAATAATGTCCCAAGATCTAATGAGCCTGCTTCAGCAGACGCAGATGTAGCCTTGCTCTAAAACATTGATTGTGTCAGTGTATGAGATGTAGTCAAGATTCAGGTGTAAGGCTCATCAATTAAAGTGACTCTAAATTTCATCTGCCAACACTGTTAAAGACAATTATTTTTTATTGCAAAGAAAAGTTTCCTCAGGGATCGGAGCTGCAGACTCATCCATTTATCTTTCTTGAGGAACAGGAATTATACTACTATAGATATTTATTTTAAATGTAAAAATGCCGTGATGCCACAAACTCACCGAAAATTGTAAAATCCCTCATCTGTTAGTAATGATGTTTTTACTTGCTCCCTCAGGGTAATCCTCGCTCTGGGCATCTCAATGACGTTCATCAACATTCCCGTGGAGTGGTTCTCTATCGGCTTCAACTGGACCTGGATGCTGCTTTTCGGAGACATCAGGCAGGGCATCTTCTACTCCATGCTGCTCTCCTTCTGGATCATCTTCTGCGGGGAGCACCTCATGGTACTGCACACGCCACCTTCTAACTTCCTGTTTGATCTTTCTCTAACTAACCCGCAGGCTTGCTCGCTAACTGCGACCTCACTCACAGTCATTCAGGGTGAAAGGTGTTAATCGCAGCCGTTCTTGGAGTAGTAAATGGTGTTGAAATAAACAAACAACAACAACTTTTAAATAAAAAGAAAACTAAGTGCTTGCTTGGAGGAATGCTTCAGCGCTTGGGCAGTCCTTTCTTCTTCTTCCTTTATCCAGGTTAATATAAAAGAAGTGAAGAGCACTATCAGCCTGTCCACGCAGGCCACTGAGGGCTTCTGGATATGTATATATTTTTTTATTTTGGTTGGATGAATTGGTATACAGTACACAAAATTAGTGTCCTGCCCAGAAATCAACACTTCACAACCTTCTTAAAAAATGCTATGAAACATAAAAGCTAGGATTAAGCTGTATGCTTCTGCAGATACACCTAAAGGAGCTCTATATGATAATCAGAGTGCATTTATGATTCAGTCGTCTGCACAAGGCTCTCAACATGGAGTTCATGGCTGAGCCGATGGCTGGCAGCTAACAGCAGCGACATTTTTAACCAGGGGGAAGTGGAGCGTGGGTGCTACGCTTTCCACCATCCTGATATCACAGTAACTGCCGTAGGGCTGGGTGATCTAACGACTGTGTACGACATATCGATATGTTCTCAAGCAAAATGTAAATTTAGACAACACCGTTCATATCGGTATAGGGTCAAGTTGAAACGAAGCTTTTATTTACTTTAATTGCACAGATAAGAAACAATAAATCGTGAAGACAGTATCCACTCTTGTGTGATTTATCCTGGCTTCATTTGAGCAGAGGAAATCTTTGCTAGTCACAAGACTAATTTATACATTGTAAGATGCCATAGGTTTGTGCTAATAACATTAGCATGCTATATTTTTTTTTTTTGGAAAACATGTTTAGTGTAAGACAGTTGTTTTGTCAGTGAATCCTGTGATTTGTAATGGAGCCAAATTCTGTAATGTTACCTTTGTTAAATGTTGCTGGTTTTATATGAAAAGAGGAAAAGATTGCTAGATGCTAGGCTAATTTATACAATGTAAAATGCCATAGGCTTGTGCTAAAGACATTAGCATGCAGACAAGTGTTTGTCTGTGAATGCTGTAAGTTATAGTGAAACTGATTTGTGTAGTTGTGTTTGCAATTGTCTCTATTAAGCCATATTTAAAGTGTGTTTTCGGTGTGTTTTGAATCAACTAAACTTGTGTATCGCCAGTCAGCCTGTGAATACAAAGGTATGAATTTTTGTCCATATCACCCAGCCCTAAACTGCCGTATGAGCACAGTGCAGAGTGGCGGCACTAAGCTAGCCAGTGGGATACACATACAAGGACTTGAATACACATATTAATGCTCTGAATATTGTATAAAGCTCCTTTTAATGCCGCAATACTCGTCGATTTGCAAGCTCTGAATCTTAACATTAAAATACTTTATAATATAATATTAAATATTATAAACTGTATTGTTTGTCTATCAAAAAGAATTGCACATTTTCTGGTTGAAGTGATGATAAATAAACATTTCCATTATGAGATAATGTTAAAACTCATAAATAAATGAACAAGTCAGGTGTTCTCTCACTGTCCTTTTTGTCCAGGAAACACAGTTCTTTGCAGTTTTGGTTGTGGACAGAGGAGAAGTGAAGATGTGTGAGAGCTGTGTACCAGCCATCAAAATCTTCCCTGAACCTGGCCTTCATCCCACAAAAAACTCGCAGGTCACTCTCATCCGATGTCTGTTATTTGGCCTGTGTTGGGGCAGTAATGGAGATTGTCAGATATTGTTCTCGCTTAAAGGAACACGTCACCCACAAAACGATCATTTCTTTATCAGTTACTCGCCCTAAGTTATATGATGAATTGGAGTTGAAGGGGACTGCGTTTAACATCTGCAAGACATGCAAGAACAACAAAGTTTTCTTCACAAATTCAACATATCACAGGTAAAGTAATAAATATACAAATGATCATATTGTGGGTGATGTATTCCTTCAACAGAGGGACCATTAACTGGACGACTTCTTTAAGGAGCTCCATGTCTGCCTTAGACAGGAAGACAGTCTCTAAAGCGCTCTTCAGCCCTCTGACAGCAGTGTATTCTGCACAGTAGGCTGTTTCTCTCTTGCTGGCTGGTGGGCTGAGCGCTACTTGCTCACTTAAAAAGAGATGTCATTTGCTTCTTAGCTTCAAAGCAGCACACCAAGATCCTTGTAGAGAGGTTGCTTCTCCACTTCAAGCCAACTGCCTCAACTTGTTCTTACTGTTTTAATGTGATCTATCCCTGAACATGTTCTCAAAGTTCCACTCAGCACACACTCCTCGATAAATGTCTGTGTATGTCTCTGTGTGCACTCTTGTCTGCATCACCTGACTTTTCATCACCCAGTCTTTGGGCGTAGTGTTTGAGTCAGTTCGTTGTGACATCAGGCAGGGTCAAGTCCTGAATGATAATTCAGTCTTTGTCTTTTAATCACAATTTTTACAATTTAACAATAGCATGATTTCTAATTTTGCATTTCTGATGACAGCTTTAGTGTTTTGAGAGTGAAACACACAGCATAGCACTAAACATGACAGTAGCGCTATCAAAGATGGTATAATAATTTTAGTGGTGCAAAGGCAGTAGAAGAAAGGTCTAACTAAGGGAAATACACACTCTGTAATACACTACATGAAATCCAAACTACATTTTAATGGTAATCAGAGTTCAAAGTGTGATTAAAGTTTATGCCATTGAGTTTCTGCGAGCAACTGGCTGTTAGAGGTGACTTATGATGGATTAAGAGTGGTACTAACACACTTGGGTGGGAGTTGGTGTCTGTGTGTCTGGCTCTTGGAGGTATGGGGGGATCAAAGGAAAAGGCTCTTCTTGTCCATCTTTGCTGTTTGCAGGATATCGTAAGTCTCCCTAATGTCTTGTTGCCCCCTCAGCTTAAAAGCTGTAATTGTAAAATCTCTGTCAAGTTGCATGAAATAAACAATGAACTTAATATCTGCCAAAACTCTGGATTGTATTGAGGTCTGCTCTCTGACCCCACAAGCCTTATGGGACCGTCTGCAAAGAACATTTCAACAGCATGATGCTACCATCACAAGCAGTCACAGTGGTGATGGTGTGTTTAAAAACTCATTGTAACTGTGGGAAAGCTGAAGCAACAGGACGATGGCGGCTGTCCTCAAACATCAAGCTTTCAGAGTCGTCACCGTTGCTCTCTCGGGGCCCTCAATAGTGTCCTTCTTGCACTGACTCTGTTAAAAGGTTGGCCTGCCTGCAGCAGCAGCTCTGCCATTGTCTTTTCAGGCAACACTTCGGCCAACTCATTATAGAGCTTCAGCGCACCATCACCAAAACAACCACCACATCCTGCGATCAAGACAGTCGTTGTCGGGGACGCATCGGGATGCTTTAGTGTTTACACTACAAAAATTAAACCTCGGCAAGAGGTTTGAGTGATCGGAGAACAAGTGTCATGGTGGTCCTTTACACTTGTATTTAGTGCTGTCCCTTTGTGATTGGATAACTGAAGAAGCATAATAATACCAAGTTTAAACAGGCTTTGTCACGCACAGTTCCTCCCATGTGTCTCAGGTATACAAGAAGACACGTTTGAGGGATTTTTGAAACCCAGTACATCACACAGAACAAAATGTACACCTTCTCAGAGTGGTTGCATATTCTTGCGATGCCAAAACGTGTGTGGTTTGGGTTCACCTAGTTCATTTATTTACTTAAAATGTTTGGTGTGATAAAGTAAGAATAATTTGATTCCTTCAAAAAACAATTCTCTCTGTCTTGCTGTGGTCTGGTGTATTTACAACGTATCATACCACATCTTTTCGGGGATCTCCTCACTCAGTTCTTTCTCCCATTTAGCCTCAAAAAATAATGCTGAATGTTTTCTAGTTTCCATCAAACAAACGTACAGGAGTGACACAACTCTGGGAATAACATCACAGTAGGCCTGTAGAAGCACCTTTATGATGGGATGTATTTCAGATGTCATGTAGTTTATGGAGTGTAATTTCTGCCTGTAATTGTCTCACCAGTATCTTGGCAGCTTCGGGACCTAAAACATGATAACTTTGTTTCAATGATCTTCCCTTTCTCTGTGTTTCTTGATGCCGTTGATCATCCATTTTCTATCTTATGTCTTTCATTGTTGTCGTGTCTTTTTGTCAGTTTTTTCCTTTGTTTTTTCAACGAATCATTTCAGGTTGGTTATAAGCATCTAATATTGTCTTGCTTTTTGTTTAAGGTTACTTGTAATTGCTTTTAATTTTCTTCATGTGACTGCTTTTACTGCCTCCTGTAGTACAGCTGGTCCGTCTCACTGTGATTATTTTCCTCCAGATAACCCTGAATGCAGTATTTCCCATCTTTACGTCTGTTTTTTTTTTCTTTCAGGACCAGACGGAGAGGAACCGTTTCTCCGTCTACTGGAAGCAGGTCGGACCCATCGTGTTCGGCTCCTTCTGCCTCTTTATCTTTGATATGTGTGAGAGGTGAGACCAAATATTTTTCTTTACTACTTATAACACTTTATAAAAGTGTTAAATGTCAGTATGCAACACATAATAATAATTCCAATTTTTATAGTTCATGTCCACATGCTGTACACATTCTGTTCTAATGAAATGTTGAGACACACTCAGAGGAGGAAACATAAATGTGTTGTTTTTGTGTTGTGCCACCAGAGGGGTCCAGCTGACAAACCCTTTCTACAGCATCTGGGCGTCTGATGTAGGAACTGAGCTGGCTGTATCCTTTTTAAACTGTGTTTGACAACAGTAACAGAAAAAGATCACTCTCCTGCTAACAGCCTGTCTGACGGCTGTGATGCTGATTAAAATCCTCAACAGTATAAATGGCCAAATCCTGTTTTTCAGTTCAGTCTCTTGTTGTTGGAACACATGTCTGTACCGATACTGTGCCAAATTACCATGACTCGATGCCTTGCTTCTGATATTCGCAGCACACGTAGAAGTTCTTTGAGTTGGCTTCAACATGAACTTGAAACTGATCTCTAGATGAATAAGATGAGAAATAATTCAGTAACGCCATATGTGAAAGCACTGCCCAGGGTCTCCAGATGATTTGTTTATGTGTGTGTACCTGTTTGTTTGGAGCGATGCAAGATTCATCAGCACACCTCTTCAGAAACAGCTGCCACACTCACTGCGTCTTTTAACCCTTTCTCCTGCTTCTCCTTCTGAGTCCTATCGAGGGATGTCAATGGTTAACAGCCGAGAATGTGTTTGACTGGTTTTGCGTGCAGGTCGATAGTAGGGCTGGGCAATATAAAGATATTATGCCATTAGTTAGATATGAGACTATATATCTTCTTAGATTTTGGATATCGTATTGTGATAAGACATAAATGGTGTTTTTCCTTCCTCCTTTTAAAGGCTGAGTTACAGTAAAGTGATATAAATGTATCAACTCACCATGATTTCTATTTGTTTTAACGCCTGCCTTAACCCACTTTGTCATTATATATCCACATTATTGATGATTATTGATCAAAAATCTAATTTTATTATTATTATTTTCTGAAAAAAACAAAAAAAAACAAACAAACAAACAAACAATAGTCATCTCTACAACTTAGTGGCATCAGAGAGGATGTATGGTCAGAAATATTATGTTTGTTTTTGTTTCCCAGTCCTAGCATTGATGCTTTTGAGGAGATTTGAAAATATCGTATAAAAGATAAATATCGTGTATCGACATATAGCCCAAAAATATTGCGACACAATTTTCCAGACATATCGCCCAGCCGCAGTCTATATGTTAAAAAGCTTGATTACACAGATTCTAAAATGTATAGGATCGCACCGGAGCCCTCGTGAGAACAGAAAAACAGTTAGCGTTACCCTCTGGGCCAAAAAGAAAAAAAAATCCTTTACGTTCACTGTTCCAGAGATACTGAACACTAGTGATGTTATTTTGTATATGGCACCCCCCCCCCCACCCCCTGTCTCATCAAAGGAAAAAAGCAGCTTAGTGTTTCTGACAATCATCAGTTTGTTAAAGACTGTTGTCAGTGAGCAATGTCCTGTCACATTCTGGAGCATATGAAGCTAAACCTGTACACCAATACACAGAGTGTGCTTGCTTTACAATAAGATGTCTCTATTTGTGGACAAATGATTGATGTAATTAAATCTTTCTCATGTCCACTGTGTGCACCACTGCTCTTTTTAAGGACATTGTTATTTGGTTATTACCTTGACTGGTGTTGCCTCAGATGGCATTCATTATTGTGGCGGGGATCTGTGCCTGTCTCTACTTCCTCTTTCTCTGCTTCATGGTTTTTCAAGTCTTTCGCAACATTAGCGGTAAGAGGACGTCCCTGCCTGCCATGTCCAGGGCCAGACGGCTGCACTATGAGGTGTGTGTTTCATCCGACAAGCTTGTTTGCATATGTAATAGCTTAGTATCACCACCAAAATAAAACAGTTAAGTCACTGACAGTACAAAATGATTTCTCTGCTGCACAGTGTGTTTTTATTTATAGTTTTATAACCCCCCACCTTTATCGCCTTTTAGGGTTTGATTTTCAGGTTCAAGTTCCTCATGTTGGTCACTCTGGCCTGTGCCGCCATGACTGTCATCTTCTTCATCGTCAGTCAGGTGAATGCCACAATCTCTTGCTGCTGTCCAAACACCTACAACACTCTAAAAACAGAAACCTAAAAAGTGTGCATCTGCCTTCTGTCTGTGTCCAGGTGAATGAGGGTCACTGGCACTGGGGGGAGCACACAGTGCAGGTGAACAGCGCCTTCTTCACCGGCATCTACGGCATGTGGAACCTGTACGTCTTCGCCATCATGTTCCTCTACGCGCCGTCGCACAAGCGCTATGGAGACGAGCAGTCAAGTGGCCAGTGCATCACTGGTAACTACAGATTTCTGTTAACTTCCTAAAGAAATTGAGTGTTGGTTGTAAATGGCCTATACTGCTTTATAGTAGTGTGGTATAGTAAACGTAACATTTTTTTAGCCATTGCAGCCGTTAAGTACAGGATACATGCTCGACGAAGAATTAAATAAACCAGATAATCTAATCTAACTATAGATAAGTTAAAAAGAAATGTTTCCAAGTTATTTTTTCACATGTAATTCATAATTGTATGAAATGTACTGTTATGAAATCTCAGTCCAAACAAGTCCAGTGCAGGACAAAAGGCCAGAGCACCTTTTAAATATAGCGGTGCACAAGTGGGCAGGGCCTTAGGCTACATCCAAGCTAATACATTTTTGTTTTAAAATGCCCAACTACTGCTATGTTCATACCTAGTATCCACACTGCTCCGGTGTTTTGGAATGACTAAAATGTAAACCTTTACAAATTGGTGTTGTCCCCGTTTTAGTTTGAAAACTCTGTGTTTGTGTTTTAGTCTGGACGGGTTAAGACGTTAGCGTCCCGATTGGGTCTTACCAGTCATGAAGTCAAAACAGAATCAGCTAGGTCTACATACCTCTTGTGATGTCATCTTTCTTGTGTGGGTACTCCTTTTCCACTGTCATGACTTCTGCAGCAATTCATTATTCTCCCAGTACCGTTCTAATATGTTGTATTTACTTTGTAAAGATTCAAGATTCAGGATAAACTTTATTGCACCACAGAGTGGGACATTTGTCTGGGGCCCTACGCCCATACTGCAGCCACAGAAATACAACATAGTACATAGACAAATCAACATTAGACCCAACATAGCAATAGGAAACACAAAAAGATAAATAAATGACATCATACACTAAAAATACCTCTGTACAAATACAAGTCAGCAAATTGTCATAATCCAATATCAGCGCTGGTGTTATCTGCCATTGTTTAAAAGCTTAACAGACAGACGTATGAATGAATTTTTAAATCTGTTCAGTCTGCAACCAGGCGCTCTGTATCTCCTACTAGAGGGCAGCAACACGTACTCTGTACGCAGAATATGAGAGGAGTCATTGATGATCTTATTGGCTTGACTCAGAGCTTTAGAGCAGCCTGTTCAATAATAGACTGCATGGAAATGTGCTCTCTGACACCTTTTATTTTCCACCCAGTTTGGATCAATCAAACCTGTTTTTTGACCTCCCAATCTGTTTCCCACCACCTTAACTGTCTTATCTTCCACCTTGTTTTATAACGGTGTCCTAAAATAAAAGCGTATTAGTGTGGGTGTGGCCTAATATTTGATGCTTAGATGGGTCTGACAGCACTCAGGTAAATTCAGTCCAGATTAACTCTGTTGTTTCTTTTTCACTTTAAGTTTTAGGGTGACATTTAAGAAGATTTTCAGATGCAGTAGTGCTGTGATCTTAAAAGTAATTGTATGATTATTAGGGTTAGTTTGAATTATTCACAGCGACAGTGCTACTTAAATGAACCTGAATCATCGTCTCCTTGTTTTAAAGTTATTTCATTGGTGTCCCAGTAGCTCACTTTATTCTGATGGGGAATGAGTGTCTGTCCTCTGCTGTAAAGCTGCCTATTCATCCAAAGTTTGTTTTTGGAGGAAGGGGGGGCTGTCTGTGATTCAGAGGGACCCAGATTCCCAGGGGAAAGAAGGGTCTCTTTGGCCCGAGAGGGTGATTCTAATGGACACCAGGCTTCCTTCCAGACAGAGAGGAAGGCAACAGTAAAGAGGGGTGGGGGTGGGTTGGAGAGCAGGGGAGTAATGAAAACCATCCATCCATCTCCTGACGTCAGTGACGCGAGGAGAGAAAAAGAGGGTTTGAAGCTCTGGAAGCGTTCCCTGAAGTGCGTCAACCAATCTCTTGGGAGGGGCACCTCGCTCCAAGTTTCAGTCTGTGTTGATTTGCTTTATCAGCACTGAGTTTCACTTCTGTTTCAAAGAAGCTGAAAGTATTTATGTTGATGAAACTTAGCTACTGTGCACCAGAAGACTTTGACAAGACTTTTAAAAGACTGAAGTCTAACACTATAGACAATGTCAGCTTTTAATCACACACGATGAGATGTTACAAAGACTGGGGATCATACAGGGTCACTGTTTGCATGACTGCAACTAGATTCCTCTTGAGATGATTTCCCACCCTGCTCCTGGAGAAAAATATTACGCCAAACTCCTTTTAAGAAATATGACATATTAACAATTCCTTACATGACTGCAAAAACACATAACACAGACAAACAGCACTTGAACACTAACTTAACATTTTGGATTTTGTCGCCTCAACTCACCACCAGCCTCTGTAGGTTAGCTGTGCTATTTTATGAGAGGCAAACTATTTAAAAAATTTAGATTTCTCACTAAAATAAGCGCTGATTGGTGGATCACATGCACCGACTCTTGTTCACTCCTCTTTGCCACCAGTTTCTCCTTCATATCTGCAGCCTAAGAGAACTGAGCCGTCCTAACGTTCTTGCCTCTTCGGCGTCCCCTCCATGTTTACTGTCTAACTGGTTTGCTGCTTCTTGTTGGCTCTGGAGAAAGTGCAGCTATTATTTGTTTACAAAGGTTAACGTCACTGAACTTGACTATCGGCATGAACCAAGATTAAAAACTTTTTTGTTAATAGTTTTTATTGGGTTTTGCAGTTAGAACACAGCACAGGAACATTTTCAGGTCCATAGATCATAATTGTCACACAATGATACAGACAAGCACAAAACTATAAAGGTGTAAGTACAGGCTGGAAGTTAAGCAGTATTAATTACACACATAAGATGGGGACAACCTAATACATGGCTCCCAAGTTGACAAAATAAAATACAGAGAAAAACAAAAACTATAAGAACTTAATTTAAAGGAGGAGAGAGACAAAATAATAAAGTTACTTGGAGTGAAAAGGCAGCGTTCACTAAGTAAGCTTTATAGGGTCCTAAATCCTTAAGAACAGGTCAGTTTTGCCCTTAAGTGAATGTCTGATATTCTCTAAGCTTTAAGACATCAATAGGTCTCTAACCCAGTGTTGAAATGGTGGAGTGTCAGGGGATTTCCTGGTCAGCAGAATTACCCTTCTTGTGGTGGGTGTAGCCAGGGCTACTGCCCCAAGGTGGGATCCAGACAATAGTGACCTCACTGGTAAGACTCAACATAGAGCAATACATGGAGAGGGTTGGATATCTGTTGTCTGTATATCAGAGAGACACAAGACTAAAAACTCAAGAAAATATTAAACATACATTTAACAAACATGGCGGCACGGTGGTGCAGTGGTTAGCACTGTCGCCTCACAGCAAGAGGGTTCCTGGTTCAATCCCAGGAGGGAGCCCTTCTGTTCAGAGTTTGCATGTTCTCCCTGTGTCAGCGTGGGTTTTCTCTGGGTACTCCAGCTTCCTCCCACAGTCCAAAGACATGCAGGTTAATTGGTGACTCTAAATTGTCCGTAGGTGTGAATGTGAGTGTGAATGGTTGTCTGTCTCTATGTGTCAGCCCTGTGATAGTCTGGTGATCTGTCCAGGGTGAACCCTGCCTCTCACCCAGTGTCAGCTGGGATAGGCTCCAGCCCCCGCGGAGTTTTCTGACCGCTGCACAGCGTGCACCAACTTAAATAAAAGTCTCACTGTTTATTCCGATGTTGAAAAATTTGTCTGCAAAGTGAAATTACTTGAAAAGTTGTTCGATATCAGGCTGACATAAACCTACTTGTTACACAACAGAACATTGTCCCCAGTAACACAAGAGAACACGCTGTTAAAATGTTTTGTGCTGACGTCATGTTCTTGGGAATTTACCTCTTGACGATGTGCCACGTTTGTGTGTGCAGGAGACACCGGAGCAAACAGCGGAGAGGACATCCAGCTGACCACTACCATCACCCATGTTGACGGCCCCACTGAGATCTACAAGATGACCGGCAAAGAGGCCCAGGAGTAACGTCACACTGTCACTAAGACTCCCCTCTGCTACCTACTGCTCCAACCATCCCCTCCCTCCTATATGTAACCAAACAGGCTTCTCTCTTTACATCCTGACACAGCATCAACAGTCCACCTTGCATGTTAACCTACAGCCGCGTTGCCACCAAACACCGTCGGTTTAATACTGTTAGAACTGGTACGGACGTGTACTCAAACTGTAGATGTGTTTAGTTTCCACTGCAGGTCGTTGTCTCACTCACAGCTCCGTCTGGCTCTCGGAAGCAGAGGAATGTCTGTACCTTGATCGTCCACGGGAACAGAGTCGCACGCTGACGGTTTTAGAACTTCAGTATCTGATCAGTGTGTTTAGTACAAAACGGTACAGACTGGAACTGTTTTATTGGTACCAGCTACATCTTTTGACGTAGAATTAATCACTCTAATATGTAACGAACCGAAGTGACCCAGACTGCTTGGTGGAGACGAGGCTTATCAGTCCCACAGTTCCTGTCCTGTCTCAGCACCAGACCCTCAGCTGTGTGACTCGTTGCGTGCCACCCTTGTCTCCCAGTCGTATCCCTAAAGGCTGAATATTATCAACACTCCTATCAGGCCTTTTCATTTCACTGTGGAATTTTCCGACATTTCATACTTTATGTAAACTGTGTTGTGTTTGTAAATGTTGCACAACGCTTTTGACGCCAAAAAAAAGAGATTAGAGTGTAAAGAAAACTATTTCTTGGTGGTCAGAGGTTTTATTCGGCAGCCGTGAGGTTAAAGTGAATCACAGATGGACAGAAGGATTTGTTTTAGCCCCTCAGTTTAATTCTCTGCTTAATTACCCGTGATATTCTCAGTCACAAACACACATTCTTCCATAGAGATTAGATCATGTTTAGCACTGCTGTCAGTCTTCTAAGTGGTGGAGATCTTTTTTTATATCATGGGGGGAAATGTACAGACCACATAGCCACTTTGGGAAATGCATACTGTATGTTCATTATGTTACAATGTAGATATCTATTTTTTATAAAGTGCTTATTTTCAACTTCACAAAATATACACATCAAGCTCTATCAATGTTTTTGAAGTTGACTGTAGCCGATTATACATGGTTCTTAGTTTGTTTTTGCTTTTTATGCTAATTTAAATAAAAAACTTTTACTTAATAACCTGTGTGCTGTCATGGTGTTTGATCTGAATGAGTTTTATACACAAGTCTTCAGTTTTAGTTTCATTTGCCTGTAATTTAAAGAGAAATTAAACCCGAGACAGGGAGTGTCACTTTAATATCTCTCGAAGGAATTCAGTGTGTCTTTATACCTAAAGTCCTTCCTACTAAACTTGGAGTATTCATCATAAAATTGGGAGTTTTTGTGTGTTTTTGGTAAAATTCAAAGTTAAAACACCTCAACTAGGAGGCTTTTTGAAATGTGTTTGTAAGTACTGAAGGCCTGAATGTGAACATCATGTGGGGGGAGTGCGCCTCTGCCTGGCTCAGAGCAGAACAACAAACCTGCTCATCAGTAAAGCTAACCACAGAGAGACAGAGTGAGACAGGAAGTTGTTTTTTGTCAGCGTTAAATACATTCAGAATCATGTTAATTTGGAAGATAAACTAGCATTAGGTGTAGATTTCGGGTGGGGCGAGTGGGGGGATGCAGGGAACATGTCCTCTCCTAATACACTTGAAAGTAGCAGAGGACTTAAACAAAATTAAAGACATTTGCACCATAAGTTGAGGCAGAGAGGGCAAAAACTGGTGCAAAAAAAGTCACCAGAATGCAGAAAATTAAGTGTTTGATGCTGACAATTTCCTGGCGGTTTACCCCCCAAACCCTGTTTCGTATGTGCCCTACCTAGTATTGAAACGAAATTGACACCCCTGCAAACTGGACTTGCATTATTGTTCTTATTAGGCAAACAGAATCTCATAAATGTGATCTTTTCAGCTTGTGTTTGTGTCATGTTTCAGTATGACAGTAGGCTACAATGTGTACAAAGTTACCCTAAATACCTTGAGTTAGTTTCCTCGGTTTGCAGAGGACCTAATCGACAACACCACTGTACCAATCATACTTTAGGATGATGAGTAAAGGAATTTTAATTCCCAGTTACTTCATACACTAATTAAATTAGCTGGATTCTAGTTACACAAAAGTTTCAGACCCATGCACTTGCTCGGCCTCTCTGACAGCACAACTAACAACAATGTAGACTGATGAATAGCTCTACAGGTAAGAGGTACTGATATGTATTTTTGATTGTGGTTATTCCTATGGTTTAGGAAAGTCCAAAAATCTTGGTAAACATGGACAACTCTGTCCCAAATCCAAAAACTAGAGTGTTAAAATTCAAATTTGTGATGTCATAGGGTATAAACTCTGGAGCTGCCCCATGACGTCCTCATATGAGGACACGGGTCTCAGGAGGATATTATGTGTTGTTAATCTGAATCTGCAAAGTAACAGTAGCCTAACTATAGCTGTCTAACAGACTTAATGTAGCGGACTTTAAGTATAAAATTACAACTACAACAAGTGCAACTTGCTCAAAATTACTTTCCACCACTGCTTATTTTCACTTTCACACAAAATACAAAAAAAGACAGTAACACAAACTGCTTTTTCTGGCATTGTGTTCACACCAAGGAATTCTGACAGGAATTTTTTTTATTTATTTATTTTTTTATTATCTCTGAAGACTTTACATTAATATGGGAAAATGTGATGTTTGGTTGCCTCAAGTACTCAAAGAAAGAAGACAGGGCTTTTTTATAATTCATTTGATAATGATTTTAGCAAAGAATTGTATCCATAAATATAAGTTTAGCAATAATAAACCTCATATTTAGCATATTTTCTGAAGATGTTGAACACTGTATGAACCTGCTTATTGATTCGACAACAGAAAAGGCTTTTTAAGACACTTAGCATCTGTTGGTATATAATATCTTTGTGTAATATGTTATCCTCCCGGCTTTGTGTTTGTATAAAAAAAAATCTATATCGCAGTTTATTAAAACCTCAACGGAAGTTTTATTTTGAAATTCTAAAGCGGAAGTAGCATACTACCGGTCGCTAGCTTGAACATCCGGCAGTGTTTCGGGTTGTTCCGCCTCCTCCTCCCGAATACATTCGGCTGTTCTCGTCGCGGAGCGTCCGAGTGGCGGAGGAAAAGGAAAGGAGAGGGGGGAGACTGGTCGCACTGGGAAGGAGAAAAAAAAGTAAACGAAATTAAACATTAACACCAACCGTCAGCGGGAAGTGAAAGCGGAGCGACTCGGCGGCTTTGAAGTCGGCGGTGAGGTCCATGTCGAGCTGCTTGTCCTCAGTGTGTGTGGTGTAAACACATTAGTGTAGTTGTGACATTGCGCCGTGAGCGACACAGCGCAGGGAAAGGTCTCCTCCCAGTCTGTTGACGGATACAGTTTGGCTTCAGTGAACGGAGACACACGGCTAGACCTGACTGTACCTTCCCCCGGCCAGGTAAGATGTGTCGACACACTGTCACATTAACAGCCGACATGTTTGCGCTTTCACCTGGAGCAACAGTTGGTCTCAATCTGCTCCACTGCGAGACATATTTACTGTCACTGCTGCCAGCTTTCACAGTCCTCATCCGTTTATGCAACACTTAGGTGGCACCACAGCGAATTGTTACCACACACCGTTTCGTTTTCCTTATGTGTGACTCCTGTTAGCTCACATAAACATGACACTGGCTGCTTCCTGATCACAGTGTTCAACAGGTGATAGCCTGAGCTCAAGGTTTACTCAGCAGCTCAGTGTCTGGGCCTTCTGCCCTGATTATTCCCCACAGGCCCCACCTACTGTGTTTGCCACATAATGACTTATTCTGGAGAGAAAAAACAGACTATTCAGAGCAGAAAGGCACTTCTACACATATAAGAAACAGCCACTTCCTTTACATTATGCAATAGGTGATGGCTTGCAACACTATAGTCCAAATGAACCAATTAGATGATGGACCTGGTGTGATGGTTGAAGTGGGAGGCCCCCCACACAGGGAAGTGGCTGAGATGTTTACATGGAGCATCAACAGCTCTGTTGATGTCCCCCTGGCCATTAGGAGGACAGAATACAGACCGGCCATTGATAAGGCCAACTCATTAGTACCCCATTCACCGCCATCAAAGCCTCCTCTCAACGCCCATCAACGTGAGTGGGTCGCGCCGCACACTGGAAGCTGAGGATCACACACTTCCTGCCTTCACGCTGGTGACAGGGGCTTGGTTTTGGTTTGACAGACTTTTGGTTTTAATATGAAGGAGTGAACAGTCGTGTAACGGACATTAGTCAAGAGGAAGTGCCCCAGAATTCAGCCAAACAGATACGAACACGTGTATGAACATATTCTGTTGTCTTTCTCATGGAAACACCCACGAGAGCTCGCCACATTACTTATATTTGACACATAAAGGTGTGTCTGTGTGCTCCTCTCAGGTAAAAGCAGGAATATGTTGTTGTTTTACGAGAATTAAAGATGATGACGTCCATGAGCAGCTGCCTCGTCTACTGCTGTCAGGTCTGGTCATGAGCCTCAGAACAAACACTAACCCCCTGTGTTAGCAAAATCTGTAAATTCACAGGAGTTTTTCATCTCCTGCTCATTTGAATGGACAGAACGGCACAGTTCCTCAAATAACACTCACTGAGATGTGTGTTTGATGTGGTTAAAATGTGACCTCTGACATGAAAGAGTTTTTAAACTCTCTCTCCTCCAGCTTTGGTTGCGTGGGATGCATTTGGAGCTGAGTGAGGTTAGCCCGGATCGCTGGCAGGATTTCACGTGACGTGTGATGCATGTAAATTGATTAGAAACAGGAGGAGGGGGACAGGCGGTCAAGATGGGAACAGTGTCCTGCTTAAAGGGACAGTTCAGCCCAAAATCAAATATACACATATGTTTCTTCTCACCTGTAGTGCTGTTTATTTATCTACATGGTTTTGGTGTGAGTTGCTGAGTGTTGGAGATATCAGCCGTAGAGATGTCTGCCTTCTCTCCAGTGTAATGGAACTAGATGGCACTCAGCTTGTGGTGCTCAAAGTGCCAAAAAAATACATTTGAAAAACACATCAGTGTCTCTTTCCAGAAACCATGACTCAGTTACTCAAGATAATCCACAGACCTTGTTGTGAGCAGTTTCATGTAGGAACAAAGGATGTTAGTTTTGTTACTTTTGCTTTCAAAGCTGACGCCCATTAACCAGTAACTGACTGGTTACATTTTAAGAAAAAAAACCCCACACAAAATCACATTAACAAGAGTCTTTTCCTTTTTAGTCCTGCGCTCCATTACCTCAGTGAGCGTTAGCGCTGCAATTCAAAGCGCTATCCACTTAGAGGTAGTGAAATTTTACTGTTTTGTGATGTAAACGTCTTGAATTTTGTTTTATTTTCCTTTGGCGTTGCAGACAGACAGCTGCGTTAACATGTAGAAACATGGTGCCTTTTGCCCAGCCTTTGGTCTACACTGGTTCCTTGGCTGCACCTCCCAGTTCAGGTGGGAGCTAATGTAGCTAGCAGCGCTGTTCATTCAACGCCATCCTTGTGTTGGAATGCATTTCTGCAGAAACATAATGCCCACCCTCCAGTTTTCCCCAAAATCGCCCGGGTGAATAAGCTGCTCCATTTTGACCCCAAAAGACTTTTAGCATTGTTAACTCTGTTAGCACCACTGCTGACACTCTGAATGGTGGTAACACAGCTAACAGTGATAACATGGTCAACAATGCTAAAGGGGTTTTACAGCTCCAAATTAAGCTGCTCACTCACCGAGGCAACCGGGGGTAAACTGGAGGGTGGTCACAATGATTCCATGGCAGCATTGTTGGGTTGGGACGGTGTTACTACAGGTAATTGCTGAATGAGTGGCGAAGCTAGCTAGCTAGCTCGCACCAGATCCAAGTGTAGTAACCTCAGGAATAGCAAATTTAACCTACAGACTGACATGTGTAACTGGTCAGAAATATTCCCAGTAGTTAACTGCTGATATCCCTATGAGGAACCGTTTTCTTTCAACCAAACTACACCCACCAACCGTATCACCCCACAGAAGGAAATGTGCACCCACTAATGGACGAGAAGCTCGTGATCATGACAGAGCAAGATGTAAACATTAGAAGTTAGGGATACGGAGCTACAGCGGACTGTTGACTTCACAAACACCTCCCTTGCTGTTAGATGAGGAGGAGTATGATGGAGAGACGAATAATGAAACCGTCGCCACATTGTTTTGAAAATGAAATCAAAGGTTTTGCCCAGTGGGGTCCAAACACACAACTCTTCATATCTTCATACTGTTGTGTTAGCTGCTAAACCTCACAAAAGGCGAAATGTGGTTCTGTATGACTGGTGTGGTTAGCTGGTCGCCCAAAGTCTCATTTGATTGGATGAACTTTCGTCAAATGCCCCTGAGGGCAGGATGAGTCATTCAGCATTGTTTCAATATTTGAAACTGTTTTAGCTGGTTTTACAGGAAGGGACAAGACTTCACAGCAAGATTTTGGTGTAGAAATACTCTGATACTGATCCTTTTTTAAACCTTTGAACCCTGAGCAAATTGATGTGATTTATTTCAGAAACATGAGAGAAAAGGCAATGAGCAACTTGGTGAGAACTATCCCACAAACTGCAAAAAGTTAACAGATTCATAAAATTATTCTTATAAAAAAATGTGGAAAAAGAAAAAGCAAGGGAAAAACTATGTAATCATTATTATTACATTTAAAATTTAAAATTGCAAAAAATAATTACATTCAGAAAATTGTTTTTTAAAACTAGGGAAAAATTAAAATTGCAAAAAATGATTAGATTCAGATTTTTTTTAAACTAGGGAAAAATTAAAATTGCAAAAAAAAAAAAAAATTTAAAGGGAAAAAAAGCTAGGGAAAAAATATGTAATTACTATTATTATTACATTTTAAAATTATGTTACAGATTTTTTTTTTTTTACATAATTTTTGACCATTTTTTCCAGGTCATTTTGTTGCTTGTTTGTTTGTTTTTAAGTTTCTTTCTTGTTTTTTGCCAATTTTTTTTGGGGGGGGGGGGTCTTTTCTTTCTGTAACGTTGCTCATTACTCCCTTCCCATGTTTTTGAAAGAAATCACGCCACTTTTCTCAGGTTTCAAAGGGTTAAAGTATATTTGGCATGCAACACAAGATAAATGATTGATTAACACAGAGATACAGAATTAAATTTGGGAACATTTATTTTTCATTTTATGTGAACTTTAACGGCGTCCTCCTCGGCTGAACTGTAATGTTAGCTAGCTCAGTGGTGCTAGGTGAGCTAGCAGTAGATCCATGCTTCCTTCTGAGCAGTGAAACAGTTGTATGTGTAGTTTCCTAAAAAGAAAATAGTTCCTACATGAAACTGCTCACAACAAGGTCTGTGGATTATCTTGAGTAACCAGGTCATGATTTCTGGAAAGAGACATTGCTGTTGAGTTTTTCAAATGTATTTTTTGGCACTTTGAGCACCACAAGCTGAGTGCCATCTAGTTCCATTATATTGGAGAGAAGGCAGACATCTCTACAGCTGATATCTCCAACACTCTGCAACTCAAACTGAAATAATCTAGATTAATCCATAGCACCAAAAGTAAGAGGAAAAATATGTCTTTTTGATTAGGGGGTGAACTGTCCCTTTAATGCAGGCATTAAACAGAAGAAGATAAGATCAGGGGATTCCCTGTACAGTTAGAGTCTGAATGTAGGATGGATTTTAATCTCCTCTCTGTGTCTCCATACGAGTTTAACTTGTTGAACAATGGATGATCTGTTGGGATCATGTGGGACGCTGCGCACACAGCCGTAACCAATGCTGTAATACCTTATTGGCTAACAGGCTGCTCTGGAAGCGGCGTGCATCTCCTCTGACACAGAATGTTGCCCGACTCGATCGGCAGCTCTGCTGGCGACTTCTTGACAAACAGCCAGTTTGGTGCAGGAGGAAGACGCAGCGGCGGCCACAGTCAGCCAGGATCTGTTTCCTCATAGTGCTGCCGTGTGGATTCCCCGCAGCTCTTTCATTGCACACAGTTTGTTGAAGTAGGAGTGGTGTGTGTGTGTGTGTGTGTGTGTGTGTGTGTGTGTGTGTGTGTGTGTGTGTGTGTGTGTGCGTGCTTGCTTCAGTGTCTTTTGAGTGAACTCACTACTTCCTTTCTGGGCAGAGTGGTTCACATAGTTTCTCGAAATGTGATCACACACACAGGACTGAAGTTTCTAAAAGTATAACTACTAAAGTACATGTTTCTGCCTCTTCAAAGAGTACTTATACAATCTTTTAGTCTGTCTGACCCTCACAGTCATATTTTAACCTCACTCTCACAGACACACTCATATTTATGTCATGTACAATGCTGCTGGGTATCGTTTGAATCTGTGTAGAGCTCAAACAACTAGTCGATTAATCACTTCAGTTGGTTAACAGCTGTTTTGATTCTTTACTGTTATAATTATAAAGCCAAAAAAAAAAGA
Source organism: Cephalopholis sonnerati (assembly GCA_019142605.1). Classification (NCBI taxonomy): domain Eukaryota; kingdom Metazoa; phylum Chordata; class Actinopteri; order Perciformes; family Serranidae; genus Cephalopholis; species Cephalopholis sonnerati. Next base: position 10,467,809 of record JAGQAX010000010.1, read on the forward strand.
AAAAAAAAGCTGGTTCCAGCGTCAAATGAGACGATTTCATGCCTTTTTTGGGTTATATATTAAACTGAAGGTTTTATAGATAAATAGATTAATTTAGAAAATACCAGAAGATTCATCGACCGTAAGAAAGCTATCACTAGCAACTGGGGTGAAGAAACACCACCAACGAAGGACCAGTGGCTAACAACTGTGAAAGAAATCTTTTTAATGGAAACATTGCTGCACAAACTGAGACTACAGGTACCACAACTAGAGAGAAAATGGGGAAAATGGACTCTATGCAAGACTCAAAAAGACGACACTGGACTGGAATAATAATCAGTAGATAGACTAATCTTTAAGGCTGTAAAAATGTGTATTTACCCAGGCAGTTTTTGTTTCGTTAGCTCTTAGTATTTTTCAGTTATTTTATTATTTCAATATGCTGTTGTAACTGACGTGTCAATGTCACAAAAATTTGTTTTAATAAAGATTTAAGTGGGGGAAAAAAAGTAAGAAATAATGGCAGAGCTAAAATTAATTTCTTAGATTGTTTTAACGCCAGTGTTTTCCTGAACGTATAGTTTATTAAGGAATGTTTAGACATGTTGAGAGCTGAAAGGATCAGTCAAATTATCAATTAAATGATCGGATAGAAATTAATTCCCAACTATTTTATCATCTGTAAATATTTTTAGTAATTCGAAAAGCAAAATTGCCAAATATCCTCTGGTTCCAGGTTCTTAAATGTGAATATTTTTTAATTTTTTGTTTTATCTGTCATAGTAAACTGAGTATCTTTAATTTGGGACAGTTGGTCACTCCAAACAAGACATCTGGAGACATTGCTATGGACTTAATGACATTTTTAGACATTATGGTATTTTTTAGACCAACAATTATCAGATCAGTTGACAAATAAGTTGTTAGATAATTAGATAATGAACATAATCATTAGTTGCAGCAACATTTTTGAGTATCTTTGATTTTGGACTGTTGGTCGCCTAAAACAAGACATTTGAAGACGCCACTGTGGACTCTGTGAAAGACATTTTTAGACTAAATGTCCTATTTTGAAAAACAATCACTAGATCAGTTGACAAAAGTTATTAGATAACTAGATAATGAACATAATGATTAGTTGCAGCAATATATTTTCTGCCCTAAACATTTATTTTTGTCCATTAAACTAAAGATGGAGTTTCCAAATGTATTGTCCAAACACAAGCAGACATGAAGCAGCTTTCTTGAAGGAGTATGCGACAGTCAGAGTATATCTCTGATTCACAGTCTGATTCACGTTGACTGCACATGGTTCTCAACATGGAGGTAGCTGAGTCTGTGGCTAGCAGCTAACAGTGCTAACAGCATGAGCAGTGTTAACTAGGGGCAAACTAGAAGGTGGGTGATACACTTAGCGACAGTGCTGTCCCGATATCAGCGTTAACTTCTGTATGAGCACAGTGCACAGTGGTGGTGATTAGCTAGCCAGTGGGATTTACACACACGGGACTCCGATGCACGCACAGCCGGACCGTCCACCATTAAACACAACAGAGAAGTTCAGATTTCAACACACACAGCGTTTGCGTGACTTAATTCTTTGCTCAGGACGCCTTCACTTCACTTTATCTTTGCATAGCAAATATTGGTTTGCTGCTGCAGTGAAGGTGAAGCTACATCACGCTGTGTGAGAGACGGGAGAGCCATCTTCTGTGGTACGCTCTCCGTTACCTCTTGTATGCAATAACGCCTTTTCCAGTAACAAGATAGTTACAGTGTCTGGGTACGTGAGTGGAGATGGTGCGTCAGAGTAATGTCATATGAACCTATGTTGTTCATCATGATTAGTTTGTCCAAATATCGTTATTTAAACCTCTGCAGCAGGCACAGGCAGCAGAGCAGGGTCCTCACAAGATGGTGCCCCCTTCCAAAATATTAAACATGGCATAAACTTCACATGCTTTATATTAATGCTCTGAATGTTTCATACACAACCTTTAAATTCCTAAATGTTCTTTGTATGAGTAACGGGGGCAATATTTTTAAGCGGCTATATCGCATCGATACACAGACGCCAAGTATCATTTTTTACATACAATCAATGACTTTTTCAATTCACTAGATACATGTTGCTGCAATAAAAATCATCAATGTGAGAGAAACAGACTGAAAACTTTATCTTATTAGATAACTGTACCAAAAAAAGGGACTGAATAAATCAATAATGAAATACATATATAGTCTGAATTATAATCCTCAAGTCTTTTACATTTTTATCATTTTATATTGTAATCCGTGATCATTTATTTATTTTTTAATTTAATCATTTAATTATTTATCACAATTTAAAATCAGCACTGAGTCCATACCATAGTTCGAGTCCTAAAACATGCTTGTATTTTACATTGGTTCTCACTCTTACTGTTTCATAAATAAACAACCAATAAACAGTTATAATTTCCTTTTCTTAATTTAATTTAATTTAATTTAGTTCAATGTAATGTTATTTTATTTAATTTTTATTCAATTTTATTTCAGTGTATTATATTTTGTTTAATTTAATTTAATTCAATTTTATTTTATTTTATTTCCAATGTTTTACATTACACAGTGTTTGGAAATTATAAGGTGTAGGATGCTATAAACAATTGATTAGTAGGTTCACGATAATCTGCTTTATGTATTATTTTGAGGGCTCTTTTCTGCAGTTTAATGATGGGATCTATATTTGTTTTGTATGCATTTGCAAATTTCAGCAGAGTGGGACATGTTTGACATTATAAATGAACAATACATTATCTACAAACATTTCTTATTTAACCACTCTCTTGTCTTATAAAGGACAGCAGTAGATTTAGATAGTGCTTCATGATTTACAGCAGATTTTTAAAATGTGTTTTATCTTATTTATCAGGTCTTATATTTGCTGGATTAACCAAAAACTCACTTTATTATTGTCATTACTGATAAACATAACGACTCACCTCTGTAGCTCAGAGTTGTTGGAGTGTGTGTTTGTGGTGTGTGTGTGGTGTGTGTGTGTGTGTCTGTGCATGCTCTGCATTGTGTTTGCTGGTAGTCACAAGGCCTGGCCTACAGCGGTTTACTTGAATTCCACCCTACCCGGGAGCAGATGTACTGAGAGGAGTGGTGGTGGTGACATTGCGGATATACAGTCACACCCATCTGTTGGTTTGGCAACAGAATTACTTGCTTTCATGAAATACCAGGCGTTACAGGATCCTTTTTTATTGGCTTTAAAATAGACCGACTCGGTCACATTTCCTCTCTGAAGCTGAAACACTCTCCGAGACATTGTTTTATTTTTTAATCTGTACTAAGTCGCATAATAACGAGAAACTGTAGAGAATGAAACGTTACAGCACGAAGGTGACGAGAGATGGTTTGTCACTGCTCGCCTCAGGAAGTGGGGCGCTGTTAGAGCTCATCTGCTGATCAGATTGACATCAAACTCACATGCACCCACAGCCAAACAGGAAGTGTTGTCACAGCAACCATCTCAGATAGGTAATAAAGGTGGTGATCAGACCTAATTTCTACTCATTCCTGTAAATGTGTCAGGACTTTCTGATTGTGATTCATCAGCGTGTGTCTCTGCCTCCCCTCGGCCTTTACTCTGAAGCTTCTGTAGTCGTGTTTGTCAGTGTGAGCGGAGGAGACAGTTGACAGACAGAAAGTTAGAACCGGCGTCTCCGCCCAAACAAGGAGCACTTTAATCCACCGTGGAATGCTTTATTACCACAACTTCCTCCTGACAGCTGCAGAGCTCACCTTTAAGGTCCTGAGAGCATTCAGCTCTCCTGCTGTCAGTCTCAAATCAGTGAACTGTGGATCAGGGGAATTTGATATTTGATACCATGGGGAAAAACTGACAGTTAGGGCATTTTTTTTTCTGAAAAAATAAATATAACAAGGCCGTGACATGACAACTACTTTTCTTTTCTTTGTTAGTGGCAGAGAACAGCAGAATTACTATAATAAACAAAAACAATAAAAAAGAAGTGCAGCTGGCACCAGTGTATTGATATTATGGAAAAAGAGTATTTAAAACCCATTTCAAATATTCAAATTGATATGTATTAATAAATCAACATTTTTGATGACACTACCCTGGACGAGGATAGAAATGATTAACTAATTTTATTTAGTTACAGGCATGTGTGATGATCTGAAGCCCAGTCCTCACAAGGACAACCTGGGCTGCTGCAACATTTACTTAATTACTTTTTAATTATTAGTTATTACTTTTTAGTTGATTACTTCATTATATTACATCATTATTTTGATTGGCTAAAATAAAAAATAAAAAACGTCTTCTAAGTAGCTTTAGTCAAAACCAGCAAATATAATAATAATAATAATAGCAATAATAATAATAATAATAATAAAAAACAATAACAATAATAATAATATTTATTTATTTATTTAAATTTCCTTTTAGTGCTAAAAATTGAATTCCTTTTATAAACAATAATAATTATTATTGTTGTTCATAAAAGGATTTAAATTTTTAGTGCTAAAAGGAAATTAATAATAATAATAATAATAATAATGATAATAATAATAATGCATTGTATTTATAGTCGCCTTTCAGAGCACCTAAGGTCACCTTACAAGACACAGTTAAAAACAAGCAGCAATATATCCATAGATTGTAAAGTCAAACAATTCTGTAATTTACAAAAGTTAATAAAATGATTAGAAAAAAAAAACATAAATAAAAAATATTAGGTACAAAATTTGATTTGATTGATTTATTTTGAACATAAAAAAAATAGAATATATTGTTGAAAAACATTTTTTGATGACACTACTGTGAATGAGGATAAAAATAATATATAAATAAATAAATAACATTTTACTTTGGTCACAGGTGTGTGTGATGATTTGAGGTCCAGCCTGGGCTGCTGCAACAATTACTTTATTACTTTGCAGTTATTAGTTATTACTTTTTAGGTGATTACTTCATTGTCAACTAATCCTTTTTTTTTTGATTGGCTGAAATTTTTTAAGTAGCTTTTGTCAAAACCAGAATTATTATTAATATTAATAATATGGCTTGCAGTTTATTAATAAAACACTGGCATCAGATCAGCAGCGCAGGTATTGGTATCAGGAATGAAAAAGTCACATGCTGATTGGAGACTTTACTGTTCAAACTGCAAATTTTCATTATAGATTTTTAATGAAGTAAAATTTAAATTCAATTTTATTTATAAAGCTCAACATCACAAATCACAGTTTGCCTCAAAGACCCTCACAGCATACCCTCTGTCCTTGGACCCTCACAGCGGATAAGGAAAAACTCCTTTCTTCTAAAAAGAACAGCTGGTTCACTTCACCAAAGAATAAAGAAGCAAAGAGACGGTGCTTCTTTCCAACATCAGTCATGGTGCGTTCACTGGCTTTTGAGTAAAAAAAAGATATTTTAGTAATAACTCCTGACAGCCCACAGTATGTTGTGACTCGCCGTCACCTACAGCACCGAGCGTCAAGGGCCTGTGACGGCATGTTATGAGTTAAAACAGAAGGCCAGAATGCCTCTGTGGAGGAAACGACGCTTTGGAGGAGTCTTTTTTTTTTCGTGCATTGCATTAGAGTCGACAGAGTGAAACCAGTGTGAGTATCCTGAGCACATGTTCAAAGCTGCATACATCTTACATGTGCAGAACAACTGGTTATGGTGGGAATGAGCAACAGCGCCATCTTGAGCCTGTCTTCCTTTTTACAGATTTAACAGCTGAATTTCCTTGAAATTATTATAAATTGAGTTTTGCTGTCAGCTGTGGAGCGACATTGAGCTGTGTACAAGCATCACACATTATTTATTATACATTCTGGCTCTTTTTTGATACCATGACAATCATTACACTGCATGAAATAACTAAAATGAACACATGAATATAATAAGAGTAGCAGTGTCGTCACAAAACATATTGTGCAAACATTTTATCAGTGTAAAGGAGCCCCTTGTGTTGCAGAATAATACAAAAAAACCCTCCATTATTACAAACACACAGTGACATTTTTATACTTTTTTGGAGGCCTCAGTTTGCAGCCGGCCCTGTGCATGGCTGTTCATCCTCCGCTGTGATTGGACAGAGAGCAGGAAGCAGATAAGATAGGTGTGTGTAGAGTGTAAACTGTGTCCAAGGTTGAAGTTCCTCGTTGACACTGAGCTGAGGTTGGATTTGCAACTGTCCCTCAAACTGTCAAGGTTATTAATGAGCTGAGAAGCTGAGTGTTTCTCATGAAGACCTTGGAGCCAGGAGCAGGGAATGTTTGAGTGTTTATCCTGATGATTTAATATATGACATAATATTTCACTGCTTCACACAAGTGTAAACAAAAGATTTTCTCTATCAACAACAATCTAAACTCAAAGATGAAATCAGTCGACATTAGTAATGTTTGTAAACAGTCTCATATTCTCAGTTCACAAGCAAATAAAATCACCATTTTACAGCCTGTGCCGAAAAGATTAGCTGATAGATTCAATGGTAATAAAACAGAAATTGATCAGCAACTTTTATTGTCAATTAATTTTCCTTTTTTTAGAAAAATGCTAAACTCCGCTGGCGCCAACTTCCTGAATGTGAGGATTTGTTTTTCCCCATGAGCATTTTCACGGCAGATATTTTGACTTTTCTAAACAGGGAAAGCAGCTGTGTTACTAATAACATTAATGATGGCTGGTTTCTTTGTGCAATACTATTTTTTTAATATATATAATAATATTTTATTGATCTTTTAAATTTTTTTTTTCTAGCACAAACTGTCACGGAGTATTAGGAAATATCAAATATTGTAAAAGTTTAGTATAATTTATTATTGTTATTATTATTATTATTTTTTTACTTTAGTATTATGTATTTTTTATTTTTTTACTTTATTATTATTATTATTATTATTATTATTATTTTACTTCAGTATTATTCATTTATTTATTTTAGTATTATGTATTTTATTTTTTTTTACTTAAGTATTATTGTTATTAAATTAATAGCCCAGGCTCTTATTTGCTTCAATCGCTGAAATCAACAGGCCCATATTTGAGACAGGCCTTTAATTCCTTTCACACAATACTGTTAATCAGCAAAGATGGGAAATACAATCAGATTGTTTATTTAAATCAGTATGAATATTACTTGTATAAAAATTAGGCGTCAGATAACATATTAATTATGAATCCTTCATTTGATCTAGCTCTGACAGACAGCACATCAGAGAGAGAGTGAGTTACAGCACCTGACACTCCGACATAACACTAATTTATCCTGTTAAAACAACACTCCCAACATGGATTAATTTATATGAAAAACACTTTTGATTATTTTGATCTGCGGAGCCTTATGGACTAAAGGAATGTGAGTAACTTACAGGGTAATAGAGGAGTGGACACATAATTTGAGGTAGCCAACAACCCCCTTTAATACATTTAAAGAACTTCTATAAAAATGAACTGTTGGCATCAAGACCAGGCCTCTAATTGAGACAGGTATATATTTGTCTTAATGTGTAGCTACACCGGGCTAGTGAAACAGGACTGAGTTTTTAATTGAAGTTTTAGGGTACATGAAAAACACAATAACTACATAAAATAATAATGTAAAATGCATAAATAACAATAAATAAGCACCACAGTCTGATCTACAAGCAGCAGACACTCAGTGTGCAGCAGAGCCTCATGCACACGGCGTATGATTCACTTCAAGATACATCCACACCAATGTGCTCCAAGTATCCTCTCCACTTGGCCACGTATTTCTCCGTCCTGTCCTCAGAACTTTAAGACATTTGTTGATATGATGCAATTTTTACCAGCTCTGTGAACCCTTCCTTTAAAGAGGACTCACCTGGTTTCCTCCAGTTTCTCATTATAATTTCCCATCATTATACTGGTCTGAATACAGTCCCTGGCTCCACAGTCAGATGTCATTCGTAGGTCACAGAGATCTCACAGCCTTGGGCGGAGCTCGAAGTCAGTCCGGGTAATGTTTTTTTTTTTTACCTTTGTGAATCTTTATTCAATAGTTTTGAATCTATATACTATAAACTGCCATTCTGTTGTAATACTGTTGTACACACTCGTCACTCACACAGTCTCTTTTTAATGTATGCACATAGTTCTCGTTCCATTTCTCCTGTCCCATACCTCTCATTTTTTAATGATTTAACTTTCATTAGTATTTTGGGATATCAAACATCTAAAAACATACATGACAACCAATATTATTGGTCCCATATCTCATTTGTTTTTCTCATCACATTGGTGCAGTATTGTTGGATGAACTTGTCATCTACTTTTACTCACAATCCTCATTTTCACAGATGTATATAGTGCCATATTTTTGTTTTATTCGTGTCATCACATCTTATCTTACATCTTATTGTCTCTTAATCTTTATAGCGACTTGTGTTTTTATTGCTGAGCTAACCGGTTCTCTCCGGAACATTTCATTGTACTGTTGACCCTGTGCTAAGTGACAGCGTGGAGTTGCAGTGGTTTGTACTGTCAAGAGGGTTTTGAGTATGAACCTGCTGACCTGTTTGGGCCCTTCTGGGTGGGGTTTGCATGTTCTCCTCGTGTCAGTGTGGGTTTTCTCCAGGTACTCCAGCTTCCTCCCACAGTCCAAAGACATGCAGGTTAATTGGTGACTCTAAAATGTTTGTGTTTGAGAAATACTGAGTATACGACTGAATAAAGGAGACTTGGATTATTCTGCACGGGCTGTGTGAGAGTTTGTTAGCGGATGTTTTGATACAGTTTTGCTGTTGTAAAATATGGACCCCATTTATGTTGCTCTTAAAAACCGACGGGAGCGCCTGCCATTCCATTTGCATATCTACTTTTAAATGCTGGTAGAATTGCAACCAAATAAGACAGAGCAATAGCTCCTTTCGCATACGAAACCAAGGGAGTTACACTAACATATCATGCGTTCATCGTATCCCGGAGCGCTGTTTCCTTGCTCTAATGGGTTTGTAGAAAAGGGTTAAGTTCATCAAAAATGTTCTCTGTTTTTGTATCCTTGATTCTCCAAGGAGGCAAAGAAACACCAAGTTTTCTTCATGACTTCAAGGTAACACGGGGTGAGTTACTGGCATACAAATGGTCATTTGGGGGGTGAAGTATTCCTTTAATAGACTTATTTAGGACTCAAATAGGAAACATGTTTGAGTCCAATGTAGCAGAGCTCTGTGTTTGTTTATTAGGGCAGTGGACAGACAGAAGAACAAAGAGAAAATGAGGATACATATATTGATCAGTGGTGACAATAAGAAAGTCTGTCTTTAAGCCTGTTGTCCTCCTCAACCTGCCACGTGCAGGAACGTCTCCCTGTCTTCCACCTGTTGTTTACTTTGTGATCAGGTAGACAGGACGAGAAACCTGCTGCTAACTAACAGCTCAGGATTAAAAGTGAAGAGATGCATTTCTCTGTTTACAGCCAGCTTCTCAAAAACAAGAAACACCAACCCTGCTCAGAGTGATCAGCATGAGGGGATGTGGTGGTAATGTCACAGGGGTGGATGATGTTTGGCGGTGTCATAACAGCCAGCAGCTATCTGTTGGAACAAATGAATAGTGTGTCTCTCACAGAACATCGGGCCTTAAGGCACATTCTGCGGGTTCTGCTCTGAGAGCTGTGTGTGTGTGTGTGTGTTTTTAAATACTTTACATAATTTGAAGTCAGCCCCTTTAGTAGTAGAGAAAACACTGGTGCTCTGTGTGATACATTTGCAACATATCCAGCATGAAAATCTTATTTGGCATTGGCATGATTTATGAGGTTTAAGTAGATAAAAACGAAATGTCAAATACAGTTAAAGCGCCGTAATATTCAGGACGGTCATAGATTAATCACCCATAAATCTGCAGTACCTTCTTTCAGTCACATGGTGGTGCACTCAGACTGCGTCCTGCCTCTCTTCAGACGCCGGCTGCTGAAAAAAAACCCTCCGTGCTCCCACTTTCACAAAGGAAAATGTGACAAGGCCTCTCACTCTCTCACACACACACACACCATCTGTCAGTGTGGGACTACCAGGTGGTCTGAACATACTGTAAGCTTTTATTAAACGTGTGCACTACACTTAGTCATTTCTGTTGATTCTCATGAGAGGGTGAGGTGTGAGTGTGTGAAAGAGGCCTTTTCCTGCAGAGAGAGAGGGAGAGCGTTGTTTTTGTTGCACCTGCGACATGAGTCAGTTAATTGTCCTGTCAGACGGCTCAGAGAGTGTGTGTGTGTGTGTGTGTGTGTGCACCCCTGTATATCATGTTACTGTGTGGATTGTTTACTGGAAGGACTCTATAGTTACCAACAGAAGCAGAGTGTCATTAACACTCAGACAGGACAGGTGAGGTTCAGTCTGTAGGTGTTTGTTGGTGACCTACCTGCAGTTACAATACTCACAGTGATAGTGCTACTAATAATAATATGCTTTTTTTCCACCTTATAAGGGAGGAACAGAAAAGAAGATAAATCCTACAATAAAGAGTATATTGTAATGCAATAGGTCTGAGAGAACACCAGACTTCTGCTTGTCTCCGTTTTCAGGGTTCAGAAAATAATAAACCCTGTAACGGGAAACTGCGGCCAATCACACAGGTAGTTTCAGCTAGAGCAGCTGTCCCTCATGTCCATCACTGCTCGTAAACTGTGGTCAAACTGTCAAACTAGGCAGCGCTGATCAAATATGAATCAAGATTCTGTTACTGCATCGCCTATTTATCACCTCAGATGTTTTCAGAAACATATTTTAGTGTACTGTTAAGCTGTAACTTGAGAAAGTTTATGACCGGACCACTATGTTGAAGACAGTTGAACACAAAACGAAGCACAGCCCAGTAGGTAACAAACTTTCACAGCTAAACAGTACACTAAAATGTGTTTCTGGAAACATTTGAGGTGATTTATGGGCAATGCAGTAACAGAATGATTCATATTTGATCAACGCTGCATACCCTTGGGACGCAGTGGCCCAATGGGGACCAGAGGGTCCCTGTCTGGACCAAACATGGAGTGTGGACTGGTAGCACTGGTAGGGCACCGCCTAGGCACCCCTCAGCAAGGCAGGCCCCTCACTCTGACATCTCCCCCAGTGCATGTATAGGTCCTGTTTGTGCGTTGTGGGCCTGTGTTTCTTCTTCTTATTCTTTCATCTTCTTCTTCTTTTGTGACAGTTTAATGGCAGTTTACTAATAGTGACCAACATGATTGACAGCTGCGTTGGAGACTCCCCGGCTCTGACCGGTTGTTTTCGTAATTCTTGCAAATGCCATTAAGGAGCAATATTAGGAGGCAGAGAACTTTTGTCATAGATTATCATTACCACATGTAGTACTGTCAGGATATAGTGACAGTTATAAAAAATAACTTTTACCAAACGTCATATTTGGTAAAAAGTAACCTACTGCAGCTTTAACAACCACAGAGGCTGATTCAAACATGTGTTTCTAGCTAAAAATATGTTTCCAAAATTCAATAAAATCATGCAGACGGCAGATGCTGTGTTAAACAAAAAAACTAGACTGAATCCTTTACATTTAGGAAATAATAATTCAAGCAAAATTATCATTTTATGCTTCCAAATGACCTCTTACTTCTGTAATACAGTGTATCTTGTATGGCACTGGTTCCCAACCTGGGGGTCCTGACCCCCAACTAGAGGTTGCCAAAGCTTCACAGGGGAGCACATTTCATTTATTTCTGTAAAGTAAACTGTTATATCTAAAGTTGAGATTATTATTCGAAATATAAACTCACAGGATAAGTGAAGACCTGAACACAAGCTACACACGCACAGCCTTTATTCTCTGCTAAACAACATCGTTCTGCATGAGTAAAGCACGCAGTCAAAACAACCAAAGATCTAGTAGAACAATGGCCAAGTTTCAGAGGAAAGGAAACACTGAATTTGTCAAAAAAGAAGCCTAATAAGTACGAATGATTGTTCAAAAAAACAAAATACAGACAGAGAATCATATAAAAAGTTTCTCTAAATATCAGGAAAACTTGTTTCTGCTCAGAATTCATCCAAATCATTTGTTTGACCTGCAGTTATGGAGTTCACATTTGGGTTAAGTGTACAGTTCATCAGTTGTTCTGTACTGTTATTGCTACACATAACCTCCTGAGACCCGGACTTTTGTTTGGTATGCATTTTTAATTTCTCCTAGCTACTTGGGATCAGTAGGACCCAATGAGTATAAAAAACATTGCCAACGATAACTGAATACAAATGTCCTCAAATGAGACGACAATAAACTCCCAATGTCTTCAAACAAGTACTTCCTCATTAACAGCGTCTTAGCTTGTTAGTGTTGCTAAAATTGGTCAAATTTGTTGCCATATCAAACTACAAGCATTATTAATTATAAATAAACGAGTTTCAACCATTAAATGTGATCAGGTTTTGGATTATGTCCTCTTTTGGGTCATGATCGGCTGCAGACTGACTTGGCAGAAATGGCTGCCATCTTGTTTTTACAAAGATTTGTGTATTGTGCTCTCACTACCACTAGATGGCACAAAAAGTGTCCATGAATGAGGAGAACAGGTCGAAGTGAATCAGAATTAAGTATAAGGTCAAGTAAACCCAAAATAGGATGTCCTCATGTGAGGACACGGGGTCTCAGGAGGATATTATATGAAATATCAATAAGCATGTCACTCAGTGAGGGGTCACCAGTTTACTAAACGACAGAAAAGGGGTCCCTTAAGGATTAACGTCAGGAATCGTTGCTGTCTTTACTCCAGGCATGCATTTCAGAGTGAAGGAAACTGAGTGTCCATGAGAGGTTTTGCACATGTCATCACCTAGTTTTTCAGAGTTTGTACTCTTTGTTGTTTATCTGTAGGAATATTATGTAAAGCATGTCCTTCAGTTTGTGCTTTGAAGTCCTCCCACACACAGGAAGACACACCTTGTGTTAGGACACAAACTCTCCTCACTTCTGTTATTTCCTCTGACATACAGCACAAGGCATTTCATAAGACTGTTGCCCAAATATGGGCACATCCTGTTAGAGGGAGAGAGTGAGTCCAACCGGCATAAACACGCTTCCTGTCAGACAGGTAAGGAAGAATAGGAGTGAATATGACTTCCTGTGGTCCTGAATAGGGACACGTTGGCAGTGTTGTTTCAGCAACATGTGCTTTTAAACTGGAGCAAAGTTCATGTTGCAGCAAGTTGCATGCATTTCATCCTAAAGGCTCCAATTACAAATGAATCGTTCATAACACTTAGGGAGGAATCAGCATGTAAATTCAACTGTGTGTGTGTTTGTGTGAGTGTGTGTGAGCAGGCTGGAGAAACAGTGACACTTTGATGGATTCTAGCGCCCTTTATGAGTCTATGGGGAAGTTTGCTGGCATCCCAAACAAAGGCCAGTGTGTGTGCTTCCTCGCCGAGGCCTAGTCTGAACTCTGGAAAAGAGCTCGACACCTGTGGCACAGTGGCTCGCATCTACAACCCCCAAAATGCTCGGGCCCCAAAGTTTTTGTCCGACGCCACACTATGTTTCTGTGTTTCAAACAAGCAGAAACAGGTGTCCGAGAGATGCACAATCACAGCCTGTCTCCTTGTCCACAGTCTCAGCTGCTGAAATCAGGTGCCTCATTCACACTCTGTCAGACTGACTCAGGTTTAAAGAGCTCCGAGGCTTTGTTTGATTGGGATTTATAGAGTCGTTTGCTCTGTTCTGGCCTCGCATTTTGTCCAGGAATGGTTCTTGTACAGTGGCTCCTTGTGCAGTTACCTCTCTGGACTGTAACAAACAGGAAATGTTCCCTCTGCAGCGGCTTCATATTGGAAAATTAGACACTTATCTGATTGTGTGGAACATTTATTTTCTCATTAGGAGCAATCAGCCTCAGAATTTCATACTGGCTCCATTTGGAAAAATGATTACATCTCCACGTACACCATACACTCTATTAAGATAACGAGCGTAGCCACCGTGACGTCATTCACTGGTTTGTCGACTCCTGTTTTGAAACTTGCAGTCTGGCATTTTGGCTGTCACCATCTTGGATTTTTGTAGCCAGTAGTGACCGTGTTTGGATGAGAAGGTAGGGATGACCTTAAGGCTAGCTGCTAGCTTGGTTAGCATGGTGCATTTACAACTATGGTTGACTGTAGCTCCTTTTACACAGCTTGTTCAAGGTGAGAATTTGAATCCATCTCGCTGTTTTTTATAAAAGGTACAATCGTAGAATGGGGGGACAGAGTTGTCTCGCATTTAAGCTGATAGTGGAGGTAGTCATAGTGCTGAATCAACATCTGTGTTAAAGGAACAGCCAGCAGGATCGGACGGGTTTCATGTTTTGACGATTTGTTATGTGTGCAACCTGGCAGGGTAGATTTAAAAAGCAGCTAGCAGCAGTTAGCAGCTAACTCAAAGAAGAAGAACAGCAGCAGAAAATGTCTTCAAATTTTAAATACAAAAAAAGAGGCGTGGGAGCTTCTTACCCACCGAGCGGTCAACTTTCAGGGGTGGAAAATGATTGTTGTTGCCTTGTTATACCATTGTTATTTTTTATAATGCGCTTTTTAAAATATAAAAGTAACGCACACCAAAAATTGGTGGCTATATTGTTTGATCTCTGTGTAAAAAGGTTTTGTGATAATGCTAATTTTAGCTAGCAAAACATGCTTAAAACCATTAAAAGAAAAGATACTTACCAAACATCCAACTCTTTAGAGGGTCTTTGAGGACAGCCAAACACTGACCAAAACTTTTTTAGATGACTGAAACGTTAGAAATTAACTTTCATGAACTAAAAACACACTGAAATAGTGATGGCTATGGCTGCACCTATACTTCGTGTATCGGGGTTACACCATGGTTATGTTGCCCAGCCAGTATTGTCGCTGTGATAGTGACTTGTCAACAGACGACACCCACCTGTCACTTAAAGCGGCCATGCCCTTAATCATGCATAACTTATTCTCATTTTTCAGCCTCGGAGGTTGTTGCTTGTTGCACACACGTCACTATATGTTGAAGACTTCACCACAGTAGAGGTTTTTTCTGAGGTTTTTGCAGCCAAGCAGCTTTCCGTGTTTTGTCCTGTATTGACAGTTTTGTTGTTTTTCTGGACCCAAACTTGATTTAAGCTCCCCTTTCTAAAGTAAACAACACCACTTGTGTTAATGAGCCAGGTGGACTCAGTGACCTCAGAGCCGACCTGCTCAGATGGATAGAGCATGAAGGGAGAGGAAGTAAAGGGAGACGGAGGGAGGATGAGGAGGAGGCAAACATCATTTTTGAAGGGATTCAGGGTGGGCTGCAGAGGAAGTGGCCTCAGTGTGACCCACGGAGCGAGCCTCTTCCTCCGCCCGACATGTCTTTGAAACTGGTAGATGAACGGAGTCGCAGTGGTTGGAGGGAGGAGCAGCCATTCATGTGGTGTCTGATTAATAGTATCTCAGACCCCTTTGTGTGTGAGTGTGTGTGTGTGTGTGTGTGTGTGTGTGTGTGTGTGTGTGTGTGTGTGTGTGTGTGTGTGTGTGTGTGTGTGTGTGTGTTGGTGCAGGTCTGTAAGTCAATCTAGCTGTGTGCAAGTCAATGCATCCGTCTGAGAGTCTGTCTGCCTCTCCTCTTGATGTATTTTACCTAATAATTTCAACTTCCATGCCTTGCTGAATCTACTTGACTTGTCTGACTTGATTTCATTTGATTAGTTTAGACTAGGACATTTTTTAAATGATGCAAGATGGGTTGTGGCTATTACAGTTCATCTCCACTTCTTCTTTCTGCATCCTGTCTCTAACTTTGCAGATGTTTAAAAAAACAAAACCAAAACTACTCTGACTTTCAGTGGCATGACTGGTAATTCTGGATTCACATTATTTGCCCAATAACGCAACATCTTGAGTTACTTAGGGTTTTTTGGGGGGAATTTGTCGGGATTTTATTCAGTCATGACATTCTTTCATTTAACGTTTTATGCTTTTTCCCTCTTAAAGGTCAGTTTACACATCACGAGGAGCACCACACACACAGCATGTGAACAGTGGCATAGTGTTGTCTTTGACTCTTAGAGGGAGCAAAAAATAACCCTGATGATGTCATCGGTTCATCTCAGCTTGGACCTGACTCTTATAATGTGTAGCCATGCTATTGCAGTGATTCTAAAGATAGCAGCGTCCATCTGTCGGTCAGTTGGTCCACAATTTTGGTCCAGAAAACTTTCGCGCAGACATTCACGCTGCACAGATGATAAAGCCCAATCATTTTGGTGATCCTCTGACTTCGAAGTTGTCACTGATACTGGGAAACATCTCAACTAGGGATGCACGGTACTGGATTTTTTTCCTGATACCTGATATGCCGATATATAACAACTCATTTGGCCAATACTGATATCAATATATCCACTTTTTTCCCCATCTAATATTAGTGATCATCAAGTCTCTTCTGTAGTGGAATAAACATCATATTATGTTCATGGGTTGTTTTTAATGTCCTTGTTCGTGCTTGGCATCATTAAAAATGACGGTCTCCCTCTATTGATTTCCCGAGTCTTAAATAAAGGTTTGAATGAATGAATTTAATCAGTCGTATCTGTGGACATGTTGCTACAGGTGTTTGTATACTCAAAATACAGCGTAATGTGTTGTTATCATCTGGTATTGCTAACAAAGGCTAGCCTGGCTAGAACTGGTATTGCTAGCAACATCTTTGTTTTCCAACTTGTGCTGGAATGCGGTCAATTCGGGTGTGACGTCACTCTGACTTCTGAGGTGATTGGAATGCAGCATAATCATTATAAACATTCTGGTTGAGGTTGCATTGTGGGAAATGTAGTATCCAGTCTTTTTTTCTTCTTTTTTAACCTTAACACCTGCCTAAAAACAAAAGTCAAGATAATTTAGCCAGCCCTGCTTCAATTTATTTATTTATTTGTTTCATTTTATTTGATAGGGACAATGCAATTTAACATAGTTCCAATACAGAGTATGAGACTGATGTGCTGCACAGAGAGTTTATAGCTACTGCTAATTTTAAACTCTTGTACCCAGTTGGGCTTTTACATGCAGACATAGAATGTTGTTACAAATATACAGTTAAGACACACAACCGCACACTATAAATATGGAAGGCACTATGAAATACATAGACCTCAATCGGCACACTACAATACACATACCACAATACAAACATCACAACGTATCCCACAATGCATCTACTACAATAGACATACCACAATAGACCTCTCCTTTTTTGAATCCATCTCTTGTGAGCGTGGAAGTCCAACACTGAGTTGCTGGAGGACTCCTTTTATTTGATTTAGTACAGATAAGAGCAAACATGACTTAATCAATGAATTACTACTTTTTTTTCTGCAAACATCACACAAAGTTTTCTGCTTTCAGTTTTGTGTTTCGACTCTCATTCTCTCTGGTCTTGACCTCCTGTCCTGACCTCATCCCTCTTCCCGCACAGAGCTGACCGAGGCCTTCAACTCGACCATAAAGCGATCATAAAAATCAGTCACCTGGCCTTGAAGAAAGTAGCACAGTAAATGCCTGCAGAGTTCATCGTAAGAATGCAGTCATGACCTGATAGTGCTAATCAGTTTGAAAGTGGTTATTAACTCCAATAAGACTGTTTTCACCTGCGTGCGTCAATACTTTAATCATGTCACGAATGTGTATTTGTCACAGTGACTGTTGCATTTTTCTGTAACTCGAGGAATCAGGCATCAGCACTGTTGAGTCTCTTTTAGACAATATCCACCAACTTGTTCCTGTTTTTTGAGTGTGTATGTTCATGCATGGGCCCCTGATCATGCAACTTCCCTCGAGGTGTCACGTGCAGTAATCTCATGCCTGTCATTCCTGTTCTTGTTTGTTCAGAAGTGTCTCTTCTTTTCTTGCAGATAATGTGGATCATTGGGTCCTGAACTATACGTAGTCATCAGTACTGTAGATAAAGACACGATGAGAGCATGAGACTTGTTGTTGATCACTCCTAAAGGTGTCACATGCCTCCTGCAGGCCTCAGGTGTTTTTAGAGTGGCTCCTTTTCAGCATTGTGTTGCTTGTTTAAATATGAGAAACGTAACAGATTCTCACATTTGAGAGGCTTTCTCTTTGTCTAT
Organism: Cephalopholis sonnerati; assembly: GCA_019142605.1. NCBI lineage: Eukaryota > Metazoa > Chordata > Actinopteri > Perciformes > Serranidae > Cephalopholis > Cephalopholis sonnerati. The sequence goes on from JAGQAX010000010.1 coordinate 10,485,925, forward strand.
TGTTCCAAATACACTGATGCTCTTTCTTGGTGGTAGTTTATGACTCATAAACTGTATAAACAAAGGTGTTTTATGTTCACCTTCTTCATTTCCGGCCCTCTGTTCTTTACCTTATCATAGCTCAGTACAGAGATGACACACAAGTAAGAGAAACTGCTCAGACTCGGGAAAGAAAACGATACCTACACTGTCCCGCCTTCCTGTTGAACTCTGACCGACGAGGACAAAGGTCAGCAGTTTGTAGACAAATAAATTTCACCCTCAGAGAGTCACACCAGAGTAAGCGAGAGCGGCTTCTCAAATATCCACTGATTTAATGAGGCGGCGGCAAAACATTGACTAATGTCTCGTGCAACAGGAGGGAAGAGTGCTCTGAAATGTGCATGCAGGTGCAGACTCGCCATGTCTTCCTGTCCCAAATTCCTGTTTTCAATCATGATTCATTTGCATTTATGGGTGGTAGCAGTGTCAGGTAGCTGACATGCTGTGATAACAACATAGCACCAACATAGAAAACATGAAAAACTATACAACACACTAAAGATAACAAAGTTAAAATAACATGCACTGCAGAAGAAAATTATTAATATTTGTACATGAATGCTCAAATCTTTTACACACAAACACACACACCTACACATTTAATCACATCCAGCTACATTTATAATCTACATACAAGGATTTAAAAGGCTGTCTTTACAGATTGATGACATCTTCATGTTGCTTGTTTTGTGCAGTCAGCATTTAAAAAACCCAGAGATATTTAATCCACCATCGTATGTGACAAAGACAGGCAGCAAATATCCACATTTAAGAAACTGGAACCAGCATTTTCTTGTGCTTTAAAGTTAATTTAGCCTCTTCCACCTCACCCCTCCACAATAGATCCATTTTGTCTTTTTTAAGGGACAGGGAATCTTAAGAGGGAGATAGCATGTCAAATAGAAGTGGTATACATCATCATAAAGCTGGGAACCTGAAGATTAATTTGAGATGCAGCTCAGCACGGTCTCTCGTTGTTCTAATCACAAATATGTAATAAAAACTGTGTTATGGTTAGGTTCTATGTTGTTGCGGCAATTTTGGGGTTGTTACCATTTGTTAGGAAGATTTGGTGCTAAATTTAAGCATTTTTACCGCTTCAGAATCAATAAAAATGGTAAAAAATTCCTCCAAAATACCACATTATGACACCAGGACCTTAAGGAACACCCATGCTGTGATTTGATATCAAAACTTTTGACATTTTGAGATTTCTGCAAGAGTTCCATCCTCCAGTGTTGATGACAAACACATCTGTCATCTTACACAGAGAAGTACATTTAAAAAAAAAATGGTCTCACTAAAAAGAAATGGCTACTATGAGGGGTAACATCATCACACATGAATACAGTTGGGCTCATTGGATCCACAAGAGTCTCAGCTTTCCAGTTGTACCCGATTTATGTATTTCCAAGACTGTTTGGGGACCCCAGTGTGCAGAAAGCTTCACATACAACAGGCGAAATTACACACATTTATATTGCATGAGAATACTGCATAATATTTGACCGAAACACCCTGGGACTAGCATGAAGTGGGCGTGTTTACAGAGGAGAGACTGGTGGGTACACATAGAAACCATTTTCAATCGGATATCTTGAGGTTAGAGGTCAAGAGACCACTGTGAAAATGGCCATGCCAGATTTTCCCTTGCCAAAATGTAAACTTTCCGACAAGCTAGCTTGACATGAAACCAGTGTTATGACTCTAGATTTAAAACTCAACCTGTTACATCCTGGAAAAGACCGTAATGTCAGCCATGAATGCCATTGTCCTCAAGGAGATGAAGAGCTTAAAAATGTCAAAATGTGACCAAAAAGAGTTTTTGTTGATTAACTAATCCATTAAACATCTTATCATTTTAGCTGTGTTATACACTGATGTGCATGGGTTTAAACCTGGATTTCTACTTGATGCAACAGGTTAACAGCAGTTTTGTTGTGTTTTCCTTCTCTTTCGACATTAGATAGACACATAATGCGTGTTGCAGCTGTACTGAGCTTTAATTATATTCCTCACAGTAACTGAGTTTACATTCTTACATGATAGCAGTCAGGAGCTCTGCCTGCAATCACCGTGTTTACGTTCTGGTTTGTGGTGGAGATGTCTATTCTAGACATGTTGGTGCTGAAATGAGGAGATCATTACCGAGACTTCCTTCAACGTCTTCATTCTCAACGGTCTCCGCTGGCATCTGAAACATGTGGGTGAAAACACAAGCTGACCGGTCACAGTTCTTGTGATTTCCACATGGTGTCTCTGTGGCTGCTGCAGCCCTGACGTGTATTCAGATGTGTTGGAAGAAGCACACGTCAGCTCCTACAGCAGCTACACGCAGGCTCCAGAAATAATGCTGAAGGCACAACTGTTAATCCATCCTGAGGGTGTGTTGGTGTCATAAGAGGGCTGTTTGTACTATTCTATAGAAATGCTTTTTGATGGCGTGCGTCTGTCTCACACTGCGTCATAGTTCCTCTAAATTCCACTGTACATGCAGGAATTCTAGTGAATGAACTTTACCACTTTCTGATGGTATAGAAAGCTCTGTTTGCTCTCTGTGTTTCTGACAGACGAAATCATGCAGCCTGAATTTTTCCACCACTAATCCCTTTGTCCTGTTTGACAGTAGGTCACAGGACCTAATCTATTGATTCAGTGGAGTAACATTAAACATACTGAGCACATTCAACAGACAAAGATTGTCACAATCTTTAATCACCTCGACATTATTGCCAGCATTTAAACAATAACGTGTGTATATTGAAAGATTATAAAAGCCACATGCAAATATCCACTCATATGGACTTTGCACCATGTCACACAGTCTCTCTCTGCACATGCACACATCACCATTTATGTCACCCTCTGACTAATCCCATTTCCTCTTTCCTTGAAAAACAAACTCCACTTTACGACCTTTACGTTGTTTTCTAATGAGCTGTGTGACGTCCAGGCCATTATCAATTATTCCATCCATGCACGCTGTTGTTTAACCCTTGCTGCTTCAGCTCCGGCAGGGAGGAGGGGCCAGCCAGCAACACTGCACAGACCTTTGGCCTCCTCTTTTCCACCTTCACTGTAGTAGTAACATGCAGTCGGACCAGCTCAGGGGTGGAGGCTGGAAAGACTGAACACGTTTGTTTATTGTTCCATATAGGCAGGGCAGTGTTGGGTGAGAGATGGAGATCCATTGTGTAGTATCTCCCTGCCTTCGTCATGAATAGTAGCTTTCAGAGGAAAGAGGGACTGAGGGCAAAAGGCAAAGCGCTCACAATAGCTTTAAGTTTTACTGCGTTCCCGTCGCCGGCAGCAGATTTTTGGCATGCGACCAAATGCAACATACACACAGCTGCACAGCTTGCCTTCTCCAGCCCTCACACACACTAACTCTTATCTCTGTCTCAGTTGTGAGCACACGTCTTTTTCTACAGCCCTCTCTGCACCACCATTCATTTCTTCCCTGCATCCATTTCCAGCAAACTCCACTCGGCTTGCACTAAGCTTTCTTTTGTGCATTTTTTTTTGACAACAATGCTGTTTGTTTTCCGAGGGCAGAGCAGAGAGACGCTGCCTGGCAGCCTCCCTGCCTAGGTCGCCTGTGTCTCCTGCGTGTCACCCTCTGTGCGTCTGCAGTGACGTCTGAAGGGCATTATCTGCCAAAGGCCCGTGTTTGTTTTGGGCTGTTCTGGGTTTGATAATGGCCCATTACTGGGGAACTGGAGTCTCACAGGCACCTCAGTGGAAACTGCAGAGACCTTGCTAATCTGCGTGACACCCAGCTGTCAGTGTAGTAACACTTTGCTGGAGTAGTTTTTAGCTGAAAGCAGCTCCACTGCAGCCAGAAACAACCCAGAGCTGATGGCTATTTATAGCACATACTCTAGCTGCTAATGATATCACTGAGGCGCTGGCTGCTCTTTGTGTTGCTCCAAGACGTTTGGCATGCTGCGTGTAAAGCCGGGAGTTGTGTCTAAATACCTGTTAAGCATCAACAAGTATTCAGACTTTTACACCACTGGCTCATTAACGCCGTACCTTCCTGTGGAAGGAATGCAAGGAGACGAGATGACGGTTACATCAATGGAAAGGAGAAACATACGCCCGTCGTTGTTGTCACCCTTTGTTCTCAGTTTCGTTCTGTCTTTGTGCGTCTCTCGGTCTCTCCCTCGTGATGTCCTTTGCATTGCAGAAATGTGAATGAACCCCTTGTGTAGTGTATTTTTAGCTTCCTCACTACCTGTTCCACACCATTAATAGGGCTGTTGTTATGAGAACTTGCTGAAATCCCATCTCAAGAATGTCTCTGATTTCCTTAGAGATGCATCGACTGCAATCTTCTTATTACTAATTCTGATTTTCTTTCTTTGAAAGAACTATAATGGACAACGTATGCAAATGTTTTTGTAACTTTCTTTAATGGAAAATTCAATTCTATGTTGAAAACGCTGACTGTTAAATAACTTTTTGTCTTCAAAACTGCATCAGACTGTAGGACCATCTCTCACTGTCACTCAAACTCAAAATGAAAAGTGCTCCATGTTACTGGACAGAGCTTCTCTGTATAAATAAGATCCAACTGAAAATGAATTGCAATATATCTGACTTTATTTAACATGAGTTACTTCACCAAAAGAGAACAGGTGCAACAGATCTTTGTATGCCCAAACAAATCTTTAGAGAAGAACCTGATAAAATATTTCTCTATATGTAGGCCTATTATAGAGATTCAACTATTTATTATCTATCTCAAACTATGTTGTTATCCATCTATGTACTTACTTATACTCATCTATTAATGAATCAGTTTTTATTTACAAGAATGTAATGGTGTGTTTTATATCAACTCCCACTCCTGTGGTGCGTAGCATCCTCCTGCCTGCTCCACATGCCCAAGAGAAGAGGCAGAGAAACTCTCCGCTGTTGACAGAAGACCCGGTCACTGCGATTACGCTGAGCAACATGCATTGGAATCTGTTACAGTGTAGTATATTTAAAGTTGTTGCTAATGCTGTTTAAAAATAAAGTCACTTAAACGGTCTGAGAAGTTGCTAAATCTAGTGGAAATAGTCGCCAAGTTGCCAACACTGTGTGTGTGTGTGTGCGCGTGCGTGTGTGTAACAATAGTTGAATACTGTATTTCCCCTTGTGACATGAGCCATTGTGTGGTGCAGACATGCATGGGTGGATTATGAGACAATTTCCCCCTGGGGACAGATAAGCAGAGGGCCCCACCACCTCTGCTACATGGGAGCTAAACATGCAGACTTGTGTTAGTTCTTGCACTTAGTTGTTGATGTTGTTTGCATCTCTTTGTAGTTGTTGTGGATGTTTTTATGGTTTTTGGTCTCTTTGTGGTAATTTTGAAGGGTGGCGGTAGCTCAGTCCACAGGGACTTGCTTCACCGGTTCAAGTCCCTGAGTGGACCAAGCGTGCTGTGTGGACTGGTAGCTGGAGAGGTGCCAGGTCACCTCCTGGGCACTGCAGAGTTGCCCCTGAGCAAGGCACAGAACCTCCAACTGCTTGAGGTGCCTGTCCATGGACAGCCTTGCTCTGAAATCCCTCCATTCAATGTGTGTGTAGGTCCTGTTTGTGCATGTGTGTGTATTTCAGGCCTGTGTGTGTATGACAAAAAGTATATCTTCTTCTTCTTCATCATCTGCCTCTTCTTTTTTGTCTTCTTCTTAGTCTTCTTCCTCTTCCTCTTCTTCCTCTACGTCGTCTTCTTCTTCTTCTTTGTTGTCATCTTCGCCTTCTTTTTCTTTGTCTTCTTTGTCGTCTTCTTCTTCTTCAATTTCTTTGTCATCTTCGTCATCTTCGTCTTCTTATTCTCTCACCTTGGACCACTGGGTCCGTGCCAGATAGGCCCGCTCAGCAAGCCGTACGTGCATACATGTAAACTTACCCAGCACACAATCGACCATATCTGAGACTGATTGACTGATTGACTTACCAGTCACTGTCCGATCAGTCGGTGCATCTTTAGATTTAATGCACTGTTTAATTTTGGGGGTGTTTTATGCTTTAATGGAGGGCAGACAGGAAATGAGGGGAGAGAGAATGAGCTGAAAAATGTATGCACAAGGTCACCTGCTGAACTTGAGTGAGAGACATTGTAGCTACGTGGTCATCGCCTTAAACCCCTACACCACCATGACGAACCTCCATGAACCTTTACACTAATAATCTAACAAAAAACAAGAGGTTAATGTGTCTTCAATACTTAGTGGATGGCTTGCATGTATTTTTGCAAATAAAGCTCATGGTGTCAGAGTTATATTCTGGTGCTCCCGGGCCGACCCCCCCCCCCCACCTGCAGCAGGTATCCATTAGACCTTCACTTGCCTCCTACACTACACTTACACTACATTCCCCATAACATTAAAACCACGCTGCACCCACATTTAGGATTACACAACTGATAATTTGCCATCTCAACAATAGGCTAACAGGATGGCTGACAGCGCTAGCTTAAACCGTCCTGCTCAGCAGTTCAGGAGCCGTATTTCACCACCCGACTCACTGCTGCGTGGAGAGGTAAAATATGTCAAGGGCAGAATTTTGGCTGTCGTTTTAATGGTGTGAAAAACGCCCATGATTCCTCTCAAAAAGCAGGGAAGCGTCCATGTGTTTCCATCTATAAATTAAACTAATTATTATGTTGGGAGAAGGATAAAAGGACGACCGTCAAGTTTTTTTTATGTGCAATGAATCTCTGCTGCACCATTACTCCACAGGTCTAAATTAGGCAACATTAGTCAAGTCGATGAGTGTGTGAATTGTGCTCTGTGCAGAGTGGAGCCTAATTAGAGGTTGCCCGGTGAGGGATGGTTTTATTTCACCCTGTGAATTCTCGCTTCTGCTTAATCCTGACATACCAGAGTGCTACTTGCCCCCCTCTGTTATCACTGTTATCTGTCATTATGTCAGGCAGGCAGAGTCCCTGACACACATCCTGCTCCTCTTCACTGACAGCCACTGGATGTGCCGTCAGCCGTGTTCACACAATCCTGTTCTTAGTATCATCATGTTAGGGAACACTGATTAACTTACTGGGCTATCTCAGGGATGTGCCGACCTTATCTAACTTGACATGCAGTGTTTTTTTACTGCTTTCGAATTGAGTTCATAATAAACTGGGTTGACTTGTAATGCCCGCAACATAACTCGTCAGCCATCTAGTCTGTGCTGGAAACAAGGAATCATTCATAGTTTATTTGGACAGGAATGAGCCTCAAGTAATTGCGCATGAATTTAGGATTTAGAAAGCGTGCAGAAATGAGCCCGGTCTAGTCTTCTGTCTAGACACTGTGTGACTGTGTTACAGTACGCTGGATTGTTGTTTTTATCCCGTCAAGCCGCAGAAGTTACGGGATTGTGCCAGATTCTGAGAACCTACTGTATGGGGCTTTAAGTTCGACTGAAACGTCCTCATGGTGATACAGAAAATAAAACACACAGCTGTGTTATTTGTCGGGCCGCATGTTTAATCTAGACAACTTTCCATTAACCTTTGCACAGTCCTGCAGCTTTTCCTGGAAACGTCTGCTTACACAGGAATAATGGAGGCCCTTCAGCCAATCATAACCAAGCAGTGTTGTAGACCAGTACAGAGGACAGTGAATTTCCCAGTATTCCCTTTGTACTGGGAGTGCAGCCAGAGGCCTGGGCGGGGTCGTGACAGCTTCACTTATCTCAGCCGCCATACCTGCAGCTCTGGGGTGGTGCTGCAGCTCTGCAGCTCTGTGTCTTTGTCACAGCTCCCCTTAAAGCACACAGACTAGTTTTCTGCCTCTATCAGCTGTTTGGCCTTCACTGTGGGCCTGTACTGCATTCAGCTGATACACTGCCTTTACTAATGTCACTGAAACGAGGCCTGCAACTTATGTTTCTTTTCATATTGAACAATATGTAGATGTTTTTTCTATGTATTGATTTGTCATTCAGTGAAAATGGTAAACAGTCAGCATTTATCTTGTTCTGTTCTGGTCTTAGCAACCACTCAAAGTGCTTTAATACACAAGCACCATCCACCCATTCACACACTGGTGACCGAGGCTACCATGCAAGGTGCCACCTGCTCATCAGATCAACATTCACACACACTCACAACAGCTATAGGGAGTTCAGTGTCCTGCCCAAGGACACTTTGACATGTAGACTGCAGGGGACAGAGATCAAACCACCGACCTTTCCATTACTAGACCGCCACTCTATCTCTTCCACCTCCAGCCCTATGCTGTGTAAATAGCTGTAAATAGATGCTCATCTAGGGCTGTCACGGTAAAGGAATTTCCCCTGTGGTGATTGAGGGTTGCTCAACAAGGCGATGTGTGATATTACCACCATTTTTTGTTGTTCTGCAGTTACTTCTTTTATCCTGATGTTAGTGCTTTGTAACCAAGCTTTGTTGTCAGGCTATTACTAAGTTTTAAAGCACAAAGATGACACAGTTTGAAACTGGACATGCAAAATATTGGATTTTTTGTTGATATCTGATATAACGATATATAACATCTAATTTGGCCGATGACCGATATCGATTTTGTTCCCACCTAATTTTAGTGATCATCAAGTCTCCTCTGTAGTGGAATTAATATCATATTGGTTTCGACCCTAAGGTCTTTGTCAGGGTGCAAAAGGGTCTGTGTTTTAATGTAAGCAGGCTTTTTAACTCAATTCAAATGCATCTGTTCCTGCTCCACACACAAGTGTTTGAGGTTAATTTTTTCTTCCAAAGAAAAAGCATGTCGGCCGATACCGACGATGTGCCAGTATTATCGTGCATCCCTATTGAAATGAAATGTAATACTTGTTCATTGTAAGATTTAGTACACAGAGGGGTAATGAGGTGCTATAAGGGGTGTAGAGTTTCTCAGCTGAGACGTTTTAGTTGTGTCTGGTTGCTATGACACAGATTATCTGCAGAAGTAAAATGGCGGCACAAGGTAGAGTACTTGATCTGGATGAAAGGAAGACCAAAGCACAGAGGGAGAGAGCACAGACCCGCCAGGTTACGTGGGTTCAGTATTCATTTGTCCTATGTTGTCAGTGTCGTTAAGTGATTTGATGGTCGGTATTTGTCTTGACCCTCCTCCACTGCGTTTGGATGGCTGGGTAAAAAGTGACATTGATAAGCAGCTGCAGCGTTTTATTCAAAGTTAAATATATTTTTCATCTCTCTACGACAAGAAGTAAATGGCAAACAGCCCTGTGTTTCGTATCTTGAGTTCACTTCCATCATCATCTTTGTTCATGTTGTTGCCACAGTGTAAGAAAAGCACGTCAGTCGCAGGATCCCAAGGCCATACGATGAAGTCGACCTTTGCATCATGCCTATATGGACCCTCCTGCCTGCCTTGTTACTTTATTATTCTTATCTTTAGATCGAAAAAATGCCATTGCAACTTTACTTGCCTGCCTCTTGTCACTTTGGGCCCATCCACACGAAGCCTCGTCAGGGTGAATTCGCCAAAGTTTTTAACCGGTTCAGCCTTTCATCCATTCAAAACCTTGTCTTTTTGAAGCGGGGTTCCAGAGTGCACAAGTCTGAAGATGCCGCTTTTGTGTCTTCGTGTGTACAGCCAATGCGCAAGTTTCGGCCAGCAATGATGTCACAGCCCCACTTCTCTAACCTCTGACTTAACCCCGGCAGGAAGCCGTCCCACTTTGTAATCCAGCGTGACTCGAAGCAGCAGCTCGACTTTGTCATCAGTTCAAGCCAAAGTCTCCCGCTTTCCCTTGTGTGTTGGCGTTTTCGCCATCTTCTTGTTGTGCTTGTTCTGGATCTTCTTCTTCTTCTTCTTCTGTTTGTATACACCGTGCAAGCTTTTTGCGCATGATCTGTGTCTTCTTCTCCGGTTCAGAGCTGTATGCTCTGATTTTTAGTGGCGTGCCATCTCCTGGCTGGCATATATATTGCAGCCTTTTTATGCGGTTTCAGTGGCTTTAACCGGCTTCATTTTGACGCTTGCATTCTTGAAGTTGGCGCCATGTTTACAGAACACTATTGCAATCCAGTCATTTTATTTGGCGGTTTCAAAAAGACAAGTCTTTTAATAGCATTTGAAGTGCCTGAGAACAATATGCAGTGTTCACAGTAATCAGATGAACTGAACTTTGGTGTCAAGAGTACTTAGATCCAGGCCCGTGTCTCTGATGTGAAAGCCTCCGAACTGATTAAACACTTGGCTGTTTTAGCTTCACTTAAAGCGCATGTGACCTGCGATGCCCTCACTTCATGTCCTTTTGTCTCTATGGCTTCTGTTTATCCTTGTAAACAAAGTCATTGTGATATTTTCAGTGTCAACTACATGTCAGCAACTGCCAAAGAAACCAGGACAGCCACTGTCATTTCAACTCCGTTCTTTTCTTTCTGGTGGGAAAGTGGTGATGTCACTGTGGTGGTTCTCACAGTGTGAACAAGTGCCCACAGCATCTCCTCCCTGCCTCACCCTTTCTCTTTCACAGACCAACACACTCAGCAGCCAGAGTCTCTCCCTCTGGCTCATAAACACAATCCCACTGTACTCAGCATGCAGGAGGACTGATGACTGGAGTATTATTGAGTTTGATAAGCACCGTAACCAAGTGTGAACAGCCAGGTGTTTATAGTGAGACAGGAGGGGAGTGCACCGGAGCGCTGATCTGATCTGCTCAGCAACGGACTCCAGTGTGGGGTCATGTTTGAGGTGTGAGAGACGGTTTTTCATTCAGCTGTAAAAGTGCTGACTGGCAGCAGGGAGTATGAGAAGGCTACTTTTAGCTCGCAGACTGGGAAACTCCTGCTCGCAGAGAGAGTGCAGGGGGAGGGGTGTACATGAGAGAAATGATAGAGCTGTGTGTGTGCGGGTACATGAGGGAGAACAACCAATATACTGGCTTGTGGCTGAGGCCCAAGTCTTTGAACTCCTCTTTTGTTCAAAGCAGCAGACATCTGTCTAGACTCCGAATATCGCCTTTCCTCAAGTCAACTCTCAGCTGGTATATAAAGTCAGACAGACGCCAGGCAGTAGAGGTTTAACATGATAACTTAAAGTGTTACTGGTAATAAAATGTCAACTTTGATTTTGATTGTAGCAGATCAGAGAGTAAAGTTCTTCTGCAGGATCATTTATATCTGCAGGAGCTGCATGAAGAACAGCTTTGTCTCAGAAACAGTTGTCTGCATCCATGCAGCAGCTCTGTGAGGCTGTGCTTTAAACAGCAGTGGTGCTTTGAGCGCACAGTGACAATCCTAACATGCAGATGTTCTCCAAGTATAATATTCACCATGTCAACATATCCTCCTCACACAACGGTTTGTATAACTTGTAAAAATGCACATACAACCATTTATATGATATCTAACAAATTAGCGCCCCATGAACGGCCTCGTTACATACTTAATGTAAAGTTACATAGGTTAGGATCAGGAAAGTAAACATGGTGACAATGCACATTAAAAATCTAAAGGTCATTTGGTTTCACACTGGACATGAAGACTGCTCTCCTGGGGAAAAGTCCTGTGTTTGTTTGACTTATCCACCACCCCAAAGTGCCTCCTCACATGGACTTTCGCTCTTTATACTACTTTCTTCCTAACTCCTGTCAGCGCATTGGTCATGTGACCGCAGCCTTCACCATTACGAGGGTTATATATGAATTACTGGCTCATGATTACGTGGGTTGTATACAATGCCGGTGCATTACTTTTCGTAGGTAAACGTGTGAACAGTGAACAGTGTGTAAAAACAGGCTAATCATGTCCACCATGTTCATTTAAAGGTTATCTTTAGTCTTTATTTAGCCTACGCCATAGCCTACGCTGTTGTGAGCATTTATACATGTGCGGTGGTGTGTCTGTGTCACTTTGCAGTTACACCTTCAAAACATTAGTCGTGCTGTAAAGTTTAGTTGATTGAAAACACATTAAACACACATTAAACACACATTAAACATGGCTTGATAAAGTCAATTTCAAACACAAGTACACAAATCAGCTTCACTATAACTCGCAGCATTCACAGACAAACACTTGTCTTTATCTGGACACATTTTCCCCACAAATACAACATGCTAATGTTATTAGCACAAGCTTATGGCATTCTACATTGTTTACATTAGCCTAGAAGCTAGCGGACTTTTCCTGTACTCATATGAAGCTGGGGACAACAGCAACATTTAACAAAGGTAACGTAACAAAATTCGGCTCCATTACAACTCACAAGGTTCACTAACAAAACAACTGTCTTATACTAAACACGTTTTCCAAACAAATATAACATGCTAACGTTATTAGCACAAGCCTATGGCATTTTACATTGTATAAAGCAGAGATTTCCTCTGCTCATATGAAGCCAGGATAAATCACACACAAGACTTAAAATGCTGTTTTTGTGGAGGCTTTATTGTCCTATGTTTCTTATATGTGAAATTAAAGTAAATAAAAGCTTTGATTCCACTGAGAGAAATGGTTTCAGCTTACAGTAATAAACAGGAGGTCTGCATCGCTGCGATGTGTAGTTACATTTCTGGGGAGGTGCATGTCAGGCTACGGCGTTGATTCAACGCATAAGTATAAATCCCGCTTTGGTACATGGTGCACCTGCTCTACCAGGTGAACTACTGGGCGACCACACCATGTTTGTATAGCACATTAGCAACATGTTCATAATGCATTTTCCCACGACACAATTTTTAAATTAGGGATTATGGCTGTGTATTGGCAAGAATGTCATGATACAGTACTCATGCTAACACAACACTTATACAGGGGCCATGATTCAGTATGTTGCAATATGGAATGCTCTTCTCTGTGCAGGTCTGCAGAAACATCTAAGGGTGTCCTCATAGCAAGCATAGTTTCAGCTTCAGTCTGATATAAGTTTGACCCAAGTTATTGGAGTATAAATGAAGCCGACAGCAAAACACACTCCAGTGTCTGTTATCTTTGTTTCTCTTAAACCTGAACTATGGCTGTAAACGTACCGTGTTTTTACAGTCTGACAAGCCACAAAAGAGGCCGGCAAATGACCCACTTGTTATTTTAGGGTGAACCTAAGAGAGGGCTTTGTGTGTGATCTTAACCTACCTCTCGTCACCTCATGTCAAATCTGAAGTGCAGCCGGCAGCACTTAAGCCCTAAAGCAGTTTATTTCCCGCCGTGTTACTTTATTACAAAAGCTGCTCTGGTCTGAAAAGCCTCAGATACTCTCTGAAGAGACCACACATACTGTACGTTTGACAGGGCCGACTCTTCTTTTAGCCTTTAATGGGCGTCGTTTGTGTTCGTCAGCAGCAAATTTAAGAGTTTTCTTTGGGTCTGAGCTGCAGCGTAACACACACGGTTTTTCATCTCTGAGTGTTGGTGTTAATGGCACTGACTCATAATGGCTCCCTGTTCTTGGCACTTTGAACGCTGCGCTAATGAATCGCATATGTGCGGGTGGATGTGTGTGTGTAAGGTATAGAGGGGAGCGGGGGGCTGCGCTGCTCTGTGCAGTAGGTGGTCCTCGCTGCTCCGTGTGTGTGTGTGTGTGTTGTGATAGGGTGGGCTGTGAAGGGGGGTGGTCTTTTTCTGATCTTTGGAGGTAACTTTTTTGCAAGGCTCCCTCCTGTATGTGCATGGTGGTGCTTAATGCCACACACTCGTGCACACACACACGTTGGTGCCCTCCCATAGAGTTTCAGTCAGACCGGTGCTGCTGGTAGAAGCTGGCATCACATCACAGGGGCTGCACAGACTGACTGAGGTGACTCAGTGAGGGTTTGCCTGCACGAGTCACTTGTGAGTGCCAGTGGGATTTAAGTGCCTCTTCCTGATTTGCCTGCCTGGCCAGTGGCCCTCCTCCTTCTACTACACATGCTGGTTGAACTCGTATTTTGGCACTAGAGCAGGAGTCTTCAAATATTTTTAAGGCCAAGACGGAGAAGGGACCCCCTACTACATATACTGTATAAAAACAGAGTTGCACTTGAGGCGATATAACGACTATGTACGACATATCGATACAATTTCAAGTAAGATATAAATCTAGACAACACTATTTATATCGATATAGAGTCAAGTTGCATTACATGACGCATACCAGTGTGTATCTCTCCTCACACACTCTCCACCCTGCTCATTTAGTTCTCCATCAACACTCAGAGAGACACAGAGCTGCTCCTCTGTTTAATCTGTCTAATAATTAGTCTACAGTGTGACATCGGTCTATATGTATGCTAAATCTGTCTGTTGATGAATGAAATGACCGCAGTAGCACATGTACTGCCCTGCTAGTTTGTGTGTGAGGTGGATCCGAGTGCGTCACCATGCCTCTTGGTAGTTGTAGTCTATTGTGTGACATGGAGACAGCACTTGGATGCAGGAAACAGGTGTGTTTTAAAATAATGCAGTGACAACACAGACGTTTGTTTTTCAATGCTCTCAAGGTGGTGAAGATGGTGAAGAAGAAATGTTCCGGTGTTTAGTTCAATGTACAGTTCAAATAATTGTTCAGTTGTTATATTGACTGCTGTCATTAAAAGAAACATATGAACACCATGATTCCTTTATTCCTGACTTGCAGCTGAAAACTTGTAGCCCATTTCGTAGAAAATACTGAGATATATATCGCGTATCACCAGTCAGCCTGTAAATACAGAGATATTAATTTTTGTCCGTATCGCCCAGCCCTAACTGGAGATAAACGCTTGGAATATTTTCAGGTCTTCTCTTGCTAACACTGGCCTGTAGATGCTACGTCAGGAGCAGTTGTAGCATGGCTAGGAGCGTTAGCATCACCCTCTGCACCTGTGGTTTCTGAGTCAGAGTCTCAAAAAAAGTTACTAAACAATCCATGTTGCTCACAAGAATCTCCGTACACTTTGAATAATAACACAGCTAACTGGTCAATACGTTTCAATAGTATGTAACTGTTTGCTAACTTTGCTAACACCTCACCGTTACAGGAAAGTACCACACAGTGATTTAGCGTTAGCTAGCTCCTATGACTGCACATGATTAATGGGCAACATTTAGCCTATCATTACTGTTGTGTACTGGAATTATTTTATCTTTGCTAATAACTTATTGAAATTATGTCAATAAATATTTATTATAGACATATTTTAAGTTTTGAAAAGTAACTCTGAGGAACCCTTATGCCTCGTTTCCTTTTGTGTATGTATATGGAGACGAGGCAGCTGAGGCATTCATATCTATGGGATTCTCTGTGATATCCAATGTGCCTGCGACACTCCTCCCCTCCGTAATGTTTCAGTCCAGAATTTGCCACGAGAGCTGGCGAGAAGGACGTCTGCTCTGCTTGGCCTGCTGCCCCCGTGACCTGGCGGATGAAAATAGATGGATGGATGTGTTATAAATAGTAATAAGGGCAATATTATTTATAGATTTGTTTTTAAATTTCACGATATTCATAGTGTTTTTCCTACATTTTAGCTCCTTGGTGTTTGTCTTTGTACGAGCTGCTTGTAGCTAATTGCCCCTAGTGGGATTAATAAAGTTGTTTTGAATCTTAATTTGAGCCAACAGTTAGTAATAAACATGCTAACAGATTAGCTTGCTAGCAGTAGGGCTCATGTAGCTCGGCTGCTCCCGTCACGTGACTCTCATCTTGCAGGTTGCAGTGGGTCCTTGAGAGTCTCACAGTTAGCTGTAGAAGAGCATCCATCGTATTAAATGCTGTGGTCAGAGGCACTATTGCAGGGCCGAGTTCTCAAGTGCATCTTCCCAGTCCTCCCAGTCTCCCCAGTGAACCCAGCTGCTCAGTCGTTCTCAGTGTGATTACTCCGCTCTGGTTTTGTTTGCAGCTCTGCTCTGTGTTGGAGAATTAATTGTTGTTTACACTGTCTGCTGAGAATAGCAGAGCTAAATTCATGTCATGGATTATTAGCTCTGAGGTTTCCGCAGGGACGGGTTTCAAGAGGAGGGAGTCCTCCAGCTCACTGCAGCCCTGTCGTGTGAAGACTGTTTGCTCTTCTCATGTTATCTCTTTATTCACTGCTGCACCTGATCAACAGCCTCTGGATTGTGTTTGCGTATTACACAATTTATAAACTATGCAATCTGGTTTGCTTGGTAGCGCCAGGAAGTCCGAGCTCTTACCTGGCAGCAGTAAATTATCCGCTCAGAGCAGCGTTTGAAGACGAGCACAAAGAGGCTGGTGAATAACCTGTTCTCCGGTTAAAGGATTGCCCCAGATGATTAGTTATACTCATTTACAGTCAGACGAGAAAGTCATCGGCTTCTCTGCGTCATTAAAAACTTCACTGGTTGTCAGAGGAGCAAACGTAGGCTCCAATGTAAAGACTCTATAGAAATAAACGCCCTCTTTTCCGTCAGCTTCACCTGTGGTACCTCACCTCTGTGACTAAACTAGGCATGTTTCCTTAGGATTGTTCTCTTTGCATTGTACGACACGACCCTTTCATGTCTCTGTTTCATGTTATCAGTAACATTTTAACTCTATGAGTCATCTCTGGCCGCGTTTCCTCTGCAGTGATTACTTATCTTGATGAAAATAAAACTCCTTAATCAAGCACTCCCTAACCGAAGATGGAGATTTTCTCTCCCTTCCCGTTTCCGTTTTTTTGTCTTTATTCCTCCCTTTCTCTTTGTTCCTGAAACAAATGAAGAGCTGCAGCATCAGAGGATGTCTGGAGGGACGACATCCTGCAGGCAGGGCTGAGCAAAATAAAGTCGAATGTTTTTGTCTGCCATAAAAAGTGTGCTATAAAAAGTGAATGCAACTGTTGCACTCACTGCACCTTCCCGTATCATCTTTTTCATTTACGGGAAATATAACCAACACCTGATTGTGCAACTTTGCACTTATGAGATAAATTAAGTTAAATAAAAACATACATATTGAAGTAAAACTTTTTTTATAACTGCAGGAAACCATATGAAAGTAAGCAGATGGAGCAGATGGAGCAAAGTTCCTCCTTAATTTCGGTTTAAAAACAGCTTTTTTTCCATTTAAATGTTTTAAAGAAATAAACTTTGACTCTGCAGAAGCTTTTCTCGTGAATTTCACAATAAACTTCTGAGAAACTGAACTTGAAGCTTCCTGTTCCCTACTGAGAAAAGTTTTGCTGAAAGCGAGATGCGTCACGTGTGTGTGTGTGTGTGTGTGTGTGTTGCGTTGCAGATGTGTGTTTTTATGAGAAATGCAGACAATTGGCAATAAAAGGAAGTGAGAGCGCAGGAGAGAGACACTGGAGCCAGAGCTCCCACACGGACTGCAGGATGTGTCCAGGCTTGTTCTCATCCAGTCTGTAAATGATTAGCAGGAAGAGGAATCACAGCTCAGACTCACTGCTGCGCTCCGATGCTTCACTCCCAGACATCGGCCCCTCAGTCACACACACACAGACACACACACACACACACACACCCTGAGGTCTTTACATGGCTGTAGCCTTTTGTTTAAAGATAGATATCCTGTAATGTCAGATTTCAGCGCCTATCAGCCGAGCTCATGTTTCAGACTGAAACAAAGTGGTATTATTGTGTCATGTCTGGCAGCAGGTTTAATGCACTGCTTACTAAGGGACTCTTAAAGAAATAAAGGATCATTTGTATGTCAATTACTCACCTCAGCTCACACTGAATTTGTGACGAAGACTTTGTTTTTCTCGCATGCCCCCACAGTGAACAAAGAATCCAAATACTGATAAAATTCTTCAGGAATTGAATCTCACACAACTTCTGCAGTATAATCCAGGTCTCGTTTATCCAGTCGTATCCTCAGTTCTTCCCAAACACAAAAACAAATTTGCATATAAGCAGTACACGCAGACAAGAAGCAGGCCTGTGCAAGCACGTGCTTTTGAACTTTGCTCAGTGGAATACATGAGCAGAGTTATAGGGTGCTGTCACACCTGCCCTGTTTGGTTCGGTTCGGTCAAACTCAAGTTTGTTTGCCCCCTCAGTGCGGTTGGTTTGGGCAGGTGTGAACACAGCAGTCACACTCAGGTGTGCACCAAAACAACCGGACCGAGACCTTCTTGAAGAGGTGGTCTCAGTCCGGTTACAAATGAACTCTGGTGCGGTTCGTTTGTGGTGAGAACGTGTTCCGACCTGGATCTGAACCAACTGCAGTCACATGACACATTGTTTGGGTTAAACATGAGCATGTTACAGTCCTGGAGGATTATTAATGTGCGCCTCCTCCTGTACTGCCTTAATATGCACATTCAGCACATCCAATGCATCAAAACATTGTTTTCTAGTTGGAGCTGCGCCTCGTTTTCAAACTGTATGCTTTGACTCAAATGAACAATGACAGCAATATAGTCCACGATGAGCAGCGCTAAAATCAACCTGCGTAGTTGTCCCTCCATTGTGACATTAGAAAGTGTCACATTTATCTTGCAAGTGTACTCTTCTTCAATGTTTTGTTTACTTCCTGGATTTTTCCCACATGGAAATTCTGACCAGTCAAGAGCAGCTTTCTCACACAAGGCATTTGATCTGGTCCGCTTATAAATGCTGCCGTGAGAACACGAACCAACTCTAGGCAATTATTCAACTTTGTGACAAAATTAGTCCCTGATTCAGACCAAAGCAAGACAACTCTAGGTCTGAAAGTGCCTGACAGAGTCTTGGAAATACTGAGCAAACAAGACTTTGATTATGCATGATTTGTGCTTGACACATCTGCGAGGGCATGAATAACCAAAGTGACGTCACACCGTCAGACATGGCGCTAGGAGGGGTCCCATGCGGCAGGTTTTTGCCTGTCCATATACATTGAACATTTTCTTACTACACAGATGTGGATGGTAGGAGAAAATGGAGAACCGTGCAGAGTTTTCGATCCTCTGTCTCTTACCGTTTTGGGGAATATTGGTTTGCCGCTTTGAAAAACCCACACAGAGTATAGAAGATCTGAATGTTTCCTTGTTGCAATTCCACATCAGGTCCTGTCTGTGGGACCATCAGAGTTTTTGGATTCTTCGTTCGCCGTAAAATTCAAAGGAACCCTGGGAGAGTAACTGATCATTTTGTGGGTCGGGCTGCACGATATGCAAAAAAATAATATTGCAATTATCATGACAGATATTAGGAGCGTGATATGAGTCAAGATTTTAGTGGGAATGGTAATTTTTGCTTTTTGTTTTCACTAAAAAAAGTATAAAAATGATGGTGATATTACTTTTGCTGAGGTCTGTACCAAACAAGCTTGTTCCCTTACATCAGGAGTATGATTCATAGGCCGGGGCATCTCTGTAGCACCACCACGCTTCATTCATAGTTGCATGTTTAAATATATTTTAACCTTCATCAAAGAGTTGCAGCTCCTGCGATGTGGATACTGCAGTTACCATGACAAGTTTTTCACTTCATGTTTGAAAAAAAATAACAATAACAAAAAATAAATAAAAAAGAATTTGCATACGTCTGGGTGTGCCCACAGCTTGGTGTGTACTTGTTAATGAAAAACTTGTTGGTGATGTCACTTTTGGGAACAGCCGTGCAGAGGAAGAGGAAGTATAGACAAGGAGTCGTTGATGCTTGTTAATCAACACTTGTGTAGTTTACAACACTCTCACCTGCAGTAAGTGTAGCTCAATGATTTATTGGTCTAATATTAATATAACACTCTTCCCTGCACAGACGGTGTCACTGACTCATGCTCCTGTACTCTCTGCTCGTTCTGTCTGTTCAGTGCGGCTCTTCCTGCTGTAGAGACAGCATTGAAGTGTGTCCCAGTTTGACCGGTTTACAATCGTTTTTACTATCTGTGTCTGACCTTAAAATATATTAAAGGTGCAGAAACTGTTAAAACCCCCAAAGCTTTAGCATCTCTGAATCCGTCCTCATTGCATCTCTGCTTCACACACACAATCTGCTGTGTTATTGAAGTTTGTCTTTCTCCTCCTCTGTTGCAGTGTTGTTTTGCCCAAGATGTCTTCGAAGGCTCACAGTTCCAATAACATCGCCCATGCCCGGCGGACGGTGCAGCAGCTGAGAATAGAGGCGAGCATTGAGAGGATAAAGGTACAGTGCGACAATTAACCTTCCATGAGTCTTCATTTATTTATACTGTCATCTCTGCTCCAGTTTTTTTTTTGTTTCCATTTCAGCCAATTATCGATTATTTTTCAACCTATTTTCCAATGTTTTTGTGCCTTAGTGACGAATGGGGACAACAGTTTTTTAGTATTGTGTGAGAAGGTTGCAGCTGGCAGTGGCAAAACAGGCTGCAATGTAACCACTCAGGGTGACCACTAGGTGCAGTTTACTTCCCCCAAAAGTGTTTGTTTTTGCTGCTGACAGGCTCAGATTGTTATTTCAAGTGTGTGACAAAGATCCCTACAGAGGTAGACCTTCTTGTTTAAGAGTAGGATCCTTATTGTTTAACCAGAAACAGACCCAAAATCACCATTGCTTAATCCGCTGAACTCTATTTAAATAAACAGTAATTTAAATGTGTATATAGTCAGCCTATTTTCACACCTAACTGGGTGAATTAGGGTTTATTTCATCCAAATATTGAGCATAACGTTAGCTCAGGCAGGACACGGTGTTAAACCTAGCTCACATCCCAGCTACATCAGCTGATCTCAAACAGCCAGTCAACTGATGGAGCAGCTGATAGATCACATGATTCCTTTCTATGCAACCAATCGGCCAATCTCATTCAGGGCACCCTATTTAAATTTCTCTGGTCTGCCTACTGTTGCTGCTTCCTCTGCAAGCTGCTTTGCTACCCCCTCCACCCCAGCTCCTCCTTTTCATGCTGTGTCTGACTTATCAATGTCATTTCTGTTTGTCATTGATGCTGCTCTGTTCTGTTCCTGGGGGTCTTTGTTGCTGCTCTCCTTGCCTTAGGCTTTCCATGTAGGCACATGGAAGGGCAGGGAGGTTTGCTTTCAGGTGCATAGAGGGGCAGGGAGGTTTGCTCTCTCTGCCTCCGATTTTTCCTCGTATGCACATGGAAGGGTAGATAGATGTGCTCCCTCCGCCTTAGGCTTTCCACGTAGGCTCTCTGAGAAGGCCGGAGGAAAGGCAGAGAGGCCCCATCAAAGAGCCGTACTGTCAATATAATACTGCAAGTGGAAATAAAGTTTCCTTTGACTAAAGTGTTCCTGACTGATCTGTGCTTATAATTGTTGGAACAGTGAAAAGACAAACCAAAACAGCTTTTGTGAGTTTCAATTTGTTTCTGTTAACTTTGAATTAAGTGTGTT
Organism: Cephalopholis sonnerati; assembly: GCA_019142605.1. Classification (NCBI taxonomy): domain Eukaryota; kingdom Metazoa; phylum Chordata; class Actinopteri; order Perciformes; family Serranidae; genus Cephalopholis; species Cephalopholis sonnerati. The sequence goes on from JAGQAX010000010.1 coordinate 10,507,147, forward strand.
TTATGGAATTAAAAGGACTATTTATCTAAATGGATTCTGGTGTGTTTGACAATACCGACTTCTGAGCTGTTTATGGTTAAACAAAAGGATCTTACTCTTTACTGATCTTTTCCAGGGTCTGGCTCAATACTAGACCAATTAAAAAATTGTTGTCTCCAGTAGTCACTTAGGCACCAATCGTGGGGAAACTGGATCCAGGTTGAAAGCTACCAAAGTTGCTTCTTACGACTTTATAACTGAAGTTGTGTCTTTGTCTTTGTTTCCGCAGGTATCCAAGGCCTCTGCAGACCTTATGAACTACTGCAGTGAACACGCCAGAAACGACCCTCTCCTTATGGGCATCCCCGCCTCAGACAATCCCTTCAAGGACAAAAAACCCTGCACTATATTGTAGTGGATGCCACTTAGCCTTTACCTGTTTTTTTTTTTTTTTTTGGCTTATTAATGTTGCTGTATTCTTTTTGTTGGGAGGAGTGAGGGGTGGACTGTGATCATATTGTTACCATGTGTTCACTTGTTCTGTTAAGAAATCAGCAATTCAACCAATTCACAACAGTAACGAGCGAAAAAAGGCCCCACTAGTGCCACTGTTCAGTTCGAGCTCTGACCACTAACAAGACTTTGGCTGCATGAGTTGGGATGGCATCAGGTACATAACCGCTTCAATAATAATCAACAGCAGAGTTTATTTTCTGAGTATTGTAACAGCACTGGGTGGATTTGGTCCTTCCCACTGCACATAAACAGTCTCGTCTCCATCGAGCAGAGACTGTTGCTGTCTCTCTGCTTTGCCTCGATTCATACAGCCAAAGTTTCCCTTCAGTCCTTTAAAAGCATTTTATTTTTTAGATGGCTAAAGATGGCTTTTATTATGTAGCTTCAGACATTCCACCAGTATTTACAGAGTTTGTGCAGTTTGGATCACTGTGGTCAGTGGTCAGGGTTTACATCGAGCCTCTACTCAAATGTTACCACGATGTATCTTTGACTGGGGACAGTAATGTCATGATATCTGGTGTGAAATTCAGATACTCAAAGTATTCCGCCACCCAGCTCTTACTGGTCCACGACAATCTACATGCTGTTTAATGCATTGTTTTCCTGGTATTAGCAATGTGATAGCAACCCAGTCGCCAGAATAAATGTTGGCATTGTACGCTTTTATGCAAACCACAGATATTTGTAAGTTTCATATGTAGTGGATAACTTGAAACTTTTGGTTTCAATTTTATGTTGCTTCAATTCTGTAGTCGACGTGTTGTTAGGTCCAGGCATAAAAAACTCACGTAATTATAATTCGGAAAGCATCATGTGGGCATAAAATAACTGGTTAAATAACTGGTTTGGTTGCAACAAATTTAGCTGGAAATGTTCCAACCTCTCGTTGAAAAACAACAGGTTTTGTTGCTACAAACACAGCTAAAAATGTCCCAAATTGTTGTTAAAAAAATACCTGATTTTGTTGCCACTAATGTGATTAGAAACGTTGTGACCCCTCCTTAAAAAAATACCAGATTTTGTCGCTACAAATGAGGTTGAAAATGTCCAGACCTCTTGTCCAAAAATACCTGATTTTGTAGCTACACGTGGCTGGAAATGTCCAGACCTCTCGATAAAAATTTCCAGATTTTGTCACTACAAACAGGGCTGGAAATGTCCTGACACCTCGTTCAAAAATACCTGATTTTGTCGCTACAAATGGGGCTGGAAATGTCCTGTAATCTCCTTTTAAAAATACCTGGTTGTGTCGCTACAAAGGCGGCTGGAAATGTCCAGACCTCTCGTCCAAAAATACACGATTTTACACAGTTTTATTGCTACAAACGTGGCTGGAAATGTCCAGACCTGTCGTTAAAAATGACCCGATGTTATCGCTACAAACAGGGCTGGAAATGTCCAGACTTCTTGTTCAAAAATGTCCGATTTTGTCCCCACAAACAACAAATGTCCCGATCTCTTGTTATAAAAAAACAAAGAAATAGGTTTTGTTGCTACAAACACGGCTGGTTCTGTTGTTGTTCAGCAGCGGTCTGCTGTTTGGCTGGGTTAGGATTTGGCAGACGTCTCTCGTAGTTGTCACGCCATCTGAGCTACGTCAGTTAAAAAGTGTTGATAATATTCGTAGTAAATTTTACGTATCTGTGGTTTTCAGAAACATACAACACCAACATTTTCTCCTGGCGACTGGGCTGATGATTAACATGATACAGTGTTGTCTTTAGCGAATTTAATGAACCGTCATGTGGAGATAAATCCGTATTAACATCTTTAATCTAAGACCATCTATGCTCAGATTCAAGCCATTGGGATAATACGACCCGTTGCTGTGACGCTTTTGGAAATTTGACAGCTGTACGTGTAAAATAGAGAATGAATGAAAATGCTTTATCACATTAATGCAGTGCAGATTTTTTTTTTTTTTTAAGTGTGACGTTGTATGCAGGGCGACACTGTGTAATGAAGTCCCTGGGACCAAGCCAAACCAATGATACTGCATTTTAAAAACATCTAAATATGCGTCCGAACGAGACGACTCGTAGCCATTCCTTCTGAAAACTTTTCTGTGGTACGATATTTTTAGGACGCTGGCGACACGAAGCGCGTCAGCGAGTGTAACGCAACACTGTGAGCCACGCCTGCTTGCTCAGCACAAGTGTCTTAGTCGAGCGAATGTGCACATCGTTGTCTTAAAGTGTTTTCGGCACAAGTGTTGTAGGTACAGGTGCAAATGGTAGTGTGCATTGATGATGAAAACCACTCTCAAGACTGCTCTCCAATTTTTCATGTTTTTGGATTTAGAGTATAACGTTTGTGTCGGTGGGGGTCTTCAGTCTTCTGTCTAACATGTCCTTCATGTTGTGATTCTCTGGGGGAACATGTCTGCTATGATTAATGTAACAAAAAACAGAATAGAAAGCATAAATTAAGAATTTCTTACACTCTAAAGCCTTACATGTTTGCCTTGTATCATGAAGAATACTCGAACTGGGAGTTCTTAAAAAAAAGAAAAAAGATGTTTCTATCAAATGTTTTTATCTGTGGGATGAACGTGATTTGTAACAATATTGTGCCATCTGTTTCTGTCCACACGTCACCTGTTGAACATGTTCAATCGTGTCTCACTCACCTGGTGCTCCGCTTTTCAGCAGTTTTTTCGGTATTTTTGCCTTCTCCAAAGGGTACTTTCAGGTCTTCGGATGAGCAAGATCTGGTGTTATTATCCAGTTATATTTTTTATGATTGTCTCTAACAGTTCTTCTTACTTGCAATAAATCATTGCTGTATTGCCTCTTAAGGAAAAGTTCAGATTACCACTGCCATGTCATGATTTCTGTCCATTCTGCAACTCCGTAACGGCCTTATTGTACCATTGATAGATTAATTTAACTGTCAAAATCTGCAATTTGATAAATGTCTTTATTAATATACCGACCTTTGTATGGAGACTTAACTGAGATTAATAAAGTGAAGCATTCCTACAGTACAGTACTGTACTAATATCTCAATAAAGATGTGTTGTGCTGCACAGTCAGAAGATTTCAACTTGTGATCGTCACTGATACCTTTACACAACCTCAGAGTTACAGTATTTAAAGGGACAGTTCACCCCAAAATCATTACGTATTTTTCCTCTTACCTGTAGTGCTGTTTATCAGTCTAGATTGTTTTGGTGTGAGCTGCTGAGTGTTGGAGATATCAGCTGTAGAGACGTCTGCCTTCTCTCCAACTCACACCAAAACAATCTAGATTTATATAAAGGCCCTACAGGTAAAAGGAAAAATATGTATTTTTGATTTTGGGGTGAACTGTCCCTTTAATACAAAAAGCTGATTTGGGTCTTTTCATTGTTCTCATGGAGCCTGGCCAAAGATCTGCCCACAGTGTATCTGAGGCCACTTCCTCTCATTAGTCGTTTATTTATATCTCCGTGGGGATAGGAGAGACCTCGGGCCTCTCACCACGGCTGTCAGAAAACACAGAACACAAGACGGCTAAATATAGAAACAACCAAACCCTGATTTCCGCTCTTGGAGAGTTGAGTAACTATTTTGGGAAACTGTCTACTGAGCCTGAGAGTCTGTTTTCGTTCTCCGTTGGTGGCCACTCGGGTCTCTCTGACCTTGTTTCTGGCCAGCTGGTGGATAAACAGCTTGTTTGATTTTCTCCTGCACACAATGAGAAGATCACACAGGAATAATGCTCACTGTCACCTATTGTGACGACTGCAGGGACACTGAATTAGAGACGACAGCTCTCACACTTGAACCTGGCTGATGATGAACTAATATTCTCACCTATTATTCATTGTTAAGCACTTTGCTTTCCTCTCGTCGTTTTTCTCACAGATTGTGCTGTTTTCCTTATAAGACCAAATGTCTGCAGGAAGCTCCAGGTGCAGAGCATTGTGTGGAGGACAGAGCACCTTCACTGATGCCAAACACAGCACACACTGTGAAATAATTCACAATGCATGCTTCTGAGCTAACTTTTTAACCAAGAGGTATTCCTGTTATGCATGAACATGATGCAGACTGCCTGGATACTCTCTGTAAGCATGAATGCGCATGAAGGCCTGAAGCATGCCCCCCAACCAGAGCAGAGCCTCTGCAGTAATCCCAGTTTGTCATTGTGCAGCAATGTGAGAATCACGGGGGGGCATACGGCCAACGGCTGGCAGGGCGGCTCGCTGACCATGTGCCTCACTGTGGAAATCTGCCCTGGCAGTTACAGTGTCAGTGTGCAGGAATGTGCTGATGAGGGGGAGAGGAAGGGGAGGCAGGGAGGGAGGACTGGAGGGTGGAGGGTAGTGGGTGTGAGCTGACTGCAGTGGCACCTCTGTTCCTCTGGTAGGCTCAGCTATGTATAGACACACACCTATTTTAACTCTGTAACCGTCTTTGCAGACAACTCTCCTATAACCAGTGGTTTAAAGGAACTAACTACTATATTTACCGAGCATGATTACGTGCAGGATTTAAGGTATCTGTAGTTATGTGGTACACATTTATGCTCCACTTTAGAGACAGATGTTGTAATTTTACATTTTACATTTAAAACACATTAACTGAAACATCGTGCATTCCTGTGTACTGAAGGGCCTGCGAATCAACTTATGTGTCACTGATAATAGTATGACATGAACAGGTGAGAAAGCTGTCATAGTATAGCATGTCATCCGAAATCATGAAAAAACATCATAGTATAGTATGTCGTCAAAGTCATGAAAAAAAGTCATAGCATATTATGTCGTCCAGAATCATGAAAAAACGTCATAGTATAGTATGTCGTCTAAAATCATGAAAAAACATCATAGTATAGTATGTCGTCTAAAATCATGAAAAAACGTCATAGTATAGTATGTCGTACAAAAACATGAAAAAACGTCATAGTATAGTATGTCGTCAAAAATCATGAAAAAACGTCATAGTATAGTATGTCATCAAAAATCATGAAAAAACGTCATAGTATAGTATGTCGTCTGAAATCATGAAAAAACATCATAGTATAGTATGTCGTCTAAAATCATGAAAAAACGTCATAGTATAGTATGTTGTACAAAAACATGAAAAAACGTCATAGTATAGTATGTCGTCAAAAATCATGAAAAAACGTCATAGTATAGTATGTCTTCAAAAATCATGAAAAAACGTCATAGTATAGTATGTTGTCTAAAATCATGAAAAAACGTCATAGTATAGTATGTCGTCCAAAAACATGAAAAAACGTCATAGTATAGCATGTCGTCCAAATTAATGAAAAAACGTCATAGTATAGTATGTTGTCAAAAATCATGAAAAAAAGTCATAGTATAGCATGTCGTCCGAAATCATGAAAAAACATCTTAGTATAGTATGTCGTCCGAAATCATGAAAAAACGTCATATTATAGTATGTCGTCCAAAAACATGAAAAAACATCACAGTATAGTATGTCGTCTGAAATCATGAAAAAACGTCATAGTATAGTATGTCGTCCAAAATCATGAAAAAAAGTCATAGTATAGTATGTCGTCAAAAATCATGAAAAAAAGTCACAGTATAGTATGTCGTCCAAAATCATGAAAAAAAGTCATAGTATAGTATGTCGTCCGAAATCATGAAAAAACGTCATAGTATAGTATATCGTCCAAATTCATGAAAAAACGTCATAGTATAGTATGTCGTCTGAAATCATGAAAAAAAGTCATAGTATAGTATGTCGTCCAAATTAATGAAAAAAAGTCATAGTATAGTATGTCGTCCGAAATGATGAAATAAAGTCATAGTATAGTATGTCGTCCGAAATCAAGAAAAAACGTCATAGTATAGTATGTCGTCCGAAATCATGAAAAAAAGTCATAGTATAGTATGTCGTCCGAAATGATGAAATAAAGTCATAGTAAAGTATGTCGTCCGAAATCAAGAAAAAACGTCATAGTATAGTATGTCGTCCGAAATCATGAAAAAAAGTCATAGTATAGTATGTCGTCCGAAATCATGAAAAAACGTCATAGTATAGTATGTCGTCCAAATTAATGAAAAAAAGTCATAGTAGTATGTCGTCCGAAATAATGAAAAAACGTCATAGTATAGTATGTCGTCCAAAAACATGAAAAAATGTCATAGTATAGTATGTCGTCCGAAATCAAGAAAAAAAGTCATAGTATAGTATGTCGTCCAAAATAATGAAAAAAAGTCATAGTATAGTATGTCGTCCGAAATAATGAAAAAACGTCATAGTATAGTATGTCGTCCAAAAACATGAAAAAACGTCACAGTATAGTATGTCGTCCGAAATCATGAAAAAACTTCATAGTATAGTATGTCGTCCAAAGTAATGAAAAAATGTCATAGTATAGTATGTTGTCCGAAATCATGAAAAAAAGTCATAGTATAGTATGTCGTCCGAAATCATGAAAAAACGTCATAGTATAGTATGTCGTCCAAATTAATGAAAAAACGTCATAGTATAGTATGTCGTCCAAAATCATGAAAAAACGTCATAGTATAGTATGTCGTCCGAAATCCTGAAAAAACATCATAGTATAGTATGTCGTCCAAAAACATGAAAAAACGTCATAGTATAGTATGTCGTCCAGAATCATGAAAAAACATCATAGTATAGTATGTCGTCCAAATTAATGAAAAAAAGTCATAGTATAGTATGTCGTCCGAAATCATGAAAAAAAGTCATAGTATAGTATGTCGTCCGAAATCATGAAAAAACGTCATAGTATAGTATGTCGTCCGAAATCATGAAAAAAAGTCATAGTATAGTATGTCGTCCAAATTAATGAAAAAACGTCATAGTATAGTATGTCGTCTGAAATCATGAAAAAAAGTCATAATATAGTATGTCGTCCGAAATCATGAAATAAAGTCATAGTATAGTATGTCGTCCGAAATCAAGAAAAAAAGTCATAGTATAGTATGTTGTCCAAAATAATGAAAAAACGTCATAGAATAGTATGTCGTCCGAAATCATGAAAAAAAGTCATAGTATAGTATGTCGTCCGAAATCATGAAAAAACATCATAGTATAGTATGTCGTCCAAATTAATAAAAGAACGTCATAGTATAGTATGTCGTCCGAAATCCTGAAAAAACATCATAGCATAGTATGTCGTCCGAAATCCTGAAAAAACGTCATAGTATAGTATGTCGTCCAAAAACATGAAAAAACATCATAGTATAGTATGTCGTCCAGAATCATGAAAAAACATCATAGTATAATATGTCGTCCGAAATCATGAAAAAAAGTCATAGTATAGTATGTCGTCCGAAATCATGAAAAAACGTCATAGTATAGTATGTCGTCCAAATTAATGAAAAAAAGTCATAGTATAGTATGTCGTCCGAAATCATGAAAAAACGTCATAGTATAGTATGTCGTCCAAATTAATGAAAAAAAGTCATAGTATAGTATGTCGTCCAAATTAATGAAAAAACGTAATAGTATAGTATGTTGTCCAAAATCATGAAAAAACGTCATAGTATAGTATGTCGTCCGAAATCATGAAAAAACGTCATAGTATAGTATGTCGTCCGAAATCATGAAAAACGTCATAGTATAGTATGTTGTCTGAAATCATGAAAAAACGTCATAGTATAGTATGTCGTCCGAAATCATGAAAAAACGTCATAGTATAGTATGTCGTCCGAAATCATGAAAAAACGTCATAGTATAGTATGTCGTCCAAATTAATGAAAAAAAGTCATAGTATAGTATGTCGTCCAAATTAATGAAAAAACGTCATAGTATAGTATGTCGTCCGAAATCATGAAAAAATGTCATAGTATAGTATGTCGTTCAAATTAATGAAAAAACGTCATAGTATAGTATGTCGTCCGAAATCATGAAAAAAAGTCATAGTATAGTATGTCGTCCAAATTAATGAAAAAACGTCATAGTATAAGATGTCGTCTGAAATCATGAAAAAACGTAATAGTATAGTATGTCGTCCAAAATCATGAAAAAAAGTCATAGTATAGTATGTCGTCAAAAATCATGAAAAAAAGTCATAGTATAGTATGTCGTCCGAAATCATGAAATAAAGTCATAGTATAGTATGTCGTCCAAAAACATGAAAAAACGTCATAGTATAGTATGTCGTCCAGAATCATGAAAAAACATCATAGTATAGTATGTCGTCCAAATTAATGAAAAAAAGTCATAGTATAGTATGTCGTCCAAAAACATGAAAAAACGTCATAGTATAGTATGTCGTCCAAATTAATGAAAAAATGTCATAGTATAGTATGTCGTCCGAAATCATGAAAAAAAGTCATAGTATAGTATGACGTCCAAATTAATGAAAAAACGTCATAGTATAGTATGTCGTCTGAAATCATGAAAAAACGTCATAGTATAGTATGTCGTCTGAAATCATGAAAAAAAGTCATAGTATAGTATGTCGTCCAAATTAATGAAAAAACGTCATAGTATAGTATGTCGTCAAAAATCATGAAAAAACGTCATAGTATAGTATGACGTCCAAATTAATGAAAAAAAGTCATAGTATAGTATGTCGTCAAAAATCATGAAAAAACGTCATAGTATAGTATGTCGTCTGAAATCATGAAAAAAAGTCATAGTATAGTATGTCGTCCAAATTAATGAAAAAACGTCATAGTATAGTATGTCGTCCAAAATCGTGAAAAAACGTCATAGTATAGTATGTCGTCCGAAATCCTGAAAAAACATCATAGTATAGTATGTCGTCCAAAAACATGAAAAAACGTCATAGTATAGTATGTCGTCCAGAATCATGAAAAAACATCATAGTATAGTATGTCGTCCGAAATCATGAAAAAAAGTCATAGTATAGTATGTCGTCCAAATTAATGAAAAAAAGTCATAGTATAGTATGTCGTCCAAAATCATGAAAAAATGTCACAGTATAGTATGTCGTCCAAATTAATGAAAAAACGTCATTGTATAGTATGTCGTCCGAAATCATGAAATAAAGTCATAGTATAGTATGTCGTCCGAAATCAAGAAAAAAAGTCATAGTATAGTATGTTGTCGAAAATAATGAAAAAACGTCATAGAATAATATGTCGTCCGAAATCATGAAAAAACGTCATAGTATAGTATGTCGTCCGAAATCATGAAAAAACATCATAGTATAGTATGTTGTCTGAAATCATGAAAAAAAGTCATAGTATAGTATGTCGTCCAGAATCATGAAAAAACATCATAGTATAGTATGTCGTCCAAATTAATGAAAAAAAGTCATAGTATAGTATGTCGTCCGAAATCATGAAAAAAAGTCATAGTATAGTATGTCGTCTGAAATCATGAAAAAACGTCATAGTATAGTATGTCGTCCAAATTAATGAAAAAACGTCATAGTATAGTATGTCGTCCGAAATCATGAAAAAAAGTCATAGTATAGTATGTCGTCCGAAATCATGAAAAAACGTCATAGTATAGTATGTCGTCCAAATTAATGAAAAAACGTCATAGTATAGTATGTCGTTCAAATTAATGAAAAAACGTCATAGTATAGTATGTCGTCCAAATTAATGAAAAAATGTCATAGTATAGTATGTCGTCCGAAATCATGAAAAAAATTCATAGTATAGTATGTCGTCCAAATTAATGAAAAAACGTCATAGTATAAGATGTCGTCTGAAATCATGAAAAAACGTCATAGTATAGTATGTCGTCCGAAATCATGAAAAAAAGTCATAGTATAGTATGTCGTCAAAAATCATGAAAAACAGTCATAGTATAGTATGTCGTCCGAAATCATGAAAAAAAGTCATAGTATAGTATGTCGTCCGAAATCATGAAAAAACGTCATAGTATAGTATATCGTCCAAATTAATGAAAAAACGTCATAGTATAGTATGTCGTCTGAAATCATGAAAAAAAGTCATAGTATAGTATGTCGTCCAAATTAATGAAAAAAAGTCATAGTATAGTATGTCGTCCAAATTAATGAAAAAAAGTCATAGTATAGTATGTCGTCCGAAATCATGAAAAAAAGTCATAGTATAGTATGTCGTCCAAATTAATGAAAAAACGTCATAGTATAGTATGTCGTCCGAAATGATGAATAAAGTCATAGTATAGTATGTCGTCCAAATTAATGAAAAAACGTCATAGTATAGTATGTCGTCCGAAATCATGAAAAAACGTCATAGTATAGTATGTCGTCCAAATTAATGAAAAAATGTCATAGTATAGTATGTCGTCCGAAATCATGAAAAAACGTCATAGTATAGTATGTCGTCCAAATTAATGAAAAAACGTCATAGTATAGTATGTCGTCAAAAATCATGAAAAAACGTCATAGTATAGTATGTCGTCCGAAATAATGAAAAAACGTCATAGTATAGTATGTCGTCCAAAAACATGAAAAAACGTCAGAGTATAGTATGTCGTCCGAAATCATGAAAAAACGTCATAGTATAGTATGTCGTCCAAATTAATGAAAAAATGTCATAGTATAGTATGTCGTCCGAAATCATGAAAAAACGTCATAGTATAGTATGTCGTCCAAATTAATGAAAAAACGTCATAGTATAGTATGTCGTCAAAAATCATGAAAAAACGTCATAGTACAGTATCTCGTCTGAAATCATGAAAAAAAGTCATAGTATAGTATGTCGTCCAAATTAATGAAAAAACGTCATAGTATAGTATGTCGTCCAAAATCGTGAAAAAACGTCATAGTATAGTATGTGGTCCAAAATCATGAAAAAACGTCATAGTATAGTATGTCGTCCAAAAACATGAAAAAACGTCATAGTATAGTATGTGGTCCAAAATCATGAAAAAACGTCATAGTATAGTATGTCGTCCAAAAACATGAAAAAACGTCATAGTATAGTATGTCGTCTGAAATCATGAAAAAAAGTCATAATATAGTATCTCGTCCGAAATCATGAAATAAAGTCATAGTATAGTATGTCGTCCGAAATCAAGAAAAAAAGTCATAGTACAGTATGTCGTCCAAAATAATGAAAAAACGTCATAGAATAGTATGTCGTCCGAAATCATGAAAAAACGTCATAGTATAGTATGTCGTCCGAAATCATGAAAAAACGTCATAGTATAGTATGTTGTCCGAAATCATGAAAAAAAGTCATAGTATAGTATGTCGTCCGAAATCATGAAAAATGTCATAGTATAGTATGTCGTCCGAAATCATGAAAAAACGTCATAGTATAGTATGTCGTCCAAAATCATGAAAAAACGTCATAGTATAGCATGTCGTCCGAAATCCTGAAAAAACATCATAGTATAGTATGTTGTCCGAAATCATGAAAAAAAGTCATAGTATAGTATGTCGTCCGAAATCATGAAAAATGTCATAGTATAGTATGTCGTCCGAAATCATGAAAAAACGTCATAGTATAGTATGTCGTCCAAATTAATGAAAAAACGTCATAGTATAGTATGTCGTCTGAAATCATGAAAAAAAGTCATAGTATAGTATGTCGTCATAAATCACGAAAAAATGTCATAGTATAGTATGTCGTCCAAAATCATGAGAAAAAGTCATAGTATAGTATGTCGTCCAAAATCATGAAAAAAAGTCATAGAATAGTATGTCGTCCGAAATCATGAAAAAAAGTCATAGTATAGTATGTCGTCCAGAATCATGAAAAAACATCATAGTATAGTATGTCGTCCGAAATCATGAAAAAAAGTCATAGTATAGTATGTCGTCCAAATTAATGAAAAAAAGTCATAGTATAGTATGTCGTCCGAAATCATGAAAAAAAGTCATAGTATAGTATGTCGTCCAAATTAATGAAAAAACGTCATAGTATAGTATCTCGTCCGAAATCATGAAATAAAGTCATAGTATAGTATGTCGTCCGAAATCAAGAAAAAAAGTCATAGTATAGTATGTTGTCCAAAATAATGAAAAAACGTCATAGAATAATATGTCGTCCGAAATCATGAAAAAACGTCATAGTATAGTATGTCGTCCGAAATCATGAAAAAACATCATAGTATAGTATGTTGTCTGAAATCATGAAAAAAAGTCATAGTATAGTATGTCGTCCAGAATCATGAAAAAACATCATAGTATAGTATGTCGTCCAAATTAATGAAAAAAAGTCATCGTATAGTATGTCGTCCAAAAACATGAAAAAACGTCATAGTATAGTATGTCGTCCAGAATCATGAAAAAACATCATAGTATAGTATGTCGTCCAAATTAATGAAAAAAAGTCATAGTATAGTATGTCATCCGAAATCATGAAAAAAAGTCATAGTATAGTATGTCGTCCGAAATCATGAAAAAACGTCATAGTATAGTATGTCGTCCAAATTAATGAAAAAAAGTCATAGTATAGTATGTCGTCCAAATTAATGAAAAAACGTCATAGTATAGTATGTCGTCCGAAATCATGAAAAAAAAGTCATAGTATAGTATGTCGTTCAAATTAATGAAAAAACGTCATAGTATAGTATGTCGTCCAAAATCGTGAAAAAACGTCATAGTATAGTATGTCGTCCGAAATCCTGAAAAAACATCATAGTATAGTATGTCGTCCAAAAACATGAAAAAACGTCATAGTATAGTATGTCGTCCAGAATCATGAAAAAACATCATAGTATAGTATGTCGTCCGAAATCATGAAAAAAAGTCATAGTATAGTATGTCGTCCAAATTAATGAAAAAAAGTCATAGTATAGTATGTCGTCCAAAATCATGAAAAAATGTCACAGTATAGTATGTCGTCCAAATTAATGAAAAAAAGTCATAGTATAGTATGTCGTCCGAAATCATGAAAAAAAGTCATAGTATAGTATGTCGTCCAAATTAATGAAAAAACGTCATTGTATAGTATGTCGTCCGAAATCATGAAATAAAGTCATAGTATAGTATGTCGTCCGAAATCAAGAAAAAAAGTCATAGTATAGTATGTTGTCGAAAATAATGAAAAAACGTCATAGAATAATATGTCGTCCGAAATCATGAAAAAACGTCATAGTATAGTATGTCGTCCGAAATCATGAAAAAACATCATAGTATAGTATGTTGTCTGAAATCATGAAAAAAAGTCATAGTATAGTATGTCGTCCAGAATCATGAAAAAACATCATAGTATAGTATGTCGTCCAAATTAATGAAAAAAAGTCATAGTATAGTATGTCGTCCGAAATCATGAAAAAAAGTCATAGTATAGTATGTCGTCTGAAATCATGAAAAAACGTCATAGTATAGTATGTCGTCCAAATTAATGAAAAAACGTCATAGTATAGTATGTCGTCCGAAATCATGAAAAAAAGTCATAGTATAGTATGTCGTCCGAAATCATGAAAAAACGTCATAGTATAGTATGTCGTCCAAATTAATGAAAAAACGTCATAGTATAGTATGTCGTTCAAATTAATGAAAAAACGTCATAGTATAGTATGTCGTCCAAATTAATGAAAAAATGTCATAGTATAGTATGTCGTCCGAAATCATGAAAAAAATTCATAGTATAGTATGTCGTCCAAATTAATGAAAAAACGTCATAGTATAAGATGTCGTCTGAAATCATGAAAAAACGTCATAGTATAGTATGTCGTCCGAAATCATGAAAAAAAGTCATAGTATAGTATGTCGTCAAAAATCATGAAAAACAGTCATAGTATAGTATGTCGTCCGAAATCATGAAAAAAAGTCATAGTATAGTATGTCGTCCGAAATCATGAAAAAACGTCATAGTATAGTATATCGTCCAAATTAATGAAAAAACGTCATAGTATAGTATGTCGTCTGAAATCATGAAAAAAAGTCATAGTATAGTATGTCGTCCAAATTAATGAAAAAAAGTCATAGTATAGTATGTCGTCCAAATTAATGAAAAAAAGTCATAGTATAGTATGTCGTCCGAAATCATGAAAAAAAGTCATAGTATAGTATGTCGTCCAAATTAATGAAAAAACGTCATAGTATAGTATGTCGTCCGAAATGATGAATAAAGTCATAGTATAGTATGTCGTCCAAATTAATGAAAAAACGTCATAGTATAGTATGTCGTCCGAAATCATGAAAAAAAGTCATAGTATAGTATGTCGTCCGAAATAATGAAAAAACGTCATAGTATAGTATGTCGTCCAAAATCATGAAAAAAAGTCATAGTATAGTATGTCGTCCGAAATAATGAAAAAACGTCATAGTATAGTATGTCGTCCAAAAACATGAAAAAAAGTCAGAGTATAGTATGTCGTCCGAAATCATGAAAAAACGTCATAGTATAGTATGTCGTCCAAATTAATGAAAAAATGTCATAGTATAGTATGTCGTCCGAAATCATGAAAAAACGTCATAGTATAGTATGTCGTCCAAATTAATGAAAAAACGTCATAGTATAGTATGTCGTCAAAAATCATGAAAAAACGTCATAGTACAGTATCTCGTCTGAAATCATGAAAAAAAGTCATAGTATAGTATGTCGTCCAAATTAATGAAAAAACGTCATAGTATAGTATGTCGTCCAAAATCGTGAAAAAACGTCATAGTATAGTATGTGGTCCAAAATCATGAAAAAACGTCATAGTATAGTATGTCGTCCAAAAACATGAAAAAACGTCATAGTATAGTATGTGGTCCAAAATCATGAAAAAACGTCATAGTATAGTATGTCGTCCAAAAACATGAAAAAACGTCATAGTATAGTATGTCGTCTGAAATCATGAAAAAAAGTCATAATATAGTATCTCGTCCGAAATCATGAAATAAAGTCATAGTATAGTATGTCGTCCGAAATCAAGAAAAAAAGTCATAGTATAGTATGTCGTCCGAAATCAAGAAAAAAAGTCATAGTACAGTATGTCGTCCAAAATAATGAAAAAACGTCATAGAATAGTATGTCGTCCGAAATCATGAAAAAACGTCATAGTATAGTATGTCGTCCGAAATCATGAAAAAACGTCATAGTATAGTATGTTGTCCGAAATCATGAAAAAAAGTCATAGTATAGTATGTCGTCCGAAATCATGAAAAATGTCATAGTATAGTATGTCGTCCGAAATCATGAAAAAACGTCATAGTATAGTATGTCGTCCAAAATCATGAAAAAACGTCATAGTATAGCATGTCGTCCGAAATCCTGAAAAAACATCATAGTATAGTATGTTGTCCGAAATCATGAAAAAAAGTCATAGTATAGTATGTCGTCCGAAATCATGAAAAATGTCATAGTATAGTATGTCGTCCGAAATCATGAAAAAACGTCATAGTATAGTATGTCGTCCAAAATCATGAAAAAACGTCATAGTATAGTATGTCGTCCGAAATCCTGAAAAAACATCATAGTATAGTATGTCGTCCAAAAACATGAAAAAACGTCATAGTATAGTATGTCGTCCAGAATCATGAAAAAACATCATAGTATAGTATGTCGTCCGAAATCATGAAAAAAAGTCATAGTATAGTATGTCGTCCAAATTAATGAAAAAAAGTCATAGTATAGTATGTCGTCCGAAATCCTGAAAAAACATCATAGTATAGTATGTCGTCCAAAAACATGAAAAAACGTCATAGTATAGTATGTCGTCCAGAATCATGAAAAAACATCATAGTATAGTATGTCGTCCGAAATCATGAAAAAAAGTCATAGTATAGTATGTCGTCCAAATTAATGAAAAAAAGTCATAGTATAGTATGTCGTCCGAAATCATGAAAAAAAGTCATAGTATAGTATGTCGTCCAAATTAATGAAAAAACGTCATAGTATAGTATCTCGTCCGAAATCATGAAACAAAGTCATAGTATAGTATGTCGTCCGAAATCAAGAAAAAAAGTCATAGTATAGTATGTTGTCCAAAATAATGAAAAAACGTCATAGAATAATATGTCGTCCGAAATCATGAAAAAACGTCATAGTATAGTATGTCGTCCGAAATCATGAAAAAACATCATAGTATAGTATGTTGTCTGAAATCATGAAAAAAAGTCATAGTATAGTATGTCGTCCAGAATCATGAAAAAACATCATAGTATAGTATGTCGTCCAAATTAATGAAAAAAAGTCATCGTATAGTATGTCGTCCAAAAACATGAAAAAACGTCATAGTATAGTACGTCGTCCAGAATCATGAAAAAACATCATAGTATAGTATGTCGTCCAAATTAATGAAAAAAAGTCATAGTATAGTATGTCATCCGAAATCATGAAAAAAAGTCATAGTATAGTATGTCGTCCGAAATCATGAAAAAACGTCATAACGTCGTCCAAATTAATGAAAAAAAGTCATAGTATAGTATGTCGTCCAAATTAATGAAAAAACGTCATAGTATAGTATGTCGTCCGAAATCATGAAAAAAAGTCATAGTATAGTATGTCGTTCAAATTAATGAAAAAACGTCATAGTATAGTATGTCGTCCAAATTAATGAAAAAATGTCATAGTATAGTATGTCGTCCGAAATCATGAAAAAAATTCATAGTATAGTATGTCGTCCAAATTAATGAAAAAACGTCATAGTATAAGATGTCGTCTGAAATCATAAAAAAACGTCATAGTATAGTATGTCGTCCGAAATCATGAAAAAAAGTCATAGTATAGTATGTCGTCAAAAATCATGAAAAACAGTCATAGTATAGTATGTCGTCCGAAATCATGAAAAAAAGTCATAGTATAGTATGTCGTCCGAAATCATGAAAAAATGTCATAGTATAGTATATCGTCCAAATTAATGAAAAAACGTCATAGTATAGTATGTCGTCTGAAATCATGAAAAAAAGTCATAGTATAGTATGTCGTCCAAATTAATGAAAAAAAGTCATAGTATAGTATGTCGTCCAAATTAATGAAAAAAAGTCATAGTATAGTATGTCGTCCGAAATCATGAAAAAAAGTCATAGTATAGTATGTCGTCCAAATTAATGAAAAAACGTCATAGTATAGTATGTCGTCCGAAATGATGAATGAAGTCATAGTATAGTATGTCGTCCAAATTAATGAAAAAACGTCATAGTATAGTATGTCGTCCGAAATCATGAAAAAAAGTCATAGTATAGTATGTCGTCCGAAATAATGAAAAAACGTCATAGTATAGTATGTCGTCCAAAATCATGAAAAAAAGTCATAGTATAGTATGTCGTCCGAAATCATGAAAAAACGTCATAGTATAGTATGTCGTCCAAATTAATGAAAAAACGTCATAGTATAGTATGTCGTCAAAAATCATGAAAAAACGTCATAGTACAGTATCTCGTCTGAAATCATGAAAAAAAGTCATAGTATAGTATGTCGTCCAAATTAATGAAAAAAAGTCATAGTATAGTATGTCGTCCAAATTAATGAAAAAACGTCATAGTATAGTATGTCGTCCAAAAACATGAAAAAACGTCATAGTATAGTATGTCGTCTGAAATCATGAAAAAAAGTCATAATATAGTATCTCGTCCGAAATCATGAAATAAAGTCATAGTATAGTATGTCGTCCGAAATCAAGAAAAACAGTCATAGTATAGTATGTCGTCCGAAATCAAGAAAAAAAGTCATAGTATAGTATGTCGTCCAAAATAATGAAAAAACGTCATAGAATAGTATGTCGTCCGAAATCATGAAAAAACGTCATAGTATAGTATGTCGTCCGAAATCATGAAAAAACGTCATAGTATAGTATGTTGTCCGAAATCATGAAAAAAAGTCATAGTATAGTATGTCTTTCGAAATCATGAAAAAAGTCATAGTATAGTATGTCGTCCGAAATCATGAAAAAACGTCATAGTATAGTATGTCGTCCAAAATCATGAAAAAAAGTCATAGTATAGTATGTCGTCCGAAATCCTGAAAAAACATCATAGTATAGTATGTCGTCCAAAAACATGAAAAAACGTCATAGTATAGTATGTCGTCCAGAATCATGAAAAAACATGATAGTATAGTATGTCGTCCGAAATCATGAAAAAAAGTCATAGTATAGTATGTCGTCCAAATTAATGAAAAAAAGTCATAGTATAGTATGTCGTCCGAAATCATGAAAAAAAGTCATAGTATAGTATGTCGTCCAAATTAATGAAAAAACGTCATAGTATAGTATGTCGTCCGAAATCATGAAATAAAGTCATAGTATAGTATGTTGTCCAAAATAATGAAAAAACGTCATAGAATAGTATGTCGTCCGAAATCATGAAAAAACGTCATAGTATAGTATGTCGTCCGAAATCATGAAAAAACATCATAGTATAGTATGTTGTCCGAAATCATGAAAAAAAGTCATAGTATAGTATGTCGTCCGAAATCATGAAAAAACATCATAGTATAGTATGTCGTCCAAAATCATGAAAAAACGTCATAGTATAGTATGTCGTCCAAATTAATGAAAAAAAGTCATAGTATAGTATGTCGTCCGAATTCATGAAAAAATGTCATAGTATAGTATGTCGTCCAAAAACATGAAAAAACGTCATAGTATAGTATGTCGTCCAAAAACATGAAAAAACGTCATAGTATAGTATGTCGTCAAAAATCATGAAAAAAAGTCATAGTATAGTATGTCGTCCGAAATCATGAAAAAAAGTCATAGTATAGTATGTCGTCAAAAATCATGAATAAAAGTCATAGTATAGTATGTCGTCCGAAATCATGAAAAAAAGTCATAGTATAGTATGTCATCCGAAATCATGAAAAAACGTCATAGTATAGTATGTCGTCCGAAATCATGAAAAAACGTCATAGTATAGTATGTCGTCCGAAATCATGAAAAAAAAACATCATAGTATAGTATGTTGTCTGAAATCATGAAAAAAAGTCATAGTATAGTATGTCGTCCGAAATCATGAAAAAACATCATAGTATAGTATGTCGTCCAAATTAATGAAAAAACGTCATAGTATAGTATGTCGTCCGAAATGATGAAATAAAGTCATAGTATAGTATGTCGTTCAAATTAATGAAAAAACGTCATAGTATAGTATGTCGTCCGAAATCATGAAATAAAGTCATAGTATAGTATGTCGTCCGAAATCAAGAAAAAAAGTCATAGTATAGTATGTTGTCCAAAATAATGAAAAAACGTCATAGAATAGTATGTCGTCCGAAATCATGAAAAAAAGTCATAGTATAGTATGTCGTCCGAAATCATGAAAAAACATCATAGTATAGTATGTTGTCCGAAATCATGAAAAAAAGTCATAGTATAGTATGTCGTCCGAAATCATGAAAAAACATCATAGTATAGTATGTCGTCCAAAATCATGAAAAAACGTCATAGTATAGTATGTCGTCCAAATTAATGAAAAAAAGTCATAGTATAGTATGTCGTCCGAATTCATGAAAAAATGTCATAGTATAGTATGTCGTCCAAAAACATGAAAAAACGTCATAGTATAGTATGTCGTCCAAAAACATGAAAAAACGTCATAGTATAGTATGTCGTCAAAAATCATGAAAAAAAGTCACAGTATAGTATGTCGTCCGAAATCATGAAAAAAAGTCATAGTATAGTATGTCGTCAAAAATCATGAATAAAAGTCATAGTATAGTATGTCGTCCGAAATCATGAAAAAAAGTCATAGTATAGTATGTCGTCCGAAATCATGAAAAAACGTCATAGTATAGTATGTCGTCCGAAATCATGAAAAAACGTCATAGTATAGTATGTCGTCCAAAATCATGAAAAAACATCATAGTATAGTATGTTGTCTGAAATCATGAAAAAAAGTCATAGTATAGTATGTCGTCCGAAATCATGAAAAAAAGTCATAGTATAGTATGTCGTCCAAATTAATGAAAAAACGTCATAGTATAGTATGTCGTCCGAAATGATGAAATAAAGTCATAGTATAGTATGTCGTCCAAATTAATGAAAAAACGTCATAGTATAGTATGTCGTCCGAAATCATGACAAAAAGTCATAGTATAGTATGTCGTCCGAAATAATGAAAAAACGTCATAGTATAGTATGTCGTCCGAAATCATGAAAAAAAGTCATAGTATAGTATGTCGTCCAAATTAATGAAAAAACGTCATAGTATAGTATGTCGTCCGAAATGATGAAATAAAGTCATAGTATAGTATGTCGTCCGAAATCATGAAAAAAAGTCATAGTATAGTATGTCGTCCAAATTAATGAAAAAACGTCATAGTATAGTATGTCGTCCGAAATCATGAAAAAAAGTCATAGTATAGTATGTCGTCCGAAATAATGAAAAAACGTCATAGTATAGTATGTCGTCCAAAATCATGAAAAAAAGTCATAGTATAGTATGTCGTCCGAAATAATGAAAAAACGTCATAGTATAGTATGTCGTCCAAAAACATGAAAAAACGTCATAGTATAGTATGTCGTCCGAAATCATGAAAAAACGTCATAGTATAGTATGTCGTCCAAATTAATGAAAAAATGTCATAGTATAGTATGTCGTCAAAAATCATGAAAAAACGTCATAGTACAGTATCTCGTCTGAAATCATGAAAAAAAGTCATAGTATAGTATGTCGTCCAAATTAATGAAAAAACGTCATAGTATAGTATGTCGTCCGAAATCATGAAAAAACGTCATAGTATAGTATGTCGTCCGAAATCATGAAAAAACGTCATAGTATAGTATGTCGTCCGAAATCATGAAAAAAAGTCATAGTATAGTATGTCGTCCGAAATCATGAAAAAACATCATAGTATAGTATGTCGTCCAAAATCATGAAAAAACGTCATAGTATAGTATGTCGTCAAAAATCATGAAAAAAAGTCATAGTATAGTATGTCGTCCAAATTAATGAAAAAAAGTCATAGTATAGTATGTCGTCCGAAATCCTGAAAAAACATCATAGTATAGTATGTCGTCCAAAAACATGAAAAAACGTCATAGTATAGTATGTCGTCCAGAATCATGAAAAAACATCATAGTATAGTATGTCGTCCGAAATCATGAAAAAAAGTCATAGTATAGTATGTCGTCCAAATTAATGAAAAAAAGTCATAGTATAGTATGTCGTCCGAAATCATGAAAAAAGTCATAGTATAGTATGTCGTCCAAAATCATGAAAAAACGTCATAGTATAGTATGTCGTCGGAAATCCTGAAAAAACATCATAGTATAGTATGTCGTCCAAAAACATGAAAAAACGTCATAGTATAGTATGTCGTCCAGAATCATGAAAAAACATCATAGTATAGTATGTCGTCCGAAATCATGAAAAAAAGTCATAGTATAGTATGTCGTCCAAATTAATGAAAAAAAGTCATAGTATAGTATGTCGTCCGAAATCATGAAAAAAAGTCATAGTATAGTATGTCGTCCGAAATCATGAAAAAAAGTCATAGTATAGTATGTCGTCAAAAATCATGAATAAAAGTCATAGTATAGTATGTCGTCCGAAATCATGAAAAAAAGTCATAGTATAGTATGTCGTCCGAAATCATGAAAAAACGTCATAGTATAGTATGTCGTCCGAAATCATGAAAAAACGTCATAGTATAGTATGTCGTCCGAAATCATGAAAAAACATCATAGTATAGTATGTCGTCCAAATTAATGAAAAAAAGTCATAGTATAGTATGTCGTCCGAAATCATGAAAAAAAGTCATAGTATAGTATGTCGTCCGAAATCATGAAAAAACGTCATAGTATAGTATGTCGTCCAAATTAATGAAAAAAAGTCATAGTATAGTATGTCGTCCAAATTAATGAAAAAACGTCATAGTATAGTATGTCGTCCGAAATCATGAAAAAAAGTCATAGTATAGTATGTCGTTCAAATTAATGAAAAAACGTCATAGTATAGTATGTCGTCCAAATTAATGAAAAAATGTCATAGTATAGTATGTCGTCCGAAATCATGAAAAAAATTCATAGTATAGTATGTCGTCCAAATTAATGAAAAAACGTCATAGTATAAGATGTCGTCTGAAATCATGAAAAAACGTCAAAGTATAGTATGTCGTCCGAAATCATGAAAAAAAGTCATAGTATAGTATGTCGTCAAAAATCATGAAAAACAGTCATAGTATAGTATGTCGTCCGAAATCATGAAAAAAAGTCATAGTATAGTATGTCGCCCGAAATCATGAAAAAACGTCATAGTATAGTATATCGTCCAAATTAATGAAAAAACGTCATAGTATAGTATGTCGTCTGATATCATGAAAAAAAGTCATAGTATAGTATGTCGTCCAAATTAATGAAAAAAAGTCATAGTATAGTATGTCGTCCAAATTAATGAAAAAAAGTCATAGTATAGTATGTCGTCCGAAATCATGAAAAAAAGTCATAGTATAGTATGTCGTCCAAATTAATGAAAAAACGTCATAGTATAGTATGTCGTCCGAAATGATGAAATAAAGTCATAGTATAGTATGTCGTCCAAATTAATGAAAAAACGTCATAGTATAGTATGTCGTCCGAAATCATGAAAAAAAGTCATAGTATAGTATGTCGTCCGAAATAATGAAAAAACGTCATAGTATAGTATGTCGTCCGAAATCATGAAAAAAAGTCATAGTATAGTATGTCGTCCGAAATAATGAAAAAACGTCATAGTATAGTATGTCGTCCAAAAACATGAAAAAACGTCATAGTATAGTATGTCGTCCGAAATCATGAAAAAACGTCATAGTATAGTATGTCGTCCAAATTAATGAAAAAATGTCATAGTATAGTATGTCGTCCGAAATCATGAAAAAACGTCATAGTATAGTATGTCGTCCAAATTAATGAAAAAATGTCATAGTATAGTATGTCGTCCGAAATCATGAAAAAAAGTCATAGTATAGTATGTCGTCCGAAATCATGAAAAAAAGTCATAGTATAGTATGTCGTCAAAAATCATGAAAAAACGTCACAGTACAGTATCTCGTCTGAAATCATGAAAAAAAGTCATAGTATAGTATGTCGTCCAAATTAATGAAAAAACGTCATAGTATAGTATGTCGTCCAAAATCGTGAAAAAACGTCATAGTATAGTATGTGGTCCAAAATCATGAAAAAACGTCATAGTATAGTATGTCGTCCAAAAACATGAAAAAACGTCATAGTATAGTATGTCGTCTGAAATCATGAAAAAAAGTCATAATATAGTATCTCGTCCGAAATCATGAAATAAAGTCATAGTATAGTATGTCGTCCGAAATCAAGAAAAAAAGTCATAGTATAGTATGTCGTCTGAAATCAAGAAAAAAAGTCATAGTATAGTATGTCGTCCAAAATAATGAAAAAACGTCATAGAATAGTATGTCGTCCGAAATCATGAAAAAACGTCATAGTATAGTATGTCGTCCGAAATCATGAAAAAACGTCATAGTATAGTATGTTGTCCGAAATCATGAAAAAAAGTCATAGTATAGTATGTCGTCCGAAATCATGAAAAATGTCATAGTATAGTATGTCGTCCAAAATCATGAAAAAACGTCATAGTATAGTATGTCGTCCAAAATCATGAAAAAACGTCATAGTATAGTATGTCGTCCGAAATCATGAAAAAAGTCATAGTATAGTATGTCGTCCGAAATCATGAAAAAACGTCATAGTATAGTATGTCGTCCAAAATCATGAAAAAACGTCATAGTATAGTATGTCGTCCGAAATCCTGAAAAAACATCATAGTATAGTATGTCGTCCAAAAACATGAAAAAACGTCATAGTATAGTATGTCGTCCAGAATCATGAAAAAACATCATAGTATAGTATGTCGTCCGAAATCATGAAAAAAAGTCATAGTATAGTATGTCGTCCAAATTAATGAAAAAAGTCATAGTATAGTATGTCGTCCGAAATCATGAAAAAAAGTCATAGTATAGTATGTCGTCCAAATTAATGAAAAAACGTCATAGTATAGTATGTCGTCCGAAATCATGAAATAAAGTCATAGTATAGTATGTCGTCCGAAATCAAGAAAAAAAGTCATAGTATAGTATGTTGTCCAAAATAATGAAAAAACGTCATAGAATAGTATGTCGTCCGAAATCATGAAAAAACGTCATAGTATAGTATGTCGTCCGAAATCATGAAAAAACGTCATAGTATAGTATGTCGTCCAAAATCATGAAAAAACATCATAGTATAGTATGTTGTCCGAAATCCTGAAAAAACATCATAGTATAGTATGTCGTCCAAAAACATGAAAAAACGTCATAGTATAGTATGTCGTCCAGAATCATGAAAAAACATCATAGTATAGTATGTCGTCCGAAATCATGAAAAAAAGTCATAGTATAGTATGTCGTCCAAATTAATGAAAAAAAGTCATAGTATAGTATGTCGTCCGAAATCATGAAAAAAAGTCATAGTATAGTATGTCGTCCAAATTAATGAAAAAACGTCATAGTATAGTATGTCGTCCGAAATCATGAAATAAAGTCATAGTATAGTATGTCGTCCGAAATCAAGAAAAAAAGTCATAGTATAGTATGTTGTCCAAAATAATGAAAAAACGTCATAGAATAGTATGTCGTCCGAAATCATGAAAAAACGTCATAGTATAGTATGTCGTCCGAAATCATGAAAAAACATCATAGTATAGTATGTCGTCCAAAATCATGAAAAAACGTGATAGTATAGTATGTCGTCCAAATTAATGAAAAAAAGTCATAGTATAGTATGTCGTCCGAATTCATGAAAAAACGTCATAGTATAGTATGTCGTCCAAAAACATGAAAAAACGTCATAGTATAGTATGTCGTCCAAAAACATGAAAAAACGTCATAGTATAGTATGTCGTCAAAAATCATGAAAAAAAGTCATAGTATAGTATGTCGTCCGAAATCATGAAAAAAAGTCATAGTATAGTATGTCGTCAAAAATCATGAATAAAAGTCATAGTATAGTATGTCGTCCGAAATCATGAAAAAACATCATAGTATAGTATGTCGTCCGAAATCATGAAAAAAAAGTCATAGTATAGTATGTCGTCTGAAATCATGAAAAAAAGTCATAGTATAGTATGTCGTCCGAAATCATGAAAAAACGTCATAGTATAGTATGTCGTCCGAAATCATGAAATAAAGTCACAGTATAGTATGTCGTCCGAAATCAAGAAAAAACGTCATAGTATAGTATGTCGTCCAAATTAATGAAAAAAAGTCATAGTATAGTATGTCGTCCGAAATCATGAAAAAAAGTCATAGTATAGTATGTCGTCCGAAATCATGAAAAAAAGTCATAGTATAGTATGTCGTCCAAAATAATGAAAAAACGTCATAGTATAGTATGTCGTCCGAAATCATGAAAAAAAGTCATAGTATAGTATGTCGTCCAAATTAATGAAAAAAAGTCATAGTATAGTATGTCGTCCGAAATCATGAAAAAAAGTCATAGTATAGTATGTCGTCCGAAATAATGAAAAAACGTCATAGTATAGTATGTCGTCCGAAATCATGAAAAAAAGTCATAGTATAGTATGACGTCCAAAAACATGAAAAAACGTCATAGTATAGTATGTCGTCAAAAATCATGAAAAAACGTCATAGTATAATATGTCGTCCGAAATCATGAAAAAAAGTCATAGTATAGTATGTCGTCCAAAAACATGAAAAAACGTCATAGTATAGTATGTCGTCCAGAATCATGAAAAAACATCATAGTATAGTATGTCGTCCAAATTAATGAAAAAAAGTCATAGTATAGTATGTCGTCCGAAATCATGAAAAAAAGTCATAGTATAGTATGTCGTCCGAAATCATGAAAAAAAGTCATAGTATAGTATGTCGTCCAAATTAATGAAAAAACGTCATAGTATATCATGTCGTCTAAAATCATGAAAAATCGTCATAGTATAGCATGTCGTCGGAAATCATGAAAAAAAGTCATACTATAGTATGTCGTCCAGAATCATGAAAAAACATCATAGTATAGTATGTCGTCCGAAATCATGAAAAAAAGTCATAGTATAGTATGTCGTCCGAAATCATGAAAAAAAGTCATAGTATAGTATGTCGTCCAAAAACATGAAAAAACGTCATAGTATAGTATGTCGTCCAAATTAATGAAAAAACGTCATAGTATAGTATGTCGTCCAAAATAATGAAAAAATGTCATACTATAGTATGTCGTCCGAAATCATGAAAAAACATCATAGTATAGTATGTCGTCCAAATTAATGAAAAAACATCATAGTATAGTATGTCGTCCGAAATCATGAAAAAACATCATAGTATAGTATGTAGTCTAAAAATATGAAAAAACGTCATAGTATAGCATGTCGTCCATATTAATGAAAAAATGTCATAGTATAGTTTGTCGTCCGAAATCATGAAAAAACGTCATAGTATAGTATGTTGTCCAAAATAATGAAAAAAAGTCATAGTATAGTATGTCGTCCAAAAACATGAAAAAACGTCATAGTATAGTATGTCGTCCGAAATCATGAAAAAAAGTCATAGTATAGTATGTCGTCCAAAAACATGAAAAAACGTCATAGTATAGTATGTCGTCCGAAATCATGACAAAACGTCATAGTATAGTATGTCGTCCAAAATCATGAGAAAACGTCATAGTATAGTATGTCGTCCGAAATCATGAAAAAAAGTCATAGTATAGTATGTTGTCCAAAAACATGAAAAAACGTCATAGTATAGTATGTCGTCCAAATTAATGAAAAAACGTCATAGTATAGTATGTCGTCCGAAATCATGAAAAAAAGTCATAGTATAGTATGTCGTCCAAAATCATGAAAAAAAGTCATAGTATAGTATGTCGTCCGAAAACATGAAAAAACGTCATAGTATAGTATGTCGTCCAAATTAATGAAAAAACGTCATAGTATAGTATGTCGTCCGAAATCATGAATAAAAAGTCATAGTATAGTATGTCGTCCAAAAACATGAAAAAACGTCATAGTATAGTATGTCGTCCGAAATCATGAAAAAACGTCCTAGTATAGTATGTCGTCCGAAATCATGAAAAAAAGTCATAGTATAGTATGTCGTCCAAAATCATGAAAAAACGTCATAGTATAGTATGTCGTCCGAAATCATGAAAAAACGTCCTAGTATAGTATGTCGTCCAAAAACATGAAAAAACGTCATAGTATAGTATGTCGTCTAAAATCATGGAAAAACGTCATAGTATAGTATGTCTTCTAAAATCATGAAAAATCGTCATAGTATAGTATGTCGTCCGAAATCATGAAAAAAAGTCATAGTATAGTATGTCGTCCAAAAACATGAAAAAACGTCATAGTATAGTATGTCGTCCGAAATCATGAAAAAACGTCCTAGTATAGTATGTCGTCCAAATTAATGAAAAAACGTCATAGTATAGTATGTCGTCCGAAATCATGAAAAAAAAGTCATAGTATAGTATGTCGTCCAAAATCATGAAAAAAAGTCATAGTATAGTATGTCGTCCGAAAACATGAAAAAACGTCATAGTATAGTATGTCGTCCAAATTAATGAAAAAACGTCATAGTATAGTATGTCGTCCGAAATCATGAAAAAAAAGTCATAGTATAGTATGTCGTCCAAAAACATGAAAAAACGTCATAGTATAGTATGTCGTCCGAAATCATGAAAAAAAGTCATAGTATAGTATGTCGTCTAAAATCATGGAAAAACGTCATAGTATAGTATGTCTTCTAAAATCATGAAAAATCGTCATAGTATAGTATGTCGTCCGAAATCATGAAAAAAAGTCATAGTATAGTATGTCGTCCAAATTAATGAAAAAACGTCATAGTATAGTATATCGTCCATATTAATGAAAAAATGTCATAGTATAGTATGTCGTCCAAATTAATGAAAAAATGTCATAGTATAGTATGTCGTCCAAATTAATGAAAAAATGTCATAGTATAGTATGTCGTCCGAAATCATGAAAAAAAGTCATAGTATAGTATGTCGTCCATATTAATGAAAAAACATCATAGTATAGTATGTCGTCCGAAATCATGAAAAAACATCATAGTATAGTATGTCGTCCGAAATCATGAAAAAACGTCATAGTATAGTATGTCGTCCGAAATCATGAAAAAACGTCATAGTATAGTATGTCATGAAGAAAAACCCAGAGTCACAGACAAGCGACGACAGATCTTTATATTGAGGCAAATAGATGTGCAGAAGTCGTAATACAATGTTAGAGGAGCTAGAGACAAAGCATGCAACACACAAAAACTTCAACAACAACGCAGAAAAAGCAAATGTATAGGAACCACAAAATGCAATACATAAAAAATATAAACTAAATATATAGTAGATAATAGTTGGGTGCAAAACGTGACAACTACCTCACAGTAAGGTTTAAAATAGAAAAATTAGGGAACAGTAAAGTGCAACATATAACAAAATGAGCAAGATGCAAATTCGTGCAACCAATTTGTACAATGACACAAACAGGTATGAATGATGAATTAAGTTTGGTTGCTTATGAATGTTTGTACATTGTCTGGTGTGAGGTAGTTAGTGTGAGAGTCCAGAGTGCAGGTTAATACAGAATGTTCATGATCATGTCCATGATAGTTCCTTAATGTCACATTATTGCACATTATGTTCCCTGAATGAGGAGTCCTAATCACAAGACTCAGATAAGACACAGGGTGTGTATGTGTGTGTGTATGTGCGTGCGTGCGTGTGTGTGTGTGTGTGTGTGTGATTGTGTGTGTGTGTGTGTGAGGGAGAGAGAGGGAGGCTGGATGGCTGGAGACTTCCTGTGCTGCTCCATGGTGCCCTACAGGAACTCCTGTTACTGAACGTGCTCCTCAATGAGCAGCACTTGGCAGAGAGGGTGAGAATCATTGTCCATGATGCTCTGCAGCTTGCATCCCATCCTCCTCTCTGACACCACCTCTTAAGAATCAAGCTCCAGCCCCAGGACAGGATCAGCCTTCCTGATGATACTGTTGACTCTGTTCACGTCTGCTGCCCCAGCACATGACAGCAAAGAAGATGGCACTGGTTACCACAGACTGGTAGAACATCCTCACCATGGTGTTGCGAACATTGAATGAGCGGGGCCTTCGCAGGAAGTAGAGTCAGCACTGGCTCCTCTTGTACACAGCCTTGGTGTTTCTAGTCCAGATTATTGTCCAGATGTTTTCCCAGGTACTTGTAGCTCTGAACAGTGTCCATGTCCACCCCACGGACAGAGCAAGGTGTAGGTGACTCCATCATTTTGCTCCAGCCCCAGGACAGAGTCAGCCTATCATAGTAAAAAGAAAAAATAATACTTTAATAATAATAATAATAATAATAATAATAATAATAATAATAATAACAATAATAATAATATATGTAATTGTAAAAAGTCATTCTATATTATGTCATAAAATGTAAAAAAAAATCATGGTGTAGTATCCCATTAACTTTTGTCAAAATCACAGTATTTCATTAAAAAGTCATTTAAAATTCATAGTATAGAATAGTTTAGTCAATGTTATATGTAATAAAAACTTTTGAAAACTTCATAGTATAGCATGTCATAAAAAAGTAACTTAAAAAGTCGTGGTACAGTCGTAGTATTGTATGCCATAAAATGTTGTATAGGTTGTCATAAATATTTAACAAAAAAAAAAAAAAAAAACCTAGTATGTTATATCTAGAAAATGTGAATAAATTTATAGTATAGTATGCCATAAAAGTGTTTTTTAATAAAAGTTATAGAGCAGTAAGTATGTCCTATAAAAAAAGTCATAGTATAGTATGTCAATTTCTTTTAAAAACTCATAGTATAGCATGTCATAATTTTCTAAAAAGACATCATGGTATAGTGTGTCATAATTTTATAAACATTGAACAATTGGTTTTACACAACAGTGTTCAGGTATTCAAATAAACAGTTTTATAATTTATTACTCACTTGTAAAAATAAACCCATTGTCCCAACATGAGGACATCTTTTTTCCCCAAAAATCTACTTCCTGTTCAAAGACAATGCTTAGTTTTTTTATACTTACCAGTTCCTACATTCCCAAATTTTAATACCAAAGACAAGCTGGAGTTTCAGGAGGTTAAGTGGAAAATCTCAAACAATAGATTTTTAACTTGTAATTGAGGTTTGATGCTTTGATTTGGTGCTCCATAGAGAACATTAAAATTGTTATAACTTCTGTTTTATGGTGGATTTCTCCTTTATTCTGCAGTTATCTTAACCTGGTGTTTACCTTTTCCCTCACACAGAGTTCAGTACATTGATTTCTCTATGTTCTTAATCTGTAGCACACTGA
Source organism: Cephalopholis sonnerati (assembly GCA_019142605.1). Taxonomy (NCBI): domain Eukaryota; kingdom Metazoa; phylum Chordata; class Actinopteri; order Perciformes; family Serranidae; genus Cephalopholis; species Cephalopholis sonnerati. Next base: position 10,537,694 of record JAGQAX010000010.1, read on the forward strand.
GTATAACACAAGTCTATTTATAGAACATTCCTCCGCTGGCTCAGGTTGTAAAATATGTTCCCTTGGTTGCACTATACGAATTCAAAGTGCACTGTGACTTATCAGATCGTGAAACTCTGCTCTATTTCAGAAACACATTGATAGAGTTGCACCTGAACTTTAACCCACAATGCAGCGCAGCAAGCAGACACTGACGTCTGTATGCAAACCTAAACCTTTCTTTGGACTTCACTGGAAGCCCTCCACTGCTGCGATCTTAAAATAATCTTTTCCCTGTGATCACAACAATGCCACACTACATCAGTCAGCGTCACACCCTGCAGTCACACGCCACGCAACCTTTCACACAGTGCCAACTGAAACCACAGCGACACAGAGGCTCTGACTGTGGCAGGGGAACTCTTTAATTCAAGTACCTGTCATTAGCTGTTAGCTGAACTACTGTGTATCGTGTCGTCTTTGCCACTAGACGTAATTAGTAATGCTTGAGTTACATCAAGGCATGCATGGTGACCTCATTCAGCACACCTAATAAACTTAATTACCTTTGATATGCTGTAACTATGGCAGGGAAACAAACTGTTTACTGTTAAGTGCATTGAGTTTGCATTTGAAGAGGACCTGTTATGCTCATTTTCAGGTTCATACTTTATACCAGAACATGTTTACATGCCGTAATGGTCAAAATACACTTCATTTTCCTCATGCAGTCAGTGCTGAAACACCTGTATTCACCATCCATCTGAAACCAAGCGTCAACCTCCAAGGCTGATAAATGAAGCTAATGCTGATGTACCAAAAACTGCAGTTCAGCAAATGGCCACTTGAGGCTGGCTCCAAAATAGAGCGAATACGCACAAACCCTCATGTTAAAATGCCCAACTTTACAGCAAAAATAAACATGTTTACAGCCTGGTACAAAAAACAGATTTGGTTTCTATAGCTAATGTTAACATTCAACTGTACAGGGACTATTTTTTTACATAACTCATCTATTTACATTTTATTAAGGCTTAAAGTAACAGGCTATCTGCAAGGCGTCACCACAATCTGTAAGTCAGCTCCACCCTCTCGTCCTTATATGGTCACAACTGGCTCCAAAAAGTCAAGATGGCGACAGCTGAAATGCTGCACATGGGAGAGGTTTTCCTTTCCTGCCCTTTCTGACAGAAATCTATTCATTCTGACTTACTTTATTCCTAACCTTAACCAAGAGATCCCTTTCTGGCAAAAAGCCCTCAAGAGAAATTTCTCCCAACTGCTGAAATGCTGAAATCGATGCTTCAAAATGTGAGTCCACAAACCAGCAGGTGGCGTTATGGTGGCCACGTCCACTATTTTATACAGTCTGTGTCTGAACCGCTCCTGTCTCTTTAAGCTCCACCTCCCCAAAAAAGTCCAGTCTTCTCTGTTTTGATAGTGTTTCCGGGTCTTCTGCATCTCGGTGTCTCACACCATCATCGCATAAACACAATGGGACTTGTCCCAGCAGGAATATGATCTGAAATCAGGGAGATACTAACAACAACATCAACCAACACATACATGTTTCTCTCACATTAGCATGTAGCTACATGTAGCAGTGTACTTGCAGGAGGGGAATGACTGTTATAGAGAATAGTGCCACTTTTTACTGTGAAAAGAAAACACCAGTAGGAGCTACTAAACAAAACCGGACTTGTTCCAGCAGGAATCTGATCTGAAATCAGGGTGAAATTAACAATCTTGGGAAGAAAGTTTACATGTGTCTCTGGCATTAGCATGAAGCTACATGAAGCACTTAGAGTAGTGTGCCTCCAGCAGATGACCATGTAAAGACGTCAAGCTGAAGTAGAAAAGCATTCAGAGTGGAAGGACACCTGAGTTTTTTTGCTCAAGGACATAACTTCTACGTTCTTTTACCTCATTTTTTCAAACTTTGGCCCAGTGGTGGCCTCAGCATTTCTGGTGCCCTAGGCCAGCCTCCCCTCAGCCCCCCTCACTCAAACAGCTCATGAGAATGTTATAATTTACCTTTGCCCAGTACTCATTTTTACTGAATAGAGCTTGAATGCTTCACAATGTAAACCAGTGCAACCTCCATGAGCTGTTGCGGTCACCTAATGCTCTGAGATAACGATACCTAGCTCTCCTCCTGCCGATTTCAACACGGGTTTGTTCTTTCTCTTAGCGGCACGGTGGCGCAGTGGTTAGCATTGTCACCTCACAGCAAGAGGGTTCCTGCATTGTGGTGGGGGAGCCTTTTTTTTTGCAGAGTTTGCATGTTCTTCCTGTGTCAGCGTGAGGTTTCTCTGGGTACTCCAGCTTCCTCCCACAGTCCAAAGACATGCAGGTTAATTGGTGACTCTAAGTTGTCACTGCTTTGGCCACATTCAGTATGAACATCTAACTTTGTAACACTGGCCTTTATATCAGACACAAATTACGAAAAAGTCCCCTTTAAGTTGACTTGTTATTATAAATGACTGTAATGAGGGCTTCTGGGTATTGTAGTGAGCAGAGACAACTCCTCTCAAGTGTCACTGAGTCTTTGGGTGCAATTCAAACCTTAGTTTCTTTTATATCCTGTTCAGTGTTCTGAGTTCATGTAACCTGCATGTCATGTTTATGATATGCACCAATACACCAGAGTAAATTCCTCCAATGTGATAACATATTTGGCAATAAACCAGATTTTTATTCTGATGTCTTTGAAGGAAACTAAAGCTGGCCTAAAGAAAATGAAAACAGTCAAACAAACAACATTAAATGGCAGCAGGATGGATTTAATTCAGCACTATTAAATACTGCCACATGACCTCTCTCACATGAAGAGCTGAACTGGGTTGTGCAACTCAAGGACAGCCTCTGCCCTCCCCCTTCTCGTGATCATGACTCGGCACTTTCAGAGGGGATTGCCTGCCTTACATCAGCCTGGTGACATCACTGACATTCAACTCCAGAGAGATCACCTGTGTATGTCTGTGTGTGTTGGATACGGTTGGAAAAGGTGTGGGGGGGTGTGGGGGGGGTGGAGCGGTTCAGACTGGCTTGCACAACCGATTGCGTGCCAGGGCCTTCTTTACAAAATTTTCCAAGTAGCTCCAGTCATGTGCTTTGCAGTAAGCTACGGCTCATACTCTGGTCCCGTGGGCAGAGGCAGCTGCTGACAGAAATAGCATGAAAACACTTGATGTTACCTCGTTGTCTCAATAACAGACACGCAGCTCTATTTAATGTAATGCAACATGTGAATGAGGTCATGTGTGTCCATGCTGCATCTTTAACTGCGCTGCAGATGTCACATGCTCTTTTTTTAGGAAGTCAGCTGGTGAAAATGCAAACTGTCCAACAAATCACTGAGAATCGGTGAAAAGGGAACCTGTGTGGATGAATGAACATGGTCCTGCTGACCGAGGCAGAAGCCTGTGCAGAGAGAGCGCTGAGGATTATTGTTCTCTTCAGCTCAGAGATGGCACCGAGGCCACAGAGGCCAGCATGACCCCTGTGATCCACACGTGACTCCTCTTTACAACTGCTACAGGTCAGAACTCAGCTCGGCTTTGCTAAAATTTCCAGAAATGGAAAAAAAAAAAAAAGGAAAACACATGCAGTTCTGGCTTCCAAAAAAAATACTTTTTATTGACAGCAATACATATCAGATTTTTGCAAATAGTTTAGGTAAAAAAATGAAACATAAATACACTTAAATATCATTAGAAATAACTTAAATTGTAACAAAAGAATTATTTTACTGTGGCAAAAAACCAGCTGGCATAGAAACACTAAACACACAGAATGTCTTCACTGGATGTGTAGCCCTTCCCTTTTTAAATTAGGACAATAGCAACGTCAACATTAACAATTTTAATCAAATAAGTGAAATTGCAAAAGGTCCAGTGTTTCAACAAGTGCTTTGTTTCTGCAGAGAGAGGCCGAGGCCTTGGTCCACTCAACAGCTCCATATTCTGGTTTCTCCCCACTTCTCGGACACGTCACAGAGGCCTCACCAAACATACATGATATCATCCTTCTGCACAGTGTCCGGCTTCACATTAAAAAGCACACATGCTTTTGTACATTTCCACCTCATGACGACACAAGTGCCTCGCCGTCTTATCTCGGTTGCCAAGGCTGACAGACGCAACTCCAAACAGTCCTGTCCAAAGTGGAAATTCATCCCCCGGCTCTTTTTTTTTTCTTCTTCTTCTTTTAAATACATCCCATGTAGACAGCCGGGTCTTTTTTTTTCCTCCGAATTTTTCTTCCCTCATCAGCAGTGCTTTGGAATTTGATCTCTGGGTGGTTATGTGTCCATCAGGGTTCACACCACTCCTACTGTGCAGATACAAGTCCTTCACAAGGTCTTTGCGGGTAAAAGTTCATCGTTCGGGCAGGTTGATGATGGGCACCCACTGGTCCATACAGCGGCTCTCTCTGCAGAACCGGTTCACTTTGCTCAAGGCAGGGTCTTTCCATGATGTGGAATGTGGGCTCTGAAAAAACAAGTGAAAAGAAAACAAATTATATAAATGCAAATGAATCCAAGTTAAAAATAGCCTCTCTGTGTGTGTGTGTGGGCAAATACTAGGTATTCCCCTCTGCTGAAATTCCTAGGAAGTCACACGAGGGAGGAGCTACATACTTGTTTACCAAATGCACAAGAACAAGTACCGGCAAGTTCTTCCCGGAGTAAAAGTTTCAGTCATGTGCTCATGACTAAACACAGTGTAATAAATCAAATCATTATGAGATTTACGATAAAGCACGTGGCGTCATGACAAAAGATACTTACAGTAACCAGGACGCAGTGCAGGTCCATAGGTTCACCCCCACTCTGTTTGCCTCCGCCGCCCAGTATCTCTGCCAGGCGCCGGGTGTTGTTGACTCTCAGGATGTTGATGTCATTCTCACAGCAGAAAGCTTGAATGAGGGTGAAGTGGATCTGCAGGGCCACATCTTTGACGTCCTCGTCGTCGGTGGCGAGGATGCACAAGACCACATTGTCAGGGTCCCTGGAGAGAAAAGAAAACATGCGTTTAGTGTCTGTGTAAATAAAGCCTGTTGGACACAGGTGGAGCAGCGTGCAGGGTCTCTACCAACTGTCAGTGTGACTTTAATAACCGTGTACTTACACGTTGAGCGACTTGGCAGCCTCGTAGACTCCCACTGTGATGCAGCCTTGTGGCAAGGCAGATGTGAGGACTTCTTCCAAAGCTTTCGCCACGGAATCCATTCTGCAACACAAATAAATTCACGTTAACGTCTCACATCAGCTGCACCACCGTTCTCCCTTTTTCATGCTAACGTTAGCCGGGCTAGCTAACTAGCTAACCACCCGGCGTCGTCTCGAGCGCAGCTGACAGATGTGGACAGGTTAGTGTCGCCTCGTAAAAACCGAAATGTTACCAAGTTTACGCTTGAAGTTATTTTTGTCAGCTACGGGAGAGTTAACGGACATATTTAAGACTGTCGTGTCGAGTATCTTATTACTTTTCGCTCAACGGTAGCAGCGCAGTTTGTTAGCTAGTTATCTAAAAGTGTCTCGCGACTTAACAGCAGTTAGCTAACCGGTCAGCTGCTGTATATCAACATGTCGCTGCTTTGACACAACGTTAAAACAAATACAGCTTTTAAATTATCTTTATCGTGCATTAATACCGTTAATGCATGTAAAACTGCTGCACACAATCAAATGACAGCGATAATAAGCGAAGCAGGTCGACACCGGTGAGTATATGCATCAATGCAGAACAACTGGAATCAGCCATAATCCGCATTATTTACCTTTCTTGAGAATAATCCCCACTTAGTTCCTCAAATGTCATGTTGTACATAAAATCCAAATCCGCTTCAGAGCAAAGAGAGCAGTAGTACAGGCGAGTTATCCTCGTATCTTCTCGACACGCACTTTATCTGTGGTCCTCTGTGCTGCAACTGAGAGATAAATCTGGCAACTTCACATTAAGACAGTCCGGGACAATGAGAGGCAGGAGGACATTTGCATAGCTGCGATCATTGGTGCCATGCTAATGACCCGGGTGTGCTCTCATGTGGGATTGGACAGAGACACAGCAGCGAGGCGTGTCTGTCTCCAGCCGGGTTACTACCGTAACTGCAGCTGGCTGCTGGCCTCTAACATTTGATCTGAAATATAAATCTAACGTGTGCTCAGACTGCAGCACACGTTTAATAACTATTATAACCACTGAAGCACATCTGTGACATCAGATCCACTTGTGAGCATCTAACATGCCCAAACTCTGCACACACACACACACACACACACACACACACACACACACACACACACACACACACACACGACTAACTTCACTACAACAATGATGTCTGATGATGTAAACTCAGCCTGAACACAAACATGAATCTACTTCTTAAATAAATCCCTCAAACTGAATTATTTCTGTCTACACGGAGCATTAAACGCATTAATGAATGAATGAGTGTTGCAGGACTCACCCTCGCTGCCGGACGGGACGGGACAGGTCTCAGGACGACTGCATGGCAACGGGACGCTTCCGAGGCAAGCTGCGCTCTGATTGGTCCGCTGCGGAGCGTGCGAAAAGACACCGAAACCGCGCGCGAGATCCAAAGGACTGGCGCGAAGAAGGCAGGAATATGGAGCCAACATCAAACCACAGTAACACAGGGGCGTAATTACAGAGAGTGCAGACAAGGCTGCTGCAGTGGGGCCCCTGAGGTGAGGGGGCCACAGAGAGAGTGGAGCCTCTGATAATGTGTTGGACAGAAAACAGACCACTGCAAGTGATTCAGGTTGACACCAACAAGTCCACCAGAGCATATCTTTACATATTTACAGGCTGTAGTGCCATTTTTGGGGTAGTTTAATATGCTATTCATCAATACAACCCTCATATCCCAAATTTTAAATATTATTATGGAGCTATGTCCATACTCATGAAATAAATTGCTAAAAAAGTGCAATAAACTACATAAAAAAAGAATATCTTTTTTTAAAAACATATTTTTCTAAATACATGCAAGAAAGTCAGTTCATGCTCACAACGTGATGACGCTTATTCCAACGTAGGAAGTGCACTTTTTACTGGATTTCTATAAACCCATTAGAGCAAGGAAACAGTACTCTGGGGTACGATGAATGCATGATATGTTAGTGTAAATCCCCCGGATTTATATGCAACAAGAATTATTGCTCTATCTTATTTGTTAGAAGGTACTCTATTTCACTGACTATGAGAATGTCCAAAGATTCAGAATTTATGGAAAGATGTTATAAAGCAGTGGCAGCTGCTGGTCTTTCAAACATGGGAAGCTCACTTTAAGTTTACATCATAAAATCTGTCATATTGTAGCGAGGCAGTAACTTATAAAAGGGACATTTAATCGAAGCCGTTTTTCAACCACAGCAAAACACACCTCATAGATTTTCAGATGGGTTTAAACACCTGAACGGCACTCTGTCAGAAGACTCCACTGGCAAATATCTGCATGGGACTGAGCTCGAAATGTGACGATGCTGGTGTGTATCTCAAAAGTACTGTCAGTCACAAAGGGGTTCAGCCTTTTAGACAGTTCCTCCAATCATCATGCATACACTGAGCGTCCTCTCCCGCCTACCGCTCCATTAGGTCCCACTAAAGCGATGATTTTGTCGCATTTAACCAATGACCGTCTCACTTGCATGAAAAAAACCTGCTCAGCGTTGTCTCATAGGAATGCTCGGAGGCTCCGTGTCCACCGAGCTGACACGAGAATGTATGACAGGGAGGTCGCGTTTGAAAACTGGTGATAAACAGCTGACGTTTGAACATCATAGTCATGATGTTAAACGCATCCTAGCGCACATTTAATGCAATGTAAATTCTTATTTTAATGTAAATTCAATAGTGCATATTTGACCATTTCTTCTATGAAATTCTAGGGGAAGTTCAGCCTCCCTTGTTGTCTCAGAGCAATCACCCCCGTTGTTTAATACCAAGGTTCTGTTAAATGCCAAACTAAACTTCTGACTTTGGACCTCTCCAATCCAAGAGAGCTATTGTATTATATTGGAAGGATAGGGCCTCTCCCAGACCACCCCCTACAACCTCTCCCTACCCATGTTCACTCTGTTTCCCCGTTCATGTGGAGAGTCTGCCACATTAGCCCCTTTTCCACCGCACAAACTTGTATCATTTACCCGGGATTTTGACTTTCCACTGAAATTACGCGGTGAAAAAACTTTCCCTCAACCCCAAACTTTCCCTGAAAAAAGTACCTAGTAGGGGGGTAGGACTTTTTTAGACTCCCCAGAATTCTTGAGGGGTGGGGCTGTGTGCTGAAGAACGCTGATTGGTGGAACACACACTTGCAGCGTTCCGCACTTCCGTGCCAGTGTGGGTGCAAACTTTATTTCATTTCTACAAGCTTCACTTGGTTTGTGTTTTGATCATTTGGAAAATGGAGCAAAAGAAGAGAAGCTATGAGAAGTGGACGGACGATGAGGTCCAGGCTCTTTTGAGCGTATTTGCCAGTTAAGAAATTCAGTGAGTCTTCAAACTGGCGACTCGAAACGAGCGAGTCTATGGAAGAATAGCCGACAAGCTGGCGGAGCTAAATATAGGGCACACGCCGAAACACATTTGTGAAAAGTTGAAGGAACTTCAGCAAAATTATAAGAAGCTTTGGGCGTTCGCAACTGTCTTTGCTAATAACACCCGTCATCTGTTCTGTGCAGATCACATGGTTTTATATGTGATGTAGTAAAACACGAGGTACAACAGAAGAACTTGAGCGTCCTCCATCCTGGAGTATTGTGTCGCACAAATGATGATGCAGGCTTGTTGGTCGTCATTTATGGCGTCATCGTGCTTGTTTGGCCTCCAGCTTCTTCTTACTGACACGTACTAGACTGGACGTGTAGTGCAGTTTCTTTTACCACTCTCCCATACGTCATCAGCCTGATTTCAATAATTCTCCGGAACTTTGAGGTGCAGTGGAAACGCAAACCACACAGAATTTTACCAGGAATTCTTTTACCCAGGTAAATTAATACCTGGAAACAAAAGTTCCTGGGAATGTTGGTGGAAAAGGAGCTGAGTGCCGTCCCAAACCAACTAGTGAAGAGTTGAAGTGAATTATGAAACCCTCCAACGGTGAGTCTGCATCAATGGCGTCTTACTCACCACGTGTGACGCCGTATTGTGTTCGTCATGGAAGATGCTCTGTACAAATAAAATTCTGCGAATACCCTGACACATGTAAACTGCTCAAACTATGACAGACATTTATATGCCTACTGTTGCACAGACATGAACATCTTAAAGGTTACATTGTAAATGTATCCCTCTCTAGTCTCAAGACCTGTTACAAAAACCGAGCTGCTTATAAACATCAGAGTGAAAAGCCAAAAGGTGTTTACAAAAAATGCTATTGTATATCAATTTATTTATTTAGATGGTAAAAACACATATAAATATATATAAATGCTACAAATACATATGAAGAACATTAAATCTGAGAATGTGTTATTTTTCTCTATTATGATTAACATGAAATTGGATTAAGTTCATTTTTCTCCATGGTTACGAAAAATTAATAACAGTTTGTCAGAGGGGAATTCATCTCTATACGTTGATGAAGGATGCTTAATTCACACCATGACGGAGTGGGAGTGGGAAGGGTCCAGTTTTGGAAAGGCCCATAGACTGTATATAAAAGTGGACGACATGACAGCTCCCCACAAGTGAAGCTGAAACATCTTGATCACCCCCTGGTGGCTGGCTGCAGTACTACATGTTAGTGGATGGGACATGGGCCAAACTAAAAACTCAAAGTACACATAAAATAAACGAGGCAGTTTTTATCACGCTGCTGTATATATTTAAGTGTTCCCTTTAATTAGTTATTTAAAGCGGGAACTTTACAACATGATTTACAACTGTGTGTGCCAATCGTTGGGCTCGCATTCAGTGGCACAGCTCGCAGTTGGTTGGACAGGTGTATGGGCAGGAAACTACTTCGCAGGCTCTGGCTCCAAATCACCCGAGCAAGATGGCAGCGCACATATCCAGGATATTTTGGCTTCACTTCTGCACAGAGGGGCTGAGTGGAGACGCGTCATCCATCTTTATATACTGTCTATTGAGAATGTGGATAAAAGAGCTCTCAGACGACGTGTAATGTACGTAATATCAGTTCACTGTTGTATTGTCTTTTATGTTTTGTCAGAACATAAGAAAATAACAATAAACATATGGGGGGAAGAAAAAATGCCATTTGCTATGTATGTCATTGAAAACGCAAAACCATCTCCATCAAGATCAAGATCTTTTTTTGTGATTATAGTCTTTGCAATCTATCACAAAATAGGTTATAAAACATATGCTTATTCTGCATAAACTGTAAAAAAATATTACACTAAATGAATAGTTTCTTATTTCTTTGGTATTTTTGTCATTTCCTCAGATTTTTGGGTAATATGTGAGTTAATGTTATCCAATGTAAAGTCTCTATTTGATCATGTGACAAGACGATAAGATCATAGTTAGTTAGTCTAGGTGCCTAACTGGCATGCACCAGGCTTGTCATAAAAGAGTGAACTAGGGCTTGTAACTATGTCACGCCACTGGTGACACACTTGAAATATTCCTGCTTGGCACTGTATAAAACTTGGCCAGTATCATTCCTGGCTACGACCTTTACCGCTAAACACCATTTCCCCCACAATATTTATAAACTGTTGTTTTAATGTAAATACTAAATCACTTCTGGTTATGCTGGTGGTCACCTGAGACATGGGGACAAGATGCAATAAAACTTGAAATACAACAATTTCATATGAGAGCATGAAATCAGGGGAAGGGTCACGTGTCTTGTGACTGGAGACGGCAGCTTAAAATAAACACTTGTTTGTCTTGTCTGTATGGAGACAGCTGGTTTTTGACATGAACATGATGACAGAGCTGTTGCACAATTCAAATTGTAATCAGTTTTATGTGATTTTGAATGATGGCATCGCAGATTTATGACGTAGTTTGAACTCTGTATCTAACCATTACTCTTGTTGCAGCTCATCCTCTCCATGTGATGTAAGTGAAAACTCCACTTAAGGTGGCTAAGATAAGATAAAATAAGATAGGATAAGATAGAACTTTATTTTTCCCTTGGGATATTGCTGTGCAGCAGTTACAATACAAATTAGGAAGTGTGCAGATACAAAGAATGCAATACACAAAAAGACAGAGTTACCTTAAGAGTAGGTGCAAAATATAAAACTAGATTAAAGTAAGGTAAAAATTAGGTGCCATCCAATACATAAAATAGATACAGTGCCAAAAACAGGAACAGGATTTCTTTCTTTCAACATCACAGCTCAATGTTTGACTTTATTTTTATTTCCTGGTCACTGTGAGCATCACTTTCCATCTTTATAAGCAAACTGGGAAGTTACATTTGAACAATGTGGACGAAGTTAGGACTGCAACTAACGATTGTTTTTTTTATCAATTAAAATATTCGCTTGATTGGTCGATTAATAATTTGGTTTGTGTATCAGAAAAAAAAGAAAAAATCCTGTCACAATTTCCTAAGGCCCCAGACAATGTCTTGCTTTGTCTGACCAAACAGTGTGAAGGTAAAAGATATTTTAGATTAAAACAATATAAAACACAAAAAATCCCTTCGAAACATATACATGTTTGGCTTTATGTTTGCTTGCACTGATTAAATGATTAATTGTTAAAATAGTAGCAGATTAAATAGTTCATTGATTGATTTTCTTGACTGGATGGATTCAGAGAAGCCAATTCATAAACTCTCATACAAAGAAATGAGTCAGGGAAGTGAAAGGAGGCCATGCTGTAGATGTTATGTGATGTAATGCTGCCCCCTAGTAGCTGCAGTCAAAACTCACAGAGAAAAGGCCTGCCTGCACATAATGACTCAAACAAAGCTCACCAGCAGGCTAGAGGTTGTAAATTATTTTAATAACTTAGGTACAATTCTGATGTGTTTGCGCTTTGCTTGAGTATTTCCATTTGGTGCTATTTTATTTTTTTCCACTATATTTATCTGACAGCCATAGGTGTAGAGTTTGGGTGGACGCAGGGGGACATGTCTATCTCAGTATTTAAAACATGTACATTTGCCCCTGTCAATAAAAACATGGAAATAGCAGAGAATTTTTGCAGTATTTTGACGAACTGCAAGAACACAACTCATGGATGCAACAATGCCTCCAGGTAAAGCCAGTGGTGGAAGTATTCAACCTCTAAAGCAATGATTGCAATCTACCATAAAATGTAAAGACGAAGAAGAAGCAACACTGTAGGCTCCTCTTCCATAGAACCATCTTCCTGTTTCAATCAAAGTTATGATTTTTTCTCTGTGGTTGAGTAAATTATTGTCTTTTTTAACCTGATTTGATTTACCTCATGGTGGCAGTTAATGAAGCTGAATTAAACATTGTCCCATCTGTTCCAGGACCCTCCAGTAAGAGGCAGCAGTAGTACACCTCACTCACATGAACCTTCTCCACCGGTGTCTGCCTGCTGACTGCACCCTTTTAAGTCTTTGCTGGTTATTGACTGGATGACTGTTAATGTATTATGATGATCTCTTCTGTACACACGACATCTATTGCACGTCTGTCTGTCCTGGAAGAGGGATCCCTCCTCAGCTGCTCCTCCATTTTTTCCCCTGTTAAAGGTTTTTTTGGGGAGTTTTTCCTTATCCGCTGTGAGGGTCCAAAGGACAGAGGGCATGCTGTCGTACACTGTAAAGCCCTCTGAGGCAAATTGTGATTTGTGATGTTGAGCTTTATAAATAATAGAGTCTTACATTAAAAACGTTACATTTAAAGCTCTGAGGGGTGAACAGGGAGAACTTCTCTGACACTTTTTCTGGGAAACAACAATAAACCACCAATTTATCTGGTTTCTTTGAGTTCGGTGACCCATTTATTTTCACACTTGCTCACCTCACATTGTTTGTCCATAATTCATCTAGGTAAGTTTCCACTTAACAGTTCCAGAGTCCATCACAGGTTAATGTCCAAGTTTCCATTCATCAGTTTTAGTTTCCACACTACAAACTATTCATGCTGCCACACTTCACGGTCAAAAAACTGTTTGGTTACCTTGTCACACACCTGTTGCTTGTCACCTGTACCTTACCTATATTACCTCCGTTACCTGTTCTAGTGTGCCACCCTGTGTACAAACAACAAAACTGCATCTATTTACATGAAGTCACTATTAGCTAAACAGCTGAATTAAAGTGAATTGAATTGAATTATTATTAAGTGCTACCTTTCCACATGTAAACCAACATTTGGTCTCTGATACAACAAGTTCACATTTTATTTATGTACATTTAATCAGAGCATTGGAGAGTTGGATACTACTTGCCACAACTTACCTTACAGTTGGTGTCGCTGTATGCAGCTGACTGAGTATCAAACAGGGGATTTCTGTCTTTTAAAGGTTACCATATGGAGACGGTGTAGCTCCATACTCTTACGCAGGAGTGCAAGAGTTTTTTTTTATGAAACAAATGAAGGAAAAAGCTTGTGGGCCTGGAAAAAAAGAAGGAAACACACAATAAATGTCAAGTAGAAACCAAATGAACAGAGGAACATGCAACATCTATTTGGAAAGTTGTAGCTGTATTTCTTGTCTATAGCGCTTGCCATAAAGTGCACTGATGTAGTGGAGGGTACACGCTTTTTCTTACTGTTTTCAGTATACTCACCTATTAGCCAAAAATCCATTGGAATATACGCCCCACTGCCACTTTATTAGGGACACCTGTTCAACTGCCTGTTAACGCAAATAGCCAATCAGCCAATCACATGGCAGCAGCTCAATGCACTTAGGCATGTAGACATGGTCAAGATGACCTGCTGAAGTTCAAACTCAGCATCAGAATGGAGAAGAGAGGTGGTTTAAGTGACTTTGAACGTGGCATGGTTGTTGGTGCCAGACAGACTGGTCTGTCAGAAACTGCTGATCTACTGGGGTTTTCACACACAACCATCTCTAGGGTTTACAGAGGATGGTCCAATAAGAGAAAATATCCAGTGAGCAGCAGTTCTCTGGGTGAAAATGCCTTGTTGATGCCAGAGGTCAGAGGGGAATGGCCAGACTGGTTCAAGATGATAGAAAGGCAACAGGAACTCAAATAACCACTGGTTCCAACCAAGGTGTGCAGAAGATCAAATCTGAACCAACAACACGTCCAACCTTGAAGCAGATGGGCTACAGCAGCAGAAGACCACACCAGGTGCCACTCCTGTCAGCTAACAACAGGAAACTGAGGCTACAATTCACACAGGCTCACCAAAACTGGACAATAGAAGATTGGAAAATCGTTGCCTGGTCTGATGAGTCTGGATTTCTGCTGCCACATTCAGACGGTAGGGTCAGAATTTGGCGTCATGGATCCATCCTGCCTTGTATCAACGGTTCAGGCTGCTGCTGCTGGTGTAATGGTGTGGGGGAGATTTTCTTAGTACCAACTGAGCATGGTTTAAACACCACAGCCTACCTGAGTATTGTTGCTGACCGTGTCCATCCCTTTATGACCACAGTGTTCCCATCTTCTGATGGCTACTTCCAGCAGGATAACGCACCATGTCACAAAGCTCAAATCATCTCAAACTGGTTACTTGAACATGACAATGAGTTCACTGTACTCCAGTGGCCTCCACAGTCACCAGATCTCAGTCCAATAGAGCACCTTTAGGATGTGGTGGAATGGGGGATTCTCATCATGGACAAATCTGCAGCTACTGTGTGATGCTATCATGTCAATATGGACTAAAATCTCTGAGGAATGTTTCCAGCACCTTGTTGAATCTTTGCCAGAATTAAGGCAGTTCTGAAGGCAAAAAGGGGTCCAACCTGGTACTAGCAAGGTGTACCTAATAGAGTGGCCAGTGAGTTTATAGGAGAGTAACCTCAGTAACCTACCCAATTCATCTTGTGGTACATCCACCTCATCAACAACCACTACACAACCCACAGAAAGCCCCAGAAATGAGTCAGCATTTTAGCACTCCTGGTTCCCTTGTCTTGAAGTCAATGGGTTTTTGCGTAGATGCCTGAAATAAGGTCTGTGGTTAACACAAGCTCAAGAGACTTTCAAGTTTTGTTCTATAACATAAAATACATCAGTAAATACCCCACTTGTGAATTTTGAAACTTTTATGCATCTTAAAAAAGGCGGTTGCTATATGAGACTACAGAACGTCATCAGGCCGAACATGGCTTTACAGGCTCGTTGTGGTGGTGATGCCAGGACATGCAACCTTGTTGTAGTTTGTTTATAGCCTAACATTAGCTTTTTACCTCAAGTAATTGCATTCAGACTTGAAAAATCATAAAAGTGGTGTTCATTTGTGAAGATTACCTTGCTGAACAAAACATGGAAGTACCATAAACCTTTGTTTGCCACAGAGCTTATTTTCTGCACTAATCTAAAATCCAATTGGAAAATTCCACTGGCTTTTTGACGAGGGAACCAGGGCAATACTAACTTCCATGTCAGCTTACAGAAAAACATCGTCCCTTGAGAACTCTCCTGTTATTACTCCTCACTGGTTCCGGCACACCCTTTGGCAACAGCTGATAGTCCTGTCCATGGTGCTGACTGGCTGACTGAGCCCCCCCCTCCCGGAGCCAGGCAACAAACACTACACACATGTCAAGAAAAATACAAATACACATCCACACAGAGAGCATATGTGAATGCACACTTACTGTACGTACCTACAGACATAAATGAATGAAATCACAAAACAAATGATCATGTACTGCATAGGGAGTGGAAAAAATAAGAACACTGGAGAGTGTAATAATTCATGGATTGAAGATATTTACTGACATATGCATTAAAATGCCACTAGTGCATTTCCATACACAAATTAAACCACAGTGATTCTCTTTAAATTCTTTTGATAGCATCATAAAAAATAGACCTTTAATTTAGTTGTTCTCCTTTATGTTTCTTGTCACGTGTTCCTGTTACAGTGTGTTGCATGTGTCCTCTTTGTGGATCAACGAGTTCACAAGTATTAAGATAAAAAGATACAGTAAGAAATATTTAATGTATCAGACAGATATTGATCAGGAAAGACAGATATCCTTCTGCAAGGACATTTCTGTTCTGTTTTTTTCATTAAACATATTTCCACTTTAGCCATTCATACATGTAATTCACACCAGATATTGGTATTAACTCAGTAAAACTACACTGTTTAAAATAATGGTGACATTTTGATCTATTAAAATGATGTGCAATAAAGTGGAATGACATGGGAAAAAAGTTGTGAACACACTAACTGAAATCTATTTAATACTTAGAGAGGCCTTTGTTTGCAATGCCAGCTTCAAGACACTTCCCGTATGAAGAAACTAATCTCTCTTTCGTGGTGTTCAGATGGGATTTTGGCCCATTGTTGAGCCCGGTCTCACTCTGAAGTCATTGAAAAATGGCGCTTGTGCGCAGTGACCTGCGGCGTCACAAACCAACAAAAAAAGGAGTCCTTTAACGGGGGGAAATGCCACGGTACAAGGACGAAAGTTAAGGTGGCGAAAGTCTTAGTTGGGCGGGCGGTAGGGGTGGTGGATGGGTCCAACAAACACCAACTTTCACTGGAGAGAGCGGTGTTAGCATCCCGTAATATTCTAAAGCCAAACCCTGTTCTTTTTTCCAAAACCTAACCACTTCCTTTTGTTGCCTAAATCTAACCATGTACACTATATTGCCAAAAGTATTCACTCACCCATCCAAATAATTGAAATCAGGTGTTCCAATCACCTCCATGGCCACAGGTGTATAAAATCAAGCACCAAGGCATGCAGATTGTTTCTACAAACATTTGTGAAAGAATGGGTCGCTCTCAGGAGCTCAGTCAATTCCAGTGTGGTACTGTGATTGGATGCCACCTGTGCAACAAGTCCATCGAGAAATTTCCTCGCTCCTAAATATTCCACAGTCAACTTTCAGTGGTATTACAACAAAGTGAAAGCCATTGGGAACGACAGTAACTCAGCCACGAAGTAGTAGGCCACGTAAAATGATGGAGCGGGGTCAGCGGATGCTGAGGCGCATAGTGTGCAGAGGTCGCCAACTTTCTGCAGAGTCAATCGCTACAGACTGCCAAACTTCATGTGGCCTTCAGATTAGTTCCAAAACAGTACAAAGAGAGCTTTATGGATTTATGGGTTTCCATGACCGAGCAGCTGCATCCAAGCCATACATCACCAAGTGCAATGCAAAGCGTAGGATGCAGGGGTGTAGAGCACACCACCACTGGACTCTAGAGCAGTGGAGATGTGATCGTGCTTCACCATCTGGCGATCTGGTGGACGAGTCTGAGTTTGGCGGTTGCCAGGAAAATGGTACTTGTCTGACTGCATTGTGCCAAGTGTAAAGTTTGGTGGAGGGGGGATTATGGTGTGGGGTTGTTTTTCAGGAGCTGGGCTTGGCCCCTTAGTGCCAGTGAAAGGAACTTGGACAGAGATTTTGGACAATTCCATGCTCCCAACTTTGTGGGAGCAGATTGGGAATGGCCCCTTCCTGTCCCAACATGACTGTGCACCAGTGCACAAAGCAAGGTCCATAAAGACATGGATGAGAGAGTTTGGTGTGGATGAACTTGACTGGCCTGCACAGAGTCCTGACCTCAACCCTATAGAACATCTTTGGGATGAATTAGAGTAGAGACTGAGAGCCAGGCCTTCTCGTCCAACATCAGTGTGTGACCTCACAAATACGCTTCTGGAGGAATGGTCAAAAATCCCATAAACACACTCCTAAACCTTGTGGAAAGCCTTCCCAGAAGATCTGAAGCTATTATAGCAGCAAAGGGTGGACCGACGTCATATTAAACCCTATGGATAAGGAATGGGATGCCACTTAAGTTCATATGCGAGTCAAGGCAGGTGAGCCACTACTTTTGGCAATATAGTGTAAGTTTGTTGTTGAAGAAAAATAACGTCAATTTGCTGTGTTGTACCGACGTAGTGCATTTATTTCGAAAGAGACTCTATGTAAACGTTAAATTTCCTGTGAAAACATTAGTTTATCTTGGAAGAAGACAATGCATGTATGCAGAACTTGAAACGGTGTCCCAGAACGTCAACAACCAATGCACCCAGGGTGCCTTGCATGTCGTACATGGACGTGGAAAGTCCATGACCAAAATGTCAATATGTGATGAGGAAGACTGTCTTTGTGGAAGAATGCAGAACATTCTTCCACAAAGACAGTCTTTAAATCTTGAATTTTTTGTGGTGCAGGGCGAGCAGGAGCCTGCCCTTGCTGGGGCCTGACGACAACAACTTCTATTTTGTCTGAGTTCAGCTGAAGACAATGTTTGATATCCAGCAATGCCACTGTGTTGTAAACAAAACAGTCATGATAATATTTCACGATAAAAAAGCCTTGTGTTAACAGATGAAGGGATTCTGTCTGCAGATACGTTGTCAGAGGGCTTTTATTTTGAAAGGAAACAGGAAAGGTTGTATTAAAAAGAAATATTTCTATTTTTTCATATCTCTGACAGATACAGATGTTGAAACTGTACTGAAAGGTGATAGCACTGTCGCCTCACAGCAAGAGGGTTCCTGGTTCGATCCCGGGTGCAGGAACCCTTCTGTGCAGAGTCTGCATGTTCTCCCCATGCCAGCATGGGTTTTCTCCGGGTACTCCGGCTTCCTCCCACAGTCCAAAGACATGCAGGTTGGTGACTCTAAATTGTCCGTAGGTGTGAATGTGGGTGTGAATGGTTGTCTGTCTCTATGTGTCAGCCCTCTATGTGTGTGCTGATAGAGTGCATAAAGACAATTTGAACATTTGGACAGTAATATAACAGGCACCCTGCAATCTGTAAACTAACAGTTTACAGAACTTGAAGCGGTCATTTTGACAGAACAAAATAAAAAATACCTAGATATTTTAAAATGTAACTCCAAGGAACTCTGTAGGTGGTGAAGAAAGGGCCACATTGTTTGGTCCCCTTCAGCAGAATTCTGGAAAAACTATTGGCCTGATTCTCATAGGTCTTGGGAAAGGGGATGTAGCATGGTACAAGGAGGAACCCATTAAATATTGGATCTGAATCACAGGTCAGATACACAAATCATTTTCTTCTTTGGTCAGCATTGCGAGATACAGCATTTGGCTTTGCAGAATAAATGCCATAGATCTTAAAATTCAGTTGATGGTAGTAAAGTTCAACAGTAACAAAAAAATTGCAGACAAGGGCCCCACTAATCCTCTGGGGTATCAGGGAAAACTGTAACTGTATCCTTACTCACATCCAAATGTGAATTGTCTGCAGTAAATGCAACCAGAGATATTAAGGAAAAATGTAATATTTCCAGTTTAGAAGCACTTCAGAAATGCACAGCTGAGATGACGAGGGCTCAGATAGCAACAGCTATATTTTAACATTATCCTAAGAGTTTTTGTTATATTTTAAGAGTTTTAGAAATATATCCAGACTTACATAAGTGGCCACAATAGCTGAAAAGACCATTGTAGCACATGTAGTAAACTAATAGCCTAGTATTGTATTAATAGCTGTCGCCCTCCATCTTCATAGAAACTGACAGTGTTTTGCACCCCAGAAGGCCTGTGGAGTGCTTCATCGAAGGAGAGTCTATGGCCTGAACTGCAGTTTGGGCTCCGATTGTGAATGCAGTAAAGCAGTGCTTGCTTGAATACAGCAAAGTGTCACAACATATGTGAATATAATAGAGTTACGTGATGCAACTTCCAGAATAAATGCAGGAGTTTTTTTTAACTCCTTTCTTTGTGCATTGATTATGTGTATAATGTATTGTAAGTACAGATTGGGAAGAGAGAAGAGTTGATTAAAGGCCTGATGTTTTTATTTAGGTTAAGTTACTTTATTAGGCTCGTTTGACAGCAGTGTTTAGAAAAAAAAAAACATTACAGATGTAAAAAATAATTTAGTTGTAGTTGAGTGATTGTAGTTAAATCATTTGTTTTTGATCTTGGTGGTGGGTGTCATAACATGGATTGAACCTTAAACACTAAAATAGTTTTGAATATGTAATTGCATGAATGTTCCTGTATGAACTGTGTGTTTGCCATTGACTCGTGTGTAATAAATAACTCCTAAGCCCTCCTCTACTGTCACTTTTTGATTTATCTAAGTGGAAAGTTTATACATTACCAAGTTACACTTTGAGACCTTCTCAACAGAGCTTATGTAACATGTCAAAACATGTAGTAATGAGCTGACAAAGATGAAGACTGGCTGCCAGTAAAAATGCAGTTTTCACTGCCGGAAGTCACTGTCCAAGCGCCGTAATTCGACATCTGATATTGCTTACTTTGTAGAAACTAAGACAAGAAAACACATTATTTAAACCTCTGAACCCAGACAATAAAACTCTTGTTGCAGACACAAGAAACTTGCCACAAAATTTTTTTTAACACACATTCCTACACCGGTGGCTGAGGCAACCATACAAGGTGCCACCTGCTGCTCAGTTAACCATTCACTGACACTGAAATACCAATGGCACAGCCATCGAACTGCCCATCTTTTGATTAGTAGACAACCTGCTCTACCTCCGGAGTCACATAAGACCCTGTTCACAAAGACAGAGAATTCCCTTTGAATCCCGAAAGTAATGCCTCCCCACTGATGAAACATATGACTTAAAGGGGAAACCCTGTCAACTTGTTACACTCCGTTTCCATCTTAAGTTTGAGGTTGTGTCCAATCTAACTTATTTCTGTTGTGGAAGGGGATTTGATTTTCAAGGCTCAATCATGAGAGACTAAAGTAATCAAACATCATCTGCACACATCCACACTGATGCGCAGCCATGCCAACATATATGTTTTGCCGGGGTTTTAAAAGTGGAGCAGACCAACGTAAAATAAATGACAAAATTTGGGCGATATCGAAAAGACATGCCAATTTAGTAGAGCCTTAATAGCAGTGTCTATTTTGTCTACAGTGCTCGCCATTGTTGTTATTTCTCCTTAGTGGTTCACTGCATTCGTCTCATTTGACTAACAACCCAGTGGTATTATTTTGCATGTTTTATTCTCTGAATTTCAAATCTGTGATCTGCTATGATCCACTGTCAGCTAAACAAATGTCATGAAAGCAACCCACTCAAAAAAGAAAGTAAGAACTGCCTGACCAGTGAATGACATTCATTGGTTAAATGCTCTCTGTAGGCGTTAACCAAACACTTGCATAAGATTCTCCCCCAGAACTTCCATCCAGTTAATGCAACAGGGCTCCAGAGGCACATGTGAGTATCGACCAGCCCTTGGGTACCTTGCTGCTGATTTCAGATCATTGTGAATTGTCAGTGATTTTGATCCATGTTAACCTGCTCTGCCTTAAAACTAATGAGTCAAGAAAGGTCCTGAGAAAAGTCAATGTCAGATTCATGATGTGTTCTTGAACTGCAGAATTGTTCGCAACTGTGATCTTATAATGATAAATCCCATTGTCCCCATAAGTTAAAAGTGCATGCCACTGGATCCTAATTAGTAGAGGTAAACGCTCCACAAATCCACATAAAAGGGCATAAGATTACAGAGCTGTGTGCACACACAGAAACTGAGGAAGAAGAAGAAGAAAAGATGAGCAAGTTAATGCCCAATCAAGTGTTTCAAGAGGGTAGAGAACTGGACTCCAACCATTAAAAAAGGAAAGAAAAAAACTCAATAGTTCTTAAGTGGCGTTAATTCTGCAGAACTCCAAACAAGCTGTCACAATTAGAAGAGTCTGTAGTGTATATAGAATAACACAAAAAGAAGATGCACAGGGATGCTAAAAATATGCTTTAATCAACTGCCCCAAGCCACAAACTGTAAACTTTATGTTTTATAGTAGTACAGTACAGTTGTCAGGACAGAGACGTGTTTGGTGTGTCTTTGGTGTGTACTGGAGAGTGACAGAGACAGGAAGAGAAAAGTTGGATTATTTCAAGCAACGTTTTTGTAAGTTATTGATAACGTACCCTGAGCTCTGCTTTGTCACCTTTAGTGTCGCCCACCCAAGCTCTAGCATGATTAATAACTAATTATTAGATGCCATGGTTCCCATTAACATGACTGATGTTAATTCAAGTGGTAGTGTAGTGTTTATTTTAAAGGACTACAATATTTTTTGTAAATTAATCAAAAATAATCATAAAAAATATTATAAATATAAAAATACTGTTGTGAATTAATCCTATATGATACAACTGTAGAATTTAAGAAATCACTGGTGCATGTCGTCATGAGTGGGTTTTCAGAAGAAATTTCTTCTTAAGATCTGTTTTTGAGATCTGATTGACACCCATTGAATTTAGGCAATGCCATCTTTATATGGTGGCAACACAGCCTGTTCGGGAACTCTATCTGTGTACAAGTACATGCAAGTTTTACTAACAGAGTAATGATAAAGCCGGGCAAAGCCAGTGCTCTCTATAGTCAATATATAAACCATAAATTAGTGGAAATGTTCAGTGCTGAGTTAAACATAAATCTCCTTGGTTATACATGACTAAACAGACCTTTTTCCTATACTTGGAATACAACTCTGCGCAGGCCTAACCAGACTTATCCTTTAAAGAGCCCCTCTCAGACAATTATTCTTTTATCTATCTTCAAATGTGCTGAACATACTGACAGTCTCTCAGTCAAATCAATCATACTTTTTAGCAAATTTTGATGGGTGCTTTTGCTGAGGTTTAAAGAGGAACCAGTGGTGGAAAAAGTACCCAGACCTATTGCTTCAGTAACTGGCCTTTCAGGTTTGGCTGGCCCAGGGGTCTCCTGAAGTGGCAAACTGGCATCGATTAGCCAGAGGGGCTGAAGCTACCAGGTCCCAGGTCTGGGGGGAGCTCAGGGACTTGGTTGGCCTCAAAGAAGCTCTGACAAACCATCAGACAACTCAGGAAGGGAGAGCAGGGATTGACTCAGGCTGCATTCATTCAGAGAGGATACCTGGTGACTCAGACTGGGGATATTGTTGGGCTGAAAAGAGCACTTTGAGGAACTCCTGAACCTGACCAACATGTCCTCTGTGGAGAAGGAGGTAGAGTTTGAAGACTCAGGGGATGTCTCACCCATATCCCTGGGAGAAGTTGCTGAGGTGGTCAAAAAACTCTATAGTGGCAAGGCCCCATGTGTGGATAAAATTTGTCATGAGGTGCTGAAGGCTCTGGACATTGTTGGGCTGTCTCAGCTAAAAAAGCCTTTTCAGTGTTGCGTGGAGATCAGGGACAGTGCCTGTGGAGCGGCAGACCTTTATCAAGGTCTCACACTGCTCAACCTCCCCAGGGAAGTTTATTCCAAGGTGATACAAAGGAGGCTCCTACCAATTGTCGAATGTCAGATTCAGAAGGAGCAATGCAGATTATGTGCTGGAGATGGAGCAGCGGACCAGCTTTTTACCCTTGCAGGGCTACTGGAGGAATAATGGGAGTTTGCCTTTTCAGTCAATACATGTCTTTTGTGGACTTGGACAGGTTTACAACTGTGGTCACAGGGAGACCTGTTGGGGTCACAGTGGGAATGTGGGCTACCCGTGATATTGGTACAAGCCATCCAGTTTGGGTATAACCAAAGTGAGAGCTGCATCCATATACTTGGCACAAAGTCAGTCACGGTTTTTAGTGGGTGTTGGCCTCCACCAGGGTGGTCGCTTGTCACCAATTCAGTTTGTAATATTCGTCACCTTAGAATTGCTTCTCTGCTCTTTGCAGATGATGTGGTAGTATCTTGGAGTCTTGTTCATGAGTGTGGGTAAAATGAAGAGTAAGATGGACAGGTGTGGACAGGTAGATTGGTGTGGCATCAGCAGTGATGCAGGTGTTTCACTGGACTGTGCTGGTAAAGAGGGAGCTAGGCAAAGAAAGGCAAAGCTCTGGATTTATTAGTCCATATACGTTCCAACCCTTACCTACAGTCATTAACTTTGGGTAGTGACCATAAGAATGTCATTGCAGATACAAGTGGCCGAAATGAGTTTCCTCTGTAGGTTGGGTGGGTTCAGCCTTAGGGACAGAGTGAGCAGCTCACACGTCTGGAGGGAGCTCAGAGTAGAGCCACTGCTTCTTGCACCAGAAGAGGCCAGTTGAAGTGGTTTAGGCATCTGATCAAGATGCCTCCTTGGCGCCTCCCGGTAAAAGTTTGCCCAACACGTCCAACTGGTAGGAGACCCTGGGATTGAACCAGAACTCTCCCCCTGAATGAGCTGGAGAGTATTGCTGAGGAAAGGGACATCTGGACTACCTTAATCTGCTGCCCCCGCTGACTGGCTGGATGGATTTTTGTAATGATTTTTGTAATGAATGTAATGATATGTAATGATCTAATTCTGCAAAGTAACTAGTAACTAAATGTATCAAATAAATGAGTCAATGTACTTAATCATTTTCCACCACTACATATAACACACACTGTCACTGTTGGTAACATTTCAGCTCAATTGACTTTTCCAAATGGAGCCACACAGTGATCCAGAGAAGAACGTGATGAAAGATGACAACGTTCCAAACCATCCTCCATCAAAGTCTGATAAGAGGGGTGAATGGGCCAACAAGAAAGAGTTCATTTTGGCAGTGGTTGGAGAAATCATTGGTCTGGGCAATGTTTGGAGATTTCCATATCTGTGCTTCAAAAATGGAGGAGGTAAGAACATGGATAAAAGTCTCACCCACACAAAGAATAAATATGCAGAAAATAGTGAGCAAGACAAGAACACATGTTATAAATTACAACTAGGCCTGTTGCAATCATTGACAGGACTCAATGGTCCAGTTTGTGTTGCTTTTCATACAATTTTTCCCTTCAGGAGCTTTCCTGGTTCCTTATGTTTTGTTCCTGTTCACCTGTGGATTACCTATCTTCTTCCTTGAGTTATCTGTGGGACAGCTAACTGGTCAGGGTGGAGTCACATGTTGGAGGAAAATATGTCCTGTCTTTGAAGGTACTGCTAGCTCAAGTAAACATAAATACGATGGAATATCATAGATATCAGATGAAATGTGTGCGCAAATCAATTATTCCGCAAATAACATGTTTTTTTCCTTAGGTTTAGGCTACGGCAGTATATTGCTCATGCTGTACACTGAGATGTATTATATCATCATCCTGGCCTGGGGCTTCCTCTACTTCTTCTCCTCCTTTCACACTGTACTCCCCTGGGCCAGCTGCAACAACACCTGGAACACAGGTGCACATATACAATATGGTCTATGATATTATTTACAAAGCTACATGCTTACTTTTTCAGATTTTGAGGATAATCATGGGGAAATTGTATATTTTTGTGTTACAAACAAATTCCATTAAATTACAAAAAAAACTTGATTCCACTAGCAATTGTTAGCATTGTCATTGTAGCCAAAATGTAATATAGCCTCTGCAGCACAGAGCGCCATATTTGTACTGAAAGTTTAAAAAACATCAATGAGCCAGCATGTTGTACTGGCTGACATCCATCATTACTATCAACACAATGTTATTTTTGACTTAATTCCACAAACACAACACACACACACACACACACACACACACACACACACACACACTGTTGAAAATACTTGTGTACATTGAGAATTAGTCCGCAGCTGAAAATAGTCCCTGACAAATGCATTCTGTGCTTATGTTTGACTAACAATTGCTAAAAACTACAGTGCCCTGCCATTTTAGGAAATTTCATAGTCTTTCTTACACATTAAACTACACATTTCTGTCCTATTTTAAAAGATTTTTATCTTCAGTAGGAACAATGTGTTGGACAGTATAGAGATGGACCTAATGCTTCATGTAAATTTTGTTCATCTCATGGGACTTAATTACTATAAATAGTGGTGGATATCCCAAACGGTCACATCCTTTAGCATCTGATTCACTGTATTTATCCTGCCAAGTATTTTTGAGCCACTTATGTTGGTGAGGTTGTGGTTACTACATTACGTCTGATGACTTCATGATTGATGTGCTAGTTACATCTGTTGACAACTCCTTCTCCAGGAAGGAGCATTTTGAACAAATTAGGAAAGAAACCTAATAAAAGAAAATAGGGATACAAGGAAGAGTCATTGATAGCATTTCTCAGAGCTGATAGTAAAGTGACATATATTTTAAATTTCAAGATTTAAAATTCACAAACTACAACCTTCCACTCTTACCTGTTATTCTTACTGTTTTCCACCACCAGGGGACTGTGTCGATTATCTACTAAATAAATCATCAGATGGCCACATTTCTCAGAATGCAACTTCCTCAGCCGAAGAGTTCTGGCAGTATGTCCTCACAAATACTCTACTTGTTACCGTAATTAATTAATCGACTCAGAAAGGAAGATGTTCCTAAACATACAGTATGTTGTGTTCAGGAGGAGAGTCCTGGGTTTGTCTCAAGGTATTGAAGAGATGGGAAGTATCCACTGGGACCTGGCTGGATGTCTTCTGCTCAGCTGGATTGTTTGTTACTTCTGTGTTTGGAAAGGTGTCAAGTCCTCGGGAAAGGTAAGCTACCAAACAATACTGTCTGGCAATACTGAGGAACTTAGTCAGCTCCTGTTTGACATTGATTGAATTTAATTTTCTTTGTTTGTCAGTTCAAACAATCAGACATTGGCAAAATGTATCTCTTCTCGTATCCTTCTCTTATTCAGACACCACACACATGCATTAAACAAGAGGGGTAGCGCAGGGTCAGCTGTAGTATGGCACCCCTGGAGCATTGTGAGGTTTCTGTGTCTTGCTGAAGGGCACCTCAGCAGTGCCACAGAGAACTGGCACATCTCCAGTTGCCAGTCCACGCTTCATACTTCGTCTGTTTAGGGACTTGATCTAGCAACCCTTCCGGTTCCCAAGCCAGGTTCCCACGGATCGAATTACTAGCTACAACAATAGATGTATGAGCTTAACAAAAACTGATGTATTGCTGGTTTGGTTTAGAGCATTTTTATTTTGTCCAACTTACTTATTTATATCTTTACTCCTCTTTCAGGTCGTCTATGTCACAGCCACATTTCCTTATGTCATGATGACTGCTTTGCTGATCCGTGGTGTGACACTGCCAGGAGCCATTGATGGTATTCGATTTTACCTCTCTCCTGATCCAACACGTCTGTCTGATCCTCAGGTGAGGCACAAATGTGGGTGATGAGTGCTCTCCTTTATGGTTTCTAGATCACTGCTGGCTCTTCATAACAGATGCAATGGAGTAGAATGAATGTTTGTTACTGGGGTAGGACAATACATGGTAAGACAATACATGGTAAGACATTTCTAAACCTCTGGTCACTGCTCGCTTTCCCCTTCTGTAAACCTGTTTCGAAGCTATACACCTGTTTGCAATAGGCCACTCTCACTGACTCCACCCTCTATTAGTCAGTTAGCCTGAACACAAACACACATTCACACACACACTTGTGCTCCTTGCCAAATTTCAGCCTTTCAAGAAAAAAACTGAGGCCGCCAAATGGTAGGGACATTTTTGAACATTGGTCAACCGACCAATCAATTTTTGTTGGCCACAGCTACAAAAAGTTTTGAAAAAATTAAAAGTTTTGAGGACCAATCGACTGACCAACCGTTCAACAGAGCGAGCTATACCCCTGCTAGTGACAGCTAAAAACAAAATACAACTGTAAACTGAATATCTTTTCATTGTTTAAAGGTATGGATGGATGCTGGGAGCCAGATATTATACTCCTATGCTGTCTGCACAGGCTGTTTGGTATCTATGGGAAGCTACAACAAATACAACAACAACTGCTACAAGTAAAGAATATTAATATATAATAATAAAAATATAATGTCAAAGAATATAAATATTTGTACTCTCTGTTATACCACAGTATGTTGTTTTTATATGACTCAGTGTACATTACATTACATTACAGGGATGCATTTGCCCTGTGCCTGTTGAACAGTGCGACCAGCATTTTTGCTGGCTTTGCAATATTCTCTGTCCTCGGCTTCATGTCTTTTGAGTTGGGTGTGGATATCTCAGCAGTGGCTGAATCAGGTATGATGCTGCATGTAATGCCACACATGGCCTCTATGATCTTTGGCGCACTGTATTGAAAAAGACTTGTAGTGTCTGTCTCAAAACTTACAGTAAACTTAAAACTCAAGGAAATACTGTTAACAGTATTACTTTGTAATGAGACCAAGGTGTACATTACTCTCTTAATCATTACCTAATATATTTTATCATTTGCTTTGTACCACTTACAGGTCCCGGCCTGGCTTTTATTGCCTATCCTCGGGCAGTAGCCATGATGCCTTTACCCCACATGTGGGCTGCCTTCTTCTTCATTATGATTATCTTCCTTGGGCTGGATACTGAGGTGGGGTGTTACTAACAAACTGTGAAAGAAAACAAGAAACAAAACCCTGATAAGCTTGGCTTCCTGTTGGAGCCAACTGATTTGTCATCGCAATGATTGGAGAGTGGCGTGATACAAAATCACCAGCACATAAAATCACTGCTCAATGAAAGAAAAAAACAAAAAATAAAAAAAACAATGTCCTAAAAGCATCTAAATGCTGAGTAGAACAGCTGAATGAAATTAGAATGGCTAGTGTGCCTTTGACACTGTAGGTTAGTGTTAATGTGGAGCATTGAAGCTTACCTGTAGTGCCATTTATCAATCTAGATTGTTTTGGTGTGAGTTGCTGAGTGTTGGAGATATCAGCCATTGAGATGTCTGCCTATGTCTGCTTTCAATTTATTGGTCCATCTACGTCCCAACCCTCACCTATGGTCATGAGCTCTGGATAGTGATCAAAAGAATGAGATCCCGGATACAAGCAGCTGAAATGAGTTTCCTCCATGGGGTGTCTGGGCTCAGCCTTAGAGATACAGTGAGGAGCCCGGACATCCAGAGGGAGCTCAGAGTAGAGCCACTGCTCCTTCTCGTCGAAGGGGGTGAGTTGAGGTGGTTCGGGCATCTGATCAGGATGCCCGCCTGGAGGTGATTCGGGTACGTCCCACTGGTAGGAGGCCCCGGGGCAGACCCAGAACACACTGGAGGGATTACACATCTCATCTGGCCTGGGAACACCTTGGGGTCCCCCAGGAGGAGCTGGAAAGTGTTGCTGGGGAGAGGAATGTTTGGGGTGCTTTGCTAGGCCTGCTGCCTCAGCAACCCGGCCGCGGATAAGCGGATGAAAATGGATGAATGGATCGATGGACTACACCCACCAACCGTATCACCACCATCAACTCATGAACAAGAGGCTCATGCTCATGACAGTGCAGATGTAAATTTTAATGGCGTCATCCTGGATCTTCAGTAACCAGGCCATGATTTCTCGAAAGAGACATTGCTGTCGAGTTTTTAAAATGTATTTTTATTTATTGGTTTATCTGGCTCTTTGAGCAACACAAGCCAAGCCAAGCGTATCTACTTCCACATATTAGAGAGAAGACAGCCATCTCTACGCAGCCAAGAATATCTCCAGCACTCGGAGACTCACAATAAGACATTCTAGCTTGATAACTAGCACTACAGGTGAGAGGTAAAATGTGTATTTATGATTTTTGTGTGAACTTCCCATTTAATCTCTGCTGTTCTCCATTAAAAAAAACATTGTTGTTTTTTGTGTTTGTTTTACCCACAGTTTATTTATCTGGGAGCCATAATCACATCTGTATCAGACATGTATCCATCCTTCTTTCTAATTGGCCATCGACGTAAACTGCTTCTGCTGGGCATCTGTGGACTATGCTTTGTCGTCGGTCTCTGTATGGTCACTGACGTGGGTGTCTTTTTTTTCTGTGTGATTTAAAGAAAATAACCTTTATTTATGTCTGTCTGTATGTCTGTTTGACAACATGCTTGTGGTATCAGTTAGAAATGCAGGCAAAATCTTGTTTCCTGCTGTAGATACAACTGAACAGATAAGAGCCGCTGTTTCAAAAATGATGTCCTCCTCATCTCTCCCTCTGTTTCCTAATGGACTACAGGGAGGACTTTATCTGTTTCAGCTTTTTGACTACTACGCCTGCAGTGGAATCCCATTAATACTTTTTGCCATGCTGGAGTCCATTTGTGTAGGATGGGTATATGGTGAGCTACATTTAACATCTCATCCAGTCAACCAGCACTAAACAAGCATTTTACCATCCAGAGATTCATGCACCTATGTCCAGTTCCACGTCAGTTTTACATGAGCTACATGCTGATTTGATTGTTTTCACTTATATTTCACCATGTTAACATTTTATTAAATGACCTGATAATAACATGACTGTCTGTCTTCAAGGTGCTGATCGCTTCTACAATAAAATTACAGACATGATTGGCTACCGCCCCATGCCCTATATGAAATATTGTTGGAGGTACATCACTCCATGTGTATGTGCAGTAAGTAAACACAGTGAATTATTGGCACTTTGTGCCAAACAAAGTTATTATGGTATGAATTACACTGTTAAAGATGAAAGAAAATTAATCTAGACTGAACATCAGACCTATTCAACCTGTATGCCAATTCCAACCCACCAGTCAAGCCAGACTGGCCCACTGATAAGTAAAGGACAATGTCTTCTGCGGAGTCTATTATCAGAAATTAATTGCTAACGGGGAGACACAAAGGCCATTTATTCCTGATTATGGATGCCTTAAAAGGCATTATCCTGCTTATACCAAGGAAACCACATCTGATTCTACCACCAGCAGTAGATCATAGATGGACAAACTAGACAAAGCTCTGAGCATTACCCTGCACAACATCATGAAAGGAGATGCATCCAAGAACATAAAGACCATGGTGCAAGTTGTGTATCATTTTGTCCATCTTGACTTTGACCAGTTTCAAAGGATCTCCCTGCTGGACAACGAAAGAAAAATATTGCAAAAAGACCTACATCTTATCTACTCACCATGAGTATGTGGACAACGTGTCTAAAAAGGAGACGATCAGGGGTACTCTGGATGTCTGAAGCATACATCAGTGATTAGCCAAGTCATCAAGGACACAAAGAGGGACAACAACACACTCCCAGTCATAAGGCTAGACTTCGCCAAAGCCTACCCAAGTGTAACCCAGCAGGTGATCCAAAATGTGTTGGAGCACTACCAAGCACCACTAGAAGTAGTCAAGCTCTTGATGTCACACATGGATTCACTGAAGATGAGGTTCACTGTGGGAAATTTCACTATCAAATGGTTCAAGAAAGGCATCATGACAGGATGCACAATATCCGTGGTCTTGTTTGTGGCTAACATGAACCTACTACTCAAGGCAGGAGGAATGCAGTGTGGAGGGCCACAAGCAAACAACAGCACAGGACATCCAGCTTGTAGATCCTTCATGGATGATATTACTGTGATGACTCTGTTGATCTAGGGAACACAGTGGATCCTAAGTTTACTGGAGTAGATGGCTACCTGGTCATGGATACAATTTAAAGCAGGAAAAGGACTCGGAAACTATAACAGCAAGACTTGAAACAAGGCCAGTGCCAAAGGACTTGGGGCGCAGAGGGTCAGAGAGACGGCAGAAAACTGCAACGTAAAAACGGCAGTGCTCACCTCCCAAGGCCAGTGAATGCAGTGGGACCAGGCACTCGAATGCTCGCTGTCCTGGAAGGAACTGGGGTCTCACTGCTGTGGCCAACCTCCCGCCAACTCCAAACAATCCATAGATCTGAGGCAAAGAGGAGGACGCATCCTGCAAGCAGTGAGGTGCAACCCTCTGCACGCTGATTCACATCTTGATTGGATTTTCAAAATCACTGGGTGAAAGTCAGTACAGGTGGAGGCACGACAAGGTCCTTACAATAATTGCGAAATGGACGAACCTGCAGAGGGTCAAAGCCAACGCATACCAGGCACAACCACCTGGAGTCATCAGTTTCCAAAAGGAAGGTAAAAAGGCTCCCAAGGCAAGAATAAGAACCTGCCCTCCATTTTGCATTGAGCTTCTGAATGGGAGACGCAAGTGGACCTCAAGAATAGGCTCATCTTCCGATCAGACATAATTCTTCTATCCAAGAGCACAAAAACCATTTTGGTAGCCAAACACACAATGCCTTGGGAGGACAGGCTGGCCACACTTCACCAACTAAAGATAATCAAGTACTAGATTTGATCTATAAGGCTGTCGTCAATCGAGTATTCACACAGAACATAGTAAAAGTTTTGTTTAAAAATAAATAAAATTTAAACCAGAAAAAAAATATCCCAAAGATAACTGATATTTTGCAACAATAAATCCTTCAAAAGAAGGCCTATTTATGTTCTTCTTAAATAAAACAAGAACATAAATATCTTCATGATAAGACTACTTTTACGATGTAGCAAAATAAACGTTTTGAAACTGTGATGTCGCATTGTGTCAAATGTTCATACATAATAAGAATAACAGCTTAGGTAGAAGTCCGGTCCCTGGGCTCTAGTTTTCTTGAAACGTGTCCCCTGGTGTTTGAGCATATAAAACAAAAGCAAACAAGGTAATCCTTTTAAGTAATCTATCTTTTAAGGCAGTAACTGTATTCAGAATATCACCAATTTAAACTGTATCTGTAACAGAAAACACATTTCACATTTTAAATATATAACTTAGTTATATTCCATTACTCCCCAACCCTGATCTTTGTTCACAGGGCATATTAATCTTCTCTCTGGTCAAATTCACCCCTCTGAGGTACAACAACACCTACGAGTACCCCTGGTGGGGCCACGCCCTCGGGCTATTACTCGCTTTGTCCTCCATCATCATGATACCGCTATGGGCTTTTTATAGTCTGGCTGTAACTCCAGGAACACTGAGACAGGTACTGTGACTCGGTGTGGTGTCTTGTCATAGTGGATTAACAGGGAGTCTACCAATATCAGACACTTAAATTTAATACTTTTTGACCTTTTTAAGATCATTTTTATCCAAATCAAGGACTGATTTTTGCACAAATTATCTTTTCCTTATTCAAGCATTGCAGGTAAAAATAAAGATGAGTAGTATGTGGTCCTGAGCAGAGGTAGGTTTTGTGTAGAAATATAGTTATTAGAGTGAGTTAGGTTAATCTACCTTTTGTCAACAGGTAAGTGCAGATGTAAAGTAAAAAGACAGTACTAGGTTTAGTGGTAGGTTTAAAGATTTGTAACATCAGAAATGTTTATGCGGAAGAACTTAATTCATTTTCACAAAAAGAAATCAAAAGATAGATGAAAGTACATAAATGTTTGCTGCAATGAAGACTTTAAAATTCAAATTTAAGACTATGTAATGACGTCTGAGGCCTAATATTTATATAACTGACTTTAAGACATTTTAAGCCTTTTTAAAGACTTGCAGACACCCTGATAATGTTGACTCTGTGCTTTTCTCCTCACAGAGACTGGAAGTGATGACCACTCCAGCAGAAGAACTGTCCAGAACATCACCGAAGAACACTCTTAACTCTGAAACACATCCTTCCCACAATGAACACGAACTGTGTGCTTTGAACATGACTGAAAATAATCAATTGTAATTCTTTCTGAGATAAATATAACAGCATGTTTTATTTGGCTGATTATATGATGCATAAGTGTTTTACTTCTGACAAATTTGAGGAATTCGAAGTGATCAGCTGTTTAAAATTTACAATTTTATCCATATTGCAGGAGTTTATCTAATGGTATTGTATGTGGTCAAATGTGTGTAAGTATTTACAGTGTGTATGTGCCAAAATGAAGGGTATTAAATTTGTGTTTACTGTGGGTGAAAATTAGCATGTTTGAACTTCAGATTCAAGGTAATGATAAAAAAAGGGAGATAACTTACTATTTATTTAACATCATTCAAAATCACTGATGTTTAGAGAATAATCTGCAGCCTCTACTGAGCTTGGCAAAGTTCTCACGTGTCCAGCAGAGGGGGATAGATGTTAAATATTAGACGACAAAGGCAGCTGTCCCGTCCTGTCCCCATTTAAAAATGTTTGAGGGTTAAAACGAAGGCAATGTTACTGCAAAGGGTGACGATATGTGGCATCTTAGTGTTTACATACTTCTTGCGGAAAAAAACAAAACAAAAGCCCTGTATCATCTTACTTTGCTTTTCATTTCATTGAAGTTTTCTCATAAGACCTATTTCACAAATAGATATTGTGTGTAGGCTACAGCTCAACAAAGGAGGAAATAACAATAAACCCAAATACAATAGACCCAAAATAATTAACTGCCTAATTACTTACTTACAGTAGGAGCACAAATATCAAGGAAAAATCAACAGATCAACAAAATCTGCAACTCTAAGAACTGGACATGATGCAGTGTGGCAAGCTGAACAAAGCCAAGTCACAAGCCATTTACATAGCCTACTGCACTGGATGTAATTTTCACTCCTGGCTCCCTTACAATCAAAATGGTGGCAAAGATAACAAAAGAAAATGGCGATTTATTTATCCCGTATCGTGCCTAACTGTAGTGGATAATGACATATTGAGTAGAAACTTAATGTGCAGATGCCCCGGTTCAAAATAAGACCAGGCTTTTCTATGGATGTCAGTTTTTTAGCCATGACGAAGGTCAAAACGTGACATGCAATGGATGGTAAGGCTTGTTGTTTTCAGCCAAGCCAGTCCCAGAAATATTACACCCCACCAGCTGGTAAGGGGAATGAGGAGTCAGCAGTCAGCAATGGTATAAAGCAGTCAATAAAAGAGGTTTCTTAACACTTATGAATCACCACAACCACAAGAGGTCCTTGAGCAAACAGTCCTACATGTGCAGACAAAATATTAGGCTGATTGGTGCGGTAGTTTGTGAGATTAGCTGCAGACAGAAAGATACACACACTCATACACACATGCATGCACGCAAACAAACTATCAAATGCATGACCTCCTCCAGGCATCATCTCTCCTCATCTGGGGGAGATACTCAACATCCCCAAAGGAAAAAATGAGAAGAAACACTATACATATACAATTCATAAAAAAAATGTACACCAAGAGGTAGATACTGACCACCATCGTGCATGAAGGCCATCATCAAGTATGGAATAACAATGAAGAGGTACCTGCTTTCTCCCATACCATGCAGGGGTGCTGTCAGGGATTTTGGGCCCCATGAAAAGACATCACATTGGGCCCCACCCCCACAGGCCAACTACAAATCCTGCACATTTCACACATACACTTTAGTAAAATATGTTCTGCGTATCTGATATGCAGTATTATATTGCTAATCTAGTAGTAGTATTCCAAGTATCTAATATTGGCGCCACATCGACAAATTAAAACATTAAAATACTCTTACATGCAAACAGAATCATATAAGATTTTATTGTAACCTAAGCAGCTCATGTTATGATCATTAAATTATATTTCTATGGTTATGATACTTAAAAAGAAGCCATTCTATATAATGAGTAATTTTTTAGTTTTGATCATTTAAGTACATTTTGCTGATGGTACATCTGAATTTTTACTTAAAAAACATTTTGAATCCAGGACTTTTTCTTGTAATCGAATATTTTTAGACTGTGTTTTTCTATTTAAGTACAAATCTGAATACTTCTTCCACCACTGATAATAGCATCAAGACCAACATTGCTGTTACTATGAACTGACATGTTATTTGATAAAATGCTGCTCACCTCCTGCCTCAGTTGGGAGTCAGGCTGGTTCATTGGTGATGGGAGGTACGGGAAGACAAGGCTGCTGAGGATGAAGCTGCTGTACTTTGGCCTGGTACCAGGCAGGGACAGGGACAACTGGCTGAGTGGGAATAGCTTACTAAAAGTTTGCCTGTAATGATTAAATGGTGGCTTAAAGAGGAGCAAAACGAAAACAATGGGGATTTTCTGTGAATATATTAACTGTCAGGGGAGCAAATGTAGTCTATTTCACCATGGACGAAACATAATTTCATAATTTTTTTTGCTCCCCGGATTTGTCCTTGTAAAGCTGAGACATGATGCTTACCAACACTCCTCTCTCTGCTAGCCAGTACCGTTTGTGGCAGATTTAGGGGCAGGACTGAACCGTTTCATTACAATACAGAGGCTTTTTTTTTGCCCCAAATAAAGAAAAGGAAATCATTAATATTAGGTGGCACATTCGAAATAAAGTCTTCCGTCAGTAATGATAGGTTAATAATTTTCTATTGAAAAAAGCCTTTATCTTCTAATAGTTGCTAGGGCTCCTGTCAGTCATGGGCCCTTAGAATCATCCTGAATTTTCTCCCTGATACGGCGACACTGATACCAGGTGTAACATTAATAACCAGAGACCAAAAATAAAAGGAACACGCAAATGATAAGTAACACAGAGAGGATATAGCTGACCAGACATTGGTATAGAAAGCAACAGAAAGGGGGGAATGTCAGTTTCATCATTAGCGACCTTGGGTGACAAAATGTGAAAAGTGTAATTCAAAAATGTCTTCAAAGGGAAGAGTGTTTACACAGGCTACATGTTTGACACCCCTGAGTAAGAGTAAACACTTTCCCTGTGTGTGATTGATAGGATGGTGGCTTTGTGAATGAAGTCACACTCTTGACAGTTAAAACATTTGTAGTTTCCAGGTGTCACAAGATTCAGAAACATAGGTGGGGATCAGGTGGACAATCTGCCCTCACCAACATGTTTCTGATATTAGGGGGTCTTTTAAAAACAACCCGTGGTGGAAACTTTGCCATCAACTCATATGTAATAAATAACTCCTCAGTCCTCACCTGCTGCTCCTTTGTCATATTTATTTGTCTAAGTGAAAAGTTCAGACATTAACTAATTATACTTTCAGATTATGCCAACAGTGCTGACGCAACACACCAAGATATGCAGCAATGTACCAACAGAGATGACTGCGTGCTAGTGAGCAATGCGTGTTTCAAAGTTACTGCTTTGAAATTGTGGAAACACACTGATTATGCATTTTAAACTTCAAGAATACACACAGCACATTTTAGTGTGTAACACTGAGTGTAGACATTTATGTTTGTTTAAAAGAAAACTCCATAGTTAACCTTTAAGTGTCCTCACCATCACCTTTAAGTGCTAGGTGGTGTCACAGGGTCCTGAAGTAGACCTGTACAACAGTGCAGCAAAAACACTACTTTCAGGGCCCACAGGTGAAACAAGGAAAAATATCATGACCCAACACAGGAGTGGACCAAATGCACCCTCAGACTGCCCCAAAAAGCAAACTGATCAGTTTGTGACCTTAAAACATAAAACTTTACAATCAAGCTGCAGCTATAAAGTCAACCTCCTGAATAACCTTAAGACCGGTTGGTAAAAAGCTACGGTAAGTGTATATATACACCTCCCACGTCCCACTTTTTACCTATGTCATGTTTGGTATCATTTCAATATCTTACTCTTTGATTTCTAAATCTGTGACCTGCTATGATCCACTGTCAACTAAACGAATGTTATGAAAGCAACAAGTAAGAACTCCCTGACCTTCGAATGATAGTCATTGGTTAAATGCTCTCTGTAGGCGTCAACCAAACACTTGCATAAGATTCTCCATCAGAACTTCCATCCAGATAATACATCAGGACGCCAGAGGCACATGTGAGTATGGACCAGCCCTTGTGTGCCTTGCTGCTGATTTTTAAATTATCTGTGACTTAGCGGTGATTTTGATCCATGCTAAGCTGCTCTGCATTGTAACTAATGGCATTTATTTACCATTTATTGACTGTAATATGCCATACAGTAATAATACAAAATCATGTAAAATATATAATATTAATGGGCCTTTGAAGTTTTTTCTTTTGTTTTTTCTTTCTTCATTTGTTCTTAAAGGTCCTGAGGAAAGTCAATGTCAGATTCGTGATGTGTTCTTGAACAGTAGAATTGTTTGCGTAGTAGTTAAATGTTACGCAAATCCATATAAAAGGGCATGAGACTGCAGGGCTGTGTGACCACAGAAAATGAAGGAGAAAAGATGAGAGTTAATGCCTAATCAAAAGTCTAAGGAGGGTAGAGAATTGGATTCCAACCATTAAAAAAGGAGAAAATTCAATAGTTCTGAAGTGGAGATACCTCTGCAGAACTCCAAACAAGCTGTCACAATCAGATGAGTCAGTAGTGGATACAAAATATCACAAAAAAGATGCATGGAATGCTACAAATATGCGTTAATCAACCACCCGACTCGCAAACTATAAACTTTATGTATTGTAACAGCACAATTGTCGCACCAGAGACATGCACCACAGCGTTGTCCATGGTGTGCGTTTGTTTTTGACAGAGAATGACAGCAAGAGGAAGAGAGAAGTTGGACTATTTCATACAATATAAGTTATTAATAACTTACTCATATCGCTGCTTTGTCAATTTTTGTTTTGCCCACCCAAACAGCCCGTGATATTTTCAAGCATGATCAGTCACTAATTATTAGATGTCATGGCTCCCATTAAAATAACTATTGTGAATTCAAGTGTTGGCGTAGTGTTTATTTTAAGAGACCAAAATAACTTGGGACAAACTTAGAAATTTTGTTGTGATTTAATCCTCTGTATTATACAACTGTAGAGTTGAAGAAAATATTGGCAAATGTTTTCATGAAAACTGCGGGTTTTGAGAAGAAATTTCTTGTTAAGAACGGTTGGTGATTGACGCTCAGTGACTTTAAGCAATGCCATCTTTATATAGCGGCAGCATAGCCTGTGTGGAGTGTTTTACAAAATGGTAAAAAATACGAGTTTTGCCAACAGAGTAAATAAAGCCGGCAAAGCCACTGCTCTCTATAGTTATTATATAAACCATCCATCAGCGGAAATTGTTAGTGCTGAGTTAAACATAAATCTCATTGGTTATGCATGACTAAAGCTTAAGAGGTTTGGCAACAGACCTGTTCTTATACTAATACACATTTTCAGATACAAATCTGTGCATAGGCCTAACCAGGCTTCATTCTTAATGAGCCCTTTTTAGAAAGTTCGTTTCTTTATTTATCTTTAAATGTGCGGAGCAAACTGACATGATTTATATTTTGACATCAGCCCTTCAAAATCAATTATATTTCTCTCCAAATTTTTAATGGGTGCTTTTGTTGAGGTTTAAAGAGGACACAGTGGTGGAAAAAGCACCCAAGTCATGCATTGAAATAAAATTTTTAAATTAAATTTAAATTAAATTTTTTTTTAAATTTAAATTAAATTTTTACTTGAGTAGAAGTACAAATCAATTAATACCAAAAGTAACAGTGCTCACTCACTTTTCTGGGCAAGGTGCTCCCACTCCATTTTTGTTGATCTATTAGGGTCTGTTGAATCACTCTTAGTTTGACCCCACTCTCTGGACACTTGTTTTCCCTTGGGAAGCCCTGCCAAAAGTTATTGCCCCATACATCATAGCTTCCAGGGATATGGGGACATGCAAACCCCTCCACCGGGTTGGGTGGCGATTCTTGGAAGGGAAAGGCCAAAGATCAGTGATTGAGTTTGTGGTCCTAGGAGAGGCTAGGGACATAGAGTCTGAGTGAGCCATGTTCAAAACCTCCATTGTGAAGCCCCTTTGCTAGAAGTTGTGGTTGGAAGGTTGTCGATGTCTGTGTGGTAACCAAGGAACCCACTGGTGGATACCAGCAGCAAAGCCATGAAGCTCTAGAAGGAGGCCATATCCCTGGCATAGGTCACTGAGGTGGTCAAAAAGCCCCTTGGCGGCAAGGTCCCACGTGTGGGTTAAACTCGCCATGAGATGCTGAATGCTCTAGACATTGTTGGGCTGTTTTGGCTGAAACACATTTTCAGTGTCACATGGAGGTTGGGGACAGAGCCTGTGGGGCTGCAGACAGTTATTGGGGTTCAGAAGGAGCAATGCAAAATTACGAGCTGGAGTTGGAATGGTGGACCAGCTTTTTACCCTTGCAGGGCTGCTGGAGGAATCATGGGTATTTGTACATCCATTCAAGACATGTCTTTCGTGGACTTGGAGAAGCTTACAGCTGAGGTCCCAGGGAGTCCTGTTGTCCTGTTTGTGATTAACATGCACAGGATCTCAAGGCGCATCCAGGGAGAGGAAGGGGTTTGAGGAGGAGGACCCCAGAATTGCATTTTTGGTCTTTGCAGATGATGTGGTTCTGTTGGAGTCATCAGACCATGACCTCCAGCATGCACTGAGATGGTTTGCAGCTGACTTTGAAGCAGTCTGGATGAAAGTCAGTATCTTTAAGTCTGAACCTATATACCTCTGCTGTAAAAATGTTGGCTTGCCCCTTGTGCTTTTGGAGTGAGCAACTGTCCCAAGTGAAGGAATTCAAGTATCTTGGGGTCTTATTTATGAGTGGGGGTAAAATGATGCATAAGATGGACAGGTATTTGGTGTGGCATTAACAGTAATGCAGGCATTGCACCAGACCGTGGTGAGGAGGGAGCTGAGCAGGAGGGCAAAGCTCTCAATTAACCAGTCAACATCCTGACCCTTACCTACAGTCATGAGCTTTGGGTAGTGACCATAAGACTGACATTGCGTATACAAGCAGCCGAAATTAGTTTTTTCTGTGGGTTGGGTGGGCTCAGTCTTAGAGACAGATTGAACAGCTCACACGTCTGGAAGGAGCAGATCCACTGCTTCTTCACATGAAAAGGGGCCAGCTGAGGTGGTTTTGACATCTGATCAGAAGGCCTCCTGGTTAAAGTTTTCCAGACAAGTCCAACTGGTAGGAGACCCTGGGATGGAACTAGAACTCTTTGTGGTGATTATAAAACTCATCTGCCTGGGAACGCGTGTTGCTGAGGAGAGGGACTTTGGGACTACCTATGTCTGCTGCCCCTGCTAATAGACCCTGAATAAGTGGATGAATTATGGATTTTTGTACTGATAACATGATGCTGCAAAGTAACTAACTTTATCAATAAATGTAACAGAATAAAAAGTACAACACTCTCCTATCAAATGTGTACTTAAGTACAATACTTGAGTCAATGTACGTAATTATTTCCCACCACTGCTTATAACACACAATGATTTTTCAGCTCAACTGACCTTTCCAAATAGAGCGAGTAATCCAGGGCAGAAACTGATGAAGAATGACAACAATCCAAATTATCCTCCATCGAAATCTCATAAGAGGGGCCAGTGGGCCAACAAGAAAGAGTTCATTTTGACAGTAGTCGGACAAATCGTTGGTCTGGCCAATGTTTGGAGATTTCCTTATCTGTGCTTCAAAAATGGTGGAGGTAAGAACATGACTCAAGGTCTCACCCACACAAAGAATAAATATGGAGAAAATCGAGAGCAAGCTAAGAGCATACATTGTGAATCACAACTAGGACTGTTGCAATCATTGATAGGCCTCAATGCACCAGTTCATGTTGCTTTTCACACACTTCCTCCTTGCAGGAGCTTTCCTGGTGCCTTATGTTTTGTTCCTGTTCACCTGTGGATTGCCCCTCTTCTTCCTCGAGTTATCTCTGGGACAGTTAACTGGTCAGGGTGGAATCACCTGTTGGAGGAAAATATGTCCTTTCTTTCAAGGTACTGCTAGCTCAAGTAGACATTTAATACAGTGGAATATAACAGATATAATATCAAATGTGTGGGCTAATCAGTTATTCTGCAGATAATGTTTACAGTGTTCTTTCCCCAGGTTTAGGCTATGGCAGTATATTGCTCATGCTGTACACTGAGATGTATTATATCATCATCCTGGCCTGGGGCCTCCTCTACTTCTTTTCCTGCTTTAACACTGTACTCCCCTGGGCCAGCTGCAACAACACCTGGAACACAGGTGCACATATACAATATGATCTATGATATTATTTACAATGTTACACGCTTACTTTTTCAGATTTGGAGGATAACCATGGGGAAATTGTATATTTTTGTGTTGCCAACAAATTTGTTTAAATTACAAAGAAAAGTCAGAGTCAGTCAGTGTCAGTGTAGCCAAAATCTGATATAGCCTCTGACAGTCCCTGACAATGTTTTTTGTACTTGTGTTTGAGTGACATTTGCTAAAAACTATAGTGTCCAGATGTTCTCATTTTAAAAGATTTATATTTTCAGTAGGAACAATATATTGGGCATTATAGAGAGATGAACTAGCATTTCAGGAGCTGATAGTAAGGCGACCAATAAATTTTGAGTGTCAAGATTTTAAAATTCACAAACTACAAACTTCCATTCTAATTTGTTATATTTACTGTTTTTCACAAACAGAGGACTGTGTTGACTTTCAACTGAATCATTCATCACATCGCCACATTTCTCAGAATGCAACTTCTTCAGCTGAGGAGTTCTGGCAGTATGTGCTCACAAATACTCTACTTTATACAGTAATTCTGAAACAGACGTAGAGAGCTAAATGTTCTTAAAATACTCCTAAACATACAGTATGTTGTGTTCAGGAGGAGAGTCCTGGGTTTGTCTCAAGGTATTGAAGAGATGGGAGGTATCCACTGGGACCTGGCTGGATGTCTTCTGCTCAGCTGGATTGTTTGTTACTTCTGTGTTTGGAAAGGTGTCAAGTCCTCGGGAAAGGTTAGCTACCAAACAATACTGTCTTACAGAACCAAGGAACTTCTTCAATTCTTGTTTGACACAGTACAGCGCCCCTGGAGCAGCATGAGGTTTTGGTGTCTTACTCAAGGGCACCTCAGAGGTACCCCGGAGAGCAGTACCACATTCCATAATTTTGTCAGAATGGGACTTGATCTAGCAACACTTCAGTTCCCAAGCCAGGTCCCCACGAACTGAGTTACTACCCACAACAATAGATGTAGTAGATGAATTTAACAAAGCCTGATTTA
Source organism: Cephalopholis sonnerati (assembly GCA_019142605.1). Taxonomy (NCBI): domain Eukaryota; kingdom Metazoa; phylum Chordata; class Actinopteri; order Perciformes; family Serranidae; genus Cephalopholis; species Cephalopholis sonnerati. The sequence goes on from JAGQAX010000010.1 coordinate 10,580,374, forward strand.
TTGCTGGTTGTTTTCCATTCATTTTCATTTGGTCTGCCCCACATATTTACATCTGAACTCCTCTTTCAGGTTGTCTATGTCACAGTGACATTTCCTTATGTCATGATGACTGCTTTGCTGATCCGTGGTGTGACACTGCCAGGAGCCATTGATGGTATTCGATTTTACCTCTCTCCTGATCCAACACGTCTGTCTGATCCTCAGGTGAGGCACAAATGTGGGTGATGAGTGCTCTTCTTTATGAATTCTGCCATCACTCTTGATAAAAGACACAATGATGCAGAATGCATGTATGTTACTGGGGTAGTACAATACACGGTAAGACCTTTCCAAACATCTGGCCACTGCTCCAAACCTACTTAATGATGTTCCTTGGTCATCTAGACTTGGATGCCCACTGAGCAGAGGGGCAAAGAAATGGCAAAATATGCTTTAACGGGTCATGTATTGTCTCTGTGACAGGTAAGTTTGGCTCAACAAGACTTTAGGCGAACACAAACATGGTATTTATAAATTCAGTCCGGCATTAAAACTGTAGTTATTAACTTTTTAAATTGACCATAGTTCACAAGCAGTAATTGACATGATTGACAGCTGCGTGAGAGACTACTCAGATCAGATTGGTTGTTTTCCAACCGCCAAGGTAGATTCTAACAGTTGCCATTAGAAGCAGTACAAGGAGGAGGAGTAGGAACAAAAGTTACCATATTGTAACCCTAGTTCTATTAGCACAGGCTGAATTACAAAACGATAACAAGCACAAGTTTGCAAAAGCTTCCAATGCATATGCGCATGCATCCACACGTTACCCTTTTTTGGTCAGCTATTCTTTAGCTCATGACCAATCTTTCCGCAAACTATTAGGCAAGTCTGTGAATCCATTTGGAAGTTATGGGCCTTTTTGCAATAGACCTCTGCCATTGACCACTGCCAAGCCTCCTCACCCCCTTTAAGCCAATTGACCGAAATACACACACAAACACACACACACTTAACCTCCATGCCAAATTTCAACCTCTGAGGGACAAAAACTGTGGGGGGAAAATTTTGAGGACCAATCGACTGACCAGTGGATCGACACAGCGAGCTGTACCTCTGCTGGTCACAGCCAAAAACAACATACAACTACAATATCTTTTCATTGTTTAAAGGTATGGATGGATGGTGGGAGCCAGATTTTATTCTCCTATGCTGTCTGCTCATGCTGTTTGTCATCTATGGGAAGCTACAACAAATACAACAACAACTGCTACAGGTAACGACTATAAGTATTTGCCCGTTCTGTTATATAACAGTGTCTGTTTTCATATGACTCAGTATACATATTAATCTTTTTCATTTACAGAGATGCATTTGCCCTGTGCCTCTTAAACAGTGCGACCAGCATTTTTGCTGGCTTTGCAATATTCTCTGTCCTTGGCTTCATGTCTTATGAGCTGGGTGTCGACATCTCGGCAGTGGCTGAATCAGGTATGACGCTGCATGTAGTGCCACACATGGTTTGTATGAACGTTAATGCACTGTATTAAAAAAAGACCTGCAATGTCCGTTTCAAAACTTACTGTAAACTCAAAACTCAAGGAAATACTGTTAACATTATTACTTTGTAATGAGACTAAGGTGTACATTACTGTCTCAGTCATTACCTAATATATTTTGGCATCTGCTTTGTACCACTTGCAGGTCCCGGCCTGGCTTTTATTGCCTATCCTCGGGCAGTGGCCATGATGCCTTTACCCCACATGTGGGCTGCCTTCTTCTTCATTATGATTATCTTCCTTGGACTGGACAGTCAGGTGAGGTGTTACAAACAAAAATAAATAAATAATGTCCTAAAAGCAGCTAAATGTTGTGTCGAACAGCTGATGCAATTAGCATTACCTGTACCGCTGACATTGTAGAGACTCATTTGATTCGTGTTAATATGGAGCATTAAAGGGACAGTTTACACCAAAATTTAAAAAAAGTACATTTTTCTTTACATGTAGTGCTATTAATCAGTCTAGATTGTTTTGCTGTGAGTTGCTGAGTGTTGGAAATATCAGCTGTAAAGATGTCTATCTTCCCTCGTATAGAAATGGGTGCATTCCGAATTGCATACTTTTTATTTTTTATGTCTGTATGTACTGCAGCTGCCCTTAAAAAGTACACAACTGGGACAATTACTTCTTCATAACATTATGCCCTGAACTTTGAACCTCTTCCTCATATATCCGTTACCTTGGAGATAAAACAAAATGCTGCAGAGCTCTGATGTTGTCATTTTGCAATAAGTAATAACTGCATACATTGTAGATTTAACATATTATACTCACCACAGTAAAACTACATGGGCTAAACATTTCTCTGTCATTGTTATTTTCATACTTATGCCCATTTCTTTTTGGTTATATCTATGATTATTTTGTTAATTTAACAACTAATATTCCTATTATTACTACTCGACTGGTCATCACTCACTTGAATGTGCTATCAGTTTCTGATAGATTTCAACGAGCTGTCAGCTGTTTGCGGCTCAGACGATGTGACGAATCTTCGCTGTAGTTTCGTTTTTTTTTAAGAAAAGTCAGAAATCTCTACAGCCGATATCTCAAACAAAACTATCTAGCTTGATAAATAGCACTACAGGTAAGAGGAATAATATGTATTATTTAGGTGAACCATCCATTTATTCAATGCTGTTCTTTATTAGAAAACCATCATTGTTTTTTGTTTGTTTGTTTTTTCACCCACAGTTTGTGTATCTGGAAGCTATGGTCACGACTGTATCAGACATGTATCCATCCTTCTTTCTAACCGGTCATCGACGTAAACTGCTTCTGCTGGTCATGTGTGGATTATGCTTTGTTGTCGGTCTCTGTATGGTCACTGACGTGGGTGTCTTTTTTGTCTCTGTGTGAAACCTTTATCTGTCTGTCTGTATGTCTGTTTGACAACATGCTTGTGGCATCAGTTAGAAATGCAGGCAAAATCTTGTTTTCTGCTGTAGATACAACTGAACAGATAAGAGCCGCTGTTTCAAAAATGATGTCCTCCTCATCTCTCCCTCTGTTTCCCAACGGACTACAGGGAGGACTTTATCTGTTTCAGCTTTTTGACTACTACGGCTGCAGTGGAATCCCACTGATACTTTTTGCCATTCTGGAGACCATTTGTGTAGGATGGGTATATGGTGAGCTACATTTAACATCTCATCCAGTCAATCACCACCATGTACCTATGTTCAGCTCCACATGAGTTTTACATGAGCTACATGTTGATTTGATTTTTTTATTTCTGATATTCACATAAAACAGATTTTTCCACTTGTATTTCACCATGTTAACATTTTATTAAATTACCTGATAATAACATGACTGTCTGTCTTCAAGGTGCTGATCACTACTACAATAAAATTACAGACATGATTGGCTACCGCCCCATGCCGTATATGAAATATTGCTGGAGGTACATCACTCCATGTGTATGTGCAGTAAGTAAACACAGTGAATTATTGTCACTCTAAGCCTAACAAAGTTACTATGGTGTGAATTACACTGTAAAATCTAAAAGAAAATTCATGTAGACAATACAATAGGCCTGGCTGCATGTATGCTAATCAAGCTGGTTGTTGTCATTTGTCAGACCGGCCCACTGATAAGTAAAGGATAATGCTTTTCTAGGTTTTCATGATCAGGAGTAAATTGCTAATGGGAGGAACAAAGGCCATTTGTTCCTGATTATGGACTCCCCAAAAGGCATTATCCCACTTGTACCAAGGTCACTCACCAAAGGAAAAACGTTAAGAATATTCATTCATATTTTCATGTGTTTTGCTATCAAAATCTAGTGTTTCTCACAAGGCTGTTTCATAGCTCTGTTCCCTGGTAACACCTCAGGGTTTACGTAATATTTGGAACAAGCATTACCATCCCACCAGGTTCTTATGCAATGGTAACATAGTTTACTACTCCAGTAAAATAGGACAAACCCTAAATACAGCTTGGCATCAGAAGATATTTCTAGTCCACTCAGCTCATAGAACCCTCTGCTTCATCTATGAGCCAGAAAGCCAATGTTATACCAGCAAGATTCAGCCATGACAGCCATGTCACTGTCCCTGAATCAGTATCAACAAATGATACAACATACGTAAGGTTACTGCTGCCCGCAGCCTGAAGTTGTTTGTTGGATAGTGAATGGGATGTGATCTGAAAGGAAAGCTGACAAAGACATCACCAATATTCAAGGGTCTGAGATTCCAATGATTCAAGAACAAGGAATCCGTTTCCTCTGAAAGATCTATGACAGCAGCAACCTGAAAGACACCATGGCTCACCTAAACATCTGGCTCAAGGCAATTGACAATAGCCAGCAGCTTGGAAGGTTTAAGGTATGGTGCTTCCTTTACCATGACCCTGGTGGGAGCAATAGAGAGACTGTGCAGCAGATTCATTTGAAGATGGACTGGCTTTCATTTCGTAAGCTATGCTTACCAGTCTCATCTGTGGTGGAAGAATTCAAAGCCACCAAGGCAAGAGCAGTCAGCACACTTCTGCTGTCTGAGGATGAGAAAGTCAGACACGCTAACAAGAGCATGGACCAGGAAGTGGAAGTCTCAGGAAACAGTGAAGGAAGCAGAGGCATATTGGAAACATCAGGAAATCACTGACATGGCTTGTCAAGGATGGCTAGAACACAAAGACTTGGAGGAAGGCCAATGCCAAAGGCAGGAGAGGACTTTGGGTGCAGAGGGTCTGAAAGGCAGCAGAGGACAGCCACGTAAAAGTAGCAGAGCTCGCCTCCCAAGGCCAGTGGCTGCAGTGGGACAAGGCACTCAAATGCTTGCTGTCCTGGAAGGAACTCTGGGGTACCGACCAGGGCAGGTTGACCTTCCTCCTGCATGCTGTGGCCGAACTCCTGCCAGCTCCAAACAACCTAAAGATCTGAAGCAGACCAGACATTGTTCTTCTATCTAGGAACACAAAAACCATCTGGGTAGCTAAACTCACAGTGCTCTGAGAGGACAGGCTAGCCACATCTCACTAACTAAAGAAAGTCAAGTACCAGGAACCAACTATCTCCCTTCAGCCAGCTGCCACCTTATTTAGGTTTTTGCAGTTAAATGAGGAGGCAAAAGTTCAGCTCAAAATCTAAACTGTGTCTGTAACAGAAAACAGATGCTCACATTCTGTATTTTAAATATGTAAAGTAGTTGCTTGTATTCCATTACTCCCCAACCCTGATCTCTGTTCACAGGGCATATTAATCTTCTCCCTGGTCAAATTCACCCCTCTGAGGTACAACAACACCTATGAGTACCCCTGGTGGGGCCACGCCCTCGGGCTATTACTCGCTTTGTCTATAGTCAGCATGGCACCACTGTGGATTCTCTACAGTCTGGCTGTAACTCCAGGAACACTGAGACAGGTACTCTGACTATTACATGTTATGACTTTATTGAGATAATTTTTATTCGAATTTAAGACAGATTTTTGGACAAAACATCTTGTTTTATTCAAGCATTGCAGGTAAGAATAAAGGTAAGTAGTATATAGAGGCAGGTTTTATGTAGGAATGTGGTTATTAGAGTGAGTTAGGTTTAGGGCTGCCCCTGACTAAGAATGTTCCTAGTTGACCAACAGTCGTCATTTAGGGCCATTAGTTGACTAGTTGCCTGCATGTTTATGATATTAATTTAATTATTAAATGATATATTTTGGTGGTTTGAGTTGAAGGTGTGAGAAAGAATAGTATCAGTAACATTGTTAACACTGTGCTACATTACAGAGAAATACAAACCGTACTAATGAACCTTCATTAATATAGGCCTATATTTTATCTACAAGTGCACGTCACACACTGAGCGAGCCGCCTGTTAATGACGCTGTGGGCTAATGGGCATGTAGCTACTTCCATGTTTCACATGATACGTCATGTTTGTAGTGGACCAATGAAGATGAGTTTACATATCACCTTGGGTTGGTCCTTCACCTTCTCAAAATGATCCCACACTTTGGATTTCCTGCCCGACATGTTATTAACTAGCCTGTGGAATAACCACAGGTACCAGCCCTGGAAATTAACCTGAGTGTGGCCACTTCCTGTGTCTGTCCTTTCAAATTAAATTCCCACATGGTCCAGTCATATGGGTTTTGATTTATTTTGACAAAGCACAGCTCCTGAAAAAGTTTCATGCTGTTGTTTTTTCTGCGGCTAAGCGACCAATGAAATTTTGCCAACTAATGAGCTTTCTGGTTGAGGAATATTTGGTCAACTACACTATTTGAGGGCAGCCCTAGTTGCCAACAGGTTAGTACAGGTGTAAAGTAAAAAGTCAGTATTAGGTTCAGTGGTAGGTTTAAAGATTTGTAACATCAGAAATGTTTATGCGGAAGAACTTAATTCATTTTCACAAAAATATATCAAAAGATAGATAAATGAAATTACATAAAATGTTTGTTACATTAAGACTTCACAACTTAAAATTTAAGACTATTTAATGGCGTTTGAGGCCTAACATTCATATAAATGACTTTAAGACATTTTAAGCCTTTTTAAAAACTTGCAGACACCCTGATAATGTTGACTCTGTCCTTTTCTCCTCACAGAGACTGAAAGTGATGACCACTCCAGCAGATGAACTGTCCAGAACATCACCGAAGAACACTCTTAACTCTGAAACACATCCTTCCCACAATGAACATGAACTGTGTGCTTTGAACATGACTGAAAATAATCAGTTGTAATTCCAAGGTTTGAAAGACTTTCTGAGATAAATATAACAGCATGTTTTATTTGGCTGATTATATGATGCATAAGTGTTTTACTTCTGACAGATTTGAGGAATCTGACGTGATCAGCTGTTTAAAATTTAACAATTTTATCCATATTGCAAGAGTTATTGTAACTGTTATCATTAATTATTATTTAATTTATTATTATTGAATTTTCAGTGGTTATTTTCTTTATTGGATGGTATTGTATGTGTTTAAATGTGTGCATTTACAGTGTGTATGTGCCAAAATGAAGGCTCTGTATGGTTTTATTTTAACTTTAGCAAGTGCATTAATAAATCAAGCAATTAAAGTGAGTATGTGTGTGTAAGTTTGTGTTGACTGTGGGTGAAAATTAGTATTTTTTAACTTCAGATTTGGATATAACTGTCTATTCATTTAACATTATTTAAAAACACTGATGTTTAGAAAAACACCTGCAGCCTATACTGAGCTTGACACAGTTCTCACGTGTGTCCAGCAGAGGGGGATAGATGTTAGATATTAGACCACCAAGGCAACTGTCCCGTCCCGTCAGTAGCCGTGAAGAGACTCGTCTTGCTGTATACATTATCATCACAGATCTCTGGTGTAGAGTGGGTTTATTCTGTCAGCTGGTGCGTGCGAACCAAACAAGCTGCTGGGTTGATTCAGTGCACTTACTAAAGACTTTTTGAGGCACGTGCACAGACATGTAAAAATGTTAGAGGGTCAAAAACAAAGGTCACGTTACTGTGAACAGTGAAGAGATATGCAGCATCTTAATGTTTACATACCGCCTACTGCAAATGCAAAAAGCCCTGCATCATCTTACTTTGCTCTTCATTTAACTGAATTCCTCTCAAAGGATCGACTTCACAATCATGCACCTGTAGCACACACACACACTGACACACACACACAAAGTAACACACATCTCCTCTAGAGTCAGATATTAACAGACTCTTGGCACTTTGTCTTCACTGTGTCAGAGGGACAACAGAAGCACAAACAAACATCTACAGCAGGAGTGTCAAACTCATTTTAGTTCAGGGGCCACACACAGCCCAGCTTGATCTCAGATGGACCAGACCAATAAAACCATTGCATAATAACCTATAAATAACAACAGCTCCATTTTTTTTCCTTTTTTCGTGTAAAGAAGTACAGATACATTCTATAAACATTCAACCATGTATAAGACAGGGACAACCTGGGATGTTTTACATTACATCGCTGTCATTACATGTGACTTTATCCACACGTTACCGTTTTTTAGCAACAGGGTTCCACCAATATTGTTTTAGGATAGAAATCTAATGCAGATTTTTTGGAACTGAAGCTGCTGATTGACAGTATTTTACAAGTATTTAGTGTTTTTTCAGAGGACTGTATTCTGGTCAGAGTGGAAACCCTCTGAGGCAACATTTTACATGAAGCAGCTACTCACTGTTTGACCTGCTCCTAAAACCCAACACCTCTTAGTCCAGTCATCTAGTGGGCCGGATTGGACCATTTGGCAGGCCGGTTTCGGCCCACAGGCCGCACGTTTGACACCCCTGGTCTAGTGCTTTGCAGTATATTAAAGTACCGCAGCGTGCACCATACAATGATAGTGATGTCACGGCATCCTGAACAGTCCCCAGGAGACTCAGCCAGTGGTGCTACGTACAGCTGTGAATATCTGCAACGACTGCATCTGGCATTACGTGTAATACTAATAACAATAATGATAATAATGATAATAATAATAGTAATAATAATAATAATAATAATAAACCTAATTTTGCCTCCATGAATTGAAATAAGTAATTAATCATCATGATGGAGGAAAAATATAAATATTTATTGTATAATCCTGTAAAATGCATTGTTTTGTGAAGGTTACTTTTGAAATTAAACAGGTTACAGATCACTAGTTACCCTGTTCAAAATGTAATAAGTAATGTAAACATTTTTTAATATTTAATAAATGTAATGTAACTTATTTCATTTGATTACTTTTCTGACAAATGTTTTAAAGTGGGCAATAAAACTGAAAAATGTCCAGAAACAGGTTATGTTAAAAGCAGACGGTCCTTCACAGTGAATGTTTTATTCTACATATATTCTACTGCTCTGCTGAGTTTAAAATTTATTTTAAATGCTCAAAAAACAAAGTTCATGGTCTTCTCAAAAGCTCGCGTATATGGAGAGATGACATGCTTTCATTTAATGTTCATATTGCTGCTCAGGTTTGGAAGCTTAAAGTCATGATTGGCTTTTATTTTAGCAATAAATCTTGTTTTACTTTCAGTGCCAAGAGAAAACTTGTGGAAGCTGATTTTCTGTCTGTGATTGATTACGGTGACATATTGTATCTGCATGGAACTTCCTTTATTTTAGGTATCGTTGATTCAGGGTACCATGCATCTCTACGTTGGACATCATTGACCACTCGAAGGTGTATTGTATATTTTTATCTGTTGGGTAAACTTCCAGCCGATCTCTGCTCCCTTCTGTGTGTCAGCTCTGGTAGTTTCCAGGCTACACTCCTCCAGGTAGTTGCTTTTCAATGAACCCTGAGTTTTAGCAGATCTGGGGAAAACTGTATTTTCCTACTCTGCATCCTGACACTGAACAATCTCCAAAAAGATCTGAAATTAGAAACACTTATATCCATCGATGAATTTAAGGGCTTCATGAAGAAAGCAGTGACAGAGACATGTGCTTGTTTTTCTTGCGAGGCCACCATGTTTGAATAGTTGTCATTTTATGGTGGATTTTTGTATTATATGTTGTATTTGTTGCATTTAAATATGTTCTGACTGGCTGCTACCTCGGCCAGGTTTTTCTTGTACAAGAGATTTTCAGCCTCAGTGGGACGTCCTGGTTAAATAAAGGTTAAACACAAAATAAATAAATAAACTTTTTCCAAAAATAATGAATCTGGATTCAACCCCTTTGTAATCACCAACATTTTAATGAGTAACTGTACTTTAATCACATTTGTTAGAGTTACTCTAACAGATTGTAATTAAATGTATACTGTAATTTAATTACATGTAATTAGTTACTCTGCATCATTAATCTAAAATGTGGATTTCTCATTTAGGCGTTCAAAAAGACGTCTAAAAGAACTGACTTTTATCCTCAGATTTCAGTGTCTGATGCTATCAGTGAATGTCTGGCATTTAACACACAAAGATGAAATGACTGTATGTGTTTGTGTTTGTTTGACTTCACTGTAATTTTTTTACTCTCCCCTATCTTCTGTCGACCCTGGTGTCGTATCTCAAATATCACTGAGCACCTATAATACCACCATTTACCAAAATCTGAGTTAAAATGTCACTTTGAGGAAGAAAAATCTGATTCACATTTTGCCGAGATCCACCTGATAAACATAAAACTAAAGTAAAAAAAAAAAAAAAAAAGAAGGCAAACAAATGCTGGTGTATCTGACAGGCCGACGATTTATCAGGGGACATTTTCCAATAATGTACTTTTCTTTGCAAATTTAACACGGACCCACCGCTGGGAGAAAAATGGGACAAGGTGTGCGAGCTGAAAGCCTTAAGACTGTGTGACAACCGTGATAAATGCAGCAGGCACTGACACGGCTACGGAAAGAGACAAAAGATACCTTTGTCTTGTCACAATAATCCTAATCTGTTTGAAGATGGGGCCACATTAGAGAGGAAGGAAGAAGAAAAAAAACATGCAGGGATGGAAGCAGATTGGTGGTCAGCGGTGATAAATGTTGCTACATCACAAACGGGGCTCAGTATGATGTTTCTCTCTAATGGCCTGATTGCTCAATTAATTCTGCGGCCCGTTCTTCGCCGGCCCCCTTTAATGTGGAAACAGCTATATTTTCTCCCAGATTAGTATAGATACAGGCTGACAGTCTGCACTGCTCAAGGTATTTGGGAGGTATAATTCATTCATAATGCCACAATGCGCCCCATCTATCATCTCAGGTTTTTCATCCACTAACTTGCCGCTTGCTCCCTCCTCTCATTCCAAGCTCCTGGCTCTTCTGGGGCGGGTGGAGGCTGTGTGTGTGTGTGTTTGTATATGTGTGCATGCATATGTGCGATTTAGCAATGTGAGGTTGAGACGTGAGAGGTGTTAGGATATGAATTGTGTGTGTGTGTGTGTGTGTGTGGGTATGTTTGGGGGACGTGGGGTGGCGGGGCATGCAAGGTTGTGAGGTCGGCAGCTTCTCTCCTCCTGATGAATTAGCTGGCATATGCAAGCGATGAATTACCAGGCAACGAGAGTCAATTATCCAAAGGAAGAAAAAAAAAAAAAACATGGACCCTTCGCCTGTGGCCCCAGGGTCCCTTTTCCAATTCAGAGAACGATTTTCCCAAAATGTAGAAGGGAAGAGAAGAGAAGCAGCCTTGAAGGAGCGAGGATGGGATGATGAGGAGTTGGGGAAAAAAAGAAAAGAATGAATGAAACCACAGTGTATATATATATATATATATATATATATATATGTGTGTGTGTGTGTGTGTGTGTGTGTGTGTGTGTGTGTGTGTGTCCCTCCACACCATCCCACACCTTGTTCCCTCCGTCGTTCTCTCGCTCCCTGATCAAATCCAGAAGGCAAAGCGCTGTGTGAAAATGCAAAAGGCTATTATCAGGCCTTCAGAGTGCACAAACGCCACTTATGATGGATGAGTGTGGGATTTAGAAAGGCCTCCTGTCAAACACCGGCCGGTTCCCCTCCTTAACCGGCCCTCTCTTTTTCCTCACTTGTCTCTTGTATCAAAACTGTATCAGGCCCCTGGTTGGAAAAGGCCTAAGTGGAAGACATTTGTAATATATTGAAGTGGGTGTACACACACACGCTCAGTGTCCCCTGCTGTTCTGGCCATTTAATTTTTTAACCTCTTGTGGAGGGGAGAGGGACAGATGGAGCGCTTGTAACATTTCTGAGAACAAGACGAAAGAGGTGGTGGTCCGGGCCTGTCTCCTAGTAAATATCTTCATATACAACTAATATGTTTTGAGGGAACTGTAATGCTGAGCAAATTATGCTCTCTATTAACACGAGGAAATGTTGCTAATTAATGTGCCTGTCAAGTCACAAAAATGTTGATACTGATCACACTGTTTTCCAAGATAGGCCATCTTGCATATCAGTCTTTCCCCAAACCTAAAAGTCTATGTAAAATCATATAAACATAAGAATCGTCATGTTTTGGTTACCTGATAGCGAGCCATTTTTGTCTACACAGGGAATGAGTCCTCGTCCATGGAGTCCGCCATGTTGCACCACCATGTTTCTACAGCAGCCTGGAAGAGACAAACCCAACACTGGCTCTATTTAGGGACACCTGCATTTTCCTGTCATTGTAGTTTGCAGCATCTCAATGACTAACAGTGTCAGAAAAACCCTGTTTGTTTTTTTGTTTTTTAACGTGAACATGGCTTTATTCCGGGTCTTTACCAGTGTTAATCACCTGGTCAGTTTGTTTCAGAGAAGAAGAAACCTCTGTGGATACTACGCTTCCTGATAAAAACCTCCTGAACATCTTCAGTTATCAGAGAAAAAAGATGCTGGGTTTGTGGTCTGTCAGTTCATTCATTCATTTTCCATAACTGCTTATCCTGTTAGGGGTCATGGGGGGGCTGGAGCCTACAGGGCTGACACATAGAGACAGACAACCACTCACATCACACTCACATTCACACCTACGGACAATTTAGAGTCACCAGTTAACCTGCATGTCTTTGGACTGTGGGAGGAAGCTGGAGTACCTGGAGAAAACCCATGCTGACACAGGGAGAACATGCAGACTGCGCACAAAAGGGCTCCCCCACCCTGGGTTCAAACCAGGAACCCTCTTGAAACCCTCACTCATTTTCTGTCACCACTTATCCTGTTGGGGGTCGCAGGTGACATGGGGTGAGAGGCGGGGTACACCCTGAACAGAGTTGGGTAATAATACGTTACAGTAATAATATTACTTTTCCAGAAACAAGTAGTGTAACTAATTATCACTCATAAAATGTCCTACAACTTTACTTTTGTTATCACATCACTACTACGTTACATCACGCTGCACAGTCATGTCACAGAGCAGTTCGCTGGTCGCATCGCTCACCGTAGCGCCTGAAATTACTCCCATCACTTTGATTTAATTACATTATAAATGAATTACATTTATTTATCATGTATTTACATCTAACTTATACGGTCAGTGATTTAAGTCAGTAAATCGTTGTGCTTGGTCCCACTTAGGGGGTCAACCATAGACCTTTTCATGGGCCCCATCTTGGCCTTGGGCCAGGGTCATCTGTATCCTTTGACCCCCCCCCAACTGTGTGCCTGCCTGTAAGAAATGTCTTTGAACATCATACACAACATCGCTAAAGCAGTTTAATGACATACAAACACAAATTGTGAGTGACAGAGTGAAACGAGATCATCAGCAGGAACCTCAGTGGGTTCTGACCATCGTGAATGTGTTTCACTGATGGAGTTTCACATGCAGCACCACTGAGGACAGACAGCACACACAGATGTTACTCCGTTGTGTCAGAGACGAAGACAGAGAGAAGAAGAAGTCCTACTTTCTGAAACAAAGTGCAGCTTTAAGGAAAGAGAAATCAAGAGATTTCACACAACTGCTTTATTTTTTCCCACAGAAGAAGACAATGGAATCTACCATATTACATCCACTGACGTCAGTCCAAATTACTAAATGAACCTCGCCAAGAGCTGCTTTCGATGGACCAATTTAATCTCAGCGGTTGGACTCGCAGTGTAACCAAACTGCTTTAACAGTTTAAGAGAAAAGAGGATAATATAAGCACAGCCGAACGTCATTAACGGTTTTAAATCCTAAACTTCACCACTGCCAGAAGAAAACACAATACCATTAACAAAAGATTCTTAAGTTATAAGAGTGAACGTGCAGCAGAGTGAATAAAATGCCTGGAGAGACGGAGATGAAGAAGAGGGATATGTGAATAAAACAAAAGACAATTATATCCGCAGGTTTAGCTGGCACTGAAAATGGCCTCCGCAGTGTTAGGACAGTAACACTTTGAATGAACCCTTGACACAAGTCGAAGAAATGGAGGGCTCAACGATATTTAGCAATGAAATGTAGAAAAACATCGTCCAAAATCTGTTAATATTTATTTAACAGAATCTAATGATACCCAACCAGGGGTAGACTGAGACACAGGGTACTGCTGCAGGTATCAGGGTGTATGTAAAGAGATTGTGGAGTAGCTTAAAGCACAGAAACCCCAATTTGGTAAATTAAAAAAATGGGGGGGAAGATAGATTGGCTAACACAGGCTCACAGTGCAGAACTGGACCACTAACTTGAGTCACACCCTAACACCACAAGCTGTGACTGAAGAGTTTGTCAAAACTACAGTAGCTGAAAAGTCAACAGTGAAGTTAAAATGATAAAATATTGAATATTTGATTGCAATGTCAAACTTCTGCATCTCAAAGTGGTAGTAGGATAAACATTAAGAAAAATAGAGACCAACCCAAACACTGACAACTGCAGGATCACTATGTTTTGTATGAAAGAGTTATTGTAAAGTGGAAACACACAACCTGTCTGTTGTGTTTCCAAGTATCATTATTGTTGGTCGAACAGTTTGCTTTCCATTTTTCTTAGAGCTTATCACACCAAAATCTGGGTTTCAATTATAAACATTAACACACTCACTCACACGCTGCTCCAATGACGTCACTCAGGTAAGACAAAGTAAATTATCATCAAACCGAGGCAAACAAACTTGTAATGACGCAAAGGTTGACACACTTCTATTGTGCTGTAAGTGACGCCGTCATTTTTTGTAGGACATCGTACCCGCCGGCGGACAGAATTGCAAAGTGAAAGTGAGACTTATGATAATGATAAGCTAAAGGCAGTGGTGCTCAGTGTGTAATAGACACAGACCCACAACTCACCTGTTATTGTCTGTATGAGACACACCGGGCTTTCATGTAAAGCGTGCCTCTACTAATAGACGAGAAGCTTGTACTTGTGACTGTACAAGGTGAGGTCGCAGTAGATGCACCCTTCTTTCTGTGCAGTGATACGGTTGGTGGGTGTAGTTTGGTAGAAAGAAAATAGTTCCTACATGAAACTGCTCACAACAAGGTCTGTGGATTATCTTGAGTAACCAGGTCATGATTTCTGGAAAGAGACATTGAAGTTGAGTTTGTCAAAAGCTGAGTGCCATCTAGTTCCATTATACTGGAGAGAAGGCAGACATCTCTACGGCCAATATCTCCAACACTCTGCGAATTACACCAAAACAATCTAGACTGATAAACAGCACTACAGGTAAGAGGGAAAATATGTATTTTTGATTTTGGGGTGAACTGTCCCTTTAACAGTCTGAGGTGTTTACTTTCTTTAAGTACACACAAATGACACATGGTGGTTTTTTAAGGCTGATTCTGATATTTTTCAGAGTCGATATCTTGAAATGTTTTGAAATTAGTATCTGAGTTTGGTCATGTTTGGTCCAACACTGTATAATATTCAGTTTCTGACATCTTTATATTTAGACAATTGTCTCTGCACACACTGATTTCAGTTTCAGCTTTCCAGAGTACCTAGTGGTGCGTCTCTGCTACTCTCTACCGTCACAGTTTCCCTCTGGGACTACCAGCCCCTTCACTTCCTCTATTACCCCCTCACACACCCTTACATCCTCCTACACACACTCACACACACACATCACCTCCCTCCCGCCCCGCGGCGACATGCGCTCCACAATGGAGAACAGAGTGGTTTGGGAAATGATGGCCATTTATAACTGCCTGACGCCGTATCCCACCACCTCACACACACACACACACACACACACACACACACACACACACACACACACACACACACACAGAGTTTGGTGCTGGGGTAGCGACAGAGAGATGGGAGACAAAGGGAGATCTCACCTCTCTCCTGGCTAATGTCACAAACACATTAACACTTAACTGCACAGATGAGCACTGTGTGAAAGTGTTGCATCACATCTAATATGTGTGTTTCTTACATGACTGTGGGAATATGTGTGTGTGCGTCTGTGCGAAAGCATGTAGGAGCAGGTGTGTGTACGCAGAACGAGGGAGTGATTTAATTGGAGGTGAAGTACCTGAACTACAGAAGAGTTCTGTCTCAACGCTTCCTTGTAAACACACAGACATGCACACAGTTTCCTGGTTTGACATGGTCCTAGATTTTATTAAAAAACAAAAGAAATGTCTGGTGTTATTTGGGTGACTTTGCTCAACACTGACCTGGCTTATAGTTAACACCTAAAATAGTTCATTCTCCAACACAGTACTATTTGTTTTCTTGTCTTAAGCCCCAAATCAGCAATGACTTTGCAACCAGGTCTGAGAGCAGCAAATAAAACTGCGTGCTGTATGCTGGTAGAGCCCAGTACATGTTATCTCAAAGACATTGGTTAGTTTAATGGCTGGATTATGTATCAAGAACAAAGGAAAAAGGCAGAAATGCTGAAATTTGGTGGTCAAAGTGGCAGGAAAGTTTTATTTTGTTAAGTATCAGCAGTAACTCTGTCCATTCATTTTCCTTTGAACATAACTCTGCTTGTGATTGGTGAACAGAATTCAAGAAATAGCATCAGCTGAATGTGTGGAGCACATTTGATAGCTTTATTAACATGTTATGTTGACAAAACAGTGTCATCCAATGCATTCCAGAGCCTTTCAATCTTACAGCATGTCTTTGGACTGTGGGAGGAAGCCGGAGAAAACCCACGCTGACACCGGGAAAAAATGCAAACTCCACACAGAAAGGCTCCCCCACCCTGGGTTCAAACCAGGAATCCTCTGGCTGTGATCTCGGTTGTTTTTAACTATATTTTAACCAGATGAAAGACTGTAAGTCAGTGAACGTCTGGGTTTCAAGTTATCAGAGAAGCAAGCTGAGCAAATATTAGCAGCAGCACCAGTATAATATAAATATAATGCCCAACCTTATACAGTATGGACACAGCTGAAGTCTTGAGGCTGTTTTCACAACAGGCATGCAGACTTCTTATAGGAGGAAAAGCTCTAATGCAGAATTTATACTTCTGTGTCAAATCAACACTTAAGGCTCTGCATTGACTGCTTTAGACCGTATGTCGTACCCTTCTCATTAGCCTGACCTGCACATCATCAGAAATGTAACTACACCTCATGGTGATGCAGACCTCCTGTCTGTTTCTGTAAGCTGAAACCATTTCCCTCAGTGGAAACAAAGCTTTTATTTACTTTAATTTCACAGATAAGAAACAATAAATTGTGAAGACAATAAAGCCTCCACAAAAATAGCATTTTAAGTCTTGTGTATGATTTATCCTGGCTTCATATGAGCAGAGGAAATCACCGCTAGTTGCTAGGCTAATGTATACAATGTAAAATGCCATAGGCTTGTGCTAATAACGTTAGCATGTTGTATTTGTGGGGAAAATGTGTCCAGATAAAGACAAGTGTTTGTCAGTGAATGCTGCGAGTTATAGTGAAGCTGATTTGTGTACTTGTGTTTGAAATTGTTGCTATTAAGCCATGTTTAATGTGTGTTTAATGTGTGTTTAATGTGTGTTTTAAATCAACTAAACTTTACAGCACTTTACAGGAACCCTGACGCCAACTAGTGTTTTGGAGGTGTAACTGCAGAGTGACACAGACACACCACCGTACAAGTATAAATGCTCACAACAGCGTAGGCCACGTGTGTAGGCTACGGCGAAGGGTCTGCATAGAGCTCACACACAAGTATAAATCCTGCTTAACTATTAACACCAACGAGTCACTCCGGTGAGCCAGTAATCAGTTTCCTTGATATGATTATGGTCTACCTCTGCTCACTCTACACACTTAAAAGCTTTTGTTTCTACATGTTACAAGTGGTGACTTAAAATGATCAGTAAACTTATGGAAATATGCAGCTCCTCATGAACGGTAATAACAATATTCTCTGTGGGTCAAAAATGCCAGCGCTGAATTTCTTGTTTCCACTTCTGAGACAGAGTGGACGACAGAGATCCAGTGCTTTTATGTTAATTAGTTTGCTCGCGGATGACTTTTAAAAAATTATTACGAGGGTTTTGGTTGTGCGTATACATTTGTATTTCTGCAAATGCCTTTGTGTGTGTGTGCGTATGTGTGTGTGTGTGAGGCCTCGGCCTGTCACTGTGCTGGATGGGCTGTCACTTTCTTAATTGCCTGAGCGTGACCCCGCCCCGCTCTGCTCACCTGGCTAATTACTGTGTCTTTCCAGCCAAGAGATTGAAATGAATTCGACTCCATTCAAGCTTCATTGGCATGAAAAGCGAGGTTACTGACATTGTCATAATACAGTACAGTACAGCAGGTTTGTCCTTCTAGTGATATTTTACTGCGAGAGCTTCATCGCTGTCCAGCTAAATGACATGTCATGTTAAACTGATCAACTGATCTGGTGTCATAATCCACATTTCACCAAGTTTTCCAACCATAACAAAAGAGTAAGGGGTTTGTCCTGTGTGGAAAACATGCAGAAACGCAGGTATGGCCCTTTAAACTTTTTGTATTGAGGGAACAGCAGCAAAAAAGACATCATTCCCTTTGAATGTCTTAGAAATTTCCAATTACAATAGGAGGGACAAATTCTACAGAGGGCCGAGAAGTTAAAAAATCTATAAACTAAAGGATGTGAGACACAGAGCAGGTTGAAGTGACTCAGATTGGAGGCCATGCAAATGAAATGCTAATGTGATGCTAATGAGCAGAGGGAGGGAGGGAGGGGGGGGGGGAGTGTCAGGTAGGAGGTAAAGTTTGGTTAGAGAGCGAGCCGGCGAGACAGCAGGCAAATGGGCAACGCTTGGGTGAGCAGTGAGCGGGCTACCCATGATGCCTCAATGAGAGGGGGAACATTAAGCGATGGAAAGACGGAGATGGAGAGGCACAGAGACTTGGAGGAAAGGCCCTGTGGGCTAATGAATGCTGATTAATTCCCAAATTACATTTTACAACTTTATTGTTTCTTTTTCCTGTGGTGCACATTCGCCATCAAAACCCATCCTCCTGTCTGTTAGATCAGTCTTTGCTCGTTAATTTGGACTCGCTCGTCTTTTAAAGCTCCATTTAACTCAGGTTTAAACCTGAAGCAGCAGACACACACACACTGCAGCTACAACTATTCAGCAAAGGAAATCCTCAGCTTTAAAACAACTGGCCTTGCTGTTGCTGTATTTGGGATTCCTGTGCTCCTTTGTTGGCTTCAACTGTGTTCCTTATGTTTCACACACGGGGCCCAACACAGCACAACTGTCACTGGTAGTTTCAGACTCATGCAGTTGTGCATGTAGCACAAGTACACGTGCTCATCTGTGCACCCATGGGTGTGTAGGTCTCAAAATGAGGTGTGTTCAGGTACATTGTCGGCACATTAGAGGGAGCAGAAAATGATGGTGCCACTGACCAACAAAAACCTGCTCAAAAGTCAGAATGCCACAGTATTTTCCTGCCATTTAAAGTGTGCATCATTCAGATAGTAAGATGCATCTAGATGGCTCCACAATGCACGTACACTCTGCTTGTAACACACACAGGGACACTCTGATTTGCAGCTGGTGGGTGAAATAATACATCATTATTGAGGACAAAATATGAAAACAATTCTCAAAAAATATGAATGTAGCAGAGACCAGAGCAGAGCTGCACAGCCGCTGTCCAACTCCCCATTAAGAGAGATGTTGTAGGCATTGGAATGGTAGATGACACTCCAGCCCTTTATATACAATGATTACGCTAAAGGGCCTGTAGAGGCTAAGCCAGCGCTTTAAGCCACTGAGATGCTGCACTTAATTGATGCGCTGATTGTTACCATGTATGATGAATCAAAGTCTGAGTCAAACTTGCCAGTTGAACACTCCGTCCATTTATTTATAGCTCGTCAGTGTCCATTAAACTTAAACATGTTTCCAATAATGCTCAAAATCATCCACATGTGTAACTCCACGTGTAAATCGTTTTTCCTTCCAGGTGTAACACCTGACCAGACAAACAAAGGTTCCTACCATTATTAGTGATGACCGCTAATCACTCCATGAGACCTGATACCCAACACAACATATAACCATGCAAAAAAATTCATGCATATTCTGCTCCTACAGGGCCACTGTGAAGTCCCTTCTTTACACTGCCTTTGCATTTTTACACAAAACTAAACAACAGCGGCATCATTCAGCTCCTGCGTGTCATTTTAGACAGCATGCTGGCATCGCAGAATCAAAAGAGGCATGACGGGCCTGACATATAACACAACAGCATCAGCCTCTAGTGTGACATATGACATACACGTCGCCAGTGCTTTTTGAACAATAACAATAGCATTAACATGGCAATAACAATCATTTACCATCTCTGTTATACGCCGACTGATCTCGTCTTCCGCTCCGAGGATAAGGAGCTCCCAGACTTTATTGTTTTCCCAATTTGCAGGCTCTTTCGGCCACTGTTCTTCTTTGAGTTAGCTGCTAACTGCTAGCAGTGACTTTTTGAATCTCCTGCAGTGGGTCGCACGCATAACACCTCATCAAAATGACACACATGGGCTGCCCATGATCTCCTTCCTGCCGGCTGTCCTATTTATACAGATGGCATTTTGGCACAGTTACTACCTCTATTCCTGGCTTAGAGATGAGACAACTTGGTCTCCCTTATTACGTGATCATACCTTTAAAACAGAATGGTGAGGCGAGGCGTGATGACGGCGTGATATTCCCGCCATTAAAAGGCAGTGTAAAACCAGGTACTTCAATTCATGTTAAACCCAAAACACATCTATGACAAATTAAGGGACTAAATACAAATTTTACGCCTCACTTTGCGCTCAGATTATGTGCCATTTAATTTGCAAAATTTATTGGACACCCCTTAAATGCACTTTTGCACTTTAGACCGTGTACTATAGATTGTCTGAAAGGGCCCCTGGATTTGATGCTGGTTGCAAGGCTGGGGTTTCAACCAGACAAAGTGGACTCTGGGATCCCAGGTCTCCAGAGTCCCCAAAAGCTGCAGTCTTAAACTGACTTGTGTTGATTTATGAGAAAACATATGAGAAGCACCATCCAGAGAAAATAAATTGGACCACAAAACAGAACGGTGACACATTAATGCTGCCTACACAACGCGTTTTTCCGTTATGTCTGTCGAGATGCTCTGACAACACGGAGTCTTTTCAGTTATTTCATCTCATTCACATAACTAACAAAGCCTTCCCTGTACATCAGTACCATCAATGAATAAACTCGACTTGAACAGTTATTCTCTTTATACTTGAGTCAGTCTGTCAGAGAGCGCGGCTCCGTTAATGGCGCCACTCCGTCTTTTCTGACACAACAACACTCACAGCTGCTTCATCTGCTCCTGTCAGTGTCTCCAAGTTAAAGACCTTCTGAAGACACAAAGGGCAAATATCTTTTTGTATGCCTGTCGGGTTTTCCACAGCTTTTTACAAGCCCACACATACGCATGCACACATATGCATTCATCAGAGCTGGGGGGGAGGGAGGGAGCAGAAACAGGAAAAAAAAATATGATCAGCTGCATCCCCCTGATGTGGTGGAGGTGAGAGGGAGCATCTCAATGGCAGACGAGCACGGGGAGGGAAAATGACAATATTTAAAATAGGAGACACGACTCCATTTCTTTTTGAACAAAATATTAACGATCTTTCATTTGGATCTCATCACAGATGCGACCGGGGGAAAATTGCATTCTGTGTGGCAGAAGTCTGGGGAAGACATGAGACAGGATAATAGCCAATAGGTGTTTGGAGAGACGGAGTCAGAATGAATGAGAGGGAAAGACAGAGAGAAACAGAATTGACAAATTCCCATGATGGGTATGCCATGAGAGAAGGGGGAGGAGGAGGAGGAGGAGGAGGAGGAGGTTGAAGAACAAGAGGGAAAAAAAGGGCAGAAAGATTGGAAATTGAAATTTATGACATTGAAAATGACTATGACGAAGACAGAGCCAGGTCCCGCTTTGCTCTCCGCTCTTTGGTAGCAGTCAACCTTGCAATGAGGGCAGATCAAACAAAAATAGGCTGTTAGGGGGGCGAGGGGGGGGAGCAGTGGTGCCGCTGAGCACTGTGGATGGGATGAGAGAGGGGGAATGAAGGAGGGAAAGCAGTGGCGAAGGTGGAGGGATAGAGGGA
Organism: Cephalopholis sonnerati; assembly: GCA_019142605.1. Classification (NCBI taxonomy): domain Eukaryota; kingdom Metazoa; phylum Chordata; class Actinopteri; order Perciformes; family Serranidae; genus Cephalopholis; species Cephalopholis sonnerati. The sequence goes on from JAGQAX010000010.1 coordinate 10,602,299, forward strand.
TGGGAGGGAGGTATAGACAGAAGTGAAGGAGGACATTAAAGGAGGAAATGATGATGTTGTCAGTGAGCGATGTAAATCGCGGCGGCTACATAGTCAACAGATACAGTCGGCTGGCTGTGCAGGCCAGGGCCTGTCTCAGCTGCAGTGGCACTGACAAATGGAATATTTTCAGAGGACTTAATCAGAGGAAAATGGGCTTTCATCTGCTCGCCTACCCGCTCTGCCGCTCGCACAGAGAAATGATTGCCTGTCGCTCTTCCTCTCCCTGTCTCTTTCTCTCTCACAGTCATTGAACGTGGCCACTGAACCCTGCAGAGGTTACAAAAAGGGAATTTATCAGTCGTGTTTTACAAAAGGATATAGGGACACTGAGACACACGCAATCACACTCCCTGCGTAATGGACTTTGATTTGCTGATTTTGTTTTGCTTAAATGCTTACACAAAGTGAAAGGAGACATTTTAAAAGGCAGCAGAGACGGATCAAAACACATATGCAAACTTTTTTTCTCGGTGAGGTTTCAGCGCCGCAGGTGACGGGATAAACACTAATAAATCTTCCTGCTCACCTCAGTAATCACTCATCCATCAGCCTTCCAGAGGGAAAAGCACAACTTTACGTGCGCTGTGAGAAAGTACAAAGTGTGCCACACGCTGATATATTTCAAACACACTCATCATCCACTCAATAAAACCTATTACTTGTCATGAAGGCCTCATTTCCTACAGTTGCGTTTGATGTAGTACCTGGGCCGCCCCCCGTCCGTAGGCCCACAGCAGCAGCAGATAGGCCTCCGCAGAACAGACAACAGTGACATGATCTATTTCTCCCATGATGAATGTACCAATCTGCTGCCCTGTTGCCCTGTCCGCCTAATTTGTTATGATGTGACACCATCTAGACTCTTTTCTATGATGATGAACTTGCTGCTCGTGTGTACCGGCAGGTAAGTGGGATGAAAACGTCAGGATGCTCTATGATGCCAGTGAAGCACTTGATACCACACAACTGTGATTCAACACACACCTTGTTTTCACATTTGTTGTTATAAATGCTTTTTTAAATGGCGACTCATGTTGACTACAGGGACCCTCACAATGCTGTTTTTCTCCCCTTTATGATTCATAGTTGTGTTTTGGGGGCTTCTTCTAAGTTTAGCTGTAAAAAGATGGAGGTTAATCATCTCAATCTACTTTGAATGCACTTGATTAAGTTTGTCAGTGTTTCCATGACTCCCTCATGTCAACAGAAATCACATTCAATACTATGCACAAGCAAAACCTGACAAATGTCTGTCAGTTCAAAGCTACATGAAGAAAGTATTCAGTCCAATCTACATCATTGTTTACCGGGACTAGGATCTAATTATGACCACAGGTATAGGTGCGTTCTTGTGCTGTGTTCACACCACGAGTGACATAGCAACAGGCTACAGTTCATGTCAGGGGTTGGTAAGAGCCACACAATGGTACACAACAAATGTATATGGTCCATTTTTCCAGTGTTTTGCACATTAATCAAGTTGCATTCTTTAAGGAAAGGTTATTTTCTCCATACAGTGAATTTTGTTAATAACTGCAATCCAGTCATCCTTAGAAGGAGGGCTCGTCTGTAGCCATCCTCCATGTGACTGCTTTCTTGCTTGCAGCCAAAAGCACTTTGTAACGGTATTTGTTCTGGGTCATGGGATTGTCCGGGGTTTTTGCCCAAAATAACAATCAGCTTCTATTCCAAAGGTGCTCCTTAAGTCTTTGGCAATCTCTTGCCAATATGGAGAGATAAGTGGGCATCCCCAAAAAACTTTGAAAGTGGTCTGCCAGTTTCAGAGTCACAGAATATTGTTTTTCTAGCAGAACTCCTGCTAGGATCTTGAATTGGTCCTGACTTGACCCTCCCAAATGTCATTTCAATCATCCTCAGATATCTCCAGGCCTGACTCCCTCTCCCATCTCTGTTTGACCTGGGCAGTGAAATAATTCTTGGAATATTTTTAATTTCTTATATATTTGTGATACAAGATGTTTGTTGTCTTTATTCTTACATACATCAGTGAATTTTGGGTTCACTATCCTCTGTTTGTTTAGGCTACAGTTCATTTTCAATGGAAGCCAGTGACACAAAGCTACAAACTGACACCTGACACTTGGCTCTCATGTGCAATGTTTGAACCCCCTCTGGCTTAGAAGTTGGAGTCAGGTCACTCTTGTTGACATGTTTCACCTCTTGACCCGTGAGAACTTCAGTCCAGTAAAAGTTCCCTATCGTTCACTATTGATTTACAGGCAGACATCTCGTCAAGGTGTCACACCATCTACCATCCCCTCCATGGCTAAGGAAGCTTCAGAGTCACTTTAGAAACAATGATACAGTATGTATGAAATGTACAAATGTAGTGTGTTTCTGCAGAAATGTACAACATTTTGTTCTCACAGCTGGGCTGCATAGTTTGTTTATAACATGATTGGAAAGTGCCCTGTGATAGTCTGGCGACCTGTCCAGGGTGTACCCTGCCTCTCGCCCAATGTCAGCTGGGATAGGCTCCAGCCCCCCCGCAACCCTCAAGAGGATAAGCGGTTAGAAAATGGATGGATGGATGATTGGAAAGTTCATTCATTCATTCTAACTAGAAACTGTTTTGATGCCATAGCCACTACTTGATACCAGTACTAGTATCGCTAATATTAAAATTATTAAGAAGCTTGTGGCCTGTCACGATATACTGCATATGGCGGTCATTAATGATCATCTAAATAAGTAACTAGAATCCAAGACAATATGACTTAATTTGTTTTTAGCTGATGTTTTTTGGGAGCATTTACTTTAACCTCCCATACAATATGCCATTAAATGCGGGGGAGAGAAGAACTGAATTATTTTGAAATGAATCTGTGTTTAAAAAATACAAATGATGCACAAATTAAAGTTTTGGCTGATGACGGTGAAGTTAAATTCTCCTGTCTCAATCGAATCCCTTCTTCCAGCTCACAGCAACAAGTGTCCATCTGCACTGTGGTGAAGTCGGGGCAGCAGGCCGTGACAGATCACAGATCAGCTGCTAAAGCAACGGTGGAATTTGTCACCTTCTGCAGCAGCAGATCAATGATAATTACCCGGCTGACACGAGTACAGTTATAACTTTACAGGATCAAGAACAGGGGGAGAGGGAGATGAAGAAGGAAGGGATGAAGGGCTGTGGGCCACACTTAGCTCTGAGCTGATCGATACTGTGTGAGATATGGCTGTGACCGGCCCCGAGGCCCGGCCTCATAGCAGCTCAACAAGCCATTACCACCTCCCTTCACGGGGCAGTACAGAGTGTGTGTGCGCTAATGTGTGTGTGTTCTCAAAGCCGCCGAAAGGAAATCGGTTTTGTTTGTCAGCTCACATATCAATATCAACCCAGTAAAATGCCATTATAACCAATCATACCCCACAGAAGAGTGTTTAAAGTTATAATCCTTGAGATTTAAGTCTTGGTTTATTTGGTGACACCTGTTACTGGTTTCTGATGGTAACCAGCGACTGCATGTGGCAAGTATCAGTAACACACACAGTTACATTTAAAATAATGTGTATCGACCACTTGGGGAGGCATTAAGAGGCTGCGCTGTCAGAAATGCAAGAGAAGAAGAGCAACTTGAGTGTCTGTTCAGGTAACAGCCAAACACAGCATGTGCTGAGATGATTCATTGCATCACAGTCAGTATGTTTACAAGCAGCTTGAGAAAATTGAATTATTGGCTTAGTCCGACTAAAACTGGACTTTTAAATGCATGGAAACAGCTTAATCTGACTGAAATTGGACTATCCATAGCTTGACTAACACACCTGGATAAATCGATTGAAAATCAAACTTTTGCCACATGTATCCACTTAGTCTGACTGGAGTCAGACTCAGCGTTCTGCGCATGCACCACTTTTTCTATCTCGGGCTTTCACCCGGAAGAAGAAGATGACTTAGCAGCAGTTCACTCCCGGAAAAACAAAGAAACAAATATCATGGCGACCAAGAAGCAGAAGACGCACTTCTGAACGGTCGAGGAAACTACATTCATGCCCCGACAGCTAAAGGAGCTAAACATGTTGAAGTTTATGGATGGTAGGAAAATGCAAAACGTGGATTAATTTAATTTAATCGATTATTCCTCTTTGAGTCAACCAGAACTAGTTCAATACACACCATTTTAAAAAGGACACAGTGCCGTCTATCGAGGTGGCGTCAGACGTACTTGGACTACTTGGACTGGACTACTGCGTGCATGTAAATGATTGTGTCACTGTCATGATGAGCATGACGTGATTTTGCCAAGTAGGACATGCTCCTGGATCAACATCCCACACTGCGTTCCTGAACCAACATTACAATCAACCAATCACAGCCCTCTGACATCATCAGTGTGCTGCTCCCATGCTTCTTTCAAAATTCCTTTGTGCTTCGTCAGAGCTAAGCTAGTTTACCAAATTGAAGTGAATACAGTTGAACAGTTACATTAAATAAAAACTTTTCAAGCTACTGCAGGGTTAGCGATGGCTAACGGTGGCTATGCTATTGAGTGAACTTGCCAATAGACAAGAATATTAGCGAGCTAGCTTCCTAAGTAGGTGTGCTATGCTAACCTTGCCAAGAGGCTAGAATATTGTTCACTAACAAACAGTTAGGATAATATCATTTTTCAGTTGCAAATTCCTGTGATTCACACGCTTTCTCTCCTTTTTCCATGATGATCCTGGATAGATTGGTTTGTCCCGGACCATCATCATCATCATCACGATGACTCTGGATAATTTGTTTTTGTCGACATCAACATCGGCAGTTCTATTCAGGATCAACATGACAACGATAGTCCAGGATCATAACATAACAAACGTATTGTCCAGGGTCAACGTCATGATGACGGTCCTGGATCAAAATAAGCAATGCTATACAGCATCAAGATGTCGATGATGGTCCTGTATCAGTATAAACAAATTATCCAGGGTCACCATGGTGATTCATGTTCCTGGATCAAACAAATGATGCAGTATAAAGATGATGGAGTATATAGTAATAGTATATTAATATCAAAAAGGAGGGAAAATGTGTCCAACGCAGGTCTTTGCAACTGTTAAATATTATTATCCTTATTCTTAATGTAAGTGAACAATATTTTAGCCTATTGGCGAGCTTACTTGTTAGCATAGCCAACCTAGTTAGCAAGCTAACTCCCTAACCCTGCAGTAGCTTTAAAGGTTTTTGTTTAATGTTACTGAGAGTTTTGTTCAATTGTATTAACGTCAATTTGGAAAACTAGCTTAGCTCTAAAGAAGCACAAAGGAATTTTGAAAGAAGCACAGGAGCAGCACACTGATGATGTCAGAGGGCTGTGACGATGTGGGACGTTGATCCAGGAGCATGTCCTACATGGCAAAATCTCATTGTGCGTCATGATGAAGACTAAAGAAGAAAGTCAAAAACAGCTACATGCTTCGTCTTCCTCAAAAATCTCTCTTCTTCATGTCTTCTTCAAGTATGTAGTTAATCAGTAGAATCAGTTTCCTGTGCTGGGATTTAATTTTTTCCAGCAGGAAGACTATTTTACAAAGTCATACTGATACTAATGGCATTGATGATCAATCATTGGTAACATACTACCAATGCACTGACTATTTGTTGGAGACTGGGGATTAATGCTGGGAAAAGTAACTCTGTCCCGTCTGTACATAGTTGTTGTTTTTAGAAACTTGTGGTTTGTTCTGTGGCAGTCACATTCAGTCCCACTGAGATAGAGTAGATTTAATACACTGATTTGAGACAAAGAAAGAAGGGAGACAGAATAAAACAGACAGACAGGGAACAGTTGAGTGTGTGGTCAGTGACAGCCCAGGGCAAATCATCTTCATCTCCTAACATATCCTCTGAGATCTCACTATACACACGCACACGCACACACACGGTTCATAGGTTGGCAGATGATGAGGTCTCTCTCTCAGTGACTCCTGGTCAGGATTTGTATTGTTCAGTGTGAATGTGAATCCAGGGGTTTTGGAACTGCTGCTGCTGCTGGAAGCCTTCACTCTGCAGAGAGGCTGATGACCCAGTTAAGCTTTCTGTAAAGTGACATGAGTGCCTGTAAAACAGATTCTAATGCAGGGTCGTTAGTTATGTTGGGGCCTAACACAAAAGATGCTCATCAACAAACAAAGGTTTTCACGTTTTTTGAATAAAATATTTTTAAGTTGAGGCCTCTTCTTATAAAGCATCTTTGTAAACATAAATATGACATCTTGATCTGAAATGCTTCCCGTGCCTTCAAAAGGAGCCTATCCCAGCTGACATTGGGTGAGAGGTCACCAGACTATCACAGGGCTGACACATAGAGACAGACAACCATTCACACTCACATTCACACCTACGGACAATTTAGAGTCACCAATTAACCTGCATGTCTTTGGACTGTGGGAGGAAGCTGGAGTACCCAGAGAAAACCCACGCTGACACAGGGAGAACATGCAAGCTCCGCACAGAAGGGCTCCCCACCGTGGGGTTCGAACCAGGAACCCATGCTGTGAGGCCACAGTGCTAACCACTGCACCACCGTGCCGCCTAAAATTAAATGATTCATTTAATAATGTTTCATTGCTTTCATCATTTTGCAGTGGCCCACACACCCTAGAAAGAATTAAAATGGAATGTAACTTGTACTTTTGGTAATTTATTGAGTATACTTTTCAGTGCTCTACTCACCACTGGCTACATCGGATTTCCTGAAATAGAGATTTATCATCATCAGACTGATAGCTAATGGGTTCAAAAATTGTCATTTGGAAAACAAATATCTGGACAACTGACTAGTTGGGTGAAGCATAAATAAAAGCAGAGCCAAGTGCCATCTACAGTACTGTATTACATTATAAATTGTTTAATCAACTTTCAAAAACAAAATGTCTGGCCACAATTTGAACAAATAACTATTCCTTTTCGTGGTTTCATTCTGTTCTGTTCTTTATTAACTATACAGAATGGATGGTGTTTTAACTTGTTCCCAGCAACGTGGGACTTAATTCAATTCCAACACATTTGGCTCTAACTAGATCTCATTGCTCTTACACTGTGTCACACTAAAAACGGTCCTCGGTACAACATGAACTAGGAACAATTCTATTGTTACATCAGTCACTTATCAGATATCATCAGCAAACACTCCCTGCTCACAGTGGCTTTATCTCATTTTAAATTGAGAACTTTGGATGTTGGTCCAAGAAACATGATTTCTGACCCTGTTTACCACAAGAACAACAAAAAAGTACATTTACAACTTTGGTTATTGAAACCTAGCAAAGACGTTCAGGAGGAATTATGGTTTGTCAGCAGAAGTTAACAGAAGATATTTACTGTGATCTGATCTGAATATTTTTGGATGGACTTTGGATAATGGACCTCTAATAACCTCAGCTTTAATCATTGATGACTTTCCATCCTAAACCCTCACTTTAACTACTGATGATTTTCAATAGCCTGATTTGGCCCAACCTCTCTCTCTCACACACACACACACACACACACACACACACACACACACACACACACACACACACACACACACACACACACACACACACACACCCCTCCATCCACTAATCTATAGCAGACAAATGAGGCCGAGCTAACAGAGTGGGGCAGAGAGAGAAAAGATTGACTCGGAGAGAGAGGCCTAATTAGCAGAGACTCATTAGGAGTCTTTAAGAGGCTGTGATTAGGGATGTTTGTTCACACAGCATGCTGCTGCTGCTGCTGCTGGGCTTAATGACTGGGACTGATCACTCGCTAGTTTAGCCTACAGCGTGCCGGGGGGGCGGGAGGAGGGCTGAAGCATGACAGAAGTGTATGGTGGTGCTTCAGCGAGTCATTTGTCTGCAGTTAACTGATATTAAACACAGGAGAAAGAGCATCAATGGGCTTTTTGACGTCACACACCTGCATGCTAAAAACATGAACCCATCAGTGTTGACCCAGAAGGCTGGCTGTAGATGTCAGTTTGTCATGTCTGGGCCTGAAGTGCTCAATTCAGATTTATTGCTCAGATTTTTTTTTGTTTTGTTTTGTTTTTGTTTGGCTGGTTACAAACTTTTGTATTCGGTATGGAAAGAAAAAAGACACGTCATGTTATTTAGCGTGCTTTAGAGGTGCTTGTACTGGTATTTTTTCTACTTTGCAGAGACCTAAGTTAGTGGTCTCCCCTTACTTCCTGTTTTTCTGTTAAGCTAATCACCTCCCAGAGTTTAGAGTTACTTTCTCTAATCTATCTATTGACAACAAAGTGAAACAGTGGTTTTTGCAAAATATCGGGCTATTTCTTCAAAGGCTGAGATCAGGTCTGAGTTTGCTGCATAGTTAAAATCTTAGAGGGACTTTTTTCTCTGCCAGTAACCATGGATGGATTACTGAATGGGCTTACTGGTTACCGGCCCAGGGGCCCAAAGAGTCAGGGCCCCCTGGCCTTCACCTGCAAAATGTCACTCAACATGTAGCAACAAGAAGGGACTCAGAATGACTATGAGGAGATGCAAAACAGCTGCAAAGAGACAGAGACTTACAAGAACAAAAAGAAGCAAAACACGAAGTCACAAAGTGACACAAAAAGACAAAGAGCAACTACTGTACAAAGAGATGCAAAACTACAGACACAGAATAACTACAGAGATGAACAACTACTAAGAGATGCAAAGCAACCATAAAGTGACACAAAATGACCACAAGGCAATGCATAGCAACTACAAAGAGATGCAAAACCTCAAAGACATGTGTAACAACTAACAAGTCATGCAAAAAGACCACAAAGATATACAAAACAACTACAAAGAGATGCAAAACTACCATGAAGAGACACAGATCAACCTCAAAGAGATACAAAATGAGGAGATGCATGATGAGAGATGCAAAATGACCGCTTAGAGTCACAAAGCGACTGCAAAGAGATGCAAAACTACCATATAGAGACACAGAATCATTACAAAGAGATGGAAAATGCCCACTGAGCGACACAGACAGAACAAAAAAGACCAATGACTACAGAGAAACAGAGAACAACCACTAAGAGACACAAAAGACCACAAAGTGATGCAAAAAGACCACAAAGAGATACAGAACAACTACTGTACAAAGAGATGCAAAACTACAGACACAGAATAACTACAGAGATGAACAGCCACTAAAAGATGCAAAACAACCATAAAGAGACACAAAATGACCACAAGCTGATGCATAGCAACTACAAAGAGATACAAAATGACCACAGAGAGACACAAAACAACAACAAGAAAGAGATGAAAAACCTCAAAGAGATGCGTAACAACTACCAAGTCATGCAAAAAGACCACTAAGAGACACAGAACAACTACAAAGAGATGCAAGATGAGCATGAAGTGATAAAAAAAAACAACCTCAAAGAGAAACAAAATGAGGAGATGCATGATGAGAGATGAAAAATGACCACTTAGAGTCACAAAGTGACTACAAGGAGATGCAAAGCTACCATATAGAGACACAGAATGATTCCAAAGAGATGGAAAATGACCACTCACTTATGCTCAAAGTTAGATATGGAGATGGATGGACTAGTACTCAGCCTTTATTTCACTGAAACAGAACAGTATCACAGCAGATCATGGAGGTAGTGTACGACTGTAGAAATTTAAATAATGTTGGAAAGGAACAAATCACTAATTATAATAGTATATAGTGACATTAGTGAAAAGAATTCTCTCGCCACATGTCCAAATGTATTTAATGGCCACACAGACCTCGGCTGTCTATAACTCTACCTCTGTTTAAAGGAACAATATTACGACCGCTCCTTCACCGTCGCCTCGTTTGTTGTTGTGTGAAACTTTTGACTCTGTCATCTATTGGCTGTATCTGTGCCAACATAAAGGACGCATGGAAGTGTGAGGGCGGTGATGTTTACAACGTTTGAAATGGACGGATATATTTTTGTATGAGAGTAGAACTACAAAGTGATGAAAAACTATCACAAAGTTATGCATAGTGACAACAAAGAGATGCAAAGCAACAAGAGACTAAACTAAAGAGACAGAGACTAAAAGTCTTGTGTCTTGCTCCTCTGTAGGAGAAGTAATGGGGCCCTCTGCGTGCAGTAACTGAAGTAGGATTCATAACAGCCTGTCCTTTGCTGTTTATATGCAGTGTGCATCTAGCAGAGCAGTTAGCACCTTGTTTCAGTGTTAGCTCAGAGCTAATCAGGGTGCTGCAGCAGTGACGCATGATGTGCCTCTGTGTTTTCTGCTCTCTCTTCCTTAAGGCTCAGACCCATTTCAATAATCAGTGCACCCCCCCCCTCACCAATCTAAAAGTTTACCACTGAGCCCGAGCTCTTGGCTTTATAAACCCCAAACCCCTTCACTTAAATCTGATAAGAGTCCCAGCACTATTGTGATACGATTTTCCCCCTCGGAAGTCCGTCCATGATCCCGCATTTCCCTGAGTCCCTCTCGTTCCACTTCCTGAACTGGGGTGGATTGTCTGGAATAAACTCCAATCCTCCTTAAAAGAAGAGAGCAGGGGAAAAGGGGGGGGAGAGGGGGGGTGAGGGGTGGGGGAGTCAAAGCCGAGAGGATCAAGGATGCGAGGGCCAAAGTAGAGGATCCGACAGAGCAGAAAGTAGAGTTAGCAACTCCGTCTCCTGTCCTCGAATTCCTCCAGCTGCTGTCTCTGATTATCTTCAACACCCTCGCACTTATCCATCCATCCCATCACTTTGCTCACGTCTCCCTGCACTCCTGCCCCCGGCCTCTGGGCAGCGCTGCAGCAGTGTGTGCCGCCGTGGTGTCTGCAGCAAGCGGCGGGACTGATCCATTTGTTTGTTTTCTGAATCCAGGATTTGCAGAGATAGATTAGACAACAAAAGCATATGGAAAAGATAAAGAACACTTAGGTAATGGATTTTGGCGGCCTCTCTAACACAGCAGAGAACTCATCCTCTTTCCATCTCTCATCTCTCCTCCTTTCTCTCTCTGCTCTAAATATGTTTGTTGTTCTTTTTTTTTTCTAGCAGACACTTTCTTCAGAAGAGAGGAGGCTCCAGCTGTGTGTGAGGATGAGGGGTGAGCTTGAAGAGGAGCGATTCAAAAGTAACAAAGGAGACATGCAATAACCAGACTTCGGCCTTTGGATTCATCTGCTGTCAAACTATATGTACATGAACGTTGGTGGTGTTGTGCAGTAGTATCGGTGGATTTGCAATGAAAAGAATTCCTACAAGACAGACATATTTTTTTTAATGGGGCAAACAACAGGCAATCTTTCGTAAGACACGCAATAAAACTCACAATAAAAATCTACTATCAGGTAAATATCAAACACTTGCAAACAGCAAGACACTGATGTAAAAACATTCAGGCTGCCCTCAAATAGTTGACCAAACGTTAGTCGACCAGAAAGGTCATTAGTCGACACAATTTCATTGGTCGCTTAGTCAGAGAAAAAAAAAGAAACTTTATTAGGAGCTGCGCCTTGTCAGAATAAATCAAAACCTATATGACTGGACCATGTGGGAATTTAATTTGAAAGGACAGACACAGGAAGTGGCCACGCTCAGCAGTCAGACAAGAGTCAGGTTAATTTCCAGGGCTGGTACCTGCGGTTATTCCACAGGCTAGTTAATAACATGTCGGGCAGGAAATCCAAAGTGTGGGATCATTTTGAGAAGGTGAAGGACCAACCCAAGGTGATATGTAAACTCATCTTCATTGGTCCACTACAAACATGACGTATCATGTGAAACATGGAAGTAGCTACATGCCCATTAGCCCACAGCGTCATTAACAGGCGGCTCGCTCAGTGTGTGACGTGCACTTGTAGATAAAATATAGGCCTATATTAATGAAGGTTCATTAGTACGGTTTGTATTTCTCTGTAATGTAGCCATGCGCGTAAATCATGGTATGGACGCTATGGACCCGTCCAGAGGAACTTTGGGGGGGAGCCAAATGTCCATACCAACTTTTAAGCAACCCTGTTTGGAATAGTTTTGATATTATGTGAAGTCATTTTATATATATATATATATATATATATATATATATATATATATATATATATATATATATATATATATTGCAATGGTAGTAAATTGGTCCTGGAATTGGAAAATCAATTTTCGTTATTCAGCATTATGTTCAGAACACCCCTTCCCCTCCTGACTGAATGGAGCAGCCCAAAACGGCGCCAACGACTCGGAGCCCAAGCCCCTCCCTCACGTTCAGGTTGACTGCTTGCTTGATTTTACCTGAACGTGAGGGAGGGAGCCATGCCAATAAGAAACAACAAGCCACCCAAAAAAAGAGACGCCAGGCAGCCTGGAATATTGGGTTATTTATCAATTTCTGTAAGTAAACGTCTGGCGTAATCTTGACTAGTAGACTATTCTGAAAAGCAGTAATAATCAATGCCAAACAACTGAATTCTAGCACACCCTGCCCTTTTCCAAATTTCCAACTGGCAACCGTCAGCCTATCAATCGGCGATTGTCGATAGTAAATGTGCAAACAAGCGTTATTTGGATAAACTCGCGGCACAACGGCGAACTAAACGGCTACTTTCTCACACGAAAAAGCTTTAAAACCTGATTTTCCCGGCGCTATAGCGGAATTTAAAACACAGTTAGGGTGGTTTTAAGTTAGCTAAAGTGAGGGGAGGTTCCCTTCCTGAGTGTTTACAAAATAAAAGCACAAATTCTATCCTTATGGTTTTCTTTATAGTACAAGACAACTGGGTGTTTTATTTTTGTGAAAATGACCAGAAGTACTTACTCACTCACTACGGCTTGCTTGGTTAGCGCCGATTTAAAAAGAAAAACAGCTGTTATGTAGGCGCTTGTATGATCTTTAGATAGCATGTCGCACCAGGCCACGTTTGACTGTCAAGCAACGTCAGTGACAGAAACACTCACAGAGGCAGCAGCAGGTTAGCAGCTCATGGTGAGCCATGTCGGAGGAATTTACTCAGCTAGCTAGTACTAGTAGTACTTTCCATTGTATTGTACTTATTAAATTCATTCTAAATGTCACCAGAATGCAGGAAACAATGTCGGTGGGGGGAAAAATCGCCGGCCTTTATGTCCACACCAACTTTTTTACCAGATCTACGCCCTTGAATGTAGCACAGTGTTAACAATGTTACTGAGACTATTCTTTCTCACACCTTCAACTCAAACCACCAAAATATATCATTTCATCATTACATTAATATCATAAATATGCAGGTGACTAGTCGACTGATGGCCCTAAATGACAACTATTCTTAGTCAGGGGCAGCCCTGAAAAACATAAAATATTTTAAACTAAGAAGCAACTGTTCTCTTAACCTTTTTAATCACATATAATTTTCTCCACTACAACCCAAGAAAACCGACCAAATTGTTGAGAACCACATCATGAATGTAACATCAGGTGACTCGACTGGCAAGAAAAGAAAAGGCTAAATAACAGGATCAAATAAAAAAATAGGTATTAATGTGCCTTTGGTTTATTTATGTGCTGCTCCCACTCAACACAGACAAACAGGAACCTGAGGTGCTCACTAGATAAGAGGGTCATCTGACAGGAAAAACAGAGCTGGCATGGATTAGCGGACGCAGAGTCATTAAAGCGTATCAGAAGTTTACGATAATGTTGTGTCTTCTAAGCCCGTCCTGAGTGTGAGTGCGTGACACTGGAGTGATTTAAATATCTTAACTTCTGAGTGCAGCAGCGTCCAGGGCTGTGTGCAGGATGCAGAGGGATGAAGTGATGATTATTGGAGTGACTAGTTTTGGGTCATGCAGGCGTCAGGGTGGAAGTTTGAGTCAGTGTTAGTCATATGATGATTGTGTTTGCTCAAACCAACTTGGATTCCAAATTAGCAATGACATTTATCCACAGCAGGTAAAGACTAAACTTCCTGACCCTCTACTGCATCAAATTTCAAGCAAATAACCACAGAGATACTGTGTTTGAATCACTTTTGAGTTTAAGTTTGAGTTTGAAAGCAGTGCCGTCACCAAGAAGTGGCCACAGTCACCCTCATACAATCACTGACACAGCCACAAGGTCCCCCTCACAAAAAATGGCCTCTGTGTGGTGTTTTTAAACTTCTGAAGACTTGCTCCCAGTAAATGTTTTGTTCCTTATGATCTATGCACTCCTTCAAATAAAGCTGTCTTTTTGAGAAAAAGGACAACCAGCCTGATTGAAGAACAATGTATCACCTATAGACTTCAGAGAACAAATTCAAGGTAACAAACGTCAATAAGTGTTACAGAAATGGTCATTTTGTGGGTGGAGTATTCTTATAACTGTCAAAGAAGAAACTTAAGTATAGCAGTATGTGATGACATAATTTTCAACTAGCCTACAGACAACAACAGTCTATTAGTATACTTGATATTCAGTTATGGCTTTTGTGTTGGTGTGCCACCCCAAAACTTTGAGGGGACCCATGTGGCCACCCCTTTAATAAACTTCTGGGGGCACCACTGTTTATACGTATTAATTTTCATCAGTACAAGAAACACTGTTCACGTCACGTGTGAGGGACTTTAATTTAAACCAGTGTTACGATAGTTTTAATAATGAAGTCTGAGAAACACAAACACCTCGTGTTTCATTACGTTAATGAAACAACATTAGCTCTGGTGCCTGTTTAGCGTGATTGAGTTTAGAGTTTAAACAATACTTGGAAAATGATCATCACTAATAGATCCAACAGACTTCATTATTTTACGAGGGGATCGAGTGCAGGAAACACACACATACAGGCAGACACAACCACACGTATGGATGTACTGTATACACACACACTCTCACACACACGCGTGCACACATAACACAACACAGGTCTTTTAAATAACAAGTGGCAAACAGCTTCAGTAACCCAACTCCTCTGAATTATCACCTCCTTGCTTGTGGCTGTTTATGAATACAAATTGAATTTCCGCAGCAACCTTGTCGCAGTCATGCCTCATTTGATTTATTCCTTAATGAATATTTCCCCTTTCAACTCAGGAGATGGGAAAACATTCCCACACCAAATGAGAAGCGGTTTTTATTGTAGCCCATTCTTTCCTACATCTAGAGGTACATTACACTCATGGTTGTGTTGCTGCTTTGGATTGAACAAGGTTGTTCCATTTAGTCGGGCCGACAAAGGAGACTGTTCAAAAAAAAGAAAAAAAACAGAGTGGGTTTTACCTGCAGTTTGTAACGCCATGTTGAGGCTGTTTTTCTCTCTAATAGCTGCACTCTGAAGTTTTTTCTTCTTCCGGAAGACACCAGCATTTCTCCGTCTTACACTGAATTAAGAAAATGTCATATAAGTTAGAGACAGATAAGGAGATCTGCACATTGGATTCAGAGACTAAACCCTCCATATTGACTGTCCACTGTGACATAGATGCTGGGGGCCACATCGCTCAACGACTACTGTTAGACAGATTCCACACGAACACCATTTACCTGTTAATGTTGTGTAGGTAATGTGCGATTGACCGCACGCCTGCTAAATAATGCAGCGGCTTGTTTGGGGCCATAAGGAGAATTTAAATAGTATTGATAGGCTAAGCTGCCATGGTGTAGGATGTATGCAGTCAGAAAGCCCCACTCTGTATTGATCACAGAGCGGGCTTAAAGCAGAATAGCTCCCAGTTCTTGAACAAATGAGGAAAGAAGAAAAACAAGGGAACAGGAGAATAGCGGCGAGGAGTGATAGGTCAGGAGGAGGAGAGAGTGGTTGTAATGGCGCAGGAGGAAGAGGAAGAGGGGAGGAGGAAGAAGAACGATGTGGAGAGAGACGGAGTGAGAGTTAGACAAGGAGACGTCGGGGGCCGTCTATCCATCCAGCGCATCGCCGCGGGCAACCGGAGGAGTAAAGTTGTTAACGAGTGTGTGGACAGTGGTGTCAGGCAGAGCGCAGCTCCATCAGGGAAATGAGACGCCCGGGTTCTATTATGGCCCCAGGTGCATTATGGGAGGACAAAAGGAAACTTTTGGTGGAAATAGATTATAGACAGTGAAAGGAACAGAAAAGAATTCAGGTGTTGTGCTTATTTTATTCTGAGATGTTGGTTTTTAGTTTCAATTTGTAACAAAAATAAGTCTTTATTTGCTCCTTTTCATGTCCTTTGCAGAAAGTTTTTTTCATCTAGTCTTTGTTTTTATGGATACAGAACTGACTCACATCATGTTGAGTTTATTTTTGAGTGGACAGTCTGGTGTCTTCTGAGCAGTTAACACTCACCTAAATAACAGCCAAATAGGTCGTCTGTGCAAGAAGCTTATTATGACCCATATGTACGTTTTTCGTGAGGCAGCGACCTCTAGTGGCCATTATTATTGTTACAGGAGCAAAGGAGGAAGTCAGGTGACGTACTGTAGTATAAAGAGCATCAAAGTCTGCGAATAGACAACTCTTTCTTGTTTCCAGGTTGTTCAATACCAACGCTTTGTCACATTCCTCAGCGTTTCATCGCGATGCACAGAGCAACGTGACGCACAGCTGAAACACATCGTAAAGCAGGATTTATACTTGCACATCAGCTCTATGCAGAGCCCTCACTGTAGCCTATGATGTTGTGTGCATTTATACTTGTGCGGTGGTGTGTCTGTGTCACTCTGCAGTTACACCTCCAAAACACTAGTCGGCGATGGAGGTTTCTGTGAAGTGCTGTAAAGTTTAGTTGATTCAAAACACACATTAAACACACATTAAGCACACATTAAACATGACTTAATAGAGACCATTTCAAACACAAATGTTTAATCAGCTTCACTATAACTCGCAGCATTCACAGACAAACACTTGTCTTTATCTGGACACATTTTCCCCACAAATACAACATGCTAATGTTATTAGCACAAGCCTATGGCATTTTACATTATATAAATTAGCCTAGGAGCTAGCAGACTTTTCCTCTGCTCATATGAAGCCAGGATAAATCACACACCAGACTTTAAATGCTATTTTTATGGAGGCTTTATTGTCTTCACAGTTTATTGTTTCTTATCTGTGAAATTAAATTAAATAAAAGCTTTGTTTCCACTGAGGGAAATGGTTTCAGCTTAGAAAAACAGACAGGAGGTCTATGTCACTGTGATGTTTAGTTCGGGGTAGGTGCATGTCAGGCTACGGCGTAAGGCATGATGTATGACTGTATGTACTTTGAGGCAGAGCCTACCGCCGTACCTAAGATGGTTGGCTGTTGGTGAGCTTCGCCCTAGTCTTTGCAGTGGGTCCCACTCCGTTGGCCCTGGTCGGCTTTTTTCAGCCGATTCAGCATGTTAAAGTGATGTCAAAGACTGCGGATGTCAAAGAGTGCAGCGCTGGAGAAAAGACACAGGAGTGAGGAAAGTAAACAAAGAGCTAAAGTCAGCTACTCTCTCTATGGGCCCCCCCACCTCACAGGCCCCAGTACAACCGCACTGCCTACACTGCCTATATTTAAGCCCCTGATACTGGTGCTTGTATATGTTAACTTAAAGAAGGCATTTATTGTAAGTTAATTGGTAATTTCATCTCAATAACTTTATGTGGTTATGAAATATGGCTGTGTAGATCTGTTTGAGTGATTGAGGCTAAACAGAAATACTGAATATGTACCAAGACATTATAAACCTACAGGATATTATGGGGAATCAAATTTATTTTTATGTTGATGGGAGATTTTTAGTTTTCTAAAATCAAATTATTTATATTTTAGTAACAGTATGCTGGAAAAAGACACACCTGCTTCAAAGGAGCCAACAGAGGACACTGAATATCAGAATCAAGATCCTTTTAGATTCAATAGATTCTGTGTGGTGACACCAGTCGCCTCTGTTTTCCTCTGAATATCTGATGAATATCTGATATGTACTCCACTAAAACCTCAAGATGACTCCAAACTCACTTTGTGCCTGATCTGATCAAAATATTTTTAGTGGCGAAAGATTACAAGAACAACAAAGTAGCATCTCACGTCCGAGGCAGATATTTTTCTTATCTGACAAACATCTCCTCTCAGCTCGTGTTGTTCTGTCAGGAATTAGCAGCACTTACAGCTGGATGCATGACAAGTCTGCAACAAAACAACCAACTTACCAAAGACACGTGTCATGCATCCTTGGGTTATTATGAAGAAACCTCACAGTTAATCTGTTATGATCGGTATCACTGAAGAAGAAAAACATGTTTCTCTGACCATTAGTGAGCGTGGTGTGTTGGTGTGTTGGTGTGTGTGCAGTGCAGCGGCCTCAGGCTGTGTGCTTAGTGAGGATTGTAACGGGACAGCTTTAAAGGGGGATTAATGCATTGTGGCCGAATGAGAAAAACACTCCTGTACAAACAAACACAAGCAGTAATTAATAGGACAAATACATTACAAAGGGTCAAACATATATATTTTTTAGATATTTACATCTGCTCTAAATGATGAGATGCTACTAGGGATATTAACCTTTTCTCATAGAGGTGCAGTTGAGTTGATGAGGTGGGTGAACTACAGGGTCTATGGGGCGGTTAACAAGGAGGAAGTGGGTACCCTTCAATAGCTTTTTGGTTGATAGGTGGGTATGCTGTAAACAACCAGAAAAGAGGTGGGTACACCCTCCAGTACACCACTGGTTATTCCAGGGCCGGCCTGATACATAAGCAAACTAAGGGGTTGCTTAGGGCCCCATCACAAGCACTTTCAATGTCTCACAAACAGAGAAGGGTGACCCTCGTTTCCACTTACATATGTGTACAAAGACGGGTCAACCTGAAGTCCATTTATTCCTATGGGAATCTTCAATATCTGATGTGTCTGTAAAACTCCTCCCCTCTGTAATATTTCGGTCTGGAATTTGCCTTGAAAACTGAACTTTTGCGGTGGTTTTTGGAGAGACCATATGACAGTGTGCTAGCTTAGATAACAGGCTGCTAACTAGCTAACAAGCTATTTCGTTCAATTAAGTTTCCTGTTGATTGGCAAGCGAATTTGTACGATTAAAAAGAACTTGCTTCTCTAGCTTTAACACATTGTGAATCTAAGTAACGTAATTCTGTTAAAATATGGATTGCCGCGTACCTGATGGGCCAACACCGTAATTTATTTGTTGCTATGCAATATTGATGCTGTTTTTGTCCTGGTAATGTTCCAAGCGTATATTCCAAACTACTGCTTGGACAAAAGTAGCCCCTCCCCCAGTGCTACAGGTAGTTTTTATCAGGTTTCTATCCATCCGTAAAGAAATGCACTTCCTTGCATTGGACACTATCATCCGCATATTTACGAATCTATGGACTCAGGTCACATATGTAAGTGAAGGCATTGCGATGCTCCACAAATTTTGCAAGACCCCTATACCTCCCTCTCATGTCAGAGCCGGTCTCATTGTTTACAACCTCCATGAGAGGATGAAACATAACTTTCCTTCTGGTCACAAAAAGAGCAAAAGGCAACATATGAATGAACCACAGGAACAACGATCAGGTAAACTGTGTTCTCTCCTCTCCAAGTTTGATGTCAGCCAGTTACAGTAACATTAAGTTGATGTGTTAGGTTGCAGTGCAGCAGGGCACACACACTCACACACCTATGGTTCAGCCGTTGGAGCAATGTGGGGTTCAGTATCTTGCCCAAGAACACTTTGACATGCAGACTGGAGGAGCTGAGGATCAAACTGCCGATCTTCTGATCAGAGGATGATCTGCTCTACCTCCTGAGCCACAGCCACTCCGAGTCAGTAAAAAGGGCCTCTTGTTTTTCATGTCGTTTTGTGTTTTTATTTTGTCTTAAAACTCAACTGATGAGTCACTGGTTAATGGGTGTCAGGCTGTCATAAGCAAAATTTAGTGAAGCAAACATCCCTCGATGCTACATTTGAATAATTATTGTGACCTTCACCTGGAAAATGCCATTTTATACGCTAACTGTTATCTTAAATGTTGGTCTTTAAAGTGTTTCTCTCCTTTCATCTTCAAGTATGTCAAAGGATCACAAGTTCACATTTAATTTCCAATATTCTAATATATTCTAATATCTATTCTAATAGCTCAGCCTATTTTAGCCACCTCCCCTCTTAGCCTCTGATGTTCCCTCTTTGCATGATAAACAGCTTTTCAGCCCTCAGAATATGTATGTGGCCCATATTTATTCATATGTGCCGTATATGAGAGCAGACAATTCTGCTTTGGGTGTGTGGGAGAGGAAATATATAAATAAAGAAAGTAAATAAACAGTCAAAATAAACAGCCAGAGTAATAAGGTTAGGGTTTTTTTATATATTGATATTTGCAGGCAGAGCTACAGGAGAGGGCAAAATTAATGACAGCAGACATAATGCCATTGGGATACTTAGGAGTGTGTCCAATACTTTAAGTAATAGCGTTAATGGCGAATTTGAAGGAATTTAATTTCCGACATCAAACAGCGGCGCCTTTAGAAAGCCAGCACCCCTCTCGCCTCCGAGAGCTTCTGAACTCGCTTCCTCTCAGAAGGAGGAAGAGGAGGAAATCATCTCGGCGGTGGCGGGGCATGCAGGGAGGCAGGTGGCTAAAAACTTCCAAGCAGAACAGCCTCTCGAGTCGCAGGGTGACGCTTGTTAGGCTCAGGCCCAGAGGAGGGAGCATGGCCAGTAAGTAAGGTTATTGGGAAATAATTAGCCTAGCCCGGGAATCAGCGGGGATAGCAAAGTCCTCTGGGGTAGAAACGCCAGTGCCCCTGGCCTCGTTTCCACAGCTAATTAACTTTGAAGAGAGCCTATTAATAAGGTTGTCTTCATAGAAAAAAAGCCTGAAACTATATGCAGAAGGAACTTTTTGGTGCGGAGGAGGCTGGAATTCAATTTATAGACGAAACACAAAGACGTCAGTGTGCAAATAATTGAAAATGAGGTGGTCTTTTTGGGTATTTCTGCAGGAACTTCTCTCTTTATACATTCAGAAACCATATCAGCCTCCCCCCCCTTCAGCGTCAGATTGTCACATCAACTCCATGAAAATGTGCCCCAGATCATTTGCTCCCCACTTCCACTGTGGACGTCATCCCCAAGTGGCCACATGTCCCCTTACCTGTCATCCCAGAAGCAGCTGCTGTTGCCGCTGCTCAGGTCCAGGTCTAAAAAAAAAAAAAAAATCTAGCCTCTTAGCCTGCGGCTGTGGGAGAGCGGCGCAGGCCTCAGCGCCTAATCACCCCCTCCCACGACAGCACTCATCAAGACAGCAGCTCCAACAAATCAATCTCCCTCTGACAGTTCATTTAGACTGAATTAATTTGGAATTAGGGGCCATTACTGCAATTGGCAGGCGTGGATATTCCCCTAACGCGGGCTGTTATCCTGCTTTGGGGATAAAGAAAAGGAGCCAGCTTTTCTTTTTTTTTCTCCTCTCTTTCTTTTTCTGTAGGATCGACTGGATAAGGTGTTTTTCTGTGCTGATCGCAGGGCTGAGGGAGGGAGGCATTGGATTTTCAGTTTAACTAAATCATCATTGTTCTCAATCAAAAGTCAGACTCTGCTGATTGTTTTTTTTCCTGTTTTTTTTCCTCAGATGGAAGTGAAATAGGTGTTTAATGAGGGTCGTTGGTCTATCGACTGTCAAATTGTTGCCAGGGGCCAATTAAAAGTCTGATAGTCCGCTGTAATAGCAGAGAAAACAATGAATCAGGAAAAACACAAGACACAAAAAGACAGAACCGCAGGGCTGATAAAGTACCTTTATACTCTGTGTGATCGGGGCCACAGAGACAATAAACAATATAAATATTGTACTAACAACTGGAGGTTTTGTGAGGGGGATTTCACAACCCACAGGTCTGCCAACACTGTATCTTTTATTAAAAAGCCCAGATGTGAATAAGACACAAAAACAGGATTTATACAAATTAGGTTTTACCTAAATGTCAAAACATGTCCTTCATGGGTGTAATTTAACGTTCCTGTTTTTCTACATTTCCCAGAGAGCTCTGTGATGTTGCCTTTATGTTCAGCGCAGCTTTATAGTTGATGTGCAGCTGATCTGCTGAACAGACTGACTGGGCCTCTTACTCTCCTGCTGGGAGGCAGCAGCTTGAAGTTTACCCAGGGTTCACGACCCTGCGACCTGGAGGTTTGACCGAGACAACTCAGCACCATGGAGACGCCGCTTTCAAAGGATAAACACTCCAACATCACACACACTACTGCAGCACACAGGCACACGGAGAAACGGCGAGATTATAGAGATATTTAGCCGTAAAACAAAAAACACCAGCATGAACTTCTGAGCTCTGTTTTCTAATGTTGGGTGTTTTTAGATTTTTAAATTTCTAAACAGGTATATAAATGTCATGTTTGTTTGTTAGTCTGTCTGAATAAAAGAGCAAGGCTTTCTGAAGTTGCCACTTCACACCAGAGTTCAACAATCAGAGCAGAGCAGATTTCTCTCAGAGGAGGCTAATAGTTTTTTTCCACCAAAATCAGTGCAGATATTTAGGGTGCAGAAAAACAGGCAATAAACTCCTTTCCGATTTCCAGCCCTGCAATATATGACTATGCCTTTTTTTTCCACTGGTGCGTCACTTTCAATATCACAAACACTCTGGAAAACAGGTTAGTAAACAGCAGAAACCAGCATGGAGGCCAGTGAAAATGTTACAATAGATATTTTTTGTTACTTTTGGCTAATTTATCTGCTTGTTTTATTGTTTTTAAATTAGACTTTTACTGTTTCTTGATATGATGCTTTTCTATTTTAATTCCAATGTTTTTAATGTAATGTTTCAATTTTAATGTTTTTGTTTGTGATGTATTTCTCTGCCTCTGTAAAGCACTCTGAATTGCCTTGTGTACGAATGGTGTTATACAGATAAACTTGCCTTCCCTTACTCATAAAGTCCCTCTCTCTCTTTTAAACTCGGTGCCGACTAATTTGGAACAATGTTCGAGTGCTGCTTGGACAGAGACAGACAGAATTTGTGGCTTCGCTACCTTCTGGAAGGCGCTACAGGTCATTCAGAACCCGGACAAACAGACTCAAACACAATTTTTCCCCACAGCAATAACGTCTTTGAATGGATTCAAATACAAGGAATTAACCTTTTTTTTGTTGTCTACGGGTGTAATTGCTACACTTAATGTGCAATATTTATAATCAACTCAACTACACTAATATGTGTAGTTTTTTACCTATGATATTTATTATCGTCTGTTATTTATTAGTGTGAGGTTGACTGTATAGAGGATGTGGTTTTAACTGTAAGCACCTTACAGGAGCAGCACTCCTAATTTCATTGTGTTTTTAAATGATATAATGACAATAAAAGGCATTCTGATTCTGAAATAAGTACGTCCATCAGAGTGTCATATTTACATCACTGCCAATCGGAGATGAAGCTGGTGATTACCTGTGACGACTGCAAAGTCATTTGTCCTAGGAATGAATGATGATTGTTGAGCACTTATTCAAAGACAACATATTCTCACTCCGACAGTTACGGACTTTCCACGTCGAGATACGATGTGCAAGGTACCCTGGGTGCATTCAGTTTTCTGTTTTTACAGGAAATGTACAGTTTGCGTCCACTCTCTTTCAAAAGACGCTGATACAGCACCATGAATTGATGTTTTTTCCTTCAACAACACAAGCACATGGATGGGTTTAGGAAAAAAGAATAGGGTCTGGCTTTACAACCTTTCGGCAGGCAAACACTGGCCTACCAGGTGAAAGTCACTGGTTGTTGGACCCATCCACCACAACTCCCGTCTGCCCTTGTCGGACTTTTGCCGCCTTTACTTTCAGTGTTGTCCTGCTGTGTTTCCCAATGACACCACCAGGCCCCGTCAAACAATAACGGTGAACTGCTACGTACCATGCCAATGGTTTTATGTTAATACTTGTATTCAGAACTTGTGTAACGTTTACACTTTTTATATTCATTTTGAGCAGGAGTCGGATCAACAAATCAGCTTGCTTGAAGTGCAGGTCAGCATGATGGACTGATAAGATTTTGGAGGTGTGTGCATCGACTCTTCTGTGAGTCTTCTGTTACCCATAACATCCTTAGATAAGCAGAGATGTTTATGTCTGTGTTCACAGAAGCAGAATAATAACTTTAGTGCTGCTAAAGGCAACAGGTTCTTTTTTTTAAGGCATTCTGGGAAATGTTGGAAATTACTACTTGAAACAAAAGTAGAAGAAGATGACAAGGCCATCTGAGGTGAAGTGAGCACCTGAAAAAGGTGAACCTGAGCGTAGATTTACTTTGATAAATGAACAACATTGCTACACCTGTAAGTTCAAACCGATTTCACTCCCAACATCAAAAACCTCTGCTTGGTCAGGGACATCAGCGTCATATACCGACGCACTGAGGCACCCTTTAGCAGTGGTATGAGACATTTTTTGAAGCCCAAAACAAGTACTGTAGCACAAAGAAGAAGAAAGTCTGGCTGGGAAGTGTGGCGGACGGGTCAAACAAATGCTGGACTTTCACCCTTGAGACAGTTCTATGTGACACCGAAAGTCAATCAAGTTACATAAATAAATAAAAAAAGAGTATATTCGGATGCAGCACCTTTGTAATCACCAACATTTTGATTAGTAACTTTTTTCTCAGTAAAGGTAACAGTAAAGGTCATTTAATTACGTCACACTGTTCCATGTAACTCGTTACTCTCCGACACTGATGGTTGATGACTGTTTAAATATCAGACACATCTGAATGCTTGAAATAAATTCAGCCATAATCTGCAGGAGTTTTATTTTTAGCTGTCTGTTTTCATACACCCAGTTTTTGGCATTCTGTGTTGTAAACACAGCCGGCAGGTTATGAGAGGTGTGCGCCGGGCGACACGAAGGAGCTCCTGCGTCCAGCCATGAGATCAGAGTAAATATTAACACTGACACACTGCTGTGGAAATACCTCAGAGACTTAACGGGGGCTACGAGGAGCAGGGCAGGAGGATGAGTGGGAGGAGAAGAAAGACGAGTGGACGCAGACGATTAGGTGAGCCAAAAGGTAAACGGCAGGGCAACGCACATAGATAACCCCGAACACACACACACACACACACTGATACCCTCTCAGCCCTCCCCCATCAACACTCCAAACTCAAAACATCTCTATCCCTCTGACGACATGTTCTCTCAACACCTACGCAGGGCTCAGAGGAAAATACAGCCAAGTCCTCAGCTGACACAACAACTACACACCAAAAACACACACCACAAACACAAGGCCTTGTTCATTACATTATTTTGTTTTCATTACGCGAGCCCATCCTGTCAGAAGCAGACTTTTAAAAACACTGAAAGTAAACAGGTTGCAGACACTTTAAAGATAATCTTTCTTTAAATTCGGGACAACATAAGAGGCGACCTAAGTATTTTTTGGCTGAGGGGAGGATGTTGTGATCTGAGCCGAGGATAAAAGCACCCGAGGAGGTTGCGGGTTTGAGAATGATCACATTACAAATACATGCTAAAGCCGAGAGCAGACAGTGCGGCCCTCTATTTATTATGTTTTCGGACTTGGGCAGAATGTTCCATCAGCCTGAGAAATATGACGGTGATTTCACCGACACACTCTCAGGTTTTAGTGCAGTATGCAGGTGTGTGTGGACGACATGAGTCTGTATGAACGCCAGAAAACGATTATGTATATACACTGAGCGAGGTAAGGAGAGGAGAGAAGGACAGAGATGAGAGAGAAGAAGGAGAGACGTGGTGAAAGGACGTTCATGTTACGTATTTGCAGTGGAGGTGTAACATTTCAGCACCGGGCTGATAATAGAGTCAACACACTCTGCACAGGTTTAGGGGCAGAGGGATGTATATGAGGAATGCAAGAGTGTCAGATAAAAGCTCTTCTTCACCACAAACTCACTCAAATACAATTTATTCAATCAGACTACAGAGTCCAGCACAAATGAGTGGATCTAAAGCACCATGTAAAACCTTTGAGGGGCCAGAAAATAACATGCAGGCTGTGGTAAAGCAATAGGTCGGCATCTTGGAGAAAACAGTTGGTTGTTTTTTGCTGAGAGTTAGATGGAAAGATGGATACCACTCTCATGTCTGTAGTTATGAAGCTACTGGCAGCAGCCAGTTAGCAGTTATGCACATAATACCCACGCACAAATGGTGACAAATAGGTTCCCTGTGAAGGTTTTTTAAATGATCTTAACACTACATTTATTGTTTGTCTCTTTATCAGGAAATTGGTGCAACATGCTGATTCAGTCAATTAAAAATTCACTCATAACTTTCTGTTTACATACAGTTAAATATTGCAATAATAATGTGTGGTTATTATAAAATCCCACAGCACACCGTTTGAGAAACACTGGTCTAGTGTATTTACATTACTCCAAAGATTTCCAACAATGTTTAAACCCAGAGAAATCAGTGAGTGTGCTTAAGGACACAGTCCGTGTCATTTGGTCACCGTCACCTCTCGGTGGCGTCATGTCCCCTTACACGTGCGTCAGGGTTGCAGTTCTCTGTGAGAGGCAGTCAGAAATGGATTTTTATCCAGTTTTAAGCCACATTTTTTAGATCTTGGTTGATTTTATATCTTTTAAGTGGTAAAAAGATTTTAGTAATTGGATGTTTGGATCTTAAGTTACCTTAAGTTATCAGAAACATGCTGAGCAAACCTTAGCAGCAGCTCGGCTCCAGGCTCGCCATGCAGATCAGCGTTGTGTTTTTACCCATTTAAATCACAGAGTCTGCTTGTTTTAGAGAGGAAGAGACCTCTGCAGATAATTTGGCTCCTGGTAAAAACCTCTTGAACAATGAACACTGAAGGAATCCTAACTGAGGAAAAACTGACTGCAATGATGGCATTGGGTAAGTAAAGGCAGTATGAGGGGAGTGAAAGAAATTAACACACTTATTTAATTTATTTTAAAACAACAGAAATACAGAGAGCACAAAAGAAACCTATAAAACCTATCACTGTCTCTTTTTATGGGATTTTCATGGCGTCATGTTGCTACTGCACAAACAAGATTTGAAGATTATGGGCAACAGAGATGCGGACTAATCGCTGGATTTGTTGTGGGAAATGCTCAAAAATCCTGGGATTTTCTGCTGTGGTTTAGTTTTAAATCCACTCAGAGATACACAGAGCTTTCACTATGTGCCTTCATGACCCCAAGCCATTAGAGGTTCATGACAGGCTGTGGCAATACACCATTGATGAAAGATTCAAAGGATAATTATTATTTGGTAAAGCTGCGGAAATTTTTTTTAATAAAACTGGGCAGAGAAATGTTTTGTGTTTTGGTGATTTTTTTGTAGGGCTGCCCCATAATAGTCGACTAAACCTTAGTCCACCAGAAAGGTCATTAGTTGGCAAGATTTCATTGGTCGCTTAGTGGCAGAAAAAAAACAAAAGAAAAAAACAAATATGAAACTCTATTAGGAGCTGCGCCGTGTCAAAATAAATCAAAACCTATATGACTGGACCATGTGGGAATTTAATTTGAAAGGACAGACACAGGAAGTTTCCATGCTCAGCAGTCAGACAGGAGTCAGGTATGGACAGATATCTTTCCCTTCTTCTATAAATATTCAGTCTGACAAATATGGAAAAGTTGATCATGTTAGTGCAGGGCTACCCAGAGCTTTACATCTGTCCCACAGACAATAGGCCTACACACATATAAACAGCTCCTGGAAGAAGATCAGCTCTGCACTCAGGATTTCAGGTAAATAGGCTATACAACGCTTGTTAAGGTTGATTAGATCTTTCCAGGTGGTTAAAGATGCAGCATGTGTACGGCCCCTTATTTCCAGGGCTGGTACCTGCAGTTATCACACAGGCTAGTTAATAACATGTCGGGCAGGAAATCCAAAGTGTGGGATCATTTTGAGAAGGTGAAGGACCAACCCAAGGTGATATGTAAACTCATCTTCATTGGTCGACTACAAACATGACGTATCATGTGAAACATGGAAGTAGCTACATGCCCATTAGCCCACAGCGTCATTAACAGGCGGCTCGCTCAGTGTGTGACGTGCACTTGTAGATAAAATATAGGCCTATATTAATGAAGGTTCATTAGTACGGTTTGTATTTCTCTGTAATGTAGCACAGCGTTAACAATGTTACTGAGACTATTCTTTCTCACACCTTCAACTCAAACCACCAAAATATATCATTTAATAATTAAATTAATATCATAAACATGTGGACAACTAGTCAACTAATGGCCCTAAATGACGACTATTGGTCAACTAGGAAAATTCGTAGTCGAGGGCAGCCCTATTTGTCACACTGATGAACAGAGAAGGTGAAAGGGGATGGAAGGGGAAACCTCATACATATAATTCTGATACATTACAATACATACCATCCCAAGGCACTCAGGGCTCTATAAAGTCTGTCAGCTGAACTTTTGGTCTCGAGGTGCAGAGTAACTCCCAGGGTGCTCCGCTAACTGCTTCTAAATGGTGACCCTTGGGAGCAGTGGAGAGGGGTGTCAGGGGAGAACAGAAGTGGGGACGTGGTTGAGGGAAAGGGGAGGCACAATAAGATGGGAGATGAAAGAGATAGATGGGAGAAAAAAGGAGGAGAGGAGAATTGAAGAGGGGGAGGCTAGGGGAGGGTCGGACGGGGGAACGAGGGAAGGTCGCGGTTCTCAGCGGAGGGTGAGCGCTCTCTGAGGTAGCAGTGTGGAACCACCCAGGGCCTTGTAATAGTTAAATCATATCAATTAACCATGGGACATGAGGGGATTAGGGGTTAATCTCTCCCCTGAGAGAGAGAAACAGTAAATTAGAAAGGAAAGGAAGCAAGGGGAGAAAAAGAAGAGATCATAAACAGCCGTGTTGAAAGGGAGATAGCTGACATGATGAATTACAGAGCATGAAAAAGCATGTTTCAGATAAATAAAGAAAGGGCCTGAAGGATGACTTCTTGTTCACGTATGTTACTGACAATGACGTGGTAAATTACGATACAGCAAATGAGCAGCGTGGGGATACATTTGCATTTCCCTATCAGCAGCGATGGGACCAGAAGTGGCATTTAGGGATTAAAAACAACACAAAACAGGAGATAATCCCGCAGCTCGGCCACACCCGCCTGGGAACTGACTTACGCCGTTTTCAATTTGGATGAGGGCACAGGAGAAGAAAAGGGGTACGAATAATTTACCCCCTCCCTCCAAAGCTTCATTGTCGCCCCCATAAAATTGTCCCCTCAGATTTAGAAACATCCACACTTGATTGAAAATGAAATCATATACAATAAGAGACGGTATATGTGGCAGAGGTTTGGGGGATCTATATTTGGGGGGGATTGGAGGACTGAGCTTTGGGGGTTTGAGAAAGAGGAGAGGAGCCCCTCTTTCTTTGGTGTGTATGCAAAAATGGCTGAAGTGGGTAATGGAGCCGTGAGGTAAGAGGATTAAGATCAGCATTGGGTCAGGGCTGATAGTGAGGAATGGGGTGATGGAGGGACAAAAGGATGAGTGGAAGAGAAAGGAGAAAAGGGGGTAAAAGAGAGGAGAGAAAATGAGCCAGAGATGGGTGATTTGAGGTGAAGAGATATGAAATGGAGACTCGAGAGACTGTCCTTCTCATCCTCTCTCCTTCAGGTCCCGGAGACTTTGATTCAGACTCATAAGTGATCATTTGGGATCTGTGCGTCCCCCTGATAGGGAGCGGCGGGATAATGCTTAACCTGATACTCTGCAGACAACGGGGGGTCAAAGGCATCTCCACAGCCGAGGGAAGAGCTTGAACGCTGCAGGAAGGTTTGAGCAGACTGGGAGTTCAAACGCTGAGAAATCTGCAGGAGGGAGCTCCTGTGGTCCGTAACAGACACAAATGTCCTCACCTGCCTTTTGAAGGAACTGTATGACATTTTGAAAAATGAATGATTGATACCTCTCTTATCTATCAAATATGGAGCTAGGAGATTGTTAGCTTTGGCCCTGTTTCCACCAAACACTTTTGGAACCAACAGTAACCCTTCAGACATGGTATCTAGACCCCAGCTTTTCCACTGCAAACAGTCCTCTTAAATGTGGGTGGGGTTGTTGTCACTCACTGCTTCCTCCAGCACTCACTGTATTTCCTCATTAGCGGTGACACAGAGGGAAGTCTGCACCTTGTTTATCGTCCACAGAACGAGGCTGCACCCCGACATTTTCAGAACAAAACAGAACAGGCTGCAGTGAGAGTCTCTCTCCATGGGATATTTAAAAATAGTATGTTTGTGTATTTAGTCCTTCTCAGGCAAGCTCAGGGGTTTAGTGTTGCTGTAGCCCACAGGAACAACGCTCCACAACACTTTTTTCCCCTCCAAGCGAGGATTAGAATATATACAGTTTACGTAATCCAGTGTATGTCATATTAGAACTAAAGTGATGGTCAAAGTTGTCACAGTGAAATTTAAGGTGTGCTGATGGATTCACGTCGTCAACTCAAACATTGAGTAACATTACAAGTTAACGTTCCACCGTAAAAGTTGCCGGCAGTCGGCCCAGTGAATGAAGTTATTTTTTCTCTGACTCCAGCTGCTGTGAGAGGCAGCAAAACATCCTTTCATTTTATAGTTCCAGTTTACTAATAAAACTCTCCACAGTATGAACAGTGGTTACATGAGCCTCAAAACCAGACACAACTCAGCCCTGAGCAAGAGTGACCGTCCTCTATTGACCAATCAACAGACTGCAGTGTTCACAGCTCCACCTTTTAGTACCAGATCTGTGTGCTAGGTACCCCAACAGAGGGGGGACCATACATGGGGACGGTACTGAACGGTTCTGTTGGTACCATCCACAACTTTTCACAGTGGAAACGAAAAAAAAGCATAATGAACTGAACTGTACCCTGCTGTACTGCTTGGTGCTTAGCATAAAGACTGGAAACAAGGGGAGACAGTTAGCCTGGCTCTGTCTAAAGGTAACAACATCTGCCCATCAGCAGCTCTACAGTTCAGTAATTAACACACTTTATAAAACGGAAAGGTGAAATCCGGCAATCTGATTGGCTGTTAACCGTGATATAATTGATGCTTCGCGTCGGGCCGAAGAACGCCCCTTAGCTGTGATATAATGAGCGTATATCACGGCCTGTCGTGATGTATTGCTTAAACATCTCATTTGATTAATCCAAACAAAATGTATACGTAAAAAGGAAGTCCAGTCCTGCTTCCCAACTGTACTGCATGTAAAACCACAACTTGTTTTTACACTTTGCTTTAAGCCTCATAGAGACTGAGATTTTAGCAATCTTATGAATTTAGTTCAGCTAACCTGTGCAACATGGATCTTATAAACATGGGTATGACATCAAGTTTGAAGTTAGATGCCAGTATCTCCTCACAGGACACTGATTGGTCTGCACCACCAAACGCATTACTTGAAGCCTGACATTATTGATTTAGCATGACCTTGTGATTTCATGAGAATCCAGCAGGCGTGCAAGGTAACTGAGAGGAGGGTTGTGTCACCTTTGTCACATAAGTATATTTCCTAAAATGTCTAACTATTCCTTTAAAGTTAAACCTTCAGGAAAAGTGCGCTAAGAGACTGAAAACTGCATCAAAACTTGTCTGGGAAAAGGCTAAAGGTGTCTGAAGTTTACAAACTTCTTCCTCATAAGAATCTGCCTTAGTGGCCCAAGTTGTAGCCTGAAATCAGTGTGTAGGAGCTGAGGAGCCTCATCTAAATGTTCCCCCGACCGATACGACTTTGCTTTAGCCAATTAGCTGCCATCACAGGATCAGACTCAACTCTTATTTGCCAGCCAAAGAGGCTCAGCTGCTCGACCCCGGCAGTAGCCTCATGGAGCCACGTTGCCTCCTCACACCCCTCCCCGCCTCAGTCCCCCCCAACCCCAAGTCTTAATTCAGACACTTTGAAGTATCTTGGTCTGTGGTGAGGAGCCACTCAATCAATTACGAATGAAATAATCTCCTTATGATATTTCGAGGTTTCTTCAAGTAGAGGAGGGGGGGAATGCAAGAAGAGATTATGGAAGCCAAATCAGTCTCTCAGCTGCGTCTAAAGTGACAGGGGGAGAATCAGCTGAGAGGATGGTGGGAAATTAAATAAGAAAAAAAAGATTATGTCTAAGTGTGTCACCTCCGAACACTGCTGTGAAATCTCTAACCTGATCCATGGGGAGGTGGCGGTGGAGCGGAGAATGGATTATTGCAAGCCGCGTTAAAAAAAGGACCCACGGTTGCTTAAAAAGCTTTTGCTTACCACTAAGAGAGAGCGCACACATATCAAACAAACATCGATGGGATGTATCTGTGTGTGACTTTCAAAAACAAGCAAAGACAAAGGGAGGTAACGTGTCATCTTGCTGGGAATCTGATGTTATCTGCTGAACACAAAGATACTACACATGGTATCATTTTCAGATGGGTGCACTAAGTGACAAACATAAAAGGGGAAAGACATTTGGACATGTGATAGTGAAGTGGCAGTAAATAAAAGTATAATGCTGAAAGGATCAGGACACAAATGCCAATATTCATGCAGTCTTTAAAACAGTCTTAGGTCTGACACCTTCAGACACAGTTTCAGGCTGCTTTCACACCTGCCCTGTTTGGTTTGGTTCAATCAAACTCAAGTTCATTTGCCCCCTCAGTGCGGTTCGTTTGGGCAGGTGTGAACACAGCAATCACACTCAGGTGTGCACCAAAACAACAGAGCCAAGACCTTCTTGAAGAGGTGGTCTCAGTCCGGTTACAAATGAACTCTGGTGCGGTTCATTTGTGGTGAGAACGTGTTCCGACCTGGATCTGAACCAACTGCAGTCACATGACACATTGTTTGGGTTAAACATGAGCATGTTACAGTCCTGGAGGATTATTAATGTGCGCCTCCTCCTGTACTGCCTTAATATGCACATTCAGCACATCCAATGCATCAAAACATTGTTTTCTAGTTGGAGCCGCGCCTCGTTTTCAAACTGTATGCTTTGACTCAAATGAACAATGACAGCAATATAGTCCACGATGAGCAGCGCTAAAATCAACCTGCGTAGTTGTCCCTCCATTGTGACATTAGAAAGTGTCACATTTATCTTGACAGTGTACTCTTCTTCAACGTTTTCTTTACTTCCTGGATTTTTCCCTCATGGAAATTCTGACCAATCAAGAGCAGCTTTCTCACACAAGGCATTTGATCTGGTCCGCTTGTAAATGCTGCCGTGAGAACACAAACCAACTCTAGGCAATTATACAACTTTGGAACAACATTAGTCCCTGATTCAGACCAAAGCAAGACAACTCTGGGTCTGAAAGCCACATCCATGTCTGTGAAAACATGGATGCTTCACACACATTGTCCCCCTGGCAGCAAAGAAGACCTACACAATCAGCACAGTTTCAAGATGGACACCCAAGATTAGAGTCACCAATTCAGTATCTTACTATGTCCCCTTCTGTTCTTGAGATTTGATGCTGAGTAATGGACAGAAAAGTGTTTTATGCAGAACATTATAAGGTGACAGTGAAGTTGACCTTTGACCTTTTGGATATGAAATGTCATCACTTCATCATTTTATCCTGATAGACATTTGTGTAAAATTTTGTTATAAGTGGCATAAGAATTTGTGAGTTGTTAAATATTGCTGTTGTCCCTGGCTTTGTATGAGTAGAGGAAAAGTCTGCTAGCTGCTAGGCTAATTTATACAATGTAAAATGCCATAGGCTTGTGCTAATAACATTAGCATGTTGTATTTGTGGGGAAAATGTGTCCAGATAAAGACAAGTGTTTGTCTGTGAATGCTGCCAGTTATAGTGAAGCTGATTTGTGTACTTGTGTTTGAAATTGTCTCTATTAAGCCATGTTTAAAGTGTGTTTTGATTCAGCTAAACTTTACAGCACTTCACAGAAACTCCAGCATTGACTAGTGTTTGGAGGTGTAACTGCAGAGTGACACAGACACACCGCCGCACAAGAATAAATGCTCACAATGGCGTAGGCCACATGCATAGGCTACAGTGTAGGCTCTGCAAAGAGCTATCGCACAAGTATAAATCTCACAACCTAATCAGGAAGTGAATGGGGATGTTTGGGTTGCCAGTGTTTTTAGACGTGTTGTTTTCCACCGATCCAAACTGAAACACCACCCCAGAGTTTTCAAACTAAAATGGGGTTAGCAGCCTTTTCAAACATCTCCGGTTTAGAAGTTTTAAAATGGTGCAGACGCTAGCGTGGTTTAAACATAGCAGTAGTTATGTGTCTACACTGAAAACATATTGGTGTTGATATAGCCTGAGCTGTGGGGAAACATTCCCACTTTAAGTGATATGAAACAATGTGAGCTTTGAGGCCTGTGGGCAGTTCTTACCTGACTTATACAGTATTTAAACAATGCTGCTGTTTTGTAATTCTTCCAGTAGCCACTTCTCTTACATCGTAAAATATTAATAAATACAACGTAAAAAGCCAAAACATGACAAGACACCAAACAGCTCCTCCCTCCAGCCTCCTCCGTCTCTCACCCCCATCAGTGCTGTTCCCACATCTCGCCTGGAGCCCTTTTGATTTTCTCTGTGGCCGACTGTTGTTTCTGCTGCTGCAAGCTCAGCCATCAGCACGTATTGATCGCTCCCCTTCATCCTCAGCGTCCCCTCCGTTATACCTGACTATGGCGACTAATTCTCCCGTTCTCGCCCTTCTTCATCCCAGATTGAGAGGGTCGGAGGAAAAATCAATAACGGTGCCAAGTGGGGCGGGGTCAGGGGTCAACGAGGTCCTTGACAAGTGTGTCAGGGGAAGGAAGGAGTGAGAGAGGGGAAAAGTGCTTGTGTGTGTGTGTATGTGTGTGTGTGTGTGTGTGTGTGTGTGTGTGTATGAGTGTGTGTTGCATAAGGAGTGGTCAAGAGAAACAGAGTGACCAAAGGCCTCGTGGGTGCAAGTGTCAGGCTTGTCAGGGATCAAATTTATGACCATTGATCGGAGCTCGTGTGTGTGTGTTTGTGTGTGTGTGTGTGTGTGTGTGTGTGAGATGGTGATGAATGTGCGTGTTTGTTTGGATCATGGTGGAATCTGACAGGGGTGAGGAGTCATCATATAAAGCCCATTATGGCCAAACAAGCCAATGAAACAAATGAATCCCCCGAGACGTCGTAGTAAAGACCCTGCCATTCATGTGTCCGTCCTTCTGTCCATACGTCTGTCTGTCCATAGAATTTTTTTAACTGTAATAATACCAGAGCTCAGAGCAAAAACATGTTTGAGAATTAAAGAAATTAACATACATCGCCACTTTGTAAATATTTGCTTTGAAAAAAGTACCTAGTAGGGGGGTAGGACTTTTCAGGTTCCCCTGAATCCTTGAGGGGTGGGGCTGTGTGCTGAAGAACGCTGATTGGTGGAACACACACTTGCAGCGTTCCGCACTTCCGTGCCAGTGTGGCTGCAAACTTAATTTAATTTCTACAAGCTTCACTTCATTTGTGTTTTGATCATTTGGAAAATGGAGCAAAAGAAGAGAAGCCACGAGAAGTGGACAGACGACGAGGTCCAGGCTCTTTTGAGCGTATTTGCCGAGGAAGAAATTCAGCGGGACTTCGAGCCGGTGACTCGAAACGACCGAGTCTATGGAAGAATAGCCGACAAGCTGGTGGAGCTAAATATAGGGCACATGCCGAAACACATTTGTGACAAGTTGAAGAAACTTAAGCAAGATTATAAGAAGCTGAAGGACCATAACAGTCGCAGCGGGTCTGACCGCCGCACCAACGAGTGGTATGACCAGCTCGACGTCATCAGCCTGATTTGTATAAATTCTCCGGAACTTTGAGGTGCAGTGGAAACACAAACCACACAGATTACCAGGAATTCTTTTACCCAGGTAAATAAATTCCTGGAAACAAAAGTTCCTGGGAATGTTGGTGGAAAAGGAGCTAATGGTTGTCTGTCTCTATGTGTCAGCCCTGTGATAGTCTGGCGACCTGTCCAGGGTGAACCTATTGTAGTCGCAGATGGTGTAACAAACTGCTGTTACCCGGTTTGAACCATACTGTCACAAGGTGCCACTGTGCATTCGTGTCTGACGCCAACGTCCACTGACAAAGTGGCGGTACTGTACGAGTATAGTTGTTGCACGCTGCCTCTAAAACTGATGTGCCCCGTGCGCATCACACTGCTGTGAAAGGTGCCTCTGTGCGTCGGTGTACAACAAAGTGGCAGAATTTGACAAGTTGGGAGTGACAACAGGCTGAATAAGTGCATTTCCTAAAATGTCAATCACCTCATTTAAATAATTAAAAGCAACAATTCACCAGTTAAAATGAATAGAAATTTAACTTCTCATCCTCCAGTGTTCAGATGTCCTCAACATGTGTCTAAATGTGCTCAGACTGACGCTCCGCAGACCAAACAGCTTCACCAGAAGCTCATCTGCGATAATGTCGATCTCCTGCTGCTGCTCAATTTGGCTCTTCATTCCCCACTGTTTAAATTCCACATCAGTAATCGTTCACTGTAATCTTCCCAGAAACACATAATCACAGGCTTTTACTGCCCAGGAATTAGCTCACACTCCTCCCAGGGGACCATGTGTGTGTGTGTGTGGGTGGGTGTCTGTGTGTGTGACTTGATGAGAGCCACTTAATGACTGACAGCCACTTCATGATAAAGGTAATTATCCCTGTTGTACTCCATATGATATGGAAATTAGAAAGACAAAGACAGAGGTGACATGAGATGAGTTTTCACTTCTGTAATAAAACTTTTGACTCACGCTCACAAATAAATTAATGCGGGCGAGCCGGGCGTAACGTTGTGCAGTGTTTGAGCTCCGGAGACGTCCGCAGACAAACACCTCTACTGTACATCCACACACACACACACACACACACACACACACACACACACAGTGGAAATGAGGAAAGGAAGATGAAGCCTTGAAGAAATCCATTTGCAATTTAAATGGAAATGTAATGAGCCCATGGTGGCAGTGAATTAGCCTGCTGATCAATTGATCATGTCAAGGACAAATAGGTAAACAAACATATCCATTAGCCTCCTGCTCTACCTCCTCCCTCCGCTCCCCGCTGTGGAAGAGTGCTGGAGGATCACTGAGAGGTGACAACATGTGCGTGTTTGTCTCTGTGTGTGTGAGTGTGTGTGTGAGTGTGTGTGAGGTGAGAAAGATGGGCGACAGCAAATGCAGCCTAAAGTACATTTTCATGGGGAGACTCCTTAAAAAAAAACACTGAGCGCTCACTGCAAACACACATACACAAATGTAAACACACTGACACACACAATGGCGTTCCCCACTGTGACCGTCCTGCCCAGCTCGTTACACAGACAGTTGGGCCCAGCAAGGTTCCTTTCAGAGGCGATGGAGAGAGCAGAGGAGGAGGAGGAGGAAAAGGAGGGAGCGACGGGGCCTGTGAGACTCAAACAAGGAGCAGGATGAAGAAAAGGGAGAGAGTACGAGACCTGCTGCCTGGCCTGGCCTGGCCTGGCCTGGCCTCACCCCCGCTCTGTCAGAGTGTGTTTGTCCGAGAAAGACGGAAGTAGCGATCATGCGAAGACTGTTTCAGTAACTGTTAATTACTGCTCTGAGAAACTGCTCATGTGGCCATACCTGCACCATAATTCTGTTCAGTCTTAAAAGTCATCAAACTTTAATTCTTAAGGCTTGAACTTGGAGCAGGTGAAGAACATTGATATTCCATAAATCATTTCAGTCAGTGAGCCACATCTCTGATCAGTCACAGCTGCTTGTCTCTCGGATCTATCACAAGTCTCAATCACCACAACAAAAGCACCTTAAAGAAACTGATGAGGAGCTTCTTTTGTTTTTAATGCCCATCAAAGTAACTTGATTACTGCCTTATAGTCAAAGCAAGCAGAAAGATCTGTTTTATGGAGATTCATTACATCAGACTAAAAGAAGATGTAGAGGCTTCCTTGTGGTTCCCAACTGGTGGGTTGTGGTCCAAAAGTGGGTTGTGGGTCCATTCTGAATGGACCACAAGTGAATCGTGTGTGTGTCGTATCGTCTCGGCTTTGTAAAAAACACATTTTATTTTAAAATACAGTGAATTTCTGGCACAGAGCTTTAAATTTGAAGAGTCATTTCCTGCTGTAGGGCAGGTGACTAAATGTCTGTGTCACTCTGCAAAAGTGACCTCCAAAACATTAGTTGACGGCAGAGTTTCTATGAAGTGCTGTAAAGTTTAGTTGATTCAAAACACACATTAAACACACATTAAACATGGCTTAATAGAGACAGTTTCAAACACAAGTACACAAATCAGCTTCACTATAACTCGCAGCATTCACAGACAAACACTTGTCTTTATCTGGACACATTTTCCCCACAAATACAACATGCTAATGTTATTAGCACAAGCCTATGGCATTTTACATTGTATAAATTAGCCTAGTGGCTAGCTACTCATATAAATCCAGGGACAACAGCAACATTTAATAAAGGTAACGTTATAAAATTCAGCTCCATTACAGCTCACAAGCTTCACCGACAAAACAACTGTCTCATACTAAACACGTTTTCCAAACAAATATATCATGCTAACGTTATTAGCGCAAGCCTATGGCATTTTACATTGTATAAATTAGCTTAGCAATGAGTGGAGATTTCCTCTGCTCATATGAAGCCAGGATAAATCACACACAAGACTTGTGAAGACCATAAAGCTGTGAAATTAAAGTAAATAAAAGCTTTGTTTCCACTGAGGGAAATGGTTTCAGCTTACAGAAATAAACAGGAGGTCTGCTTCGCCACGACATGTAGTTTTATGAGGATGTGCACGTCAGGCTACAGGCCATAAATACAGCATTTATTTGATGCAGAAGTATAAATCCTGCTTTATATCACATCACTACCAGCAGCGTTTCAACCTGACACTGTCCAGTGGCGTATAATACCACAACAACAGGCCCCATCCTGCTGCATTATGACCTGACGCTGCCCTTCCGCCTATCATACTGTGGCAACAGGTGCTGTCAAGCCGACCGGCAGCGCATCATGACACCATGAAAGGTTACGTCCAGCCACGTTACAAACTGGTGCTGCCAGGTGGCACAAACAGGCAACCCCAAAGTTGACCTTATTGATATCCTATAACATATTGATAATGATGATAACTGTTTGAATACTTCAGGTATCAGATACATATGATGTTTTCAGGCTCAGTAAAGACAGAAGAGGAGGAGACACAGGAGAAGATGACAGGCTGAGCATTTCTATCAGGAGTTATTTCATGCAGGCTGCCTGTTCAGCGAACAGAAAAAAGTGCCTCCATCTCCACTTCCAAAGCAGGAAAGGATATTACCCTTAGCTTTTGAGGGCAAGGACACACGGAAAGGCATTTGGAATATTACAATATCCTAGCATGCACTGTATCTCGCGGTGTGAGCGGTCTATTTCAGAGACACGCCAAATTAGGAACATACTATCACTACAAACTAATAGGAAAGACAATGCACTTTATACAAGAGCTTTAGAGGAGAAAAGATCCACTTTTCTTGTGTGTAATTAAACATTTCACACGTTACCTGGGAATTCTACAAATATAGACCCCCAAATCTGAAACGCATAGGGACGTAAAAATAAATAAAACGCTGCTGATGAGGAAACAGCAGGTTAATACAGGATGAAAGGAGCGAGGAAAAAGACCCACACAAAAAGAAAGAGCTTTTTAAAGAGGACCATTTGTAAAACAAGGAGTTTAAAGCCAGATTATAGGGCAACAATGACACAATCCCTTATGTTCATTCCTGTAATACGCTGTGAAGAGGAGGATTTATACTTTATTGTGGTGGAATGCATCCAGGCTGCCTTGTGTCTGCCTCGCCGTCTGCCTGCCTCTTTGGGAAACATTTTCCTCCTCCTGAGGCCAGGTGTAATCCCTGCATGGAGGAAACACAGATGCCTTCAGCCAACTGCTGATCAGCCTTATAATGGTTGGAGTATTACGAGTGATACCACCAGAGGGAAAATTCCTTCAATCCAGTGGAGAGCTCTCTGCACACTGGCTGACTCGGCGGCAGAGAGCTGTGTGTTTGGTTTGGGTGGCTGGTTGTTGGATTTCTCCCCGGCTACTCTGCTCGTCTGCTGGTCTGAGTTGGATTGCATTGGATTGTCTTAATTGTCTCTAATGACTAAATTGTCCCAACTATTTGCTTCATTAACTCTGTGTTAGCTCTATTAGGAAGGAATGGAGCCGGAGAGGAGACGTAATTGAGAGTGTTAATGAAGGCAACATGATGAGAGCCATGCTGAAAGTAAAAGTGAAACAAGTGTGATGCCTCTGACATCTTTGACAGAGTGGTGGGGCGTTTTATTGTGAAAGGATCCCGAATAAATTACGTTTTAAAGGATAATAAATGGAGGACAACTCCATATTAAACATTTATAACGTGTAAGTATCAGCTGGTCACACACCTACCCTTCAGAGCTCGGACTAAACCCGTCAGACGTGAGCGCTCAGTCTGCGGCTCCAGATTAGAGTCTGGTTGTCCGCACAGTGGAGCAGATACAGTGGGATTTTCTGTAGTAAAGACAGATGTTTTAGAGGAAGTGAAGGGATTCTGGCTCCACAGAGGAGCTTTAGCTTTGTCATCGCTGTTAAGATTTGACCTCATGAACCCATCTCTTTAATTGGACTCTGGGCAGAGGGGTAGAGAGCCCATTTCAGCCAATGTTTTTTAAAAAAAAAACATCCTGTAAAACTAATTCATTATTTTTGAGCAAATTTCTCATTATTTTAAGATATTAATTACTTATTTTGAGAAAGTAACTCGTTACTGTAAGAAAGCTTGTCATCATTTTTATTTACAAAAGTATTTCAGAATTCTAACTCAGGATTTTGAGATACTAACTCATTACTTTGAGTCACTAATTCCTAGTTTTTTGAGAAAATTTCTCATTTTAAGATATAAGTCTCAATATGAATACTATAACAAGATATTTACTCATTATTTTGATAAAGTTTCTCATTGTTTTGAAATACAAATTATTATAATAAGATAATAACTCTATTTTGAGAAAGTAACTCATTATTTTTAGAAAGTTTGTCATTATTTTAGAAATTAACTCATTATTTTTAAAAATTGACTCATTATTTTGGGAAAGTTTTTCAATTATTTTTGAAAAAAATTCTCATTGTTTGAGAAATTAATTCATTATTTTAAGATATAAGTTTTTACAATGACAAATTAACTTAATGTTTCCAGAAAGTTTCTTATTTTTCAAAAGTTTCTTATTATTTTGAGTCATTGTTCTGAGATACTCATTATTTTGAGAAAGTTTCTCATCATAATCACGTTCAGGATGTTTTCCCCCTCACACACTGGTGAAAATAAGCTTCCATGAAGGAGACCACGCCTTGTGTCAATATTAGCAGAGAGGGGCCACATGAGACCAGGGGTCTCATTTATAAAACAGTGCGTAGGATCCATTCTAAAAACGTACATACGGACAAAAGTCAAAAATGGCATGCAGTTTCTACAATCAGGCTTCCACCTCACCATCTGCGTCGCCAATCTCCCATCTTCAGAATGTTCGTAAGCATGGGTCAAAGTTTCTCCCATCAAGTCTGTTTTTAGAGATCAAAACTTTGCCGTGGGAAGTGGCGTACGCCTCTTTCAGGCCTTGTTTTGTGCATACACAATGTTACCATAACACAGTCCCAATGTCCTCAAATGAGTCAATAATAAAGTTCCAATGTCTTCAAATGAGTCAATAATAAAGTTCCAATGTCTTCAAACAAGTTCTTTCTAATTAACAGTGTCTCATCTTGTTACTGTTGCTAAAATCGGTAAAAAAAAAAAAGTGTTGCCATATCAAACTACAAACATTATTAATCACAAATAAACAAGTTTCAACCATAAAGTGTGATCAGGTTTTGGATCTTGTCCACTTTTGTGTTTGGATCAGCTGCAGACTGACTTGGCAGAGATGGCTGCCATCTTGTTTTTACATGGATTAGTATATTGTGCTCTTACTACCACTAGATGGCACAAAAAAAGTGTCCATGAATGAGGACAACAGGTCTAAGTTAGTCAGAATGAAGTGTGAGGTCTAGTAAACCCAAAATGTGATGTCCTCACATGAGGACACAGGGTCTCAGGAGGGTAAAGGCAAAAATGCAAAAAAAAACCAAACATCTTTTATTATTATTATGAATATATTTCAAAGGCGCAGGTTTTGTTTCAACACTGGGGGGGACACACCTATAAACTGGAGGGTTTGGGGGTCCTCTGCTAGAAAACTTTTAGCATCAAACACTTAACTTCCTGCGTTCTGGTGATTTTTATGCACCAATTTGTGCCTTTTCCACAGCGATTTATGCTGTCTTTATTGGAGGAGACACAACTACATTTTCTAAATACTGAGAAGGACCTAAAATCTACACCGATGATATATTTGTATATGTGATAGCATACAGCTGTACTCTTTTTGTCTGTGACCTTGCTGTCATCTTCACCGAACACAAACTTCCTGCTGAGAAACAAACCCTCACACTCTCTGTATAGATAAGTCCTGTATAGACCCCTTTCATTGTTAGTAAACAGTATGACGTTTTTGGTGGGCGGGGCTTAGCTGGAGGCAAAGCAATTCTCCACAGACAATAGGAAGAGCTAGCTAGCAAGTTCTGTTGGCTTGTTTTAGACAGTGGAGGAAGATGATGTGGGTGGTGCATTCAGAAAGACTCATTCAGAGTGTCAGAGAGCACTCTGACACAAACTGGACTGTTGGTAAATTCAGAGCTCTCTCTAAATGTACTGTTTGGTTATCCAGAGCACCGCACTCTCGGAGTAACAGAGCACTCTCATGGCACTCTGTCTGGGAAGATGGAGCAGCAGAGCATTGAGTGGAGTGAATGTGTGAATAACTTAATCGTTCGTTAATTTATATAGACATATAACGCTCCATTTCTTCAACCAACAG
Source organism: Cephalopholis sonnerati (assembly GCA_019142605.1). Classification (NCBI taxonomy): domain Eukaryota; kingdom Metazoa; phylum Chordata; class Actinopteri; order Perciformes; family Serranidae; genus Cephalopholis; species Cephalopholis sonnerati. The sequence goes on from JAGQAX010000010.1 coordinate 10,645,182, forward strand.
GGCTCTCAGTTTAGTGTAGAGTGTCAGACTGACTTTATGAACGCATCATGTCAGGTCACTGACTCTCCGGGACCACAAGTGTTACTTGAACCAGACTGGCCGACCCGTATGTTCTCACTCAGTGGATGGATGATGTCACAGGAAGCCAATCTTAAAAAGGAGGATGACACTTGAATGCTTTCTTCCTGTTTGATTTGCTAACGAAGCTAACGTTAGCTAATACGCTAAAAAGTTAGTGTTACATAGAATCCAATATTCCTCTTAATACCTCCCCAACTTCTGACGAGGTAGACATGATAACCCTTAATACACATAACGTTATTCGTCCCTACAACAGGAAGAGCCCGGTCTCACTCCAAAGTTGTCGAAATCTGGCGCTTGAGCAGTGACTTGTAGCGTCAGAAACCAACGAAAAAAGGCATCCTTTAACGTCGTCATGATATGTGGTTAATTGCTGTTGTAGTTTAACGGCACCGAGCTACATAGGGGGAAGCACGGTGGGACAAGGACGAAAGTTAAGGCGGCGAAAGTCTGAGTGGGGCGGGCAGGAAGGGTGGTGGATGGGTCCAACAAACACCGACTTCTGAAAGAGCGGTGTTGACGAAAGATTATAAGGCCAAACCCTGTTCTTTTTCCCTAAAACTAACCATGTGTTGTACCGATGTAAATTTCCTGCGAAAACAGAAACGTATCTTGAAAGACGACAATGCATGTTCTCGGCAGAACTTGACGCTGCGTCCCAGAACGTCAACAAGCAACGCACCCAGGGTACCATGCATGTCGTATGTGGATGTGGAAAGTCCATGACCAAAACGTCAATTTGTGACGAGGTCGGAGTGAGAATGTGTGTTGCCTGATATGAAGGGTGCGCTGCACATGTGAGCATTTTTGAAGATCGCCTTCGTCCAGTCCTTTGTCTTATCACATTTAACCAACTCTGTTTTTGTTGACGGGCAGTGGCGGCTGGTTTTGAGCCATGACTCCTTCTATTCTGGCTCCCAGTAACACAACAAGACGACATTTTAAGACTCCTGTGTAGCCTACAGCCCTGTGGTGCTGAGTAGTGTAATAGTAAAATGATGTCATCGTGACGTCGGCCCTTAAAGGGTCTATAAATGAGACCCCAGAGCTCTGTTTATCCGTGTTAGTATCACACTTTCCTCAACAACACATATGCATTTGTATAGTTTATGTGGATTTATGTGGTCCAAATATTAACTGGGGGTCATGGCTCCCTCCACTCGTGCAGCAGCTCTAGTTAACACATGTGAAAGTTCCTCCGTGCAGGTGGAGGCTTGTCAGTATTACTTAGCTCTTCCAGGAAAGTTCGACCCTCCCTGTATGATCTCTCCCAGTTCAATCCTACAGTGTGTGAGATTTTTCCTCTCTTGTTCTGTCTCTCCTTTTCTTTCTCATTCTCTGCCACTCTCCAGTTTTTCCTCTCTTTTTTTCAACACATAGGTGGATTAAGGCAGAGGGGCTTTTGTTTAGATAAAGCGAAGGATTAGGGAGAGATTTGCCCCCATAAAGTTGTGGGCTTAATGGGCCTTTTATCCCTGCATGTCCCTAAAGCTGTGTTGCCTCTGGATTAGGACTATACAATGGGGCCCCTTGTGCAGAGGGATCCGGGCCAGAGGGAGCGACAGAGAGAGGAGAGGAGAGAAGGCAAGGAAAAAGAAACGAGACAGAAGGGGACTGAGACAAGGGAGAAAAAGAGGGCAAGAAGAAAGAGAGAAGGGGATGGATGGAGAGAAAAAAGGAGAGGGGGGAATTATACAGCTTTCAGAGGAAACTGACAGGTTGAAAACTTTTAGAGGAGGGATTTGCCGAGGAGATCCTGAGATCTTGTCACCAATAAAAGGGATTTCAGGAGGATTCAGAGGCGTGGTGCTGACAATAAACCGCAAGAAAAAACTGTCGCTGTCTTTTTAAATTTCATTTATCTAACATATTTTTGGGAGAAAATAAATAGGAGAGCGGGTCTTACTGTGGAAGGGCTGCTAATAACGTGTCTGAGAGGTGGCTCCTGGCAAATTGCTTTGTTATTCTTGTCAAAAAAAAAAAAAAGGTCTCCTGCAAGAAGTCGATTTTAAACTACACATCAAAATGATTAATTGCCCTGGGATGAACAGATGCTGAAATACCCTTGAATGGTGCCGGGGAGGCTGAGGCTTGCTGGATTGCAGACCTAATGTATTCATGAAGTTGCAGAAACATCATTAAGAGTATTAATTAGCTATTAGAGAGCAGAATTCAGCGGCATTAGAGATGGTTTTGTTCTTCATACCTCTTTAAAATACAGGCTGAGACAAGAGGAGGAAGTCTGCTTTGGATATCTGTTATACAAAGAGTTAAACCTGACAGGAAACTTCTCTGATGTTAAAATCTACATGAGGTTACAGGACTTTTCAGGTGGGTTAAAAAAATCCCTATTATCCAAATTAACACTTTTTAAATTTTGGGGTTGTTCCCCAACTGGAGGTCATTGTTTCCCCACCTTGTATCGAGCAGTGCAGGCTGGGTACAGGGGTAAGGGGAGCTGTTTTTTGGCGTTTAAGCCCTTCAGATGCGCTGGACAGCTCTAGTCGCTCTAAGGAGCTTTAGGTGGAGAGGCGCTGAGAAGAAACTCTTTCTCGCTTTAATTGCTTTAGAGACGGTCCTCACAAAGAGACAGTGGCCAGATTTACCTCCCGTTTAAGTTCTTATTTCCATTGGTTCACAAGTTAATCCTCTTTCTTTCTCAGACCTCGGAGAAAAAAAAAAAAAAAGAAACCGAGTGATAGGAGCCTACCAAGGCGACACACACCAGAGAGGCACACGAGTTTTTTTTTTCATCCAAGGGAGGAGAGAGAGACTTTGAAGCACATGGAAAAGTTTGAGGTGGATGGAAAGAAACAGATTTAAAAGAAGAGACGCACCAGTTAATAATAATAATAATTATTATTATTATAATAACAATAATAATGATAAATTAATAATAAGTTTAAAATAACGTTTGTAATGCACTATTTTGTTCATATTTGTGCACTTAATTCGACTTTAAGTAACTCAACACATCGAAAATTTAATCCGCCTTCACTTACCGGAAGTCTCTCCTAACAGTGAAGGACCCACGTTATTGGTATCATATTAATTATTTATTTATTTCCCGTCATTTAATTTTATAGTTTGTGTTTCAACATTCTAAATCAATGTAAAAAAAATATAAATAACTAATTAAAAAATACTAATAAAAAAATAAACTAGAATATATGTTGGTGTTTGGCAATTATTTAAAATACAAAAAAACTAGCTTTTTATTTATTTATTTATTTTGACGTAAATGGCCATGCGTTTTTTTTTAATAATACAAAAAAAAAAGCCACCACACCTTCACTGCCCCCTCTGTCCCTCTCAATTCAATTCAGTAAGCTTTATTGGCACGACATTTCTAACGTGTTGCCAAAACACAGTAACAATTTAAGACTGAATTTAAGAATTCAAACAGTCAACAGCAATATATTAGTACAAATGCATAGACGTTGTTTGTGGAGCAGGGACATTTAATTGGTGACTGTTCTCTGTTAATATGCTGATTATATTTTCATGTTTTCCAAAGGAGATTACATAAGGTGACCTATATAATATGATTCAGACACTGTAATAAACTTCAAGCATTTACTGCATGGTAAATAGCCTATATATAGTTTTCCTTTAACGCACATGTGATGTGTGTAGGCAAACATACAGATGTAAATACGTGGTCTAATATTACACTAATGGAACATTAAAAGGTAATCAGAGCTAAATTTAGCCCCAAACTGGAGGCTACTTACAAAAAAAATAATGAAAAGGTATATCTAAATTACTGTATTAACAGGAGCTGCCTTGTTTGTCTGTGTCAGTGCTTTAGTCCAGTCCTGTTCATTTGTTCAGTGTTATATGTGAGCTGTTTTTGTGCACTGTCACAAATGTGAAGTTAAATTAGCTGCTGAAATACAGGAGCTATTGAGGATCCATATAAACTGAACTAAACGCACATTTTAAAGGAGAAAAAACGTATTAAGTGAAGGAGTAAATCTGTGGTGAGCTGAACCATATGTTGTTGTTGGCTGTCTCTCACACACTGACACTGACATATCCTGCTGCATCTGAGGCGCTGGCACTGTTGTCTCCAAGCAGGTGTTGCATTTTAGTCTGGTCAGAGAGAAAATATTGGAGTTTACATTTAATTTTTGTGTGAAGAACTTTGCTGCACTGTAGCAGGAGATGTTGCTCTGTCTCCACCTGTCTCTGAGGACAGAGCTGACACAGCCTGTCTCAGTGAGTCTGTGGTGTCAGTGTCTTTCTCAGTGTCTGACCTGTCCCAGCGGTCAGACACACATAACTTTATTAATAATGTCCACAGTCCACTGATCGCTTATAAAATGTGCATTTTGGTGCACTTGTGTTTCAATGTGCGTCAAAACGCACGGACACAAATATTCTCTCCTCCATGAAATCTTTTGTCTCCTGCTCAGACTGAGAAACATGGTCAGAGATAAAACTGCGTTATAGGCCAAGCACTTTCCCAAAAGAATCTCCCCAACAAAAATATGCAAGCTTTACATTAAAAGGCTACTTTGCGCTGCCCTTAATTCCCTACCTAAACGGTTTTGCTCCGGGAGAAGAAATCTTCTCTAAAAACCCTTCAAGAAGAGAAGGGCATTATTGCCCTAATCCTCTTACCCGCAGTCATTTTAAGACAGGGGTTTTTGGAGGCTGAGATGGCGTCTTGTCTTCCCTATCCCATCCCAAATCCTTCCAGGCCGGGAGAGAGTCTAAAGGCAGCACCCTGGCATCTATTAGCCATCTCTGTCTCTAAAGTCTCTCTCTGCTCCAGTGGCATGGAGGGGGGAAAGCCGAAAAGCAAACAGACCAAAGGTTGGTTGCTTTTCAACACAAAAACTAAGGAAAGGATTCATGATCCAAGTGCATGCGAGCAGCTCGAGGATAGTGGGTTAAAAATATAAATAAAATAATTTAACAACAAAGTGTCGTTTATGTATTTTTTCTTGATTTTAATGTGTTATTTATATTAAAGAAAAATGACTTAACATTAATATTTTACTCAAACTTAAAGTAACCTACAAGATTTATTTTTAAAATGACAGCAGATTTGCAAATAAATAAAATTAACATTTTAATATCTGCACATTTTGCCAAATTTGAGGCATTAAAAGGGTTTAAATTTTATTTTTAAGGTGTTTTTATAAATTCAAATAATTAAAATAAAGCCGTGTGGACAGACACGGAGGGATTCAGAGGACATAATGTGCTTAAATCGATCATATTTGAAAAATAAACTCCAGGAGTCACAGGACTCAGCGTCCCTCACTGACTTGACTGACAGCCCGGAGAGCCAATAGGAAGCCGGCGTGACCCCCGCGAGGCTCTCCTTAAATCCCTCCGCCGGGCTCTCGCGCACCAGCAGATGGCGGCTTCCCACTTCTGCGCGAGACGCGGTGAGTTCAGGAGCAGGTGGAGCGCGAGCGGCCGGAGCTGAAGTGACGCAACAGACAGTGGAGGAGTTTGATATCCGCCCGAGCTCGCGCCTCAGTGTCGGACAAAAGCACGAAGAAGAGTGGGTGTTAAAAACAAAACAACCGGAGGAGAAGAAGAAGAAGAAGAAGAAGAAGAAGGAGAAGAAGGAGCTCGGATACTGTGTGACGGAAACAACTGTCCACACAAGAGGTACCAAGTTTTCTCCATCTTGAATAACCTATTTTAAAAACAGTGCTCGTGTTAACGTTTGTATTTTTATAACCCAGTTTTTAAAGTAATTCAAGCTAAACTTAAAGTGCATCTAAAACTAAATTAAATTTATGTATTTAACTGAAATAAAATCATACATGTTATGCTGGTAGTTTGAATCAAATGTTTTTATTTTTCTTTCAGTTTAATATTTTTTAATTAATTTATTTATTTTATTTACCTGGTCAAGACAGCAGCACACAAAAAGTTACAGCCAAACAACCACAAAATAAAAAATATAAAATATATACAGTAGCAAAAGTGACGAAATGACGGATATTAATAGTGACGTAAGCAGTTCCTCTAATGGAAATGTATTTGTTATGATGAATTTAATATTTTAAAGTTCCACTTAAAATGCAACTTCCTGACGTAGGAGCTAAAATCCACAATAATTTCATTATAAATAATACAGAAAAATAATAATTAAAAAGACTGTAACAGCTGCGTTTTTACGCACAAGACCAAAAAGACATACTCAAAATAAATAGAGCTGCTTTTGGTTACACACACGACCTTGGTCTCTTCTTTGGAGTGTAAAAATCTGAATATAAAGTGACACAAATATAGAGATAGAATTTTTTTTCCCCTTAAAATTTTACGGTTATGTCTTATCTTCTTTCTTGTTACAAAATAAAGATAAGATCTTAAAATGCTTTAATACACAATAAAACAGACACTGAAATATGATTTAATTCCTATATAATAATTACTTCTTTCTACTAACATCTCGGAGAAACTCAGAGCCACGTCCCCCTAACCCTCTGACAGTTTACACTGTGACACAGCAAAGAGCAGATTGTCAGGTCGACTCATGCCCCTGAGGGCTGTTAGCAAATAACATTTTTCCTAATTTAGTCGGATCAAAGAGTTGCACTGTACACGCCAATTTACATAATGACGGTTTGATAATCGAAGCATTGAGCAGGGGGCTGCCAGGAGGGCCCAGCGCCTGGAGCACAGAGAGGCTTATGAATGACAATAACAGCAGTGACAGGCTCACAGTGATGAGCTATTGTGCCGGATTGGATATGGGCAGGAGGATACAGGCTATAACCAGAGATGTAGAGGGGAATATGAGAGGTGGGGAAAGCTGGTAATCACGAGGAGGCAGGGGAGAGTTAAAAAGTTTGGGATTAGATCATGCATTTTGCAGAAAGTTAGATTAAAATTAGTGGCAACTTAACTCAGTGTTTGCAGGTGTGCACACATAAAAATTATTTATAAATACAAGGTGCATTAATTCATCTTATATTTTGTGTGATTTGAGAATGTGCACCTTCATTTTCAGAGGAAACAGAAAAGCCAAAAATCGTTGGCCTATTACTAGAACACACACGCACGCCCACTTGGCCACGCGGGCACGCACACGCGGGAACTCCAACCCACCGGAGTCCCACTGTACGTCCGTCCGTGTCAGCGTTGATGATAAATGGAGGGCCTCGCAGTCGAAACCTATTTGCACTTCCATTAGACGGGGAGCCAAATGGGGATCAACATGCATATTTTTACCCGCGGAGAGGCCATACATCTCAGCCAAAACGTTGCCCCGGGGCGATGGGATAAGAGGCCGCCAGAGAGGGGAGGGGAGGGGAGAGGAGGGGAGGGGAGGGGGAGACGGAGGGTGGGAGGTGGTGGTGGGGGCCCATTCAACTCAAATACTTGGGGGAGTAAAGTAAATGTTTAGCGAAGCACCTTCTGTCCCGGCGAATTAAACTATTCCCCACTGCCCTCTGATCACATTCATCAGCCACCGCAGCCACTTAATAGGCTGGGAATGGGCACTGCGGGCATCACACACACACACACACACACACACACACACACGCGCGAACACACACACACACACACTGCAAAGCTGAGAAATGGGTAGCTTTTACAAGAACGACCACCCAGTCTTTTCTGTCTCATAAGTAGAGTTACAATGGGCCTATTATTATTATTATTATTATTGTTGTTATTATTATTATGACGTAATGTATTATATTGATTTATGCCGAAATTCAACGCTTTAAATTGACATTTTTATTGTTACAAGAATTATCAAGTGTTATCAAGATAATGTTACCTACAAGAGTGTGACATTTGTCAAATTAACATCAATTAATTTTCAAATTTCAACTAATAAATTTCAACTAATAATTCATTATTTAAATATAGATTTCGAGTGGGGACGCAGGGGACATGTCCTCCTCAATATGTAGAACATCTGCATTTGTCCCCCCCTCAATAATAACATGAAAGTAGCAGATTTTTGACAAAATTAAAGACATTTACACAATAAATTAATACAGATAAGGCACATATATGTGCTTTAAAATGACCAGAATGCAGGAAATATATGTTATTGATAAAAACAAATAAATAAAATAAATACATTTCTTAAAAAATATCGTGAAGGACACCAAACTTCCCCTTTTTATTATCTCCCTCACAATGTTAAAACAAAACCTGGATCATTTTAAACAGTCTTTAAAATATAACACACTGGAATTACATCACAAATGCTGATTTATTATTATTAAATTCCTGCCATTTCGAGGCCTACATAATTAGTGAATTTGTCAAATTAAATAAAACAGAAACGAAATTATTAAAATAATAACTGGAAGTTTTGTCTGAAATATTCAGAGGTATCTGGAGGCCTATAGGTCCAATAAGTCCCCAGTCTGGTGGACACTGTACCTGTCAAACAGGAGGAAGATTTATATCTCCTCCCTGTGGTCTCTCTAGTTATAATAACTGTTTGGGCCTCAGAGATATTCCCTCCTGTCAGCCTGCTCCGTGCTAATACATATCTAATCGTGTCCTGCAGCGCTTCATCTATGAAAATCTCGGTCGTGAAGGAGAACTACAAAATAGAGTTTGGGAAATTGCTCCCTTGTGAAACACTCCAACATGGAGTCTGCTCGTGTCGTCACAAGCTGCAGGTATCTAAATGTTAATTAGAAATAATAAGACAAAATTACAAGACATAAACTGCTGTTAAATGTTGCAGGAAAATGAATTTTACAGGAGTGGAAAAGTCAGCCAGCAGCATTTCAGTAATCATAGCCTATTAAAAAATAATCCTGCTATCCGGTTGCAGGTTTTGCCACCGAGACCCGGAACAAATCTCCTTATTTCATTTTCCAACACATTTCACCAACGCCTTGATCTGTCACTGCGACGCTTTCAATGGGGATTTGGCTGCTGCGGGATCATAGAAAGCGACGTGAATAAATTCATGAATAAGGCATCCGTCACGGTTCATTATGGGAACGAGTGATAATTACCCCAATTAAAAGTCTTTTGTATAATTAATGGATTGAACAGGGCGATAATTGGATGTTAATGGATAACACTTTTGTCTGAGTGCGCACATTAAAATCTATTGGCCCTTGAGCGCGAGGACCTGCTGTCAGTCCCTCATAAAGAGCTCCTGTGTGTTTGTGCAGCTCCCATAAACATGTGGTTTTATTCCTCTTATCAAACGGAGGTTTGGTCATGTCCAGATGTCCTTGAGTGAAACCCCTCACCATCATCATCATCATCATCCTGCTCATCACACCCTGTGCTCCGCTCCGCAGGTAGCGACCTCTCACCATGCAGCACTACGGGGTGAACGGCTACTCTCTGCACGCCATGAACTCCCTCAGCGCCATGTACAACCTGCACCAGCAGGCCGCGCAACAGGCGCAGCACGCGCCCGACTACCGGCCGTCCGTGCACGCGCTCACACTGGCGGAGAGACTGGCTGGTAATTGAGTGCACGCTCACACACACACACACACACACACACCCTGCCTCCAAACTATTACTGAAAACACATTTTTTTTCCATATGTAATTCAGTAAAAGTGACGTCATAATAAGCTATTTTTGGCACAGCAAATTATTTATGAAATAATCATGTTTAAACTTGAGTGTGTAAGGTGTCATAGTCCCATCGTGCCCAGTATAATAAACTCCCCGTGTGTTTCCTTTCCAACGGCTGCGCATTTCAAGACATCATCCTGGAGGCTCGCTACGGCTCTCAGCACCGCAAGCAGCGCCGCAGCCGCACGGCCTTCACGGCGCAGCAGCTGGAGGCGCTGGAGAAGACCTTCCAGAAGACACACTACCCGGATGTGGTGATGAGGGAGCGGCTGGCCATGTGCACCAACCTGCCCGAGGCCCGCGTGCAGGTACGGCTACACCTGATGGGACAAACACTGCGCAGTAGATTATAAACTACACTGATACCAGAGTGTTTGGGTCAGTAATGAGTTTAGAGGGGCTTTAAAACTTAATTATAGTTTTATTTCCTGTATCCAAAATGTAGTTGTACTTCATGTGCAATGACAAAGTCTCTTCTAAGAGCTGTAGGTTTGGTTTCAACATTGAAGGAAGGACACACATGAACTAGGGGAGTTAGGGGTCCTCCAAATTTTGAGCATCAAACACTGAATTTCCTGCAATCTGGGGAATTTTTACACAGCAAATTGTGCCTTTGTGCATCGATTTATAGCGTCTTTATCCTTAAATTTGTCAAAATGAAAGTCCTGTGCTACTTTCATGTATTTTTAAATGTATTTATTAATCCTTTATTTAACCAGAAAAACCTCTTGAGATTAAAAATCTATTTTTAAGAGTGGCTGACACAGGTAGCAACATTAGTTACAGACAGACAACACAGAACAAAATGCAGGATAAAATTACACAGCTAAAACAGGCAATATAAAACACAAATAAGATTACTACAAAGAAAAGCTGAAAAGTATGTTGATGTATAGAAGTGAACCATACAAGAGGAGAGAGGAACAAGAGTGCAACTTAAGAGTCCTTCTGCAGAACATTCCTCATGCTGCATAAATGCTACATAAATACTTATAGAGGGTTGATGGACATGTTCTAAATACTGAAGGGGACGTGTCCCCTGCGTCCCCCTGAAATCTGCACCTTTGCCAACATAAATTTAAGGAGGTGGACTTGCATATTCTTTATGGATAGGCCCTTTTTGTGGATTGTTAATTGTTGATGGCTCCAGTTCTTCCAGGCTGTGGCTAATGAGCGGGCTACAACATTTGTTTCTCACTCTGTCTTTAATATTTACCAAGACGGCAAGACAGTAAGACATCCCCAACTCAGGGTTACAGCTACTTCTCTTCACTGTTTAGCACCAGGCACTCACTCCTCTCTCTGAGTATCACTCATACCTGTCCCCACAAAACAAGAGCAGGTAGGAACCAGTTAGCTCATAACCAAGGGGACACAATGACTAAACACCACACATGGAAATACAAATAAAACAGTATACAAAGTGCTGTAAATGACAGTGAAATAATAATTTACCAGTAACTCGACAATGCTGAATCTATTACCACTTAAATATAAATAATGTACCCATTAATTAAATAATTATAAAAAACAAAAATATAATGTGAGCAGTAATTATGGTTACATAAGAAATAAAATAATTTTTAAAAAGTAGAAAACAAAAAAAAGATAGGACTAATTTAAATGTCTGCTATCAAAAGGCGCAGCTTTACACAGTTTGAGTTGAAAACAGTGACTGTGTATTATTATTATTAATACAGGAAATAAATAAATAAATATTTTTAAGGAGTACAGCCTTGCTCACATATAAGTGAAGAAAAAATGCGACCGTCTGAACACAATAAACACCAAAATGCAGTGTTAGTTCATATGGTAAAGCTGCTTTAAGTTTATTTATGATAATTTGTTTTTAATCTGTAAGTTATTTGTTACAGCCGTGTAGAGATGCTTGTTGTTTATTGACTTTTTGGGCTTTTTATTTCATTTGATGCTGACTGAAATCAATCATTTGTTTATGTCATGTGTGTTTACACACATCAGAGCTGAACTGGGCCTCTGTTATATTGTTATATTGCTCTTATCCTTTGTTTTTAACTCTCTTATTTATGCATATTCATTTATTTATTTATTTACTGTCTGTAATTGTTGTGTTTGATCTGTATGTGAGCTGCTGCACACCTGAATCAAGTATCTTCAATCTATCGATCTATCTTTAAGTTCCTAATGTAACTCTTCTTCATCTCTCCTCTGCCGTCAGGTTTGGTTCAAGAACCGCAGAGCCAAGTTCCGTAAGAAGCAGCGCAGCCTCCAGAAGGAGCAGCTTCAGAAGCAGAAGGAGGCGTCAGGGGAAGGAGGGAGCGAGAAAGAGGACGCGCCTCCTGCCACAACTATCCTCCCTGACACCCAGCTCCCTCCTTCATCCTCCTCCTCCTCCTCCTCGTCTCTGGAGACAGAGGGTCCTGTTGTCCGTCCCATACCGCTAGACATGGAGCTGAACGTCACGTCAGCGGAACACTCTGGCAGCGAGTCAGCGACGGAGGACAACGCCACAGATAAGGAGGACGAGAGTAAATCTCAGAGGGAGGAGATGAAGTGTGAGAGAGCGGTGACTCCTGAGGATGTCTCGCCGGCGTGCAAGAGACTCAGCCCCAAACCAGGTAAGGACAGGGTACTGAACTTCTTATTTCATCCTCAGCACTGACCTCATCAGCTGATAATTAAAATGTCTTCATCTCCTCTTCTCTCCGTCCAGACTCTCCCCTGGTCTCTCCGTCCGTGACCCCCTCCTCCTCCAGCAGCGGCCTGGCCAGCAGTGCTCCTCTCTCTCAGAGCCACTCTTACTCTTCCTCCCCTCTCAGCCTGTTCCGTCTGCAGGAGCAGTTCCGCCAACACATGGCCGCCACCAACAACCTGGTGCACTACCCCGCCTTCGACCTCTCCGCCCCATCTTCACTCCCCTACCTGGGAATGAATGTCAACATGCCCCCCGCGCCGCTGGGCTCTCTGCCCTGCCAGTCTTACTACCAGTCCCTGTCCCATCACGCCCAGCAGGTGTGGAACAGCCCGCTGCTGCAGGCGTCCGCCGCGGGCGGCCTCACCAGCCACAACAGCAAGACCACCAGCATCGAGAACCTCCGTCTGAGGGCCAAACAGCACGCTGCCTCGCTGGGACTGGACACAATGTCTAACTGAGAATCAGACACGGAGGACGATGGGCCAGAGCCTCGGCCTGCACATCACCACATCCCACTGCGTTTCTGTGTGACTGTGATAGTTCTTTAGGAGCAGGACATGCAGAGATGTCCAAAAATAAAACACGCCAACATGCACTGGACCTACAGGACTCCATTCAGCAGCTTCTCAACAGCTGGTCTGACTCCTTTTCGCTTCCACTGCAGCTCAAGGTCCAAAACCACGGGAAAAGAGAACCAATAAGATACTGAACATTGCTATGCGACGGATTAACTGAATGTCCCGACTCAGAGGACAGTGACACATAATGCTGGACCTTCCAAACATCCGAAACAATCCATAAAATAATCACTGACACTGACGTACTCAGCTGACGATGGATGCACTCGGTTTAAAAAAGACAATGCAAACAATGTTTACAAGAATAATGTGAATAAATGAGGCACTTTTGAACGGATTAGGCTCGCTGGCCAGGAGGAGAAAGATATCGCTCATGCAGCAAAGAGACCATTTCTGTCACAGGACCATCGACATTTCAATTAAGCAGCGTGGTTGTATGTACATAGCATGTACTACATAACAGCACATAAATAAAAATAAACTTCAAGCCATGTTGTCCTCAACAGCATAATTAAAAGTGACTAATTTACCAGTTTAATGGCCAGTAATGTGCCACTTTGTACAGAGGCTGGCTTGATAATGAGAAAATGATTTCAGTGACTAAATTCGCAAAGCTTTTAATTACATTTTGCCCTGGGCTGAGGGAGCTGGGGCAAATGCAATTATGAACATGCATACCATTTACGACCGCCTTTAGAAATTCAGAAAGGTCTGTGCACTAATACGGTCAATTAAGGTAGCAGCAGGATTGACATCACTTTACAATGAGATGATCAATTTCCTCTGAATATAAAATGATATGGAAAACAAATTTGGATAAATGTCCCGACCCACATTTTGTCAGCAGTTATTCTCGCCTTAATATTCTCTTGAGGAAACATGCAGCTTGTCACTGAAAGTCGACTGTTAGCACTTGATGAGGAGAATCACACACACATGATGTTTTCCGTTAACGTGTTCTGGAAGCTAATGTCTTCATATGAAAAAAATGCACATTATTTTAATATGTAAAATACAACAAAGTCTATCTATTAATGTTTACTGGTAAGGTAATTGTAAAGTTCCTATTATGTTGTATAGTTGATAATGGACTCTGTCTCAGATGAAATTCCTTTTAGCTGTCAGATTGTAAGATTGTATTTGCTGAGCTCACCGGCAGCCCCGTCTACCCCTCCTCTCTCGGTTGTCTGTGTAACGACCCCGGGTTGGATTTTAAATGTGTTCAGTTTCTTTTCTGGAAGTGGCTCAAAAGAAGCAGCCGAACAAACTGCTGGAAACTGTCACCGTGTGTGTGTTGCAGTGGTGACAGACAAGTCAAAGAAAGTGAACAGATTTGAGTCGACCAACCCGAGTCCTCTGTGTACTGCTGTCTTGACTCTATTTGAGTTCTGTTGTTGCTATTATTCTGATGCTGCCCCCCCCTACTGTCTCTGTCAGACTACTTGGTCCAGTGGTAGATAGATTTATAATGGTGGAGGAGAGAGTGAGCGGACCATCAGCAGTGTTGTTTCCTTTACTCCTCCCTAACGATGTAGACTTGAACTAGTGTTGTTGTAAAATAATCACAAATAAAAACATTGCTTGGAGATCTTTATAATGGAGACTATCTGTGCTGCATATGTACACAGTGTGAGGGTGGTGAGGGCCAAACACTGTGTGTTACAGTTAAAATATGCCATAGACATGTCAAAAAACTGCATGAATTTTAGAAATAAGTACGCTTTAGGATCTTGTGTTTCAATGGTATACTCTGACTTTGAGTACGCAAACTGTAAAACCTTTTGATCAAGCGCACGAAAACTCTGAAGGAACAAACATGGTTTTAATTCCTACTTTGGCAGAAGTAAAATATTACGAAAGTGTGATGTATTCCCTTTAAAAAATTCTGCTGTTTTTCTGAATTAACAAGATTATTGTCACAGAATTATGGGAAAAGTTTTCAAGCGTGGAAAAAAAAAAATCAGCTTTTGTTTTCTGAATTAATGAGATAATACTATAAATAATAAAAAGTATATTTAAAAAAAATAAAACTATAAATAAAAAATAGTAAAATGAAAATTTACAATATTATAATAAAATAATTTAAAAATATAAATAATACAAAATAAATAAATAACAATAAAACAAATATTCACAAGATCACAATAAAATCATTTAAAAATATCAAATACAAATATAAAAAAAATAATTACAGAAAAAAATATGAGATCATAATCAAAATAATGTAAAAAAAAAAATAATAATTATAAAACAGAAATTCACAAGATTATAATAACATAATTTTAAAATATTTATATATTAAAAAACAGTAATAAAACCAGAAATTACAAGATTATTATCCTGTTAATTGTAGAAAAGCAAGAGCAGAATTGTTTTTCATAAAAAAAACAGTGCAAAAATCTTTTGCTAAACTAAATGCATTATGCTCCCATTAAATATAGACAGTATAATGCAGGTCATACACTTTAGGGTCAAAGAAATGAGAGTATAGTAAAAAAGGTGATGGCAAGAGGACAAGAATCTGCAAGCTGAAGACAAGAATCAAGACAATGAAGGTATGAGAAGAAGGTCAAATTAAGACAACAGTAAAAAAATGTATGAGAATTTTCAGGGAGACAAAGAGTACGCGAGCAAAGAGACAGAAAAAGAACAACGTAATCTGAAAAATAAAAAAGCCGCACGGAGACATAAGCCATCCCCAATGAATAAGCAGGCCATTATCCTGAAGAATGACGGCCTGGGGCGGTGATTATGCTGCTATTATATCTTTAACAGCATGGTTTGTCAAAACGCACAGACCCCCACCCCAACCCTGCTCCCACACACACACACACACACTCACACACACTCAAACACATGCAGGGCAATCGGGCGTCTCTCATCCAAAATGTGCCCTTGCTCTTCCCACAGTAAACTTTACGTGGCTGTGTGACATTGCTCTGCTGTTAATTGAGTCGGCCTTTAACATATATTCCCCCCCTCAGTGTGTGTGTAAATAACAAATGCACCTTGGCTGCAGCATTGAGCAATTTCTGCGACCGTTATGAATGACCATGATCCAACAATCGGATAGAAGAGGATAATGATCTCACCAGATTAGCAGCGTTAATGTGGGTGTAACACCTCACCCTAACCTTGTTGTGTTTTATTACACCACATACATGTTGTGTGTGTGTGTGAGTGTGTGTGTGTGTCCTCAGCCAAGGGCATCCTGATCGTGTGACTGATAAGATTGTGGTGTTGGATATATGCAGCAGGAGTGAATGTCCTTGTTATCCGGGGGTACGAATCTGTCCAGGTACACGGCAGGATTTCCTCCCATGGGGCTCTGGAGCAGAGAACATAACACAATACTCTTGTTCCAAATGTTCTCTCTTTTCTTAACACCCATCCCCCAAACACACACACTCAGATACACACACAGACACACACTCGCACACACACACGGCCTGGGGGTTGAACAGGGATTGCTAGATTGTACTGCTGCAGGGTCAAGTGTGTTGAGCCCTTGATGCTGGATCAGGTGCTTCCATCTCTAACACTCAGGGCTGTATATTCACCACTTTACCCCCAGAACCACCCGGATCTCCATCTACTTTCCTTTAAGCAAGTGATGACATGTGTGTATTTGTGTGTGTGAGGACTGAAAAGACCTCGCCCAAATACCCGATAACTGCAGCAGCAATATGAAGACATGAACCCAATACTTAAATCACGTCACAGTTCAACTTTAAAGGTAAACTATGAAAGATTTTCCTACAAAAACAGAATGTATAGACTCATACAAAAGTAATTCTTCTCAGTCGTTGCTGATCGCCCACTAGAAGTGCAATGCAGTGTATCTATCTGCAGAGACCGTCCTCTCTGCCTGTACTGTGGTCTTATTTTGCTGTGTTAGGGATGTTTCTGGGTGTGAAGTCACCAGCCAATAACAGCGTTCAAGTAAGGTCGGGACTTTGCAAAAAGGTAGCGATCCAGTTATAACATGGATATATAAAGAGACCCGGATACAGCGTTAGAAACAGGCCCCATTCATTCCTATGAAAGTTGCTCATGAAGCAGAAAAGTTCGACTTCTGAAGTGTAAAATTATCCGGATCATCTGCATCTAACTTCTGGTTTAGCCCCCTGCTAAACTGAATGGGGATAAAATAAGCAGCTCTTCTACACTCGAAATGTTATCAGAACAAATGGATCAAATCCGGATATGTATTGCTAACACTAACCTGGCTAGAAGTGGCATTGCTAACAAACAGCATCTTGATTCTCCAACATGTTGTACGGGATCGTGCGTGAGGGAAGGGGGGGTTCAACCTTACCAGACTGATCTCAGGAGAGGAGCCAGATGAAAGGGCACGGCGCTAACAACTCCAACCCATAAAAAACACACTATTACAGAAACTACAATGAGCAAAAGTATTGACATCAGGCACTTAGTAGACCACAGCCACCAAAATGGTGGCAGGATGACCATTCCTGAGATTGCCAGTCGTTGAAATCCGGCGTTTGGACAGTAACTTGAGGTGACAGAAACCAAAGAAAACAGGCATCCTTAGACGTCGACATGATACGCAGCGTCACAGAGAAACGCGGCAGGACAAGGACAAAAGTTATGGCAGTGAAAGTCCGAGTGGAGCGTGTGGGAGGGGTGGTGGATGGGTCCAACAAACACCAACTTTCACCCAAGAGAGTGGCGTTCATGTCCCGTAAGATTCTAAAGCCAAACACTGTTCTTTTTTCCTAAACCCAACCATGTGTTTTTGTTGCTGAAGGAAAAAAACATCAATTCACGGTGTTGTAACGACGTAGTGCGATTATATTGAAAGAGACTGTTTGCTAACGTTAAATTTTCTGTGAAAACGGAACTGTATTTTGAAAGAAGACAATGCATGTATCAGGCAGAACTTGACACAGTGTCCCAGAAGGTCAACAACCAGCACACCCAGGGCACCTTACACGTCATACGTGGACGTGGAAAGTCCATGACCAAGCATGTCAACAGGTGACGAGATCAGAGTGAGAATGCGTCGCTCCTGATGAAAGCTGAAAGGAAATCAGGAGTGCGAAAGAGGGTCTACTGGGGCCAAAATCCAAGATCCACCTTGGAACATGGAATGTCCGAACCATGTACGAGACCACCAAGACAGCACAAGTCCTCAGTGAGATGAAAAGACACAACCTGGACATCCTGGCGATAAGTGAAAGATACTGGACTGGACTACATGATGGATCATAATCTCAAAAGAGAAAGCCCAAACCCTGCTGCATCAGGAACCAGTACGTTTGAGATGGCTAGGCAATGTGCTCAGAATGGACCAGGGCCGGATTATGAGAGTCACCTTAAGATGGACACCACCAGGCAAAAGAAAACCTGGAAGGCCCAAAACCACATGGCGCAGAGCTGTGACACTGGAGTTGGAAAAGATTAACCTGTCATGGAGAGAGGCGAAACATAGGGGACGAAGAGGAATAAGTAAGTACTAAGTAAGTACATGGTGTAAAAGTTTGAGAACCACTGTGCTGAAGTATCGGCCTTTCCATTGAAACAAATGTAACTTTCCTACAATAGTAGTTTGTAAAGTACGGAGGAGGGACCAAGTTTGATAACAGACAATTTCTGCATAGTAAAATTTTGGTTTTCTTAACATCTCAATAAAGTTATTTATAAAGTAAAAGTTTTTAAAGTACACCCAATACATTCACATTTTGTCTTTGTATCTTAGACTCACGACTGCAGGAAGTAAAGCTGTACATATTTCCAAACAAGAAAGATCTGTGTGTGATTAACATAGACCCACCGGTTTGTTCTATCTCCTGCTTTGACTCTCCTTCTCTCTCACACACATATGCACACACACACAGACACACACACAGACACACACACACACACACACACACACACACACACACACACACACACACACACACACACAGAGCCCCCGGAGCAAGCCCCCCACACAAAAATCACAGTGTACCATTCAATCAGTGCTTTTTTCCCCTCCCTCCTCTCCATGGTTCTCTTAAAGGTTTTAACCATGGCGAGAATGAAAAGTGCCAGCGTTAGAAACCTCGGCCCATTGAGGAGGTGACAGGGTCTGCCAGAATATGATCCTAATCCTGTTTCCAGCATTCTTTTAGCCCACTGGCATTGCCATTTCGCCGCATATTCTCTGAGCTGTCAGGCCCAGGGAAATCCCTCTAATAGTGCATTGCCCAGATACACATCAAAGCCCTCCTGGAAACCACCAGCAGGAACTTAAAGGAGAGGGGAGCACAAGTACAATCAGGCTCACAGCTGCACACACATGTAAAAAAAACTGTCTTGAAAACATAATGCCAAACAAATTCAACTCACGCATGATGCTGGAGGGTGAAACCTTTTTGTGACCTTTTAAACTCG
This sequence comes from Cephalopholis sonnerati, assembly GCA_019142605.1. Classification (NCBI taxonomy): domain Eukaryota; kingdom Metazoa; phylum Chordata; class Actinopteri; order Perciformes; family Serranidae; genus Cephalopholis; species Cephalopholis sonnerati. Next base: position 10,664,462 of record JAGQAX010000010.1, read on the forward strand.
GACTTTTATTGAAATATGTTTAACGAAGACTAGGGCAAGTGACGGAGCAAAGATAGATGGTTATAGAGATAGAGTAACATTGAGAGGAATGATATCACGAGGCAGACAACAGGTGGCTAAACTGTGTATCCTGGGCCACCCTCCTTTAGTTCCACTTCATCTTCCATTTTCTTCTTGTCCTTTTCCTCTTAAACACTCTGACTGCCATCTCGCCCCTCCCCGGGTAATCTTCTTAGAGAGAAGAAAACCCCCATTCTCTCTCCTCTTAATCTGGCTGCAGCCTAAACCTACGGTTGCATTTCCAATGTGGGCCTCACTGAACCAAACAGCAGCGCTCTCAGCCAGTTCATGGAGTCTAGCGCAGAATGCTTAGATCACATATGGAGTTTATGTCTGCTATACAAAGCTTGCTCGAAGTGATTCAAAGGACAGTCAGTAGTGCTGATTGGAAACACTTTTAGCTATTAGTGGCGACAAAAAATTGTGTAAATATCTCACGTGACATCATCAAAACACAGATTTGTGTTTAAGAAATAAAACTAGAATGACCACATCATCACTGTATGTCTCTGTGCACCATTACAGTTGTAGTTACAGTTAACATCCATGTATGCAAAGACTGTTAAGTAGCCATGAAAGTTGACAATGCTTCTGCAACAAAGCTACATATTCTGAAACATGGATGATTCACACACATCTTCAACCAGGCAGCACAGAAGATCCAATCATTCATCATCCGACCAAATGTCTCCCCATGTGTTCCTCTGTTATGGTGTTGAATATTGGACAGATTAAAAGTTTTTGCAAAACGTTATGATGTCACAGTGAAGCTAACTTTTGACCTTTTGGATAGGAAATATTATCACCGCATCATGCCGCATTAGTGTGAGAGTTCACAGTGACCTTTGACCACCGAAGTCTAATCAGTTCATTGTTGAGTCAAAGTGGACATTTGTGCCAAATTTTAAGAAATTTCCCAAAGGCATTTTTAAGATATCACATTCACAATAATGAGGTGACTCGATGCCACAGTGACCTTTGACCTTTGACCACCAACATTTAATCAGTTGATTCTTGAGTCAAAGTGGACGTTTGTGTCAAAGTTAAAGAAATTCCCTCGAGGCATTTCTGAAATATCAAATTCACAAGAATGCGACGGACAACCTGGAAACATAAGGCCTCCAGCTGCCCACAGCTGCTGCCAGAACAGAGTCATATTAAACACACACTAAAATCATTTCACCAAGTTTCACAATGAAAACCACAAATAAAATTAGCAGCATTTGTTTGCATAAATAATAAAACTGCATAGTCAATATGTAAACAAATGAAAACCATATCAAATGTGCTTTAATCATCATTAAAGACTGCCCGTCTTTGAGATGCTTGTTTGAGTGTCAGTGTCACTGTAGCTGAGGACAAGAGACCAGTAGCATCACTGGTTTTGTCTGCTGCACGCCCACTCTGGAAACAAGGGAAGAGCAAAACAAAGCCACGCTGCATGCTGCACCTGTGTCTAAGAGACTGTTGCTAACTGTTGCTAATCAAATACGGTTTACATGATCGTTCAAGTTTGAACTGGTTCTGCTTATAGATAGATACTTCACACAACAACATTTGGTTAGCACAAATACATTCCATTTAGCAGCATAAATAAATCATAATCAATATAACTATATAGGGAAATAATTAAGAAATAAAACAGTTGTATTTTTTACCATAATTGATATTCCTGAGAAATAAATAAATAAATAAATAAATAGAATAATATAGATGATAATAATATAAAATAAATAGATAAAAATAAAACTAACCATTGGATATTGTACCTCAATTCACCATCAAACCAGTCACCATTTTATTTAATATAATATATAATCAGATCTCCCTGTATCAATCTGTGACAAATTTACCAGAAAATTACCTCAGAGACTGTTTTTTGAAAAGAAAAATAACCACACAGGCAAATTCAGTACATGACAAATCAACGTACAACATTATGTTACTTAAAAATTTATATAAAAATAAAATAGTGCAGAAAATTTTTGGCAATAACTTTTTGCCTGCTGACTGATGCAACTTTGTCCACAGCTGCTCAAAACATCTGACAGTTGACAGATCATATGTTAATCATTTAGCCCAAACATATTGTGAACAAGAGCATCAGTAAAATGCACTAAATGTAATCACAACAAAATGTAAATGGTCGTCTAGAGTACAGTATGAGATCAAGTCTGCAAATGTATTTGTGAGCTTCACTCTCGTGGTAGCAGATCCATTGATGTGACATAATTTCCTGTAAAACTTAACTATCAATTATGCAAAAACTTACTTATTCTTCTTTTTGTTGCCCTTTGTTTTTCTTCTTGAGTTGAAGGGAGGTCTGCTGTTTAAGCCTCTGGCTTCCTGACCTACAGTATACTGACACTTTTTTGTAAACTATCTGGATTTTATGCGATTGTATGTGTGTGTAAATAAAAAAAGAAGAAAAGCAAACTGAAGAGAATGAAAGGAAAGGACAGAGGCCAGCCTATGCATGTCACCTGCGCCTCCTCAGTCTGTCACAGTAATACAAGTTCCATTGAAACATGTCATACAGACGACCCTTTCCCTTTATGTTAACGGACGACTGGATGCCTGTGAAGGTAAACTGAAATTCAGAAACAAAAGGCCAGGACACAAACAGCTGTAAAATAAATAAATAAATGTAAAAAAAAAAAAAACATCTCTATATAGCATTGTCTGTGCGCCCTGTGGCTGAGAGCAGCAGCATCCTGCTGGGCTCAGTCTACACAGTGCATCTGCCACAAAGACCCCCACTGGTGAAATCCCCTCTCCCACTGCCAACTGGGACACATGTCTGATGTTCACCTCTGGGCTGAAAACACCACAGCAGGACAGCAGCATCTGCTTTAAATACACACACCTCACCTGAGTCACATAAAAACACCTCAGTGTTCATCCCCACAGTGTCGGCGCTGTCGTGGCGGGTCATCAACACATTTAGACAATAAAGATGTGTCACACCTGTTTCTCTGAAGACGTGTCAGTGTCAGTCGCTTTTAAAACCTATTGTAAGTGTTCAGTTTTAATATATAGAGGTTGTTACTGATGACACAAGATCATTCATTCAGCAGCTTGTGAGGTGTGAGGTGAGGACATAACACTATTACTGTGTTTTGCATGTTTATTAGCAAAAAAGGCAACATTTAAATTGTATTTGAAAGCGCAAGAGAAGCACGGTTGTGTAGTTAAATCCATAATATTCATCTTTCTAATACACAGCATATGTCTCCCTAACACAGGCTTACACACAGGGACACAAACGCACAGCGGTTCATTGGCTAATTCAATAATAAAGCAGACACATGGTGGAGTGTATAGACAGGCAGCATCGAGAGTAACTCATCTCTAACAGTCTGCCGTCTCCTGAGTGTTAAAACATGTAAATTTATGGAAGAGCCCATAGGAAACACATATTTACAATACGTTTAGGTAATCACAAGATGTGCGAGGAGGCATTCAAGGCCCTGGAGACGAAAGCAGTCAATACAAAAATAGTTTTTATGTGTCATTAATTCCCTCTGCATTCCCAGATACATCCCCCTTTTACCGCAGTAATACAGTAATCACTCACAATCGCACAGAAAATTATCTGCACTCATCTGTGGAATAAAAAAGCGGAGGGGCAAAACAGGGCGAGACGTCCCATTTTAGCTCTCTGCTGCCTCTTTAATGTTCATCTGGGAGCCGCATGGCTGCCGTCCATCCCTGCACGGGGATGGGAGTCGGCTCCTGCACTTGGAGCAGCTTAATGACGGTGGGTATGGATGGTGGACTCGTTAGACACACACACACACACATACACACACACCTTTTTCACGCTACATTGCCTGGCCAGGACAACATAAAGGGTCATCGGCGGTGTGATGGTAGAAAGAGGCACCTCTGCGCTCACATTAGGCAGTGATAAGAGGAAGCACTTCACCTCTGAGTGATGTCAATGCAAAACGGAGTCAATCCAGCTATAATAATGAAAGTTGCACAGATTCAGATGTGAGAAGCCAAATGGTCAAATAAGTCATTACCTGCCTGTTCATTACGGCCTCCTTCCGCACATATCGCGTTATTAGGCAAAGCCATCAAACCTGATGAATAACCATAGAACAAGCCAAAGCCATTTCCAGTGGAGAGTTAAAGAGAGCAGGTAATTCTGATGGAAATGTGTGTTTCAGTAATGTGATCTCTGAGGACATCCATACTGGAGCTCCTGTCAACATATAACCTCCACAGACACATCCTCAGTGTCCTCTAGCGGGGACAGAATACACTGTGCAGGATGCTGCTCAGCTTTAGCTACTGTTGCCACCTACAGGACAGAAATGAAACTACACCTAGAGACACTTTGTAAAGCTGGTTTAGTCCAAAAAATGTTTTCAAATCTGAGTTTAAAAGGCAACTTTTACAGGTATTTTTTAACGTGGACTCTATTTTCCAATGTTTTTGTGTCAAACAGAGACAACAATTTTAAAAACTGGTCCAGTATAAAGCAAGATCACTGCAGTAAACAGGCTGCAATCACTCAGGGCATTGGTGCAACATCAATTTACATTCACTAAAAGTGCTTGTTTTTGCCACTGACAGACCCAGATTTTTGTTCAAAGTGTCTGACAACATTATGGAAAGGATCCCTACAGAGACAGACCTTTTTGTTTAACTAGAAACAGCCCCAAATTCGCCATTATCAAACCCACCAGACTCCATTTAAATAAAAAGTAATTTAAGTGTGTACAGAGTCTGCATATTTTCACATCTAAAAGGGTGACTTAAGGGTTTATTTTAAACAAACTAGAGTTGGTGATTGTTAAAACACTAGAAATATGAATGTTTTTATGTCTACGTAACAGTTTTTGAAATCAGTCCAGTACTGAAAGAGACAGCAGCGAAACAGCCTGCAGTGTAAACACTTGGGGTGTGTTCGCACTGTCAGTTTATGTCCACAAAAAGTGCTTTTTCTTTCCATTGATAGGCTCAGATTGTTGTTTTAAGTGTCTGACAACGTTATGGAAAGGATCCCTACAGAGACAGACCTTTTTGTTAGAGAGTAAGATCCTTTCTGTTTAACTGGAAACAGCCCCAAATTCATCATTATCAAACCCACCAGATTCCATTTAAATAAACAGTAATTTTAGTGTGTATAGAGGCAGCATATTTTCACATCTAGCTGCTTGACTTAAGGGTTTATTTCAAACACACCAGAGTTGGTGATTGTCGGAGCATTGGAAAGACAAACCAAGATGGCTTTTGTGAGTTTTATTTTGTTTCTTTCGCCTTTGAATGAAGTGAGTTTTACAATGATTTTTACAGGAGGATATTTTATAAAAGAAGAACTTAAAGGGCAACTTTGGTATTGTTCAACCTGGACCCTATTCTCCAATGTTTTTGTGTCTACTGAGTAATGGGAACTACAGTTTTTGAACTGATTCAGTACTGAGTGAGAGCGCTGCAGCTGGCAGTTGCGAAACAGGCTGCAGTGTAACCACTCGGGGCATTTGTTCACCGTAAATGTTCACCCATTAAAGTGCTTGTTTTTGCCACTGACAGGCTCACATTATTATTTTAGGTGTCTAACAACATTATGGAGAGGATCCCTACAGGTACAGAACTTTTTGTTATATACACAAACAGCCCTAAATTATTTTTGCCAAACCCACCAGACTCCATTTAATTAAACAGTAATTTTATCATCGTAACACACAGTTTATTTAAAGCTGACAGAAACAAAACAAAACTCACAAAAGCCATCTTGGTTCATCTTTCCACTGGTCCAACAATCACCAACTCTGATGTGGTTGAAATAAACCCTCAATTCATCCAGTTGCTGAAATGCTAAAATTACTGTTTATTTAAATGGAGTCTGGTGGGTTTCACTACGCAATTTCAGAGCTGTTTCTGGTCAAACAAAAAGGATCTTACTCTTTAACAACAAGGTCTACCTCTGTAGGGATCCTTTCCATAATGTTGTCAGACACTTAAAATAACAGTCGGAGCCTGTCAGTGGCAAAAACAAACACTTTTAGCGGATGTAAATTGACGATGAACAATTATCCATCAATGTAACACTGCAACCCGTTTCACCACTGCCAGCTGCAGCAGTCTCACTCAATACTGGACCATTTTCAAAAATATTGTTGTCTTCGTTACTCACGCAGACTCAGGCTGAAAAATACTCCTCAACTGAATCCCCTAAATTGAATAGGTCGTTACTGTTGGTTGAGTCCATGTAGTCCAGTGCTGTCCACAGCAATGTCACGGTCCAGGTCCTCCAACTGGATTGTTTTCTGTCACACTGTGTAGTCCAGTGTTTCAACAGTCTACCACCGCGATGAAAACTTCTCCTTCAACTGTACTCCAACACTTACAGTTCATATACATAAAGACGAGGACCATCTCATTAGTCCATAACGCTGTAAAAAAAAGTCACTGAAATGTCCAAAAGCTTTGAGGTAAAGCTGTCCATGTGTCCCCACGGTCTATGTGAGCCTCCTCAGCTTGCACATGTAGATGGGGCCAAAGTTAGCGGCTAAGTGCGGGATGACCATCTCACCCAGGTGAAGGTCGGGAGCGAAGTGAAAGGTTTTCCTCAACATGTGTGTGAGGGGTCGCAGATCAACAATCTATGTGGGTAGGGGGGGTATAAAAGGTAAAATTATTTGTTGTTATTTGGTCATGGACACCTCAAAGGGCATTACCCCACTTAGAACATGGTGACTTGCCAAAGGAAGAAAAATATATTTTCATTTATATTTTCATGCAGTTTGCAATCAACATCTTTTCACAAGCAACAACCCAGTTTCCATGGTAACAGCTCAGGGTTTACTTACTACCTTGAACAGTCATTACCATCCCATAAGGTTCTTGAGCAATGAACGTACAGACAGGCTGTTTGTTGTTTTAGAGTGAACAACACCAGAATTAAAGTCAGTGGAAGATATAAAGTGCTGGACAGAAACCAGACGCTCTGCAGCCTCTGTGGTGATAACCATGTGGGAGATGAGCATCAGATTTTGCTTGAATGTCAGAATTCAAGCTTATTGACTTACAGAGAAGTTGTTCATCTATGTTTAAATTAACTTTGTTAATATAATCAGATAAGCCAAAAGTAATTTGTAAACTAGGAGCTTTTTTGAAGAATGTCGTTCCCCTGTTTGAGTAACACTGCTTGTACTTTAGCCACGCCGTGTGCTAGTGTTTTGTTATTGTATGTAATGTTTGTACTTCACACCGTGATATGGTCGTGAGTCAAATAAATGAAATGAAAATGTTATTCACTACACTAAACCTTAGATATGACTTGGCAGTGTGAGATATTTCTACTCTGCTCAGCTCAGAGAACACTTAGGTTCAGCTGTATTTCACAAAGCTAACGTTAGCAGGATTCACAGTTAATAACATTGTGCACAGAATCAGAACTCTTTATTGATCCCCGGGGGAAACTTTGATTGGTTCAGTAGAAATCAGAAGTATATACAAATAAATATATATGCATTATGCTCCAGTTTTCACACCAGTATGTAAAATATTTAAAAATAAAATATGTGTAACATGCTGTGTGTGTGAAGTGTGTAAAAAAAATGTGCACATAACAGTGTATAAAACTAGGACCTCTGGCAAGAGGTGCCGCAGGATCAGGAGCAGAACAGCCAGGTTTGGGACAGCTTCATCCCTCAAGCCATCAGACTTTTGAACTCCATAAGATGATTCCCTCTTACACTGAGCTCAGTCAATAACCTCACACTCTCACTGATCTCTGGTCTGAGCTCAATGGACTTTTATTAGTTTATATATATGTACATTTTTATGTATTGTTATATTTATATTTATTATTTGCACCAGCGCTTTTGCTGATGATGTACAGTTTTATCTGTATTTTATTCAGAGTCAAATGCAACGAGATTTTATTCTTATGGGCACTGTTGACTGTGTGGATTTCAATGACAATAAAGTCTGTTTATCTATCAAACTAGAATGTAAAGTTATAAAATAAAGTTATATATATAATGAAATATGTGCATTATCATAATGTTTCTGTCGTCTGCAGCCTGAAGTAGCGAGTTGAATAGTTATGAGATGATCACTGAGGTGATTCAGAGCATCAGTGAGTTCAGAGGGGCAGTGTGTGTGTTTCTGTCTCCATCCTGTGGCGTTCAGAGGATGACGCACTGAGGGCACACACTTAGTGCTGTAAACTGTAAACAAAGGCTTTGACTGCATCCCTGTCGCTATGGTTACTCATATTAGATACAGGCTGATACTGTTATGTAGCCAGCACATTAATTTAGAACAGAGGACAGACAGTTGCACCAGAACTACTCAGTATGTGTCTGTCATTAGGCTTTAATGGACACCCTGCAGCCTATCAGAGTGAAGCATTCACCCAGACCACAGTATAATCTTTAATATATTCTGGACACTAACAGTGTGTGTGTGTGTGTGTGTGTGTGTGTGTGTGTGACTGACCTCAAGATTTATGCCGTGGTTCTCTCGAGCCAAGTGGACGGCCTGTTCCACCACTCCCAGGTTCTGGATTTGAGAAAGCGTGCACGTGGAGTAAAGGATCTCTCCACCTGGACAAGCTGCTTCAATTCCTGCCCTGCAGGATGAAGATGAAGAGTGGGTGTGTTCACTTCATGTAGAGTAATCATGTTCACTTGTAGCTCTGCTGTACTTTGACGTGACACAATGTAAAACACAGAAAATGTAATAACTACGCTATATTTTTATTTCCACTAAAACTCACAGCAGCAGCTCCACCTGCAGCTGAGGCAGCCTCCGTCTCTCACCGGTCCTGCTCTTACTGAATATATTGTTGTCGTCCTCCATCAGTGAGTGTCTGTCTGTGGTGCAGGGGACGTCAACAAGGACCTGGAGACAGAAGAAACGCGGAGGTGGACAAAGTGCTGGTGTTTGGATAATCACTGTAACATAACATGACGCTGGCTTACTCTGTCGAAAGTGTTCCTTTCTACTTCCCCCCACTTGGTGCCATCAAAGGAGGTGATGCGCACTTTGTCGCCCGTCACAAGCGGCTTCGGAACGTAGCTGTGGAGGACTTTTCTCAGTCGTAACGTCCGAGACACTGAGCTGTCATTTACACACATGAAACCTTCAACACAGACGATGGGTGGTTAACAGACAGAACAGTATTAAATGAAGAAAACAGAGAGATGAGAGCAGTCCTCTTACCGATCGACTGGGTCTGAAGCAAAGCCAGGGTTTTGCCTCCCGGAGCAGCGCAGAGGTCAAGCACATTGTGACCTTCTTGGACATCCAGTGCAAGACAAGGCAGCACAGACGCTGCGTCCATCAGGTAGTAACCCAACAACCCACACATGTCAGGTCTTTAGGGGACAAAAGGACAAGAGATCAAACTTTAAACACTTGAAAACATGAAAATTCAGTTAATAAGTGCCACGTTTTTTGTTCATTTGGAAGAGATCATTGTCCTCTAAATGTTCGACAACTTTGACTCACTAAACCATTTTGAAACTAAATACATAAACACTAAAATATATGATCACCTTATCAACTTAAAATCTACCAGGCTTGTAAAAGGCTTTTAAAACATGTCAAAGTTATCTGATACCTCACAGCTGAAGTAAACATTTAGACCCAGAGTTCTGTCCAGTAACAGATGAGCTCACCTGGCAGGCTTGAATCTTGTGATATTCCCTCTTGGAAACACAAAGCACTTGATGTTAGGACTGAGCCTTAGAGGAGGAAGCTGCTGAGCACCACTGTCAGACTTCTTCACAGAAACACCACTGGATTCCTCCTCAGCTGCAACCTCAGGTTCTCGCTCCAAGCATGGCTGAGCTGCAGAAACAAAGAGGAGTGTAGAGCTGATCATACAAGGAGAGAGACTGGGCTCTCATTTAATAAAATGGAGTTGGATATTAAGGCTTTCAGAGAAGACAGACTTGCAAGTGTTTTGTTTTTTGCAGTAAACATTGCAGTATTTTTTCCTTTTACTTTTATGCTATTTCTCTTGATCAACCATTTTCCCATTTCTTTAAACCTATTTAAACACAAAGGCATTTACCTCACATTTATTTATTAATTGATCTAAATATTTTATTTTGTTTTATTTTTCTTTTTTTACTCGATTTTTTTTAAATTAATTTGTCTACCATTTTTATTTTTGTAAAGCACCTTGTAACTTTGTTTTGAAACGTGTTATATGAAGTAATTTATTTATGAATTATTGTTGTTGTTAAAGTATTTTTTTTTTTTAGAAAAAATGCTCATTACATGGAAATAAAACTAAAATTCACACTCAAACACTGCTATGGTTTGAATCAGAATTGCAGTTAAACAATACGAATTATTATTTAATTGTAATTACCCTGTACTTCCCTGTGCCCTGGTTATTGAAAGGCTTGTTCACCTTAACACAATTAACTACTTAAAACAAATAGATAATAATTAAAGACTTTGAAACATGGCCGTTTATCTTTTGATCTTGGTGCAAAATATTAAAAAAAAGTCTCTGAGGAAGAGTTTTTGCTAAATAAAAATCAATATGGACAAAAAAAAAAGCAATTACATGCAAATAAAGGGGCTGTTGAGTGCCTATACATTTACTGACTGAGTTTCTGCCATTTTTTCTGTGCATTGTCTACACAAAAACTACAAGTACCATGATGAGTTTTTTCTTCTTGTTCTGCATGTCCTGTTTGATGTAGCACTAGCACATAGAGTGAGCCTTGGGAAACGCACACCTACCCTCTGTTTCTGTGTCACTGAGGAAGTCTCTGCATCCCTGGGCTTCGAGGTCGGCCAGAGCTGCACTATCAGAGAAATTATTGAACAGCGCTCCGTATTTCCTCTCTGACAGCAGTGCGACTCGGACTGATGGCCACAGCTGCCCCAGCTGGACGCCGTAGGTGGCATCAAAGTGCTGCAGGGCCAGACTGGTGGGAGGGTGCTTGGTACGTGTGGTGGCCTGTCAGCAATGATGGAGAAGGTATTTAGTTCCTTTGCTTAAGTGTAAATACTAATACCACACTGTAAGTCCTGCACTGAAAATGTAACTTAAGTAATCTGGAAAATGTACATAAAGTATTAACGGCACCCTATAAAGCAAAATCTAAAGGAAAAAAAAAAAAATCCCTCAAAATTATTGAAAACATAGCAAATGACTTAAACGTTTAATCAATTGGAAAACTGAGATAATTAATTGGCAACTACTTTGATAATCAACTCAGTCATTTCAACTGTACTTGTATAAACTGGTGGGTAGTTTACTTTTAAAGAAAACATCACATTTTATAAACTCTTTTCTTTGATTTTTTATACAAAAATCTTGATTTGTTAAGTAACTAATAGCTACAGCTTTCAGATACATATAGTGAAGTAAAAAGGACAATAATTTCCTCTGAAATGTTTTGGCGTAAAACTATAAAAAGGCATGAAAACAACAGTCTCATGTAAAGTGCAAGTACCTCAAATTTGTACTTGAGTCAGTGGTGTATGGTAGTTAGGGCGGGCCCCAGTGTGCATCAATAAAATGGGCCCCAGTGCAAAAGTTTGTGTCTAAACTAGCTGCGACGTGACACTGGACAACGTCAACATTAATATCACCCAGCAATCATCAGCGCAAATCTGTATATGACAAAAATACCAAATAAACACCAAAGTATTCATTGAAATAAATGGTTTTTTTTATGTTTATTTGTGGTTTTATGGTTATGTAATGTAAACATAGAATTTTACTGTGGTATAGATTACTACTGACTCTCATAAAATGGGTGATGACGAGATGGGTTTGCCTTTAGGATGGCATATACAGCAGCTGGCTTCACATTTGTAATTCAACACGTAGGTCTTTTTTTTTGAGGTGGCAATATAAATGAGTCACAAGATCTCCCGTTCCATGGGTCGCGGTGCAATCACACTGCCTGCACTGTCTATATTTATGCCCCTGACTTGAGTACAGAACTACAGCAAATGTACTTAGTTACATCCCACTGCTGCTTGTCAGAAAACAGGGAGGTCAAACCTGTGATTTTAAATGTTTGCTGGCTTTGATGCTCTCTTTTGTTTCTATCTGAGTTCAATTAGTTTAGTGAAACATCCAAATTTAAGGGCAGGATTTGTAAGTGCAAAAGTCAAAGGTCATGTCATTACATTATAGGTTATGCGAGTTCAACAAGTTCATTTATGTTGTGTACTTGACAGCTTCATTAGTGCACTGTGTCTGCCATACTGTCATTTATTGTCACACTATTTTCAGATTTAAGGGATTGACATTTTCGGTCCACCTCTCGTCGGTTAAATTCGCCATGGCCAACATAGTTATTGCCAACATATCAAACTTTATTTTAAATATTTACTGGACTTTGCTGTGTGGCTGCACATTCTGTTAAACTCCAAACATAAAGGTCGTTTACACCTCTAAGGAGGAAGTTGTTTTACAGATAGCGGCCATTATCAACTTCTTTATCTATTAACAAATTGTCAACATACCCATTTCTGCTTCATTCGGTTTCGTTTTGGCGTGAAACACCTTAAATCTCTAACTTTCCTCAGCAGCAGCCTGGTGTCCAAGAGCAGCGCCATCTTGTTGTGCGTCACGTATTTGATCCGTCTTCGCTCCGACAGCCGAAACAAACGTTCCGCTGGCATTGACTACGTGTGGGCGGGCCTTACTGGAAATCCAAGTCGATGATTGGACCAGCTCAAGTTGAGTAATCACTTTTAACCAATAGGAAACTTCGTCCGGTCATCCTTCTAGCTGCTTCCTGTGTGTGAACGACCTCACGTCCTCAACGAGAAGCAGCGCCGCTGTCGAGCCGTCCTCTGTCGGAGTTTTGGGGTTTATTTTAAAGCTGTAATCATGGTTTTTGAAAGGAAGATGATCACATACGACGACCCCGAGGACGAGGTACTTAAAGAAGATTCATATTTGTAGTTTTAGTCGCTTTTTGAACGTGTGTTTGGCCATGTTACCAAACTCTGCTGGTCAGTTAGCGGTGTAACGAGTGTCGTGTCCTCCTTTTACCTGGAGTATCAGTATCAATGTGGACAGCTGCTTTCATTGTAAAACTTTACATGAGTTTAAGTTTTTATATATATTTTGCCTGGTTTTGCTGTTGTAGGTCCAGAGTACCTCTCAAGTGTATACGTTTTAACACAGGTGGTTACTATTGGTTATTTGGATATTCATCACTCAGTTAGCATGGCTACAACATTATAAATGTTCTTCACAAACAAGAGGTGTCATTGTTAAAAGTGTTTTAGTTGTATGGTTTTAAAATATGTAATAAATCAGACCAAACTAATTAAATGTCCATCTCTGATCAGGAGGAAGAGGCACCAGCTGAGGAAGAAGAGGGGGAAGGGGAGGAGGAAGAAGAAGAAGAAGAAGAGGAGGAAGACATGGTGGTAAGTTTGCTCCTCATATAACTGATGAATAATACTGAGTACAATCCAAAATCTCACCTGCCATCACACTTAAAACGTTCTCTAAAATAAACGTACAGACACTAGTCACATTGAATAACTTTATAGATGAAGAAAGATCTTTAAAGGTCCCGCATTGGGAAAAAGTCAAATTTCCAGGTCTGTATTTTTATTTTAAAATAAATAGGTACTATATAAATACAGTGAAGGTATTGAAACAGTTCATCCACAGACAGATGCACATAGTCCATATTCAGAAACTGTGCTTCTGAACGAGCTGTCACAACTACAGTGCAGTTGTGATGTCACAGCTCCTGAGACCCTGTGTCCTCACATGAGGACATCACGTTGTGGGTCTGCCGTGCCTTGTACTTCATTCTGCTAAACTCGGGTCCCATCCACACAAAGCCTTGTCAGGGTGAATTCGTCAGAGTTTTTAATCAGTTCGGCCTTTCATCCACACAAAATCGCATCTTTTTGAAGTGGGGTTCCAGAGTGCACAAATCTGAAGATGCCGCCTTTGCGTCTTCGTGTGTACAGCCAATGCACAACTTACAGCCGACAATGATGTCATAGCCCCACCTCTAACCTCTGACTACCCCGGCAGGAAGCCGTCCCATCACAACAACCCAACAATGGCGGATTACAGACTGGTGTTCCTGCTACAGAACCTGCTGAGCCTATTGAGGCTTCTACAGCAAAATCTTCTCCTCCTTCACTACAACGAGCAGCAGACAGCAACAGGCAACTATTGACGCTACAGCAAGCTTTTTACTCATGCGCCGCGTCTTCTTCTCCGCTCTGATTTTTAGTGGCGCGCCACCTCCTGGCTGGCATATGTACTACAGCCTTTTTATACAGTTTCAGTGGCTTGAACTGGCTTCATTTTGACGCCTACATTCTTGAAGTCAGGTCCATGTGCACAGAACACTATTGCAATCCGATCGTTTTATTTGGCGGTTTCAAAAAGACAAGTCTTTGTGTGCATATAGCCTCAGTCTGCAGCTGATCCCAACACAAAAGTGGGCAAGGTACAAAACCTGATCAAATTTTATGGTTGAAACTTGTTTATTTGTGCTTAATAACATCTGTAGTTTAATAGTGAACACAAAATTGACCAATTTTAGAAACTGTAACAGGCTAAGATGATGTGAACTAAAAGGGACTCCTTCAAGGACGCTGAGACTTATTAGTGTATTATTGCAGCACTACATATAACCAGTAAGGTGTGACGGACTGTTCCTACAAACAAAAAGGACATTCCTAGCTTGGCATGTGGAGCAAGGAAAAAAACATAGTTACAAAATAAGAAAATCACAACACTCAGAAATGTTGCATTGTGTGCAATTTTATTTTGCACGGCCATGGTCAGATATTGAACAGTTCTAGACCTGAACAGTGACCTTACCCATACAGTTAAAAAATTTGCATTGTTTTCACTTCTGTTGTTGCACAAAATGTTCCGGCATTGAAATAGACTGTTGATACTTCATTACACACTTGTGCCTATTAAAAATAAACCCGTTGTCCTCATATGAGGACATCTATTTTTCCAAAACTACTTACTGATTAAAGACAGTGGTTATTTTTTATCCTTATCAAGTCCTACTAATCCCAAATAGCTCAGAGAAACTGAAAGTGCAAACCAGCCAAAGCTGAGGTTCAGGAGGCTTAAAAGAAGAAAGTGCCACTACAGTGCCATCATGGTTATTCCCCGGCTACAATAACAAGATGTCCAGAGTGACAATATTGAAGACCTGGAACCATTGACCAATCAGAGCAAACTTTGCTTTTTCAAGAGTGAGAACAGTTGTGTGATTGGTTAATTTGTTGGAATAAGGTTGGTCTTCTTGATCCCCCATCTTCCATGATATAAAACATCTGCTTTTTGTCCCTGTCAGGACCCTCTTGAGACGATACGGGCCAAGTGTGAGGAGACCGAACACTGTGTGCACTACAAGGAGCTTCTGGAGACGTGTGAAGCCCGAGTCGGCTCGAGATCCAACACCATGGAGGAATGCACAGAAGAACTCTTCGACTTCCTGCATGCACGGGACCATTGTGTAAGTGAAGGAGACTCAGAGAGGACAGACGTGTAATCTTCTTTCTCTTTAAGTGCCCAGTATGAGAAACAAGACTACATTTTGTGCCTTTGTCTTCCAGCGAAGATCCTAATCGTGTGTCTCTTCCCGTTACAGGTAGCACACAAGCTGTTCCACAAAGTGAAATGAGACTTCCGGCCCAACTTCCACCACTTCCAGCTGTAGAGTCTATTTAAATTGTAAAATAATTAATCAGGGCCTAATGTTGTGTTTCTCCTGTGTATTAATGTAAAGTTCTTTCCTGAGATCCCCGCACTAACTCCATGCCCCCCTCTCTGTGTACAGCGCTTACGTGTGCAGACGGGGTCAGAAGCAGTTTGTAAAATAGGAGTCGCTGCTTGTTTTGGTAGTGAGTGCATCAGAGTTGTTGAGGGTCGTGCAAAGAAAGGGCTCAAACTATGATTCTCACTGTGGTCACTTCATATGCAAAAGCAAGTATGCTGCTCTGGCAAAGCATATTTACCTCAGGTTTGGTCACTGATCCATCACTAACAGGGAAATAAAGATTTTTGTTGGTTTCCAGTTTGTCTGAGGTGTTTCATTTGAACACATCTGATATTCTGTGGTACAAGTGGGAGTGATTGTCTGACTGTACTTATTAACTTCAGCTCTGATGGTTATGGGTCTGATTTGGGCACACAGCTGACTAATATGGACAAAATATTGTATGAATTAGACTTATTTGATACAAAAGCAAAGACACAAAAGCCTGTGTTCATCTAATTGATATAAGTAAGGCATTATTAGGCCTGTCAGGATAATTGTTAGCACTTCTCATGGTCTGCAAAAATTAGATCATGTCCATATATTCTATGATACTGCCTGTTTACTAACATTAACACTTACATTTCAGCGAACATGATGCCAGAATAATCTGCAGGATTTTCCAAACCATTGAGACTTGGGTGCAGCACCTAAGCATTTTTAATAGCACCACATGAATGAAAAAAAATGTGCTGAGACACGTTTTACTATCACATCTGGTCGAGCTGCTTGTGTCCTCCTCTGCTCTCTGTCAGTTTAACTGTTGGGCGAGGCTCAGCTCCACACACACATTTGTTTTACTTAAATGGAAGATTTTAATTAGTTTTCACTTTCCTACTCCAGTGTCTGAATATTCTAATGAATTAAAAGTTCATCGCTTTTTGTTCTGTACTTGAATTATTATGCTATGATATATCAGTGGCATAAAATGGCCTTAAAATGACTATCAGTTACCACAATTATTTCTGGAACAATATATCGTCCATCACTGTACAAAGATATAGGGAGATAATAAATACTGGATTATTATGCAGTCTTATGAGGTGATAATATGGTATCAGAGGAAAGCTTAGGGCCCATTTCAGGCAATGATGTCCTGTAGATTTGCTGCCTCTCTGAGATTTTACCACATAAAATTAGACATGTTGCCTTACGAAGTCTACTTAAAAAAGATGTTATCAGTGGCAGCATTAAAATTAATTAAAAATACTCAGTATGAACTCAAGAGAAATAGGTATGTTTAAAAAAAAAATAAGGATTAGGACAAAGAATAGATTAACACCTGTCGAAGGGGTGAACTTGAATGGTGAATGGTTGTGACAAGAAATGAAAACTTAAATTCACTTTCATTAAAAAAAAAAGTTAAAACAACTCCTACTATAAACCTAGGGTATGATTATTGTGTGTGAAATGTTTTGGAATTTTGGTATAGTTTCTCTTTTGTTGCCATTTCATTTTTATTATTATTATTATTTTAGTTATTTCTTAATTTTTATGACCTTAAAGGAGAAGTCCAGTATTTTGCACTTTGAGCCCCATTCCTGGTTGTTTATGATGAAATAGAGTGGTTAAGACCAAAATCTTGATGATTGCTCCTTCTCAGAGAATTTGAGAGAATTTGTCTTTCCCCTGCCTGGCTTAACAATGCTGTCTATGGCCATGTGTAAATCTGTCCTAAAACCACCTTAAACGTTGGTTTTCAAAGCCATGAAACTCACCCAGTGGTCAGTGGTGTTCCTTGATGTTCCCACATAAAAATCGTAGCAAACTGTGGTTTCCATCCGTGTTTTCTATTTCCATCCGTGGTTTTAGGACAGATTTACACATGGCCATAGACAGCATTGTTAAGCCAGGCAGGGGAAAGACAAATTCTCTCAAATTGTCAGAGAAGGAGCAATCGTCAAGATTTTGGTCTTAACCACTCTATTTTATCATAAACAACCAGGAATGGGGCTCAAAGTGCAAAATACTGGACTTTTCCTTTAACCTAGTAGTAATTTAGTTACTTATGAGAATATGCAAGTTAAAAGGATGGGTATTATAAGCTTGACCCTACGCCTTGTCGGTCTGTATTATTGCTTTCATTTTGTTTTTCACTTTTAATGTCATGCCTTGTTGTTATTTATTCTTTATTATGTCCGTTCCCTTTGGAAAACTGTTTACAAGGACCAACATGAGTTACCACTATACTGTACTGTACCATTTCCCAACATTGTGGCTGTAATGGCACAGCATTCAGAAGGCTCACTGACAAAACAACCACGTAGAGAAATAAACTGACCAAAACTTTATTAAAAACACATGCCACAGTCATGATAATAAATTAAAAATCAAAGCATAAAAAATAAGTTCTTAAACATGACCAGGAGGTGGCAGTGTGACTTCAAGTGCTGCCAGTTAAAACCGTGAGGTAGACTGTGATTGTAGAAGTCTGTGGTTGTTACAGTCATTTAAAGAAAAAAAAATGTCCCATGAGGAATAAAACAAAACATGCACACAGTGCATAATGTCACAGAAGATGTGGATGAATTCATCCTCTCACCAGGAGTTTTCTTTGTTGTTGCTGCCGAGATAATCATCCATGGAGGCCTGCGGAGGGAAGCAGAGACAGAAGAAGGTGTTTTATGAGACTGAAGAGTGTGTGACAGTGTATTTTAGAGAGGGATATTCTGCAAAACTCCCAACTCCCCCTGACTGCTACAAAATATGACATGGTGTTTTGTCTTGTTTGGGTTTGTTTTGTGACCCTACAACACACTAAACACATCACAGTTTAACTGCATTTCATTAAAGCTGAGCTCTAAATCGACTGTGTCAACAGGCATAGGTGTAAATTTGGGGGGGCATGCAGGGGACATGTCCCCTTCGATATCTGGGACATTTGCATTTGTCCCCCGCCCCAATAAAAACATGAAAGCAGCAAAGGACTTAAAAAAATTAAAGACATTTCCACCATAAACTGACAAAGAAAAGACACGTTGGTGCTTAAAAAACACCAGAATACAGAAAATTACGTGTTTGATGCTCATAATCCCCCCCCAACACCCTCCATTTCATATATGTCCCCACCCAGTGTTGAAACGCCATCTACGCTCTTGTAGGTAATGACAATGACACGAGTCAGAGCTCTGCACTCACCTGCATGAGCAGCCTCTCCTTCCTCAGTTTTCTGTAGAACACGAGAACATCTGGATCCGCCCTGACCACGTGGGGGTCAAAGTCCATCACCCGCAGACCCTCCAGGCTCCGAGCCCGAGACAAGGCCACGTACGCCTGGCCGCTCTCAAACACTCGCGCCAGAGAGATCTCCACACAGTCCAGAGTCATTCCCTAAAACAAACACAAGAAACAAACAGAGGTCACAGGTCAGAGAAGCAATTTCACAACCCAGAATTTATTTCATTTTGTAGCTGAAAATAAAACTGATGGATGGATGTTTCAGTATTTGACATAAAGTGTGTCCAATATGGCCGCCCCCATCCTCTTATTCCCAGGTATTAGAATCCTTTTATGTCCGCTCATTTCCTCTGAAGGGATACAGGTGTGGGATTTCCTTGATCTCCCTGTGCTTCAGCTCCTCCGCTGTACATCAAACACTGGTGACACGTCGGTCCTGACCACTGAACTCAATTACCTGGAGGGACACCTCTTTCCTCTCCAACCAATTTCATAGTCTGAGGTCAGGATGTAGTTTGCTGTGGGAGCTGGCGGCGGAGTGATCGGTGATAACAGCTCATTATTGTGAAGCACTGACACCGGGCTGGAGCTCAGGGTGTCTGTAGCAATTTCCCACATTAAATAGCATCGTTGCACCCGGTCTTACTCACCTAGTCTGAGTTTCTCTCTGCGTGCTGTGTGATTTTGAGACTGAGTTTCGGAAATGTTTTCTCCTGATACTATTTTTTGCCTTTATTAGATCGCACACAGACGGGTGACAGGAAGTGAGCCGGAGGAGAAAGAGGAGAGGGGGTTTATAAAAGAATTACAGCGCCTCTCATTTCATTCTTAAAGGCACATTAATAATTTGTTCTTTTGCTCATCAGTCTCCACTACGAAACAGTGCTTTAAAACTCTCAGACATCAGTGTGGAGTTCAATTTAAGATGTTTATAAAAAGACTGATTGCAGATGAGTGCAGCTTGATGAATACCAGCCAAGAATAATCTGTTTTCCTCAGTTAACCAGATTAACATGCTGTCATTGTGTTAAATAGCACAGCGAGTGAGAGCACCCTGTCATCCATCACAATAAAAAGTAGGAAAAGTAGTGGTAGAAATAACAATGTGCATACTGAGCAGAGGAACTCTCTAAAAAGACTAAAGCTGCATCCAGAAACCACACTGCATACAATACTACAGTGTTAAGTTGTACAATACTGCATACATACTGGTTATAACGAACTGTTTAAGCAGTTAGTATACAAACAAAAAAACACTTAAGAGGGTGTAAAGTCAGCCTGGTAGTACAGTGAAAGGACTAAATGGACTGCACTTATACAGTCACACACTGGTGGCCGAGGCTACCGTACATGGTGCCACCTGCTACTCAGTAACCATTCACACACACACACACTCACACACTGATGGAACAGCCACTGGGAGCAATTTGAAGTTCAGTATTTTGTCCAAGGATACTTTGACATGCAGGCTGGAGGAGCTGGGCTGCCCCAGTGCTAACCTCAAAAGGTATTAAAGGGTAACTCTGGAATTTTTCTGGATCCTGTTTTCCCGTGTTTTTTTGTGCTGAAGTGACTAATGGAGACAACATCTTTTTGAAATTGGTTCAGTAGTGAGCGAGAAGGGTTCAGCCAGCAGCGGCAAAACAGGCTGCAATGTAAACACTTGGGGCATGTTCACACACCATTAATTTACGTCCAGTCTAAGTGCTTGTTTTTTCCACTGACAGGCTCAGATTGTTATTATACGTGTCTAACAACATTATGGAAAAGATCCTGAAAGAGATAGACCTTTTTATTAGAGAGTAAGATCCTTTTTGTTTAACCAGACATGAACTAAAATTGCCGTCGCCAAACCCACCAGACTCCATTTAAATAAATAGTAATTTTATCATCATACAACACACCATTTTATTTTGTTTCTATCGACTTTAAATGAACTATCAGAAAACATCTTGGTTCAAATTTCCACTGATCCAACAATCACCAGCTCTGGTTTGTTTGAAATTAACCCTTAATTCAACCAGTTAGATGTGATAACATGCTGGCACCATACACGCTTAAATTACTGTTAATTTAAATAGAGTCTGATGGGTTTGGTGATGATGATTTTGTATCCGTTTCTGGTTAAACAAAAATTATCTTACTCTTAAACAAAAAGGTCTGTCTCTGTAGGGATCCTTTCCATAATGTTGTCAGACACTTAAAATCACAAACTGAGCCTGTCAGTGGCAAAAGCAAACAGTTTTTGGGACATGAATTGACAGCAAACAAATGCCCTGAGTGGATACATTGCAGCCTGTTTTGCTGCTACCAGCTGCAGCCCCCTCACTCGATACTGGACTAGTTTCAAAAGGTGTTGTCTCCATTAGTCACTTAGACACAAAAACATGAGAACATAGGGTCCTGATTAGAAAATCCCAGACTTACCCTTTAAGATGTATCATAATGGCACCAATAATGTCAGTGTTTAATTTGTGTCAACCCATCCTGTAGATGCTGACAAGTCAAGTGAAAACTCTGGCTTGTTAGTGGTGCTAGAGAAAATGTCAAGGGACCTAAAACATTTAGGGTGTATCCTCTGTGAACCGTGAATGTCTGTACAAAGTTCCATTATGATTTCTAGCCATTTCAATTTCATGACAATGACTAAAAGACGTAGGGAAGCCTCATACTTAATAAATCCAGTGATAACAAAACGCCACTGGTGAACTCATAGAAACATTCCTCCTGTAAGATTATTTTTATCTGAACACAGTGTGTATTTCTGACATCGCTCTCATCTTCCCTCTCCTTTTCATCTTAACCTTGAAGAGCAATAACGCAGACAGTGCTCGAGCTCCAAGGCCGGCTCAGACACTGCAGTCACACCTGAAGCCATTTCTAGCCATCTACTGACAACAAATACAGTACAAAAGAAAAATGAGTTCGTTTCGGGCTGAATGAATTCAAATCACGTCATGTGAGTCATGCATTCAAAGAGAAACGCACAGAAAACACTGGTGTCCCATGGCAACACTGAGCCTCCACAAAGAGAAAGTGATGTCATCAGTGATATGGTAAGCTTTTGTCTCAGTATTTTGTGCGAGTTGAAGCCAGTGTGACTGAAGCTGCACGCACCTGGCTCTTGTGGATGGAGATGGCCCAGGCCAGTTTGAGTGGCAGCTGCTGTCGACTCAGATGGATCCCGCCGCCGGACTTGAACACCCAGCGCTCAGGCTTCAGCACCTCTGTGACGCCACACAGGAAGCGCACACGTGGGAGTCCTGAGGAAACAGGATGAGTCAGTGCATGGATGGACTGAAATTTACCACCATCGTTACTGAAAAGACATCATCTGTGGCATTTTAAAGAAGCTGACATTTTGTTTCTGTCTGACCTGCAGATACAACATGAAAGACCTTAAAGGGTAACGTCGGTATTTTTCAACCTGAACACTATTTTCCCATGTTTCTGTATCTAAGTGAGTACTGGAGACAACAGTTTTTGAAACTGGTCAAGTATTGAGCGAGACTGCTGCAGCTGACAGCAGAGGATCAGACTGCATTGTAACCACTCGGGGAATGTTTGCACCGTCAATTTACGGCGATGAAAAGTGCTTGTTTTTGCCACTGACAGGCTCAGACTGTTATTATAAGTGTCTGGCAACATTATGGATAAGAGATTCCTACAGATGTAGAACTTTTTGTCAAGTTTGTTTATCCAGAAACAGCCCCAAGTTACTTTCATCAAACCCACCAGACTCCATTTAAATTAACTGCAATTTTATCATCATAACACATTGTTTATTTGAAGTCGATAGAAACAAAATAAAACTCACAAAAGTCATCTTGGTTTGTCTATCCACTGTTCCAACAATCACCAGCTCTGGTTTGGTTGAAATAATCCTTACGTCACACAATTAGATGTGAAAATATGTTGGATAGATACACACTAAAATTACTGTTTATTTAAATGGAGTCTGGTGGGTTTGTCTATGGTGATTTCAGGGCTGTTTCTTATCAAACAAAAATGATCTTACTGTTTCACAAAAAGGTCTGTCTCTGTAGAGATCCGTTCAATAATGTTGTCAGACATTTGAAATAATGTTCTGAGTCTGTCAGTGGCAAAAACAAACACTTCTAGTGGATGTAGATGTAGATGTTGAGGGTGCACTATTGCCCTGAGTGGTCACACTGCAGCCTGTTCTGCATCTGTCCGCTGCAGCACTCACTCAGTACTGGACCAGTTTCAAAAATCAGTGTTCCCATTACTCATTTAGATACGAAAACGTGGGAAAATTGGGTCCAGGTTGAAAACACCATAGATACCCTTTAAGTTCTTCTATAAAATATCCACCTGTGACTATTCCTAAAAACCTCCTCAGAAGCATAGCTAAGGTACGACCACTTCTAAATGAAAAACATGCAGAGAAACTGATTCATCACTTTATTTAAGCCAACAGGACTACTGTACAGCACTTTTTATTGGCCTCCCAAAAAATACCACTGAGAGACTTCAGCTCATTTAAGTCTCTGCAGCTCAGCTATGAACCAGAACCAAGAGGTGAGGGCACATCAGGCCAGTCTGAGCTGCTCTGCACTGACTTCCTGTTGCATTAGAATTGATTTTAAGCTCCTCCTTTTTGTATACAAAGTCCTAAATGGGCTGAGACCGAGCTTCACTGCTGATTCCATTTTTAATGATTTGCCTCCAAGAACACTGCGATCATCTGCTGCTGGTTTATTGGAGGTTCCCAGCAACAGCAGGAAGAAGATCAGGGATTCAGCCTTTGTCAATGATGCCCCAAAGCTATGGAACACACTACCCGTAGAGATCGGAGAAGCTAGCTCGCTAAATATTTTTAAAAGAAAGCTAAAAATGTATCTGTTCACTTTAACCTTTAACTTGCTCTGACTTCCTGATACAGGTCTGACACTCTCTTTTTATGCTTTAACTTTACATTTACGCTTCATGCTGCTGCAACTCTTTTAAAATCTTACTTGATTTTATGATTTTATGAATCAGTTCTGTTTTATGTTCATTCCATTTTCATGTGAAGCACTTACTGTGAAGTACTTTGTGTTGGATTTCTTGTATTAAAGGTGCTATATAAATACAGTTTATTATTATTATAACAATCTTCTGCAATTCTCTCGCAACTCAGGGTGTATTGACATTCATAAATTCACATGATTTTCTATGAAATATGGCTTTTCTGAGCAAATGTCTACAGTATGTATTGAGATAATTTAAAAATAAGATACTGACCGTGTTTTCCAGACTCAAAAGCCACAACAACTCCTCGTGCTCCATTCACCAGTCCTCGAGCAACATCCAGGTTCTTTGTTAGCATGACCTTAAAAAGCACAAAACAAGTCCTCACTCAAACTCAGTGCAGTGTTCTAAACATAAATCATAAGTTCAATGTTGTATGCTAGACTGTGCAGAATAATAGGTACACTCACCTGAGCTCCCACTTTGAGTTGGATCTGTCTGCTGACGGGGCTGTGAGCATCTATCGTCCTCACCAGGGCTGGGTCGCTGTCCAGAGCCTCGAACACACGCAGTGACCCTAAAGGACAAGAGATTCATTATATAAGTGTCTAATGATAATGACAGTGATGTAAAGAACCTTAAAATATGTGAGAATGGTTAAAAAGTCATGACAAAAGTTGTTGATTCAGACTTAACCGCCCAAAAAATAATCTAAAAAACGTCTAAACTGTTGGTTAAACACACAAAAACAGAAGTATACCACAACAGGATACAACAGGAGTCCAAAAATAAGTGGTGTCTGGCTGAGACTGAAAATATCTTGAGGAAACAACTCAACTCACTGTTAACAGTCCAACCTATTTTCACCTGGATCAAAGTGAAACGAAGCAACACCTGTTCCAAGCTGAAGGAAAATCATGAAATAGAAGAATTCAGACCTGGCAGCTGCTGGAGTTTGTTCTCATTTGTGAGTTCCACGTCGTCCTTGTGCGTGCACAGCCTGGTTGCTAGAATACCGTCCCTCTCAATGTTATGGTAGGCGCTTTCCATCAGCTTGGCGGTGACTTCCTCTGTCACCCTAAATGGTGTTTATTAAGATAGAACATTTCCTTTTGAGAAGCCATTTTTGCAGCAGAGAGTAAATAACCTGATGTGCCTGACAGGCCTAAAACAGCTCTAAAGGCATTTATGTAATACACTTAACTAGACAACACATTACGCTCTACATTTGGACTAATAGGTGTGCGTTAGGATCACATTAGCTGTAATAAAACACATTTTGTCAATGACATTGCTGAAAAAAAAAGGACAGAACCCATTACTTTACCTGCCCACCCTCACTGCCTGCAGGAGGGAGATGAACGACTGGTCAGTTTGCCTGCGCACCTCCATTAGCTCCATGTTGACCTGGATGACCTTACGCCAACTCCTCGCCTAAAAAGAGGGAAGAGGTCTTTTTCAATAACATCCATTAAAGGAAAACTTCACCCACCAAATGATCATTTGTGTATCAATTACTCACCCTGTTTTACATAACATTTGTAAAGGAAGCTTTGTGTTTCTCACTCGCCTCCACAGTGAACAAAGAATTCAAAACAGTCAATTGTTGATGAATCATATATATATCAAAACATCCATTTACAAACATTCACATTACTTGTGTAGTTTGATCCAAGTCTCATTCAGTTGTATGCTTTGTACCTCCCAAACACACAGCTCTGTCCGATGGGAAACTGAACTGAAAGTGAAACTGACCTATGCTCTCTTCAAAGCCAGACTCCATTGATAAAAACAGTCATTTTACCTCACTGAACACAGGAGCTGCTGGACTACTGCTGCCTTGATCAGGTGGTTTGTTTATGTTATTGTGCGACTGTGGTGAACCCGAACTAACCCTTTGAAACACCAAAATCACACAATAACACAAACAAACCACCTGATCAAGGCAGCAGTAGTCCAGCAGCTCCTGTGTTCAGTGAGGTAAAATTACTGTTTTGTCAATGGAGTCTGGCTTTGAAGAGAGCATAGGTCAGCTGCACTTTCATTTCAGTTCCTCATCGAAAGGGTTGTCTATTTGGGGAACACTGAGCATACGACTGGATAAATGAGACTTGAATCATACTGAACGAGTTTTGTAAGGGTTTGTACACTGATGTTTTAATATAGTTCTGCTGTCGTTATATACACACCCATTTTACTTTATTCATTACGAATTTTCTGTTTTTAGATTCTTCAGTCACTGTTTTTTTATCGCATGCCCTCACAGAGTTTTCTTAATGAATTCAATGCCACACAGTGTGACTAACTGACAAACTAATAATAACTTGGGAGACAAAGTATTCCTTAATTGCTCTTCAGGAAGTCAGCAGATGACTCAGTACAGTACTGATTCATAAATTCTGATCAGTCTCTCGGCGTATCCACAGAAACAACAGAAATCTTTAAACACTTCTACAGTCCTAATACAAGACCACTTTTTACTCTGACTTACAGAAGTGGAGCACACAAAATATTAGAATTTCCATTTCCAGCCATACCTCAAAATATACCAGAGTTAAAAGAACGCTTCGGGACAGTTTCATTAGAATATATTTTTTTCCAGCAAGATTTATAACAGGGTATCTGTATTAAATCATAATAGTTGTTAAAATGATCCAATCGCTCTAATCCCCCGTCAGCTTATTGACCATAAAGTTATCAAAACAATGACATAAAGCAGTGGTTCCCAACTGGTCCAGCCACGAGGTCCAGATTCCTTCTTTGTCAGTAGTTCAAGGTCGACACAGTTTAAACATATTCAGCGTCATACTTGCCTTTGATCATGTCGTTGAGCTAGTTTTCTGTCTGATCTCTCACTCATTATACAGCAGGAAACTGCACTTCAAAATAAAAGCTGTGTTAGAAATTTGCCGTACTTAAAAATGAAGTGTGTTTTTCACAAACTTGACATGTTCACCAGTCACTTGCGGTCCTCTCAGAATAGACACACAGCCCACTTTTGGACCACGACCCACCAGTTGGGAACCACTGACATAAACAAATGGGGGAGCTCTAACATCTGCGATGATCTGACCTGGAAGCAGAAGCTGGCCTTTTCCTTTCCCTTTGAAACAGGGGGCAGCTGGAGGAAGTCGCCACATACGATCAGCTGGATGCCTCCAAACGGCTCAGTGGACCTCCGCACCGACCTACAAGAGCACAGTCAGAAGATCTGTGTCACCGGAGATGACTGCAGGGATTATAAAGTCTATATGGCTGCATTATTTTTGATAATCTCATATCAAATCTGCAATGTAATTTGTCACAAAATATATCTCACATCAGAGCAACGCTGAGCTTTAAAACCCAGGGTACGGTCTGTTCTAACTGAGCCATAAACTGTATGACACAAGCAAACTGAAACTCGTATCAAATTGTGTTAAAATTCGTCATGCCGGAAGCCTAACTGTGCTCAAACACTGTCACTGTAAAACTCTGAGGAACACCATAATGTCAGCAGAAATTTAAGAGAAGCTGTGAGTCTCTGACAGGAGTGTGTAAATCTTAAGTGTCCCAGTGGTGTGTTTGGAAACTTTGTATGTAATATTTTTGCATGACTGCAAACATCATGAGCAGGATTTGGTTATTGTGGAGCATTTAAAACCTTGAAGTCTGCTGTTTAACTCTTCAATGCACAGCTTACTTTAACCTTTCAATACATAGTTCTGGTTTTATGAATTATAACTGGATATTTGTTTACCCAACAATAGCTTTAATGACTTAAAGGGACAGTTCACCCCAGAAATGAAAAAGTACATATTGTCTGAAGCCGAAGGTTACTGACGAAGCACCGGATTTTGGAGAGAGACCAGGTTGAAATGTAAATCTTTGACAGAACTTGTTAAAGTCTCCCATCTTACATGGTCAAGATAGAGAAATGCAAGTCCTCTTGCCTTCAATTGCCAAACTCATGTAAAAGCTCTCCAACAGAAAATAATCTACGATCTGCTTTACTAAAGATTTCTATGATGATATCTTGTGGCAGCACAGGGTGTTTTATTTTACACTGCGTCTCACCTGGCCACTGCCTCCAGCTTGTCAAAGAACTGGGCCTCCACCATGGAGACCTCGTCGATGATGAGGTGTCGACAGCTGGTCCAGTGCTGCAGCACTCCGGGCCTCTGAGCCAGCTCGATGCACTGCTCCAGCGGGGCCGAGCCGGAGCCGATACCTGGAGAGGAGCACGGGAACAGGAGGATGGAAAGACAGATGGTCAGAGGGAACATAAATGAATAACACCTGATGCAAACACTCAATGCACAGCCTCTACTGTATATTGAGATTTAATTAAATGACGTCTGTTAATGTGGAGAGACATCTGACACCTCTGCTTTGATTATATTAAAGATTCACTATCTGAAATACGCCATCACACAGACATTATAGCGGCGTCAAAGGCTGCAGCTCTGCTTTGAAAAAGTAAGAACAACCAAAGAAACAGGACTGAAATGTTTCGTTGATCAACAGAAAACTTGATTTTTGATATTTTTCAAGGAAATATTTTCCAGGTCAGTTTCTCAGGTGTGAGGAAAAGCTGATACTACCATTTTGTATCTTTGGAAACTGTCTACAGTCGGGTTTTGGATGCTGTTTGGATAAAACAAGCAATCTGAAGATGCCACATTGGCAAAGTATCCCTTTAATTAAAAGAATATAATCAGCAGATGACATCAATAATGAAAAGAACTGTTAGCTGCTGCTCTTCTGATAAAGGTTCTGCCTCGTGCTTTGTGTCCACCAGTGCAGCCTAATTCAGGAGACGCCTCTATTGAAACCAGCAAATTGACTAATTATTCGGACAACATTCAACCTGTCTTGTTGATGCTGAGGATAAAAACCCTCTGCGCGTCTCTCACCACTAATGATGTGTTATTTACAGACACGTTTGTGCCAGTGTTTTATAAAGATCATTTCCGTCTCCTCGCAAACACAACGACTCACCAGCAAAGCTGTGTAACGTTGTTCCTCCGATGTGACACGCAGCCACTCCTGTGCTGGCGGTGGCAAAGGTGCTCTTTGGAGGAAGAGATCCCATGATTCTCTTCAGGAGGAAGGACTTTCCTGTACCTGAAAACACACATTCAAAAGAGAGTTAGAAAGGTATACCGTGCTAGATTGTCTGTTACAAACATGCTCGAAAGTGAAAGTAAACTCCAACCCCAGACACACTCACATTTGGCGTTTCACCTCACTATATTTGCAGTTTTTTCATCACTGTGTCTTTTGGACACCTGCTGTGTACAGTCTGGCACCTTGTCGCCACCTTTTTAGAAAGCCTGACCTCAGAGCGCTGTGGGGACACACGGCCATAAACGTCCCCAACACAGAAAATGAAAAGAAAGGAAGAAAATCCAGGCAGAAAAATACACCGCCACACACTGAGTGGTGACTGTCTTTACATTGTTGATAAGGAATATCCTTCAAGTAGCCTACATCTATAAGAACAGACACCTTCAGGAAGAACACCATCAACGTGTCACAGAAGCAGATTTAAATCAGATTCTATTGAGGAAGTATTAAAGACAAAACACCTGAAACATGTTTCCTAAATGGCAGCATCAGTGAGACATAACACAAGTCAGTGAGACAGTTATACAGAATGTATATCGCAAGAGTATCTTTGTTAGACAAACGCTCCGGAAAGCAGCCTCTTTGTGTCATGCTGTTGCACGTGAATGTCAAGAGTAAAGATTACTTTATTTGTCCCAAGGGGAATTTGTCCTGGACACAAAGGCTGCCACATAAAAATACATATATTGCAGAAACAGACATAAAGGGTACAGCACAGACAGGTGCATTCACATACATGCAGCACTGCTCCTCATCTCACACCCTCAGGTTTCTCCTCCTGTATTAAACAGGACCTGTATTCTGAACACAGGAATGGGAGGAGTTTGCTACAACAGGCTACCATTTCCCATTTACGCCTGATTATGAGCAAGGTCCAAGAAACACGACCACATCACCCATATCTTTACATCCTTACACTGCCCCCCTGTTCATTTCAGGACACACTTCAAAATCCCTCTAATTGTCTATAAATCTCTCCATGCTGTCGCCCTGACATGTATCTCAGAGCTCCTTACCCTGAACGCCACCACCAGACCACTCAGATCCACCACGGCAGCGTGCTGCCTGTGCCCCATTCATGGAGAAGAAAGGCCAGGGACAGAGCTTTTTTTCTACGCAGCTCCTCGGCTCAGAGGCCACTAGACAGGCTGTTAGTGCTTTTAAGACGCACCTTAAAATCAGTTTTTATTCTCTGGATTTTAATTGTGTTTGACCTGTTCTTCCATTTGTGATCTGGCTGCCTGGGTTTAAATTGTGTTTAAACTTGTTTTATTTTAATCTTGTGTAACTCATCTATGCACCTCTATGTCTCTGTGCTTGTGTTTGGATCCATATGTCGGTCTTTGTTGAGCACTTTGGTGCAAGACTTGCTTTGCTTTTAAAGTGCTATATAAATTAAATAAACTTGAGACTCTGTCCGACCCAAACATCCTAAGTTTATATAAACTAAGCACAAAAAGCAAGGAAATTTGTGTTTGGTAGATTATTTCTTTGTTGTAACAATGCTTCTTGGCAATAAATCTTATACCGTTGGAAAGCCTGTTTATTTCCCTTCTAAATGGAGCCACATTTGTAAGGAACATGTATTTGTGGGATGAGCAGCAGAGCAGAGTGTGTGGGTTGCACCCATGAAAAATTTGCCATATCTTCTCTGCTGTTGCTATTGACTCTTGTTTTGAGCTTCTGGTACCCCGCTTTCCAACGGTGTAAGATTTATTGCCAAGAAGCACTGTTACAAGAAATATTCTACCAAACAAAAATAGCAAACCCTCAGAGAAAGAGGAGCTGCCCTGTGTTGAGCTTCAATGTGCAGCAAGAGGACGTCTTGACTGAGGCAGGAGGCTTGTACTCTGGACTCACTCCACATGAGGTAGAGGTTAGTCAGCTAGACCTTTGCAGGAAATGGACTTTAAATTCCTGGGAGTCCATGTTTCTGTGAACCTCTCCTGGGCTCTGTTCCAAAATCTATACTGCCATGAGTACACTTACACACAGTACACTGTCCGCACTTACAGAGTGCACATATTTCAGCAAGTAAGCGCTGTTCCTATTCATTACTCTATGGCACACTTACCGGATGTTACGATCACGACTACGGCTGCGACTCGTCAGTGACGTCACCCACCAAAAAACTGGAACAGACGGCAGGTCAGTGGTTCCGCCCACTGACCTGTAAGTGGTCCCGCCTCTTCTGCTACGAAGCTAAGATGGCGGCCGTTGAGTGCGAAAAGTGTACAATGTTCCACACTCTCAATATTGACCATTATGAGTACACATCCGGGTCTTTTAGGTACACTTACTTTTCACCGCAATTCTAATGTGAACGCCCTCTGTACCCAAACTAGGTACGATAAGTACAGAAAGTATGGGTATTGGAACAGACTGCTGGTCACCCAGCACCACGGTGACACTAAAAAGAGTCCTCAGGAGGAACAACGTGAACAGGAAGCTGCTGCTGCTGACATTCATCCTCACATACTGCATCTCAGTGCAGATAAAAAGGCTCTGCAAAGTGTCATCAGAAAACATCACTGGCTGAAGAACTTGCCACTTCACGCTACATCAACAGAGCAAAAAAACACAATTTCAGACCCCTCTCATCCTGGTCACCAACTCTTAAATCTGCTGCCATCTGGCAGACGCTACAGAGCTGCCAAAACACGCACCACCACACTCTGAGACAGTTTCTCTCCCACAGCCATCAGCACATTAAATAAAACTAAAATCAAATAATGTTTAACACTGCCACTCAGCCACCCACTGAGCACTTTGCTGAACTTTAAATACTTTTATATTTAATTATTTAGAACTGTTTTTAGTGTATGTATCAGTTTTTTGGGGCATTTTTTGTAATTGTGAAACTTGTTTTATTCCTCCCTCTTATTGTTTCAACTTCAATAAGTTCATCAGTCGAACATCAGTTAATAGTGTCGGAGATACAGGTGAAGGATTTGAAAACAGTGACATTTGTGGCACATGAGCAACTTTGTGTCAAAATTTAAGAGCTCTAACACATAAATTCAGCGGGTTAAAGGTGCTGAGTGAAAAGATGTAAAAGATCTATTTTTATCTGATCTGTTATGGTGTTATTTATACACAGGTTTTATTCCAGGCTTTAGCTCCTTATTGTATTTGTTTGTTTGTATGTTGTCGTATGTTAATGTGTCTCTGTGTGCCAGCTGCTCATGACTAATTGCCCCTAGCTGGATTAATAAAGTTGTTTGAATTTAATCTAGTTAATACAAAATTATTGTAAAAATGTATTTATTTTTGTCGCACACTTACCTGCACTTCCAGTGAAGAAGACATTCTTCCCACTCAGCACAGCACTGAGGACAGCCGCCTGCTCTTTGTTCAGCCTCCGTGACGGCAGAGACAGGATGGGCTTTTTGCTCGGGTTGGCCTTCACCTGAAACAACAATCAATACACAGCCATTTAACAGACTGGATACAAAGATGGTCGATTCAGCAGTGTGCTACAGATAAATACGCTTTAAAGAGGGGAAAAAGGTGTATGATGGGTGTATTCAACTCACTGGGCTGAAGTTAGTGTCACTCCTTGACCTTTTGACCTGCTGTCCTGGCCCTGCCACAGTCTTATTGGTGCGGTCTGACAGGCCTTTGGGAGCCTCTTTACTCCTCAGCTCATTGACTTTCTGGATATCCTTCTGCTGCAGGGGGCTGATGGCCTCGAAGCTGCGGGGCAGGCCGGCTTTGAGCTTCTCTCTGTCGGTCAGAGGCTTGCAGCCCAGCCGGGCCTGGTGTTTGATGCTCAGGGTTTTGAGGAAGACGTGCAGCCTGTCGGAGGGACAGTTGGAGAAGAGCACCTGGATGTTCTCAGGGAGCAGTTTGATGGTGCACTTCCCGTCTCTGGCGAACTTGGTGAAGAGTTTGAAGTCTTTCAGGTGGTAGTTTTGAGGGACTTTTCCGTCGCTGACCCGGAGGATGATCTCCTGGAACTCGTTCCGGCCCAGGATGACGGAGGCTTTACGGATGACCTGCCTCCGGGTGGCCTGTCCGGAGAGGTTCAGCTGCTCCACCGTCACACAGCACTGCAGCTGGGCACCGTCATCCCCGGACAACATGGCTGCGACTCCCTGACAAATACAACTGCTCACATTTATCAAATACAAAACAACTCCCTGAACTACAACAACAACATCACCGCAGCTGAGCTTCATTCAATCAACACGAACACCGTGATCTCGTGCAACTATTTAACTTAACCGCGCGATCGAAACAAATTCAAATGTGACGTCAGCTACGGGAAAACTTTTATTTCACCTCTTACCTTTGCTTTTAATCAGATTACGTCCTGATCTTTGTCTCTCCTCCTCTCTCCGTGCAGCTGCTCCTCTCTCTGTGAACGCGAACACCGATTTTCAAATTCTCGGGCGTGAATTCAGCCAATAGCTGAGCGAAGCTGCGGACCAATCAGGAGGAGGGGATTTAACATCACATCCAATGAGAGAGCGAGGAGGGACGCCCCTTAGCTGCACTGACCAATCGCTGTTGTTATGACCGGTGACATCATGTTTGTGTGAAATACACATGGCTATCCGGAAGTAGTCCGCTCAAGCGTTTAACTTTATTTTTAAAGATGAACTGTATTTTCTTTTTTTTTTTTTTTACGTATTTTTTTAACTACACGTTATGTACTTGTAAAAAAGAGGAATTAAGGGTCCGTCTCTTGAAGTGGGTGTGCTGGTAAACGTCCATGAATTTTTAAAATGTCTTTATTATAAGACATAAAGCTTTAAAAAGTAACCGGAAATAGTGAACTTTTAATTTCAAACTTTCAACATACAGTGTTAAAGGAAATCATCATCAGACTCATACACATGCAAATGCAGCACTGAGAAAACAAAAGGAGTGTCAAACAGAAAAATACAGCAAAAGCAAAACAGATACAGCCTAAAATAAAGATGAGATGCAGACCTGAGTGATTCAAGGTTCAGTTGAGATACTGAATTCAGTCTTTGTTTTGAAAGCTTTTGTGTTATTTTATTTTTCTCATGAATACAAACCAGAGTGGAAATATTCACAGTGCAGGCAGTGCGGTTGCACTAGGGGCCCTCCAGCAGTGTCTTAGGTGGAGACTGGGCCCTTATGAGAAACTGCCACCTTGGAAATATGCCTATGTTCAAAGAAGATCTGTCATTAAATGAAAAACAGTGCTGTTTGCTAAACATGCCCTTGAAAAAGACAAACCCATCTTCGTCATGTTTATTTATTTTGTACAATAGTCAATAGCATTTAAAATTATTCTTATTCTATAACTATAAGTGACCTATTCTATAAATCAAATATTCTATAACTATAAATTAACTAGCCTATAACATAGACATAGAGACAGACAACTGTTCACACCTATGGCCAATTTAGGTCCTGTTGATACGACGATTTCAACCGAAAACAGTAAACTTGAGTTGCCTTGTGGCTGATCGTTTACACAACAGCGGCGTTTTGAAAACAGGTTCCAGGGTGTAATTTTTTTGAAAACAGCACCGTCTCTGTTGTTATGTAAACTTGCAATATGCAGTTCCTCTAAAAACTGAAACTTTTCGCACATGCACATTACAGTTCCAGTCACTAGGCATCGGGGTTGCCAGGTCCGCTCATAAGCTGCGACTCTGGGCTTCTTTTTTTGTAAAGTCGCTTACAAATATTGGCAGTCACGGGTTGCGTTTTTTTGGGCTTGCTTCTAAAGTTGGGTTGCTTATTTGGGCATGTTCTCTAAACGTTGCCTTAAGTTTGGGGGGTGAGTCGCTTCTTTTGGGCTTGTTTCCATAGCCCTGGCTGCTTGTTTCTCTCCCAAGATCTGGCAACACTGCTAGGCATGTGTGAGAAAGTCGACCATCACAACAACAATGGCGGACTCACGAGCTCTGTTTGTGCTGCTCACCCTGTTGAATTCAGCAAAGTGTAGATTTACTGTAGCAACTCCACCTCGTCATCTGTCTATACAAACATTTGTGCGGTTGCCATTTTGTTTGTTTATACATAACCACTCTGTAGAAGGAAGCGCATGTGCGCAGGCGCGTGTTGATTCATTACAAAGTCACACCGCCAACAACTGGCCTGGCATGTATGCTACAGCGTTTTTGGTCATGTTTGCGGATCTGTGTGCACGGAAATTGTTATCAAAATGTTGTCGTCTGAACGTGGAACTTTTTTCAAAACAAAAATGAGAACGTTTTCAGCGGATGGTTTTCGTGTAAACATAGCGTTAGAGTCACTAATTAACCTCGCCTGCAAAATGACTGTGGGAGGGAGCGGGAGCACCTGGAGAAAACCCACACTGACATGAGAAGAACATGCAAACTCACACTCGCAGAGAAAGGTTCCCCCAGCCCAGGGTCTAATCTTGCTGTGAGCAGTGCTAACCACTGCACCACCATGCCACCATCCACATTTATATATATTAAAAAAAAAAAAAAACGTGAGATAAAAAAAAGGTGAGATTAGTTACCTGAACTAATGTGGGTCACATTTTTTTGCCCTTGCTGTGAAACTCTACAAAAGCAGTCAAACGTGATTCTAACTGGTGGACATGGTGTGTTTAAAGAACACAACCAGTGTTAATGAGTTTTTAATGACGGTGCTCTCTGAGAGGTCACAGTGATAATCTACTGCTGCCCGTGTGGAGAGAGTGAAATGATGGGAGATGAGAGAGGGGAACATAAAGGAAAGGAACTGTCAGCTCTTCATTTTATTCCTTTCATTAATTCTCCTCCTCCAGCCAAACTCTGGATTAAAGGACTGGTGATTCAGTATGCAAGGTGTCAGACTACAAGGTTACTTTTGTAATGTTTTAAATTTTACTCGCCCCAAAGGGGAGTGTGTTTTTTCTTTTAAGTCCAAGGTCTGCAGCTGTGTTCTGTTGTGATTGTGAATATTAATTATGGAGATTCTGATGCAAAATGGGCTGCAAACAAACAATTAAATATCAACAAGCGGGTTCTCCTTCATTGCTTTACTTCATCACGCCCTCATTATCTCTTATTGATACACACACACACACACACACACACACACACACACACACACGCATCCCACATAGCAACAAACCATTTATCGTTTTCACATATCTGTACTTTCTGTGCGACTGTGTGAAGCTTCCCAGAAACTGATGAGACGGGAAAATGTACGTCAACAGTCGAGCAGCTGTCATTAGACAAGCTTGACTGAACCCGATACATTTTCAGGTGACTAACACCCTGATCTTTCAGCTGGGGGGGCAATGAACTGTCACAGGGGTGTGAGGGGTGTTTGATCAGTGTGTGAGACTAAAGAATCTCACACACACTCTAATCACCAGTCTGAAGGTGATGGGGAAGAAAATTAATGGAGCAAGTTGATGTATAAAGAAAAACATGATCACTACCTACCTCAATATTTTTAAAATATCACTGCCTTGATATTTGTGAAGGTTTTGGAGGGTGACTTGAAACTTCCTGCAAGGAAATTGTGAGTTAAAGTGCAAAACACAAGTCAAGCTTAATACCTCAGAGTTTTGGCTTGCTGAGTCATTTGCTAATGAGACTGCACATCTTCAGCTTATGAGCCTGTCCCCTAAATCAGCCATAGACGCAGCCCAGGTTCTTCCATTTTAACATTTAAAAAAGGTTAAACTGTTTTTGTGATTTTGAGTGCTGCAGATGGTCTCAGCCAGTAGAAGGTCATTTTAAAAGTCCAGTGTGTAGGAATTGGGGGACATATTGGCAGAAATTAAATATCATATTAGTGTTTTTTTAGTGCAGTATCACTTGAAAAACAGAGTAATTGTGTTTTTGTTAACTCAGAATGAGTTGTTTATATCTGCTGCAGGTCCTTGTACATGTTGCAGCGCCATGTTTCTACAGTAGCCAAAGCATTGTAGTTACAACCTTTCCGCCAAACCTTGTTTAAAAAACACAGTATTTTAATGTGAAACTGCTTTATTCAGCATTTTTACAGGTTTAAAATAACGGGTGCCATTTATTTGGAGAAGAAGAGACCTCTGAAGATAATTCGGCCTCTGGTAAAAACCTCCTGGATGTCTGGATCTTCAGTTACTGGGGTGGCTGCCTGTTTGTGACATGTTGAACAGCATCAGAGAAACACTGACTTGTAACATGAAACTGCTTTATTCAGTGTTTTACCAGTTTAAATCACCTTTGGCCTCATTTATAAACATTGCGTACGCACTAAACGAGGCCTGGAAGAAGCGTACACCACCTCTGACGCAAAAGGTGGGATCTATAAAAACTGTTTTAATGGAAGAAACTTGGGAAATTAGCAGCGCAGATGGTGAGGTAGAAGCCTGATTTTGGAGACTGTTGAATTTTTTTTCTTTGGCACACACCATTTTTGGCTTTTGTCTGTACGTACATTTTTAGCATAGATCCTACACATTGTTACATAAATAAGAGCCCAAGTCTGTTTGTTTAGGGGAGTAAGAGACCTCTGTGGATAATCTGGCTCCCAGTAAAAATCTCCTGAACAGTGACCATTGTAGGAATCCTAACTGGGAGTTCACACTTGGCACATGGGAGAAGTTTCAGCTGGTTGCAATCTGCAATCCTCACCACTAGAGGCCATTAAGTCCCATACATGGCTTCTTTTAAAGGTCCAGTGTGTAAGATTTAGGGGGATTTAGTGGCATCTAGTTGTGAGGATTGCACATTGCAGCCAGCTGAAACTTCTCCTGGTTAAAATTCCTTCAGTGTTCATCCTTCAGGAGGTTTTTAATGGAAGCTGAATTATCCACAGAGGTCTCTTACTCTCCAAAATAAACAGACCAGGTGATTAAAGCCGTAAAAAACACTGGATAAAGCAATTTTTAATTTACAAATCAGTGTTTCTCCTACACTGTTAGGCATGTCAGAGACAGACAGCTAGCCCAGCACCTGCTAATGTGTGCTCACCTTTTGTCCTCTCACAATTTAGGATCCAGACATTCAGAAGGTTTTTACCAGAGCTGAATTATCCCCAGAGGTCTCTTCCTCTCCAAAACAAACAGACCTGGTGATTTAAACCAGTAAAAGCTCTGAGTGAAGCAGTTTCATATCACAAAATTGGTGTTTTTATGATGCTTTTGTGGCAGAGGGGCTGCTACCTACAGGGGTTGATGCTAAAAGGCAAAAAGCGTAAATGGCTAGAGCCAGCGTTTGGTTTTCTATTCTGGGCTACTGTAGAAACGTGGCAGGGCAACGTGGAGATCTCTGTGGACGAGGACCTGCTTCCTGTGTAGATATTAATAGCTCATTCTCAGGTAAGAAAAACACAATGATTGTTATTTTCAGGTGATTAAACACTAAAGAAAACACCCTTATTATATTCTATTCCATCTCTGCCAACCTATCCTCTAAACACAACACACTGCTCCTTTACAGTGTTAAAAACTTTCCATCTTGGGGATTACTCATGAGGATACAACATTACTGTTATGAAAAGCAACACGTTCTGCGTCAGGCGGTCCTCGCCAACAGTTCAATTTGAGTTGAAATCCGAGTTGGTTTGCTCCCCTGCGGGCTGCCACTTTCAACATGTGGGCTTTAAGTTGACTGTGCTTGTGTGATCTGAGCGAAGGGTACATTTATAGTAAACATGAGCTTTTGATCTTACCGCAGATTCTCCGGCCTGTGCGGTGACTGTGAGCACGACACATCACATGGCTCTGTCAAAACCACAACAACATTTAGTTCTCTGTATTCCTGACAAACAGAAAGTGAACAGCAGCAACACTGATTTCCCAGCACAATGTGAAAATGGAAAGATCCATCTGATGTGCATTACAGGAAGGGATATTAAAAGTCATACATAAAGTGCAGCATGTTGTTTAGATGCATTTGGAGCTCACAGAGCGTCACAGCATTTGAATAAATTTTCATTAAAGCTAAGTGAGGTCTGTTTTATGGCGCAGGAGGACATCTGTGATTTCCACCTGACCTTTAACACTCCCATCACAGACTAATGATGAATGCTGGTGCCTTTCACATTAAACAATCCCACCTTATTGGTGACTTGAGGGGAATATGCTGACATCATATTATTAAGTAACAATGACTCACAAGGTGAATGCACCTTTTTGTTTTGAGTATCGTGGGTGTTGATGTTGTGCTGTTGACATATTCCAAGGCTGAACCAGGTTTCCTACAGCGTATTGAGTTAGTCTGCCGGCCCGTCTGGCACCAGCTAATGAAGGTTTCATTCTGGCCTTGAACGCGGCGCAAAGGTGCTGAAATGATGTCATATGACAGCAACATTTGCATAATTTCTTTATTCGTTTTCTTCTTCTTCTTTTCTTCGTCTCTTCTTCTCTCTCGCAGTGCCTTTGCCATGACGTATTTCTGTGCAGCAGAGCTTACAGACCTTACTTGTACCCTGTCAAAGTAAAGGGCACATCCACCCAACCGTTCACCTCTACATCCACCCACACACGTGCCCCCTGACTAATGCCCGCATAGCTACCTCCCATTCCAGCAGATAATTATGTGTCGCTCTTTAATGTGCACTCTAAGGCAGAAAGAGCAGCTGTAGACCAAGTGATGTAGTCTGTGTGGTTCATTATGAATTATTTATGCAGAGGGAGAGGATCTGGAAGTTTAAACTTACTGTTGTATTTCAGAAAACTCTTCATGTTGCAGAGGAGGGCAGAGAGGAGACAGAATTTGTTAATGAAATCAAATGAGTTAAGTCTTTGCTCATATGACTCACTCAGGGTGATCCTTTCCTTTCTCTGGTTTGAGTTTCCCTCTCTCATGCTCTTTAAATGCCAGTTATTCTTTATAGAACAAGCAGCTATAGTCTGTTTGTTGTTAATAAGAAGTGAAGGTGCAGGTGGTTCAGTGTGACTTATACAAGGACATCACATATGTATGAAAGTGCGCACTTTCCGCACCTCAGGCAGAGAACAATGGTCTTAAGTTGTTTTCTCAGCTTCAATCAACGTGCTCTTTTCTTGTAGTGGAAAATAACTTTACAATTACTCAAGTGTTGAACTTTCAGGTACCTGAACTTTGCTTGAGCAGTTCCATTTTAAGCTACTTTGCACTTTTGCTTCGCTACATGTCAGAGAGAAATGTTGTACTTTTTACTCCTCCACATTTATTTAACAGCTGCAATAATCAGTTACTTTACATTCAGAACATTAATATGCAGCAAACAGCTATTTGCTTTGTAAAGATTTGGTGGGGTAATGTTGTCCTGTGCAGAGATTAAAGGGAAACACCACCTAAATTTTCAATTCAAATATGTGACTTCCATGGTCTGGGAAAGTTCGAACAATATTTGTGAACATGAGCTATTCTCCCTTCGAATCCAGAAACCAGAGAATTAAAGCCTAATTTATGCTTGGGCATGTACTTGAAGAGTGTCGCTCAACAGAAATGACGTATTTTCAGCAGAAAAAAGTGTCGCGCAGCACTTTTTTTTCATGTTGTGCACATGGAGAATTTTCTTACGTCGTGGACAACGTCATATTTTCTCATGCATCAGGGTTGGTGGTGTTAATATTGTCGCCAGGGAGAAAGTAGATTTTAATTCACACCAACTCTGACCTGCATTCCCCAGTCAACATTTGTATGTGGGCCCCATGTGGTTAGTGAATGAGCTAAAAAATGGGCCCTATATGGGATTGAACATGAGTTCCATAATGGCCCCATGCCTATTGCCCACATGAGTTGGTTTACCCACATGGGGGTATGCTACGGCTACCTGGGTATCAAGTGGGTATGGGCCCAAAACGGGCGTCTTATCTTGCACCCATTTGGGTAAACCCACCCGTATGGTCAAATAGCATGGGACCATTATGGAGCCCTTGGAATATCCCTAATGGGCCCCACATTCAAATGTTGGCGGGGTCAGTGTCTCTGTCCACAGATGCAGCTGTCTGTCAGCAGCAGAAGAGGACATGGCACTGGTCCATTGTATCTCTATGGGCCGGCTAAACTGACGTCACCAGGCTGACTGACAGCAGACGATTACTGAACAAAAATATTTTTTATGTCAGCACCACAAAAATAAATCAACAGTGTTTGTATTAACTGACTCATTTATACTTTTTCTTTTTGGTGCGTCAGGGAAATCTGCTGTTCATAGACAGACTCAATTCAATTCAATTTTATTTATAAAGCTCAATATCACAATTTGCCTCAGAGGGCTTTACAGCATACGACATCCCTCTGTCCTTGGACCCTCACAGTGGATAAGGAAAAATCACCCCCAAAAAAGATAAAGTTTATAAGATAAACACACATATACAGCAGATATCTGTGTGATTTAAACAGCTGTTTACTACACAGCAACAGAAAAAGATTCAAACCATAAACAAAAGCAGGGGGTCTCTGGTTACCATGGAGATGGCTAAAACCTTTTCAGAAATTGAAAACATCTCACGACACTTTAATTTCTGTCCTGCGACACTCTCCAAAAGTGTCGCATGTCCAAGCATAAATCAGCCTTAAGTCTCAACCTTGTGATGTCATAGGGTATAAAGTCTGGAGCTGCTCCATGGACAGTGAATGGGAGGCTGATTTTGTGGAGCCACAGAGTGTTTGTTTTCCTTTTTACTTTATAGTACTCTCAATTCTGAAACATAAAATGTACCCATATACTCAGAACGTTCCCCTGGGTGCTCTCAGTATCATCTATATCATCTTTAATAATTCATCGTCTGTGGAGCAGCTCCAGACTTTAGAACCTGTGACATCACAAATATTAGTTTTAGCCCTCTAGTTGTTGGATTTGGGAGAGGGTTGTTCATGTTTGCTAATAT